>CM054152.1:51434227-51461727 GCA_028751875.1 Rapana venosa
GCCCTCATCATCATTGATCATCAGGACAATGGATCAAGAAGGCAGAGAATAGACACAGAAGGTGGGGATGCTACTTATGTGGACAGGCTCCAGGGCATCCCCACAGGGAAATGAATATACTGAAGTGATTTTGTTATTTAAGATGTATAGCTTTCTAAGGAAGATGAATTAGTTTATCAACGTTGCTGCTGTGAGAAAGTATGTTAGGAACAAAAGGTAAAGGTGTCCCGTAACCTATGTGGTCATAGAGGAGTGAGACATCAGAGACCTCAGCTTCTCTAGGGGCCAGCATATTGAGGGTGGCGCCCATCTCCTCTCCCTCGCTGCTTTACCTTCCCTGACCCTAAAGAGGGCAGGTACCCATTTACAGCTGGGTGAACTGGGGGGACTGTACAGAAGCCAAGGTGTGTAAACGGTCACCCATCCAAGTGGTAACTATGCTCAATGCTGCTTAACCTTGGCTAGGGGTAAGCGAGTGCTCTGACCACTGAGCTATCATGTTAAGAATACTTTTGCTAAATTGTCAGTGACGATGACTAATGACATGTCTTCATTCAGGGTTGTTTGCACTTAGTTAAAACGTGACAATCTCTTTGTAAAATTTACAAGTTTTTCCAAAAAAAAATTGTCTGAAACGGCACGGAAGAAGGGAGTTAAGCCATGGCCGGTCAGAGACGACTCGAGGTCAAGGTCGCTGTTGTGTGACCTTTCAGGTGAAGGTCAGAACCCGGCGCGTCAGGCGAGCGTCAGTGCCGGCATCCCCTACACGGTGCCGGCCACCAGCGTCAACATGCTGTGCGGCTCTGGCTTGCGGGCCGTCGTCATGGCAACCCAGGCCATCCGCTCTGGGGACGCCAAGGTGGTGGTGGCCGGGGGACAGGAGAGCATGAGTAAGGTGAGGGGGGAGTGTGTGAGTAAGGTGAGGGGGAGTGTGTGAGTAAGGTGAGGGGGATGTGTGAGTAAGGTGAGGGGGGGGGTTTTGTGAGTATGGTGAGGGGGAGTGTGTGAGTAAGGTGAGTGGGGGGAGTAAGTAAGGTGAGGGGGGGTGTTTTGAGTTTGGGGAGGGGGAGAGCATGAGTAAGGTGAGGGGGAGTGTGTGAGTAAGGTGAGGGGGAGTGTGTGAGTAGGTGATGGGGGGGGTAAGTAAGGTAAAGGGGGGGAGCATGAGTAAGGTGAGGGGGAGAGAGAGTAAGGGAGGGGGAGAGCGTGGTTTAAGGTGAGGGGAGAGCGTGAGTAAGGTGAGGGGAGCGTGAGTAAGGTGAGGGAAGCGGAGTAAGGGGAGGGGGAGAGCGGGAGTAAGGTGAGGGGGAGAGCGTGAGTAAGGTGAGGGGGAGTGTGTGAGTAAGGTGAGGGGGGAGAGCGTGAGTAAGGTGAGGGGGAGTGTGTGAGTAAGGTGAGGGGGAGTGTGTGAGTAAGGTAAGGGGGAGTGTGTGAGTAAGGTGAGGGGGGGGGGGGGGGTAAAGTAAGGTGAGGGGAGTGTGTGAGTAAGGTAAGGGGGAGTGAAGTAAGGTAAGGGGGAGTAAAGTAAGGTAAGGGGGAGTAAAGTAAGGTATGGGGAGTAAAGTAAGGTGAGGGGAGTAAAGTAAGGTGTGGGGGAGTAAAGTAAGGTGTGGGGGAGTAAAGTAAGGTAAGGGGGAGTGAAGTAAGGTGAGGGGGAGTGAAGTAAGGTGAGGGGAGTAAAGTAAGGTAAGGGGGAGTAAAGTAAGGTAAGGGGGAGTAAAGTAAGGTAAGGGGGAGTGAAGTAAGGTGAGGGGGGGAGTGAAGTAAGGTGAGGGGAGTAAAGTAAGGTATGGGGGAGTAAAGTAAGGTAAGGTATGGGGGGTGTGAGTGTGTGTGAGTAAAATATGGGGTGTGCTAGTTGTGGGGTGTGTGAGTGAGGTATGGGGTGTGTGAGGGAGGTGTGGGGTGTATGAGTAAGGTATGGAGTATGTGTGTAAGTTATGGGGTGTGTTAGTGAGATGTGGGGTGTATGACTATGAGTAAAGTATGGTTAAGGTATGGTATGGAGTGTGTGAGTTAGTAAGGTATGGGCTGTGTGAGAGAAATAATATAGGGTGTGTGAGTAAAGTAAGGTATGGGGTGTGTGAGCAAAGTAAGGTAAGGGTGTGTGTTGTGAGTAAAGTAAGGTAGATATGGGGTGTGTGAGTAAAGTAAGGTAGGGTTGTGTGTGTGAGTAAAGTAAGGTAAGGGTGTGTGTGTGTAAAGTAAGGTATGGGTGTGTGAGTAAAGTAAGGTAGATATGGGGTGTGTGAGTAAAGTAAGGTAGATATGGGGTGTGTGTGTAAGGTAAGGTAGATATGGGGTGTGTGAGTAAGGTAGGGTAGATATGGGGTGTGTGTAAGGTAAGGTAGATATGGGGTGTGTAAGTAAGGTAAGGTAGATATGGTGTGTGTAAGGTATGGTAGATATGGTGTGTGTAAGGTATGGTAGATATGGTGTGTGTAAGGTATGGTAGATATGGTGTGTGTAAGGTATGGTAGATATGGTGTGTGTAAGGTTTGGTAGATATGGTGTGTGTAAGGTATGGTAGATATGGTGTGTGTAAGGTTTGGTAGATATGGTGTGTGTAAGGTATGGTAGATATGGTGTGTGTAAGGTATGGTAGATATGGTGTGTGTAAGGTATGGTAGATATGGTGTTGTGTAAGGTATGGTAGATATGGTGTGTGTAAGGTATGGTAGATATGGTGTGTGTAAGGTATGGTAGATATGGTGTGTGTAAGGTATGGTAGATATGGTGTGTGAGTAAGGTAAGGTAAATATGGGGTGTGTGTGTAAGGTAGGGTAGATATGGGGTGTGTGAGTAAGGTAGGGTAGATATGGGGTGTGGAGTAAGGTAAGGTAGATATGGGGTGTGTGAGTAAGGTAAGGTAGATATGGGGTGTATGAGTAAGGTAAGGTAGATATGGGGTGTGTGAGTAAGGTGAGGTATGGTGTGTGTGTGTGTGTAAGTAAAGTAAGGTATGGGGTGTGTGAGTAAGGTAAGGTATGGGGTGTGTTGAGTAAGGTAAGGTATGGGGTGTGTGAGTAAGGTAGGGTATGGGGTGTGTGAGTAAGGTAGGGTATGGGGTGTGTGAGTAAGGTAAGGTATGGGGTGTGTGAGTAAGGTAAGGTATGGGGTGTGTGAGTAAGGTAAGGTATGGGGTGTGTGTGTAAGTAAAGTAAGGTATGGGGTGTGTGAGTGAGGTATAGGGTTAGGTATGGGGTGTGTAAGGTATAGGAGTGTGTAAGTTGTGGGATGTGTGAGTGGGGTGTGTGTGTGTGTGAGTAAGTTGTGGGATGTGTGAATAAGGTAAGCCAGGGTGTGTGTGAGTAAAGTGTGGAGTGTGTGAGTAAGGTATGGGGTTGTGGGATGTGTGAGTGAGGTAGGGTGTGTGTGTGAGTAAAAATACAGGATGCATGAGTAAGGTATGAGGTGTGTGAGTAAGATGAGGGTGTGTCAGGTAGTGGTGTGTGAGTAAGGTATGAGGTGTGGGAGTAAGATGTGGGTTGTATGAGTAAGGTATGGGGTGTGTGAGTAAAGTATGGGATGTGTGAGTGGTGTGGGGTGTGTGAGTGAGTTATGAGGAATGTAAGTGAGGTATGGGATGTGTGGGTAAGGTGTGGGTGTGCGAGTGAGATGTGGGGTGTATGAGTAAAGTATGGGGTGTGTGAGCCATGGGGTGTAATTGGCTGTGTTTTTCCCATGATAGCTCCACACACACACACACACACACACACACACACACACACACACACACACACACACACACGCATACACACACACACACACACACACACACACACACACACACACACAACACACACCACATACACACACACACACACACATACACACTCACACACACACACACACACACACACGGGCACACACACACATGCACGCATGCACACACACATACACAACACACACACACACACACACACAACACACACACACACACACACACACACAAAATAATTCAAACATATCATGGTTATCATAATGTGTGTGTGTGTGTGCAGGCTCCGCATTGCATCCACATGAGGAGTGGTACCAAGTTTGGGGATGTGAGCATGGTGGACACTATGATGAAGGACGGCCTGATTGACGCCTTCAACAATTACCACATGGGCATTACTGGTCTGTTGGGTTGTGTTGTACTGTGTTGTTGTTGTTCCGTTGTATTGTGTTGTATCGATGTATTACTGTAAAGTGTGGTGATGTGAGTATGGTAGACTTTATGATGAAGGACGGCCTGATTGAAGCCTTCAACAATTATCACATAGGCATTACTGGTCTGTTGTGTTGTGTTGGGTTGTACTGTGTTGTGTTGTATTGTGGTGTTGTTGTATTGTGTTGTATCAGTGTATTACTGTAAAGTGTGGTGATGTGGGTGTGGTAGACTCCATAATGAAAGATGGACTGATTGACGCCTTCAACAATTATCACATGGGCATTACTGGTCTGTTGTGTTGTGGTTGTACTGTGTTGTGTTGTATTGTGTTGTGTTGTATGGACATTTCAGGTTGGTCCTGTTTTAGCATGGTGTAGTTTGTAGATAGTAATGAAGAACAAGTTGATTGTTGTGTCAACTATTATCCTCTGTGTGTGTGTGTAGTTGTTTGTGTCAAGGTCAAGCTGTTATTTCCAGATGGTTCATTGAATGAATAGTGCACTTGCTTTTTTCATCAAGCCATCCATCTTTTAAAAAGAACAACACTCCCCCCCCTCCAAACAACAAAAAACACCCCCACCATTTGTGTGTGTTTGTGTATGTGTGTGCATGTGTTTGTGTGTGTGCACACATGCATGTGTTTGTGTGTGTCTGTTGTTGTTCTTCAATTTAACGTCTGTTCACATTAACCTCTTAACTGCCCAGTGCAAGTGCACCCTATACGCCGGGGAATAAAATTCTTATGTACCACTGCTATGTTCATATCCCTCTTACTCAGAAACTACTACATGAATATTCCTGATAGTCTACCCAATGACAGTATATATATCGTAGATTACTTCTAGGCAAGCTCAAATTATTTAGCATGATATTTCACTGTGAAAATATATTTAAAATATAAAAAAATCGACCAAAAATACGATTTCTTCATCACCACTGTCATTCTGAGTACCCCCCATCTCAATAACGTCAAACATAAGTCTAGGCCAAATCTCATTCATTGTTTTTTAAATACACGATCTCCTGAATCATACTCGGATCATTTTCATCACTGTTAGGTAAATCTACAGTTTTATGTGCCACTTTTACAGCTGTGTAAAGTTATTGATGCCTTCTACAAGAAGTGTCAGCCATTTTGAACACGAACTTTCCAAGCAGTCATGCATAAAAACACAAAATACGAGCTAAAAAAACGATCGTTTTTGCCACAGTTTTTGCAGCTGGATGTTGCCAAGCAACAGGAGAGTGATCTCCACTAATTTTGGAGTTCTTTCCCTTTAACTGTGGTCAAGGAAGCAGGCTTGTTTACTTCGGTTCGACACCCCGGAAATTTTCCGGGTTGTAGGCGTATAGGGTGCACGTTTAGCCCCGGAAATTTTCCGGGGTAAGGCAGTCTAGCGGTTAATATTAGACACGTGTGTGTCTGTGTGCATGTGCGCATGCATGCGTGTTTTTGTGTGTATGTGTTTTTGTGTCTGTGTCTGTGTGCACGTATGTGTGTGTGTTTGCATGCTGGCATGTTTTCATGTATTTAAGTGTGTGTGTGTTTGCACGCTGGCATGTTTTCATGCGTGTGTGTGTATTGTGTTCAGCGGAGAACGTGGCCCGGCAGTGGACGGTGACGCGGCAGGAGCAGGACCAGTTTGCGCTGCGGTCACAGCAGAAGTGTGAGGCCGCCCAGTCTGCCGGCCACTTTGACCAGGAGATCGTGCCGGTGCTCATGCAGTCACGCTCAGGTCAGGGTGCAGAGAGAGACCCTCCTCCTTCTCCTTCTTCTTCTTCTTCTTCTTCTTTTCTCTTGTTCTTGTTCTTCTTCTTCTTCTTCTATCATCTTCTTCTTCTTGTCAAACACTCAGACAGCAACTCTTGTCTTCTCCTTCTCCTCCTTCTTCTTCTTCTTCTTTCTTCTCCTTCTTCTCCTTCTTCTTCTTCTTCTTCTTCTTCTTCTTCTCCTTCTTCTTCCTTCTTCTTCTTCTACTTTTTTCTTCTTCGTCTTCTTCTTCTTCTTCGTCTTCTTCTTCTTCGTCTTCTTCTTCTTCGTCTTCTTCTCCTTCTTCTTCATCTTTCTTCTTCTTCTTCTTCATTCTTTCTTCTTCTTCTTCTTCTTCTTCTTCGTCATCGTCTTCTTCTTCTTCTTCTTCTTCGTCTCGTCTTCTTCTTCTCCTTCTTCTTCTTCTTCTTCTTCTTGTCTTCTTCTTCTTCTTCTTCTCTTCTTCTTCTTCTTTCTTCTTCTTCTTCTTCTTCTTCTTCTCTCTTCTTCTTCTTCTGCCTCTTCTTCTGCCTCTTCTTCTGCTTCTTCTTCTTCTTTCTTCTTCTTCTTCTTCTTCTTCTTCGTTGTCAAATCTTAGAAAGCAGCTTTGTTCTGTTTCGGTAGGCCTCTCTCTTCTCTTCTTCTCTTCTTCTTCTTCTCTTCTTCTTCTTCTTCTTCTTTCTTCTCCTTCTTCTTTCTTCTTCTTTCTCTTCTTCTTCTTCCTTCTCCTTTCTTCTTCTTCTTCTCTTCTCTCTCCTCCTTTCTTCTTTCTCCTTCTTCTTCTTCTTCTTTCTTCTTCTTCTCTTCTTCTTCTTCTTCGTTCTTCTCTCTTCGTCTTCTTCTTCGTCTTCTTCTTCTTCTCCTCCTCCTCCTCCTCCACCTCCTCCTCCTCCTCCTCCTCCTTCTTCTTCTTCTTCTACTTCTACTTTGTTAACGCTCAGACAGCAACTCTTGTTGTCTTCTTCTTTTTCTTCTTCTCTTGTTTGCTTTTTACACCATCAAATGTGTTTGGGAGAAATAGTAGTGGCAAGTCCTTTCCAGCTCCTCTCATGGGCCATACAGCTTGGTTTGCAGGGTTATCGCTGTCAGCCACACAATCTTCTCCCAAAGGAAATATAAAAAAATAGACGTTAAACTGAAGATATCACAATCTTCCTCAGGTTGCTGAATAGCGTGCACCTCTAAAGGATGTTCTGGCCAGTCTGGTTTTCACTGTTGTTGTCACAACAGCTATTGTTTGTCTGTCACATGAGCGAAAGTACGATACGCTGCCCTTTAGCGCCTGATAAATCAGGCCCAGTGCATTCAGCTGTGGCATGGGAGAGATTTGCTTTCTTTGACGTCTTTCTGGGGGAAAAAAGGCAGGCAGATGATAGATCAAGAAGGCAGACAATAGATCAGGAGCTGACTGGAAGAAAGAGAGGGATAGAAAAGAGGGAATTCCTAGCACAGAATTTCCAGAAGGTGGGGATGGTGTTTATACTGACAGGCCCCAAGCATCCCCATGGGTGGGGAGGAGATTGTTGTTGTGATGCAATCGCATTCAGGTTAGTGTAATGAGATTGTTTCCTTATGCCTTTGGGAGAAGAGAGGACTATATCATAATAGTATATTATAATATATATATATATATATATATATATATATATATATATATATATATATATATATATGTGGCCTTAGGAAGGAAGTACGGGGAGGGGTGGTGTGGTAGGGGGAGAGGGGTGGTGAAGAGAAGGGATCGGAGTGGGAGGAGGTGTGGCCAGTCAGCAGGGCCTGAAGAGTTGAATTCATGCCTTATATTGAAATATGTGTGTATAGATTTAAGGTGATTCCAAAAGAGTGTATTTTCACTCTTTTTGGAGGTTTGTTGTGCATACCTTGGCCAAGAAATCTGCATTAGTTAGTGTCAGGCCAAAAATTTCCGTAAATTGCAATTTCTTACTAGGTATGTTAGGTAACAAGTAATGAAAAATTTTAAGATAATAATAATAATAATAATAGGAATTTATATAGAACAATACTTTGCAAAAACAAATCAAAGCGCTTAACAAATCAAAGATCTGAATAGATATTCAGATTCGTCATTCATTTTCCACTAAAAAAAACATGTCACTTGTTTTTCTTTTTCAAATAGTTTTCATGGCAGAATTTCTGGCTAATTATTACCCCTGAAACTGTAAAATAAAATCTCTGGCACTGGCAGGAACCTTAGAATTCTTCAGATTTTCCCTGGCAGAGAACTGGTTAGTCATCTCTTGAAGGGCAGTGACAACACTGACAGACACATACATGTGAATGTGTGTGTGTGTGAGTGAGTGTGTGTATGTGAGTGTTTATTTATTTTATTCTTTTATATCAAGGATAATGGAATAAGCACTTACGTGCTTTTTTTTTTACATCTAGTCCCTGTGTGTATGCGGTTTTGTAAATTCTGTCATCCGTTCCCACCGGCACACAATGGCCTACTCTTACAAAAAGCGGGACAGGACAGTGTGAATGTGTGTGCTGCGCGTGCATGTGCGTGTGTACATGCATGCGTGCACGTGTGTGTGTGTGTCTGTATGTGTATTGTGTCTGTGTGCATGCATGCATGCGCGTGTGCGCACGCTTGCCAGCATGCATGCGCCCCACACTGCCACACTGACTGACGCAGCAGAGGGCATGTTTCAGGCAGCACGGAGGTGAAGAAGGACGAGTTCCCCAGGGCAGGGTGCAGCATGGAGGGAATGCAGAAACTGCGGCCCGCCTTCATCAAAGATGGCTCTGGCACCGTCACCGCCGCAAATGCCTCTGGTGAGAAACAGACAATCTTCTTCTGGATCAGGAAAATGATGATTTTGTTTGTTGGTGTATTGCATGGAGTGTGGACGGGATAGCTCAGTGGTCGGAGCACTCGCTTTCTCCCCAGCTAAGGTTAAGCAGCATCGAGCGTGGTTACCAGTTGGATGGGTCACTGTTTGCGCGCCTTGGCTTCAGTACAGTCCTCCCAGTTCACCCAGCTGTAAATGGGTACCTGCCCTCTTTAGGGTCAGGGAAGGTAAAGCAGCGAGGGAGAGGAGATGGGTGCCGCCCTCAATATACTGGTCCCTGGAGAAGCTGAGGTCTCTGATCCCTCGCTCACCTACAACCACATAGGTTATGGGAGACCTTTACCTTTACTATTGCATATGTGCTCTCAGCCCTGGGGTTTATCACAGTTCTTGATTAAACCATTGACGCTGGGGGCAACAGCAAAGTGAGAGGCTGTATGACCAGTGGCTTTTCCACTCATGGAATTCCACTTTACAGCTTAGTCTTTAGTGATTGACAATGACTCTCTGACTAGGAGGTTTGACTTGCACAGTCCTTATGTGCTGCAGCCCTGGGGGCTAGTTGGCCTTTGGAGAACATCTCCAATGCTGACTGTCCTTACGCCCACTTGGCCGAGAGAGTGGGGATGTACTGTGGGCAAGGCATCTCCACTATAATCAAATTTCTGCCCAATTTCCGAAACAGCAGCTGCCTCCTCTGCTGTTTTGGAGGTCATCGTCGAAAACAACGGACTAACATACATAGAGTAATGGCTAGAATATCAGATGCAGCATTCCTGGCAACTTGGTTAAAACAAAAAAGGTTGAGGTTCTTTGTTGTTCCAGGAACAGAAGCAACTATTGTTGTCTGTCAGATAAGCGAAAATGCGATGTGCTGCCGTTAAGCCCCTGACAAGTCAGGCCCAGTGCATCCAACTTTGGCGTGGGAGAGAATTGTTTAGTCTTTCTGGAAAGAAAAGGGCAGAAGAATGGACCAAGAAGGCAGAAAACCGACAAGAAGAAGGCGACAGGATGAAAAGGATCAAGGCAGAAACAAAGAGAGGGATAGAAAAGAGGGAATTCCTAGCACAGAATTTCTGGAAGGTGGGGATGCTATTTATACTGACAGGTCCCCGGCATCCCCAGTGGGGACTGATGGTGAGGGAAAAGCCAGGAGTACATTTCTTGAATCGGCGATGGCAGAGTTATCTGTACTGTTGTGACAGACGTAAGAGTGATGTGCCCTTGTCCGGCAGGTCTGAATGACGGGGCGGCAGCGGTGGTGGTGATGAGCGGTGCTGAGGTGAAGGCCAGAGGAGTTAAGCCCCTTGCCCGGGTGGTGTCGTGGGCTCAGGCGGGCGTGGACCCTTCCATCATGGGCACCGGGCCCATTCCTGCCGTCAAGATGGCCGTGAGTGTTTTTTGTTGTTGTATTGTATTCTTTTATATCGAGGATAATGGAATAAGCACTTATGTGCTTTTTTACATCCAGTCCCCATGTGTATGCGGTTTTGTAAATTCTGTCATCTGTTCCCACCGGCACATGATGGCCTACTCTTACGAAAAACAGAACAGGATTTAACGTGTGCGCAAGATGTTCTGCCTGCGTTCGCACACGGGGCCTCCTCGGTTTCTGGTCTCATCCGAAGGACTTTTGGGGAGAGTGGAGTCTGCACTGATGTTAACTCCAGGGGAAAATATCCCATTGAACGGGAATCGAACCCTGGTCGTCAGATTGCGAGCGCAATGTTCTAACCACTAGGCTATCCCGTACCCCAGTGTGGGTATGGGTGTGTGATTTTGTGTGTGTGAGTGTTTGTGTGTGCGTGAGTGTGACTGTGTGTGTGTGTGCGTGCGCATGTGTTGGGGGGGGGGGGGGGGGGGGGGGGGGGGGTTTAGGGGGGGGGGTGTGGTGGGGTGGTGGTGTTGTAGGGTGGGGGTGTGTGATGGTGTGTGGTGTGATGTGAGACATGTTGTATGGTTAAGTGTGCTTGAAGATGATGTGGTGTGATGTGATGTGTAATGTGGCACGGTGTGAAGTTTCACATGGTGTAGTATTCCATGATGTGGTGTTGTGTGATGTGGTATGATGATGTGCTGACTTGGGAGATGGTAAAACCCCCACCCTGAATTCACCCTGTGCCACTGCCAAGATTTGAACTCACGACTTGATGGACCCGTGAGATTGAAGTCGAACGGTTTTAGTTCTTGGCTATAGCCTTCACCAGACCTGTTTGAATTGGACTGTCTTGTGTGCTGCCATGTTGTCCCATATTGTGCAACATTTCACAGTAATGAACAAATACTCTGTGTGTGTGCTTGTGTATCAATTCTTTTTCCAAATTTTTTAAAAAGATTTTATTTTATTTCGAGGATAGTGGAATAAGCACTCATGTGCTTTTTTACATCCAGTCCCCATGTGTATGCAGTTTTGTAAATTTTGTCATCCGTTCCCACCGGCACACAGTGGCCTACTCTTCCGAAAAGCACAACAGGTTTTAACATGTGCGCAAGATGTTCTGCATGCGTTTGCACACGGGACCTCGGTTTATAGTCTCATCTGAAGGACTTTGTGTGTGTGTGTGCATGCACACACGCATGTGCGTGCATCTGTGTGTGTGTGAGTGTGTGTGTGTGCGTGTGCATGTGTGTGTGTGTGTATGTGTATGTGTGAAGTCAAATCAAAGCAAATCAAGTCAAATTTTTATTTCCAGATGGTACATTGAATAAACAAAGCATTTGCTCTGTATGTGTGTGTGTGTGTGCGTATGCATGCGCGTGTGCTTGTGTACATACGTGCGTACATGCGTGTGTGTGACCAGCTGGACAAGGCGGGGTGGAAGGTGGAGGAGGTGGACCTGTTTGAACTGAACGAAGCCTTCGCTGCCCAGTCGCTGGCCGTGGTCAAAGACCTCGGCTGTGATCCTGCCAAGGTAGGGGGGGGGGTGATGAGGGGGAGGGAGGGGGGGCGTGGAGGGGGGAGGGAGGGAAGGGGGTGATGGGGGGAGAGGGTTATGGAGGGGGAAGGGGGATGGAGGGGGGAGGGGGGATGGAGGGGGGAGGGTCTTCTGGTACTTTTTTTGGGTGGGTTTGGTTTTTTGTTGTTGTTGTTGTCTTCTGGGTACTTGTTGTCTGGGTACTGCTGGGTACTTGTTGTCTGGGTACTGATGGGTACTTGTTGTCTGGGTACTGCTGGGTACTTGTTGTCTGGGTACTGCTGGGTACTTGTTGTCTGGGTACTGATGGGTACTTGTTGTCTGGGTACTGCTGGGTACTTGTTGTCTGGGTACTGCTGGGTACTTGTTGTCTGGGTACTGCTGGGTACTTGTTGTCTGAGTACTGCTGGGTACTTGTTGTCTGGGTACTGCTGGGTACTTGTTGTCTGGGTACTGCTGGGTACTTGTTGTCTGGGTACTGCAGGGTACTTGTTGTCTGGGTACTGCAGGGTACTTGTCACGCTTGTGTCTTTGTGTGGTTTTGTGTGTGTGGTTATCTTCTTCTTCTTCTTCTTCAGTTTAACGTCCTTCCACTAAATAGTGATATCAGTGTGTGTGGTTATCTTCTTCTTCAGTTTAACGTCCTTCCACTAAATAGTGATATCAGTGTGTGTGGTTATCTTCTTCTTCAGTTTAACGTCCTTCCACTAAATAGTGATATCAGTGTGTGTGGTTATCTTCTTCTTCAGTTTAACGTCCTTCCACTAAATAGTGATATCAGTGTGTGTGGTTATCTTCTTCTTCAGTTTAACGTCCTTCCACTAAATAGTGATATCAGTGTGTGTGGTTATCTTCTTCTTCAGTTTAACGTCCTTCCACTAAATAGTGATATCAGTGTGTGTGGTTATCGCGAGTTGTCAGAGGGCCGCTCTTTTGCCCGACACCGCTGACTTCCTCCCTCCAGGTTTGTGTCGGGGTTACCCCACCCTGCTCTCCTGTTCTTTCGGCGTGTCAAACACGTCCATGGGACTTTTATGGCAATAACAAAATGTGTGATTTTGATTCTGATTCCTGGGAGCCCTGGGGGCAGATGTTTTACCGTGGCTCTTAATGGCTTGATTGGAGGCACCGTGGTCGAGTGGTTTAGGCGGTCAACTCGTGATCCAGAGGTCGCGGGTTCGATCCCCGCTCGGCTCGGTGTTGTGTCCTTGGGAAAGACACTTTACTCCTATTTTCCTCACTCCACCCAGGTGTGCAAGTGGGTACCAGCTCTGCTGGGGAAGTATCTGGCGACAGACTAGCGTCCTGTCACAGGGGTGGTGAAAAAACCGTCAGTTCGCTTAACGCTACAGAAACCGGGATAAGCTCCGGCTCTGTGGGCCTTCTGGCTCGAAAGAACATACTTTTTTTAATGGCTTGATGTGCCTGTCATAGGTTGTATGGGGTATTTTATGGAGACAACAGAGCCACCTGTTGTCCCACCCCCTACCCCCCACCCCACCCCGGTGTAGCAGTTCGTCCTTTTCACACTGACAGGTTAGAACTAACAGGTTTGAATGGTCTGTCCGAACTGCAAGGTTGGAATGGATAGTTTGGCGCCTGGTCTGCTCAGACCACTTTCCTTTGGAAAATGTTGCTGTGGGTGAGAACAGCTCGCTGATTAAAGAGAGAAAGAATTTGATGATTTTTTGTGTGTGATGCATCTTTTTATGGAGGAGAAATAATAAGTATGCATAATGGCTTAAAAAAAATTTTTTTTTAACATTCAGCCCTCAGTCGAGCAAAATAATGATAATAAAAAGCAAAATAGACCACACACAAAAAAAAATAGACAAAAGATCTGAAAGAGAATCAATCACACAATAATTTAAATACAGAAATAATGTCACTATAGAAATCATTTTTAGAAAACATAAGAAAAAGGCAACAATAGTTTTTTGAAACGAAGGAAGGAAAGAGAAGGAGAAACCCTGTCCTCTTGATTGGTCAAACTTCATCGTCTGCCGGAGTTTAGAAACTGAGAATGATGGTATAGGGGAGGTAATCGCCTTTTAAAGATAGATAATTCATTTGAAACAATTTGGTTCAGATTATTTGTTGTTTTCGTTTTGTTTTGTTATTGGTTCACTTGTTTCTTGTTTTGTGTCATTGTAACAATTTTTTTTTACATATGTGCTTCAGACAAAAATGCTAAATAGGATATTGGTTTAGAAAGTATGTATATATATAAGGTAAAGGTAAAGGAGTCCCATAACCTATAAGGTCGTAGGGGAGCGAGGCATCAGAGACCTCACTTCTCTAGGGCCAGCATATTGAGGGCGGCGCCCATCTCCTCTCCCTCGCTGCTTTACCTTCCCTGACCCTAAAGAGGCAGGTACCCATTTACAGCTGGGTGAACTGGGGAAACTGTACTGAAGCCAAGGCACGCAAACGGTCACCCATCCAAGTGGTAACCACGCTCGACGCTGCTTAACTTGGCTGGGGGAAAGCGAGTGCTCTGACCACTGAGCTATCCTGTCCCCTGTATATATATATCTATATATAAATAATGATTGTCATAATTTGTTTTTTTCACGATTTTTTTATATGCCTGACTGGCTGTCAATGTGGTGTAACGTCCCCCTCAGATTCACTCATACTGTGGAACGCAAATGAAGGAAAAGATAAGACACAACAAATCAGATAGAGTGATATCCCTGAAGTCAGAATGCGGCTACCTTCATAGTGGGCAAAAACTGTGGCATACGCAAAATCTCACCATCTCTAGCAGAGGAATAACAACCACAAAAATATAGAATGATGAACAGTTTGGATGCATACATCCATTTCATTCAGTCAGTTTTTTCCCCCAGTTCTCTGCCTTCACATGCATATTGAGTAAATCACAGCATGTCCCTATGTTTATATATGTATGTCTTCAACACCCTCGTTCCGTGGTTTCAGGTCAACATCAACGGTGGAGCCATTGCTCTGGGTCACCCCATCGGAGCCTCCGGGGCCCGCATCCTGGTGACCTTGCTCCACGCCCTGACCCGCACCGGGGGCAAGAAAGGAGTGGCTGCCCTGTGTATAGGCGGCGGCATGGGCATCGCTGTGTGTGTGCAGGCTGTGTGAAAACAGGGGGCGGTAGTGAGCTGTAATACGAGGGGTCTGATTGGTTGACGTGGGGGGTGATGTCACATTTCTGCTTTCTGATTGGTTGATGTGTAGGTCAGGTGTCTGGTATCTGATTGGTTGGTCGGTGTGTGAGTTATGTATCTACTGCCTGATTGGTCGATGTTGTAGGTCAGGAGACGTCTGCTGATTTGATTGGTGGATGTGTGTGTGTGTGACAAGAGTATGTCGATGGATTCTTGGAAACTGACCTTGCTTGTTATCTGGATGTTGTCCTTTTCAAAAATTTTTTGTTCCTTGGCTAGAGCTCCGAGGTTCACCAATGGTGAGATTTTGCAGTGGTGACCAGGTTCCTTCCCCCCACCTTTAAGGTAGCCACATTCCGACTTGGGGATTTTTGTATTTAAATGTGTTTATTTTCTGGTCCTTGATAAAGAAGCCAGAGCGAATCTTGATATATCGCTGTCGTGTTTAGGAGTTCTTTATTTGCTTTGAAAAGACTGTTGTGCTATGTGTTTCTTTCTTGTCTGTGTCACGGAATGATTTTCAGTATTTTAAAAAGTGAATGTTTGTTTATTTTGTATTGCTTACCAATGTTTTTGTTTAATGTTTGTATTTTTTTGTTAACTTTTTTATATAACTTGCCAGTGTCTGCTTATTGTTAACGTTTGTAATTATTTTTTTTGTTCATTGTTAAACTTTTTATATAACTTGCCAGTGTCTGCTTATTGTTAACGTTTGTAATTATTTTTTTTTGTTCCTTGTTAAATTTTTTATTAATTGCCTGTGTCTGCTTACTTTCTTCTTGTCATTTTCTATGGTCTTGTTGATGTTGTGTTGGTGTGTGAAACATCTGGCAGGCACTGATGTCTCTTTGAAAAGTTTAAAGTGGTTTTTTTTTTTCTCTTTCTTAAAGTTGGAAGCTAGTGCAGTGTGTTGTGTGCGTGTATGCATGCGTGTGTGTGTGTGTGTGTGAATGTTGCTTTGTACTGGGCAGTATGCACAGAAGAGTGTTGTAGCATTCAGTTTTACAATAATAATAATAAATAATAAGAAGAAGAAGAATATGAATTTATATACAATGTTTTGTTGGATTTTTTTACATGTAACTTGAAGCCAAACAGGGGATTAGTATTGTGTGCTTTACAAGATGGTGAAGAATATTTCAGTGAATGTATCGGCCAAAAAAGATGACACTTTGACACATTATTTACAGATTGATAAAGAATATCCAATGTATGTGTCAGCCAAAAAAAGTTGACACTTTGACACATTCACAAATGATGAAGAATATGACTGGAGCATGATCATGATGTGGAATTACTGCTTTAAATGCTCAGATGAAGGTTTGAAAGTGTGGGCGACATTATACGAAAGATTATTTTTTGGCGCTTTTACCACTGTTTGAAAACTGGAATAGAACGGAACCTTTTTCTGTGTGCTGTGATGGTTTACAGTGTGGGAAGTACTAATGATGTGTTGTTAGAGGTGCAGCAGTGTGGATGACATGTGGCTAGAAGTGCAGCAGTGTGGATGATGTGTATTTAGTGTGAGACTGTTACATACAGGAAGATTTTGTGTGCATTTTTCAGGCTTTTTTTTGTTTTTTTGATGGAGGTCAATGTTGCAGACAATGTACATGAAGAGATGGGCAGACATGGTTTTTTGGGTAATGTTGAAAGTGTCAACTGATGTGCTTTATTTGTCTACAGTTGCTAAAACTTGCTTTTGGAGTTTTTTCTTCTTCAGATTTTTGTGTGTGTGATTTCATTTTTCTTGCTGTTTGCTGTTGTTATGCGGTATTTTTTATGTGTATATCTTGGTGTGACGCATCAACCAGTAGTTTCTGAGTTGTGACATGTGTGGGAGATGGACTTAAAACGCACAATGTAAAATTCACAGCAGCGGTAGTAATATTGGAGATGTCACCTTTTTCTCTTGTTTGTATGTGGAAATATGATAGTCATTGTAGGATTTTTGTATTTTGATATCCGAGATTTTATCAAGCTAAAATTTGTTGGTCTGGAGTGGGCAGCTGATGTTGGATCCACAGAGACATAACTAGTGGTATGTTGCACAATGTAATGGCATGTCATGTAGTAATGTAGTCATAGTGTCATTTTGGACTTTATTCTAAAT
Organism: Rapana venosa; assembly: GCA_028751875.1. NCBI lineage: Eukaryota > Metazoa > Mollusca > Gastropoda > Neogastropoda > Muricidae > Rapana > Rapana venosa. The sequence continues at coordinate 51,451,115 of CM054152.1, forward strand.
TCGGCTTTCTGCTGAAACATGTACAGCAGAAACTGTCATTATTTTGTGTCATTCGTTTTGTTTCTCTCAGTTTTTGGAAGAAAATTGTCAGGGAATGAGGACAAGAGAAGAAAGGGGAGATAAAGGAAGGCTGTCATCTTTCATGCTGGCTCTTTGTTTTAAAAAAATGAACAGGGATTGGAATAACACAGAGTTGGAGACTGAGGGAAAGGAAACATGCTTTGTAGTTTGATTGCTTCAAAAATCAGAACCTGAATAATCAGTACTTGATTTTTCATGATATTGTAGTTTAAAGAGAAAAACAGGAGGGGGGGGGGGGGTGGGCTGGGTGAGTGGTATAGACTTTTTTTCAAGCTGTAATGACCTCTGGAATGTGTAGGACATGTGGCATCTTCATTTTTTTTCCCTTCAGTTTTTCGTTTGTTGTTTTTCTGACTGGTACAGTGGAGTCTGTATCATGGAGTTAAAAAGAAAACTTCCATTTGTCCCAATGAAATTTGATAATTGAACATGACTATTCACTATGAGGTGGACAATTTTTGATAATTCAACATGACACTGTTCACAATGAAATGGACATTTTTGATCATCCAGTATGCCATTGTTTACAGTAAAACGGTTGTTCTTGATCATGGGGTGTGACCTTGTTCATAATGGACTCTGTGATCCCTATAACAATGACACGAAAGGGACAGGGTTTGCATGTGAAGTTGACTGGTCTGATATTTTGATATCATTTCTGTCCAAGAACTTGGACGATATATTTTGTTATGATATATCTAGCATGATATCACAACTGTAATCATGTATTTTGTAAAGCAAATGGACTGGTTACTTAATAGGAAAATGTGTGTGTGTGAGAAAGAGAGAGAGAGAGAGAGATGGTGTGTGTTGTGATGTGTGTGTGGGGCTGGTGTGTGTGTGCTGTGTGTTTGTGTGTGTGCATGTTGTGTGTGTGTGTGTGTGTGTGTGTGTGTGTGTGTGCGTGTGTGTGCATTATTGGACTCTCTAGACAATCAGATTAACACAGTAGAAAGTAGAGGCATAATCTTACCACTGACTTTTCTGTAGAAGCCAACAACCATGATTACACATTACAGCTAGGGTGTGTACAGAAGGCAGTTGTGATTACACATTACAGCTAGGGTGTGTACAGAAGGCAGTTGTGATTACACATTACAGCTAGGGTGTGTACAGAAGGCAGTTGTGATTACACATTACAGCTAGGGTGTGTACAGAAGGAAGGTGTGATTACACATTACAGCTAGGGTGTGTACACATTACAGCTAGGGTGTGTACAGAAGGCAGTTGTGATTACACATTACAGCTAGGGTGTGTACAGAAGGAAGGTGTGATTACACATTACAGCTAGGGTGTGTACAGAAGGCAGTTGTGATTACACATTACAGCTAGGGTGTGTACAGAAGGCAGTTGTGATTACACATTACAGCCAAAGCTGAGATTGCGAGGTGCTGTTAACACACAGTAGCCAACTATTATTATTATAACAACATATTGCAGGCAGAGGTGTGATCGGGAGGTGCTGTTAAAAACACCGTCCAGGCAGCCTGTTGTCTGCTTCCAGTTTGTTGTGTGTGTGTGTGTGTTAGTGGAAGGGGGAGGGAGGTCAAAGGCAAGAAGGATGGTCACACCGTAGTGTGGATCTTTTAGTGGGCTTTGGCTTGGGCGTTGTTGCTGGTGGTGGTGGTGGTGGTGAAGGTGGGGCAAGTTTGCTGGCATAACACCCTACAGGGGTCACCCAGAATGTTCAGTCTGTCTCACTCGTTTCACCTGGGAATTGCTGTGAGGCCATAAGTACATGCTGTGTGTACGGATGTTTTCAAGTACCGTGATATATCATAGGTAACTAAACTCTGACTTGATATATTTTTTTCTCCTTTGATAGTGCTTAGAGCTTGTCATGGCTGAAGACATTCTCACCATAACGTTTTAAAGCTTAACAACATGTCAGTGTGGGCCTGTTAGCTTAGCTTGCATCAATAACTGACAGAGATTTTGGCCTGGGTCATTCTTTTGTGTGTGTGTGTGTCTCTGCTTTTTTTCCATGAAATATTCCTTTGTTCCTCTTTTATTGGGCTTAAAGGTTATGTCTGTGCATTTTTCTTCTCTGTCTGTCTGCCTGTCTCTACAACTCATTCCCACCCCTTCTCCTCCCTCTCCCACCCATAGGTCATGAAGGTGTGGAGTATCCTTTTTTCAGAGACGGTTTCTTCCAGAGAAGATGACATAGGTCACCCAGGTCCCTACCTCCAGGTGTTGTTGTTTTTTTATTTCTGGGCTTGCTCTGCTTTGGCGTTGATGCTCTGGGCTTGTTCTGCTTTGTCATTGATGTTCTGGGCTTGTTCTGCTTTGGCGTTGATGTTCTGGGCTTGTTCTGCTTTGTCGTTGATGTTCTGGGCTTGTTCTGCTTTGTCGTTGATGCTCTGGGCTTGTTCTGCTTTGTCGTTGATGTTCTGGGCTTGTTCTGCTTTGGCGTTGATGTTCTGGGCTTGTTCTGCTTTGGCGTTGATGTTCTGGGCTTGTTCTGCTTTGGCGTTGATGTTCTGGGCTTGTTCTGCTTTGTCGTTGGTGTTCTGGGCTTGTTCTGCTTTGGCGTTGGTGTTCTGGGCTTGTTCTGCTTTGGCGTTGATGTTCTGGGCTTGTTCTGCTTTGGCGTTGGTGTTCTGGGCTTTGGCGTTGATGTTCTGGGCTTGTTCTGCTTTGGCGTTGGTGTTCTGGGCTTGTTCTGCTTTGGCGTTGATGTTCTGGGCTTGTTTCGCTTTGGTGTTGATGCTCTGGGCATTGCTGGATACCATGGGCTGGTTGCTGATCACAGTCATGATCACACTGGTGTGGTCATGGCCGTGTGTTGAGAAAGTGAAGTGTGTGTGAGTTGTGATGTCAGTGTTGTGGACAAGAGCATTCCATTACATCCTTTCCATTTCTTCTTCTTCTTTGTTGAACACTCAGACTGCAACTATTGTTGTTTGTCTTATAAGTGAAAATGCATCGTGCTGTAGTTAAGCGCCTGACGTCCTTTCCATTTCAAGCTCTCCTTTCAGTCCCTACCTTCTTTGTCATGTACTTCATGTTGTCAGGTTTGTTGTATGTTAGTTTTGCCAGCAGACGTGTATCCTCCCCCCTCCCCCCACCCATGTGATCTGTGATAACTTTTGTCATTGTAAGAAGAATTGCATATCATTGTTCATAACATACTTATGTACAGAAAAAAATAGCTTACCATCACTTACAACATTGAACATGGTCAGAGTAATTATTGTGGGACTGTCATTGATTTGAGAACATACCCATTCCACCAAAAATAACTACAACCTATTGAGGGTATACAGACAGCAAAAATGATCACAAATTATTTTGAGGAAAAAAGCCTCATTTATTTATATGTGATTGTTGTATCAATATTCAATATCGAGATTCAGCACTATATCAATTCCATATATTATTATTATTATTATTATTATTGCTGCATCAATACTTTGCTCCACTGTCGATGTTTACAGTCATCCAGGAATACTGTATGGGTGGACACTTTTTTATTTATTTATTTAATTTTTTTGATTTTTGGGGGGTGTAACACTGTTATTCATTAATGAATACAGACCATTGCCTGTCATTGCCGACAGGGCAGAGACTGGAGGCCTGGCGATTGAAGACAACTGAGAAATGAAAAGTGTCCTGAAAAATGTCCACCTGAAAAGTGTCTACCTGAAAAGTGCCTACCTGATTGTTGCGGAATAGTGGTCCTAGTGGCCAGAGCTTGGAACAGCTGGTCTGATGCTCACTGGGCACCTGGGTTCCAGTCTTCACTGAGGTGTCCGTTCAAGGGCAGTTCACCTTGGTTCTGACCCCGGTCCTTAGACAGTCCCAGAGATGTGACGACAAACACAAGTCGTGTGCACACATCCAAAAACTCTGCCGTCCACCTTAGTTTTTAAAAAAAGGAGGCCAGTGACCAGTGCAGTGGATGATAGAGAACATGCCTAGCATGCACCCTGTTTCCTAGAGAGGGCTGGGCTCCGCTAGGTTCAACTTGTCTATGACAGAGTATCTAAACAGTGGAGTGCAGTGCCTCACATGCAGACAGAGTGAAAAAAGTTTGAGGTGGTTGGGAAGGTGGTCAAGGGATCAGGATGTTGTCTGAAGCAGACTGGTACGGTGATTTTGTCTTTTCATTTCATTTTATTTTGTTTTTGTGCCCCGAATGGGTGTGTTGTTCATTATTCTGTAAAAGATACTGGGGTTTTCTCTTTCTGTATCTATCAATTTTTGTGCATTTGTTTTGCCAAGATTGAATGTAGTGTTCACCATTGTGAAGAGACTACTGGGGTTTTATCCGTCTATTTTTGTTTAGTTGGGTTTTTTTTCAGGACGGAATGTGTTGTTTATCATTCTGTAAAGGACACTTGAGTTTTATCTGTTTTGAAGTTGGGTTTTTGTAAGGACTCGGTGTACTGTTATTTATCATTCTGTAAAGAATATAGGAGTTTTTATCTATGTTATTTATTTTTGTTTAGTTGTTTTTCAGAACTGAATGTGTTGCTCTGTTGCTCACCATTCTGTAAAGAACACTGAGGTCTTTTTTTAATCTCTATATTTTTGTCTATTTGCTTTTTCCAGACTGAATGACTGTGTTGTTCACCAATTGATGTCTGTATTTCCCAGCCTCTTCTCTCTCTCTCTCTTGCTGACAGTATGTTTTGGTTGTGGTTATTCAGACAGCTGATATCAGTGCTGTGGACATAATACACAGCAATCCCTACCATGCTGGGAGTGTTCATGGTGTTGTTCTCAGTGTCCGCTGCATGGTGAAAGCATATGAACTGTTGCTGAGGATTTTGGACTCTGGATGTCTGTGCCTGTGACAGTGGTTGACTTGTGGTGAGTCCACTGTGAGTGGATTGCTTGATTTAGAAAAACAAATTGACAAGGTGACAACCCTGATATGGCCTCTGTGGTTGGCGGGGACATAAATAACAGGATTGGAGTGGAGTGGAGTGGAGTGGGTTGCTTGGATTCTGTGCTGTGTCTGGAGTTGGCTTTGAAGGTGATGAGGTGGACGAATTGAAATGCTCTGGCTGTTTCTGAAATTGCTTTTTTGTTGTTGGTAGCAGGGCATGCTTTTCAGATTTTTTTTGCCAACAGAGTGATTGCTGTGAAGTCAAATAATGATGATGATGAGGCAATAGTGATGATAATAGTGATGAGGATGATAGGAGGGAGGATAATGACCATGACAACATGATAATGACATTAGTCACCGGTGTCACTCCATAGTCATCAGTCTAGACTACTAGGGACCAAAAAGAAAGGGAGATAACTGAAGAGAATGAACAGATAGGAACTCTTTTGAGCATGATATTGTGTTACTTTCTATTTTGAAGATGTGTTGTTAGAAGTTGTGTAATTATTGTTGTTATTCTTGCTATCTCGTTTTCATGTACGAAAGGTTGCAAAGATGTAATAATCTGCCTTTCTTTTGGGTTTTTTGGCTGACTGTTTTACTTGTCTTTTTCTTTATATTTCACTGTTTTCTCTGTGTGTGTGGCTGATGTATGCAGGGTGCACTGGGATGACCATGTAGTGGTACTGTGGCCAATGTGTGGAACAACGATGGTAATAATGATGATGATGATGGTGATGATGACCGTGCATTCCTCCCTCTGTACGCTGTGAACTGTCCTGCACAGTAGACGGACAGTCAGCAGGGCTGTTCACAGTGTACTGGGGGACTGCCATGTGGTGAGTGTGACAGTTCAACATGTTCAGAACATGTTTCTATTAAAACAACGGAAACATGACATCAGTGTGCTGTTGTTGAATGCGTGCAAAGTTGGGTGTGCTGACCTAAACAAAACAAGCAAATGTTGTTGTGCGTTCCCCAGCTTTAAACCCTGGGGGTCACCCAGAACATGCCACACTCTGACTCACTTCATCATCCCACCTGGGAATTATCACTGTGAGATAGGAGGAAGTACACTGGATGAGAAGTTTGCGTGTATGACTCTTTTTAAGGTACCTTGCCACATAGGCACCCATACTCCGACTTCAGAGGATTTTTTTCTCTCCTTTAAAGGAGAGTGCAGGTTGTTATGTTAAGAGCTTGTCATGGCTGAAGGCAATCTCAACACATGTTACAACATAACATTTCAGTGTAAGCCTTGGCAATGAGCTGACATCAATAACTGACACAGCTTTTGACCTGGGCCAAAGCAAGCAAATAAAACGAACAATATCATCCCAAAACAACAACAAAATCCATGCAGGTACACGGAAGAAAGAAACCGGCTTCCATAACAAATAAAGCAAATGATAACCAATAACAAACAAATCCATACAGGCACGTTAAAAAAAAAAAGGAAAAAATACCAAACAAAGCAAACGACCATCCACCTTAGTGCAGTCGTTAGTGCCTTGGGTTACAGACTGTATGGTTGCAGGTTTGAATCCGGTAAGAGGCACAGGGATTTTTCAGACTCCGGCCGGCTCCTATCCAGAGTGAGTGTGATGTGGGCTCAGTGGGAAGACTGGGACCACACAGTCGAGCTTCATCCACTTAACGGATGCGAGTTTAAGAGTGTTGCTCAAATTACCTGACCAACACTGCAGGTGTCTGTATCTCTCCGGCCCGGTTGACGCCGGGATATATTATGATAGTAAGCGTAGAGTACAACCCTGTCAAGTAGTCTCCAAGCACATGTACTGCCACAGCAGCATCATTACGTCATCCTCATTGCCATTGATCATCATGCAATACAAGAAAATTGCCTCTGATTCCGTGGTTCCGGTTGCTCTGGTCTCATGGTGACCTCAGATTCGGTTTGCCCATACACATCTGTGCCTGTGGTGAGTTTGGAACGGTTGTTGGAGGGACATTGTGGTGGTTGCCACCTCGGGTGGACAACTCACTCAGTCTGGCTCCGCGACTGAGCTAATACTGTCGTTAGTAGGGGGCTTAGTAGGTGGTGTCCTGCGTATGTTAGCTCAGAACAGGCACCACTGAACACCACCAAAGTGACCCAACAGCAGTGCAGGGCCCCTCTGGCTAGTGGCCCCACGGCGGCCTGATAGTGATGGGCTCCCTGTGGACTTCTGACCCTGAGGATGAGACATGACGAATCTGGGTATGGCTGTGGCGGGGAGATTGGAATGAGCAGCTGTGGGAACAGCAGGATGGGGGGACGTCGCGGAAGATGAGGCAGCACAAAAAAAAGAGTCTTGCTCAAATTACCTGACCAAAACTGCAGGTGTTTTTATCTCTCGGACCTGGTTGATGCCAGGATATATTATGATACGAAGCGTAGAAGTGTTACACCCCTGTCACGTCTCAAAGCAGATGCATTTCAACAGCAGCAGCATTACACATTCCTCATCATCATTGATCATCATGCAATTAAAAAAAAAAAAGTATCTGATTCTGTAGTCCCAGTTGCTCTGGTCTCATGGTGACCTCAGATTTGGTTTCCTCTTATACTTCTGTGCCTGTGGTGAGTTATGTGTCAAAGCCTTTGGAGCCGGATTTTCACGGGATAAGGTTCTTAGAGGAATGTTGTGGTGGTCACCACCCCGGGTGGGCAGCTCAGTCTTGCTCTGAGCTGTTACTGTTGTTAGTAGGGGGCTTAGTAAGTGCTGTCCTGCGTATGTTAGCTCAGAACAGGCACCACTGAACACCACCAGTGACCCAGCAGCAGTGCAGGGCTCCTCTTGCTGGTAGCCTAACAGCCCCCTGGCATAGGCTCCCCGAGGACTTCCGATCCACAGGATGCAACACAACAAATCTGGGTGTGGCTGGGGTGGAGAGATTAAATGAGCAGCGTGGAAACAACAGGGCAGGAACATCACAGAAAATGAAGCAGCAAAAACAAACAGCCCCAAAAGAACACAAACAAAACCCCCCGAGAAAAACCCACGCCACCACCTCTCAAGACATAAAGCCAACAATAACAAACAACGAACAAATCCATACATGCACACAAATAAAAAGAGAAAGAAAACGGCTCAAAAACAAAGAAAGGAAGCGAACAATAGACAAACAAATGCACACAGGCACAGAAAGAAAGAAAAAGAAAGAAAGAAAGGCAGGAAGAAAGACATTCCCCATGGAGATGTTGGAAGTTCTTTCAGTATCAGAAAAGTTCTTCCACTCTGCCAATTTTGTGCTTGAAGTTTCCTCTTTTCTATCATTCTCTTTGTTTCTGCGTTTTCCCCCCTTTTCTTTTTATTCTCTTTTCCCCCCTCTTTCTTTTCCCCTTTGCTTTCTGACCTTTTTTCCCCCATTCTTCAGCTACAGCTCCGAGGTTCACCAACAGATTTTGCGTATGCGACCGTTTTTTTCCCACCATGAAGGTAGCCACATTCCGACTTTGGGGATCTTTCTGATCTATTTTCTGCCCACCACTTTCCTTTCTTTTATTTCAAGCAAGCATCAAAGTGTCCTATGCATTTTTTTCCTGGACAGAATATAATGTACCAACTTCGACACTAGCGGGAAAGTTGGGCTTAGTAGTCTACTACACACAGGCCTACTTGGATAGGCACTGGCTGTTAAAAGTCAATTCTGAACATCTGTATTTTCAAAGCCTTTTCTGTTCAACGTTTAAAAAAATGGGGATGATATTGGGGTGGGTACTGGATATTAGTAACCCCCCCCCCCTCACCTCCACCCCCCCCCCCACCAAAGTCTTAACATAGCTTTGGTTGTTGTTTTTTTCCCAGTCTTTTCTCTTTTTAACTTAAAAACAATGGGAATGATGAATAGACCTGTTTAGGGAAAAGTCATGGACATAATTATAACTTCTGTTAAGCGATTGGGAATAGAGTTCTGACAACTTGAACAAAGAAAAATTCTGAAACACAGAAAACGTGTGTCATGTAAATTCTAATGGTAGAACTGACTGTAATGTATTGAAAACTTGATAGTTCAATTTATAGCTGATAAGCAACGCGCATATTGATCCAGGGGAAACAATCTCTGTTATGACCTGTATTGAAATGTAGAATGACTTCCCTTAGATGATTTTAAGCAGCTATTCAGGTTAGAAAATAAATCAGTTAAACGTTATTATGGAGTGTTCAATCATTGCCTGGACGAATGTATTCACACAAGGGCTTCAACAAGCAAACAAATCTATCAGAATCCACGCAAACCCATCACACTGAAGGTAATGGAACGAACAAAACAAAAGTTATTCTATAATAAACAGGACTGTTTATCATCGTAACATCATTCTTAGTCAGTCCTGGAATTTGGCATGTGCATTTAGCATGTTGCATTCAAATGGACATCGGTTTATTGCCTCATTTCAAAGACTAGCTCCCAGACCATCACTCCTGGTCTAGTGGATGAAGGGATGGTGTGTGTGTGAGTGGAAGGGGGGGGGGGGGGAACTTCTTGATGTCTAAGCAGGTCTGCTATCTCAAGACCACCAAACGACCGCATTTTTATTAGACATTAGGCTAGACTGAAAGGCTCAAAATATCCTCCAAGCCAGAAAGACCTTAGTTTCAGTTATCATCATTGCTAAAAGTCCTCCCCCACCCCACTCTATCATCTTCACCTTCTTCTCCTCTCCCGTGTCTAGTTGACTGTTGAGGCACCACTAAAGAGGAAGCTGGCTGCAAAATCTTCAGTGATCCCCCAACGGTCGACGGGATAGGTGAAGAAGGTGATGGGAGGGGGGGGGGGGGGGGGGGGAGGTGCTTATCAGACATGAAAACTGACAGTCATGAAAACTGAAACTAAGATCATCCATCAGGGACTCTTCTGGGCGGGGGTCTTACGGCAGCCAAACGTTTACACAGTCCCTGTAAACTCCAGGCTCTGAAGACTATGGCGTGACAAGCCTAGGTATGGCTGTGGTGGCGACATTGGAATGAGAAGTGTCGGAACAGCAGGACTGCTATGTTACAGGGGGAAATCAGAAGAAGAAAAAAATGCAAACATCCTCCTCATGTGGTGATATGTACTTCAGAGGAGACGATTATGGGAACGGGTGACAACATTTACAAAACTGCAAACACATGGGGACTGGATGTGGAAAAAGCACATGAGTGCTTATTCCATCATCCTCGAAATAAAGGAATAAATAAAATAAGCCGAGCTTCAGCATGTGAATGCATGCAGAACAACTTGTGCACACGTTAAAGCCTGTTATGCCTTTCCGAAGAATAGTTCATTGTGTACTGGTGGGAACGGATGACATTAAAAAAACCCCGCAAGTATACGAGGACTGGATGTAAAAATAAAAAAGCACACCAGTGCTTATTCCACTATCCCCCGAACTAACAAAAAATATGATAATAACAAATAACTGGTGCAGACGTGCTACAAGAAATGGCGACACCCACTTTGCTACAGTCACCCTGATTATTGGTGACTGCACAAATGTTGACAGACTGCAGTCCCTCAATAAACTGATCACACAGAACATTGAGGTTTGTAAAACTGCAGGCACTGCATCATGGTGCATATGTAGGCCTAGGTCTTTTATACATTTAGCAGCATCAACAACAATGACAATCAACACACCAGAACTCTCAACACCTAAAAGTAATGAATCAGAACAGTTTATTTCTGTCATATTCCTTCCAATAAA
>CM054152.1:51466727-51479227 GCA_028751875.1 Rapana venosa
TTGTGATACTGACACGATCAATCATAGCACTTTTTCTAGCCCTTGTCACAAACCACACGTTCTTAACAGCCTATAAAAAATACAGCACAAAAGGCAGCGGCAGTATTTCTCAGCACCATTTGGCTGGAGACTGTCACAGAACACTGCTGGCATTAGTCATGGCTTTGACTTCTGTATGGCCGTTATTTCTTCGCGGAACAGATCCCTGGGGTGAAGGGTACTGACCAGGTCAGGCTGTTTATGAAGGAGAGAGCTACACACACACACACACACACCTTTGTCTTGCTAATGAGGGAGATTGTGACACTGCGGCGGTGACAGCGGTGTTTTGAAGAAGCCAGGTGAGAGACAGACAGTCAGCCTGATTTCTGGGGAGCCATCAACACCCCACACATCAGCAGACAATACAAGCCAGCCCTCAGGGCTGTGCCGCCCTCACCACGTTCCTCACAGCAGGGAACTAGCTAGTCCAGACACACACCACACCACCTCACCGCTGTTGTCTGTCTGTCAGTCTGTCTGTCTGTCAGTCTAGTCTGTCTGTCAGTCTGTCACCTCCCTGCCTTCAGCTGCTCCTGATCAGTATGGAAGGAGAGAGAGAGAGAGAGAGAGAGAGGAGAGGGAGAGGGGAGAGAGAGAGAGAGAGAGGGAGAGAGGGGAGGGGGGGGGGAGAGGGGGCTGACAGAGATTTGTCCCCTTTCAATACCTGGACACTTGGGGTGGGGAGGGGGGAGGAAGGTGAGGAAGGGAGGAGGGGGGGGGGGGGGGGGGGTGGAGTTAGATACGCTGATAGGGTTCTGGATCAGTGACTCTCTGAGAGAAAGGGGGAGAGAACCGTAGCCCTTTCAGCCACACAAAAGCACACGGGCCCTGTAGCACCACACACACAGAGGGGACAATGCAGGCAGGGTCATCCTATGGCCTTTGATATTTTTTTGTTGGTGGTAACTGGACGGGTGTGGGGGAGGGGGGGATCCAGTGTTGTGTGTTGTTGTTGTTGTTGTTGTTGTCCTCGCCCACCTGCTCTGTTTTCCTCCTCTGTGTTGACGACAGGGATTTGGAGAAGAAAAGGTTACTGAAGAAAAGAGAGCGGGGAAAAACCTCCTGGTCTGTGGAGTTGCTGGCTGTGTTGGCGGTGCCTGTCTGGAGCTGTCCTCAGCGGGACTCTGTCTTAAGCGTCGTCACGTTCTGTTCTTTGATTGTTTATACCTGCCACCAGCAACAACTGTCTCTTAAAGGCTTTATGTTTTAAAAAAACTTTTGCTGATTTACATACAACTGTGTCTCTTTTTTTCTATCAGGATACTCCCAGCTTTTTAAACTTTATTGATTTCTCCCCTGTATTTTGTTGGTATGTGGAATTATTGTTTTGTATTTTTTTTCCATGTTAGTAAGCAAACCACCACACACATTCAACAACAACTAGAAAACTGTACGATATTACAGCTTTCCCTTATGCTGTTATGACAAGTTTTAATGTCTTCTGTATATCAGAAAGGTCCACCAATGATTGAGTTTTTGATGTGTGTACACTTTCGACCATGCTAACCCAAAACGCTTTGTAGCACACTGTGGTCCAAAGTAAAAGTAATCCCTATTTTGCTGGGTTGAATAGAAACTGAAGAAGTTTGTGTGTTAATTCTTGTACTCCTCTGTTGAAAAAACCCACCCAGAACAAGAAATACTATTTTGTTATGACTTTACCCTGAACATGAATCAAGCACAAGGCATAGAGGGGCTGGTGCCTTCAGTCCTGCCACTGTCAAGTCAAGTGAAGTTAATTCTTTTATTCCCAGATGGTAGGCTACACACTGGGGATGCGATAGCTCAGTGGTCAGAGCACTCGCTTTCCCCCAGCCAAGTTAAGCAGCATCCAGCGTTGTTACCAAGTGGATGGGTGACCGTTAGCGCGCCTTGGCTTCAGTAAAGTCCCCCTGTTCATCCAGCTGTGAATGGGTACCTGCCCTCTTTAGGGTCAGGGAAGGTAAAGCAGCGAGGGAGAGGAGATGGGCGCTGCCCTCAATATGCTGGCCCCTAGAGAAGTGAGGTCTCTGTCGCCTCGCTCCACTACGACCTTTACCCTTTACCTTTCTCACTGTGGAAGACCCTATAGGAAATGTGAAGGTCTTCACTCAGAGTGGTAACTAACCTATGATCATAAAGAATAGAAATCAGAAGTTGACGAACCACAGTGATCTCCAACTGTCTTCTGACCGGAAGTGCTCACAATGACATCACTCAAAACCAGACACCCTGACGTTTCCGCTCTGCTCTGGAGAGAGATGTGTCTCAAAATGGCGGCAGTGGAGACCTCCCAGGTGTCAGTGTCTTGGGTGACCTCTGAAGGTGGTCTAGAAATATCACAACACAACGTCAAGGAATATCTCAACATCAAGAAGTATCACAACATCAAGAAGTATCCAAACATCCAGGAATATCGCAACATCAAGAAATATCACAACATCAAGAAGTATCCAAACATCCAGGAATATCACAACATCAAGGAATATCACCACATCAAGAAATATCACAACATCCAGGAATAGCACAACATGGGGGAATTATCACAACACACCAGCAGAGTCACCACTCTGTCCTCAAAAGGCCACAACATCCAAGAACACCAGGATACCTCAGTAGAGTCTGCGTCAGTCTGTTCCTCATCACTTTGGAGACAAACCCTCTCCTCTCTTCTGGCGTCAACGTGACGTCAGCACGACGTCATACTTAGGATCTGAAACAGACAGCAGGCATGGGAACAGGCCAGAAGCCTGACACAGGGGGTAAACAGACTGACAGGGCTGATCATGCTAATACAGTGTTAGCCATGTACAGAGGGGCCAGTGAAGGGAGGGGGGCATTACGTGACATTAGTGAGGAGAATGGCTGTGACCATGTTGACGCCACACACACCAGCTCCACACACACACACACACACACACATACAGGCCTGGTGCAGTTTAGTTCCTCCCCTATCAGATAAGTACCCCGGGGTTATTCACATGGAAGACCCTTTCCTTCCCTTCCCACTCACTTCCAGAATAGAATGACAGAATAATGTTGAATCTCTCTCTCTCTCTCTCTCTCTCTCTCTCTCTCTCTCTCTCTCTCTCTCTCACGCACACACACACACACACACACACACACACACACTCTCTCTCTCTCTCTCTCTCTCTCTCTCTCTCTCTCTCTGTGCAATGGGTGCTCGGGGTGATCTCCCTTGGATATAGGCAGGGCGAAATTTTGCTGTGTAAATTTTGTGTTTAAATTGCCAAATAAACCAGCACCATGCCAGTTGTCGGTTACCAACAACGCTGGAAGTGACGCTAGGTGCCCTGCTGCAACAACACTGCATCACCTCATGGAAGGTCTGTGGAGAAGGCGAGCAAACGACTGTTGTGCTTCGACTGAAGGCTGGCTCAAGTGATGGGAACATGGCGGGTCAACAAACACCTGTGTACTTCCGCAGAAAGCCTCCCAGTCAGACCAACAGGGACCGACGAAGGACAGAGGAGAGGAGACAGGCAGAGGAGAGGAGGCGGGCAGAGGAGAGGAGGCGGGCAGAGGAGAGGAGACAGACAGAGGAAAGGCAAGAAGACAAGGCAAGTGCATTGTTCCCATTCGAAACTTCGCCAAGTTTGTTTATGCCAACACCCCCCATCACCCAGTCTGTCTCACACACCAACACCCCAGCCTCTCCAAACCACATGCCTTCACAATCGCTGCTTCCCACACATGATTATCGCAGTGCATCAGGTGCTGTCACAGTGTTGGAAGCTGACACAGTGGCTGAACAACAAGGTGGAATTGACCTGGTTGAGGTGCCTGTACCTGACATTACGATGGAGGGGGAGGACTGTGAGGAATATCTAGATCAGATTCGGGATGCAAGCTACAGTGGAGATACTATAAAGAACTATGTGGGTGGGCTGAGAAACAGATCCCTGCAGAGAAATATCAGGGACGTTTCTAGAAACAAGGACTTTCTTCATGTGTATACCTCTGATGAAATACCTGATACTATCATTTGTGAAAGTGAAGATATGATTTTTCAGTTTATCTGGACAGATGACACTCTCAACCCTGCTGATTACTTTTGGTTTGCAAAAAAGAACACCAGGCAACTGACTCAGGAGGAAAAAGACATTTATTCCAAGCTGCAGCTGTGGACACCTGCCGATCGTGACAGAATCAAAGACAGAATTAGTGCTGGACTGGATGTTTTACATGTTATGATGGATGCTATCAGATTTTTTCTGGGTTAGAAGTGACTGTGGTTGCCTGTATATGTGCGTGTGTGAGTGTGTGTGTGTGTGTGTGCATGCGCACCCTCTTGTGCGTGCGTGCGCGCGTGTGTGTATGTGTGTGTTGTGTATGTTCGTGCGTGTGTGTGTGTGCGTGCGTGTGTTTGTGCGTGCGTGTGTGAGTGTTCGTGCGTGTGTGTGTTCGTGCGTGTGTGTGTGCGTGTGTGCATGCATATGTGTGTGCATATGTGTGTGTGTGAGAGAGAGAGAGAGAGAGAGAGAGAGAGCAAAACAGGAGGTTAGGCATATTGTGAGTTAGGTTTTTCACGTGTTGGAAAGAGCATGAGTTACCGGATCAGACGGAATGTAGGGACAGGAAGCCCTGTCACAGACTCGGTGTTTAAATGATGTTTGTGGTTGTTGTTACCCTCCCCCCTCCCTTTCCCCATTAGCAATGGGCGAAAGTGTTAGGCACCAATTCATCTGAATCGTAATGTAAAACACTTCACCATGTCGTGGAATCCATGCCATGTCGACCATTTGGGCTGTAGAAATGATACATCTGTATTTCTGAAAATACGTGTTTTGTGCCCAGTCCCCTTCCCACTGTCCCCTTGTAAATGGGCTTTAACAGCTTATTACAATAAAATATTGTCATTGTCATTGTCATTGTCTCTGTGCAATGAAAACGATCTCTCAGACTATATATATATCCCCCTCCTTTTCCAGCATTCCCCTCTTCCCTGAACCCAATTTATTTATAACACCTTCCCTATAGCTGTCCCATAACCTATGTGGTTGTAGGGGAGCGAGGCGTCAGAGATCTCACTTCTCTAGGGCCAGCATATTGAGGGCGGCGCCCATCTCCTCCCCCTCGTTGCTTTACCTTCCCTGACCCTAAAGAGGGCAAGTACCCATTTACAACTGGGTGAACTGGGGGACTGTACTGAAGCCAAGGCGCGCAAACGGTCACCCATCCAAGAGGTAACCACGCTCGAGTCTGCTTAACATTGGCTGGGGGGAAAGCGAGTGCTCTGACCACTGAGCTACCCCGTCCCCCCACCATCTCTATACCCCTGTGAAATTATTCTGGAGGGGCACACATTGACAAGGGGGTCATTTTTCTTCCAGACACCGCCTGACTTCACCCTTTAGGGGTGTCAATGAGGGATTGGGGTAGGCAGGCCTCTATTGGGGGTGTAAGTTTCAAAGAAATCAATCAGTGGTTGAAAGGGTGGCTGACAATGTGGGGAGGAGTGGATGTGCAGTGGGGTGAGGGGTAGGGGGGGGGGGGGGGGGGGGGTGAGGGGTGGGAGGTTTGTTCATCGTCAACAGACAGGTGGAGTGTGCAATGGGTCCTTTCATTGCTGTGTATAGTATGATATTAGGGTGTAGGAATATACACTGCCTGTTTGCCCACACTGATAGGCCTTCTATACTGTTAGGGAAAACTCTCTATGTCTGTCTGTCTGTCGGTCTGTCTGTCTGTCTCTCTCTCTCTCTCTCTCTCTCTCTGTGCATACACGCACACGAATGTGTTTGTGTGTGTGATAACATAATATAATATAGTATAATACATTATAATATAATATAATAAAATATAATGTAACATGTATGTGCATGTGTGTAGGTGTCTGGGGGGAAAATAAGTAGAATACGAAAAGTAAATAGTTGAAGAAGAAGAAGAAGAGAGAGAGAGAGAGAGAGAGAGAGAGAGAGAGAGAGAGAGGAGAGAGAACAATGGTTTATTGTGGTAAGCTTTCAAGCCCATTCACAAGGGGACAGTGGGGAGGGGACTAGACACAAACACATATTCAACTAAGACGAAGAAAAACGATTAACAACAGCCCAGATGATCATCATCACATGGATTCCACATCATGGTTCAACAGCTGCAACAAATCACAGTGACTGTAAACTATAAATGATGACTGTGATTCTTTAGCAGAGCCAGAACAATGAACAACACTTACTGCTGTGAAAGCTTTACCAGCCATACAGCACTCCCTCTTGGGATTCATTGAGACATGCCATTTGTTTGAAAATGTACGTCATGTACAAAACCAACTGTGAGATGAAAAGTTGACATGGAAACCAGGTCAGCACAATTTGTGTTTGAAATAACTTGGTAAGTAAGGGAGAGCAAAAGGCACTGGCCGGGTATCATGCAACTGTGTAAGGTGTGTAAATGCCATAAATGTGGGTCTTTGGTTTCTGAAAGAGAGAGAGAGAGAGAGAGAGAGAGAGAGAGAGAGAGCACTTTACACAAGTCAGCCCTATTGTTGGTGGTTTGAAGTACACTGGTATCACAGGTGAACTAACGGCAGTCACCCCATTGATATCAGCTGTGAAACAAACGCCTCCACTGTCGGCTGAAAACCATACCTTTCCTCTTCTTCCATCTCCCCCCCACCCTCCCTAATCGGTTTGTTGTTTGCTAACAAGGCAGAAGTGCCGTCATTACATGCTGAGAAATGGGAGAGAGAGAGAGAGAGGAGGGGGGGGGGGGGGGGGGGGGGGGGGGGGGGGGGGGGGGGGGGGGGAGGGGGGAGAGCGGGGGAGGGGCAAGGTACTTTGGTTTCTGTTAGGTAAACCGAAGCAGGACAAATTGAGATTATCGCCTCTGTGTTTTTTTAAAAAAAATATAATTTTGTTTGTTTCTTTCTTCCTTTTTGGTTTTTTGCTTTTGTTTTCTTCTTGATGTTGCTATTGTTGTTGTTTTTGTTGCTCTTCTTCTTCTTTCATTCTCCTTCCCTTTTCTTCTTCTTTTGACTTTTTAAATCCAGGCGGATTTATAATAATGATAATAATAATAATGATGATGATGATACATGGAATTTGTATAGCTCTATATCTTGTAAAAGACAAATCAGAGCCTTACAATCAACATATTCTTACGAGTCATGCAACCAATAACTATTGATAGTTTAAACAAAAATCAAACACACACACACACACACACACACACAGAGGTTATACTCTTTGGCAGGGTAATGGGATTTTGGCTGTTTGAAGGCGGCCAAAGTTTTGAGATGAAAGAGGAGGGGGAAAGTAAGGTTTGAAATAAATTTGTCTTGAGGCTAGATTCAAATGTGTCATAAGTAGGCTTTTGGCGAAGAGAGAGAGAGGGAGATCGTTCCAGATGGATGGACCACAAATTGAGAAAGAGATTTGCATAATTATTCAGTGAGTGGGACAGGAATAGACTAGGGTGGATTACATTAGAAAAAGAAAACACTTTGTGATGAAAAAGAGAGGAGAAGAGAGGGAGAGGAGGAGGACAAAGAGGGAGGGAGGGAAGGAGAGAGAGAGAGGGGAAAAAATGTGTGTGTGTGTGTTTATTAATTGTGTATTTTGAGTTTATTATTTTATTTCGGGGATAATGGAATAAGAAGTCGTGTGCTTTTTTCCCATCCAGTCCCCATGTGTATGCAGTTTTGTCAATTTTGTCATCTGTTCCCTTGTATGGAGAGAGAGAGAGAGAGAGAGAGAGAGAGAGAGAGAGAATGAAGAGAGAGAGAGAGAGTGAGAGAGAGAGAGAGAGAGAGAGAGAGAGTGAGAGAGAGAGAGAAAGAGAGAGAGAGAGAGAGAGAGAGAGAGAGAGAGAGAGAGAGCGAGAGGGACCGACAGACAGAGACAGACAGATATACAGAGACAGACAGATATACAGACAGGCCCACAGACAGACAGGGGCACACACAGCCCCCATATAAATCCTTGCAGAATCATCTGACAGACCAAACTGCAATCAGCATTGTACAAACAGTTGTTAGACCACTGCACCCCCCCCCCCCCCCCCCACACACCACACACACAGATCGGACCAATCAGACCTGTATGGTCACTGTGGGTCCCTATGGGTCATTATTACACTGACCAGCGCGTGTGGGTCAGTGTCGCTGTCACGCTTGATGTGGTCACTGCATAGAAGGCTCGCACCACAGAGGGACTGACCAACTGCCAAAAAATAATAAAAATGATAATAAAAAGTAAAAGAAAAATGTCTGCTGTGCTCGGTACTGACCGTAGGTAAGCCGCCCCCCCTCTCCCCCCCCCCCCTCTCCCCCCCCCCCATCTCTCTCTCTCTCTCTCTCTCTCTCTCTCTGTTCACTGCTGTAAGTGTCCGCTCCTAGCTCCTTCTGTCAATATGCATGGTGTGTGTGCGTGCGTGTGTGTGTGTGTGTGTGTGTGTGTGTGTGTGTGTGTTGTGCGTGCGTGTGTGTGTTGTGTGTGTGTGTGTGTGTGTGTGTTTGTGTGTTGTGTGGTGTGTGTGTAGGAAAAGGTCTGCCTGAAATTGTGATATCCAATTGTGCTATCTGATGTGACAATGTTTCCTTCTTGATTGTTTGTTTCAGCTATGCTTGTAACTCACATGAATTTCTCTCTTTAAAATATTTATATTGTAGTGTAGTGTAGCGTAGGTAGTGTAGTATAGTGTAGTGTAGTGTGGTATGGTGTAGTGTAGCGTGTTGTATTGTGTTGTAGTGTATTGTAGTTTGTGTGTGCATGCTTGCGTGCGTGCGTGTATGTGTATGTGTGAGTGTGTGTGTGTGTGTTAAAGAGAGAGCGAGAGAGAGAGAGAGAGAGAGACTGGGATGGTAGACAGACAGAGACAGAGATACAGACAGGAACACTTTATAGACAGAGCAACGCCGACGAACAGACAATTTGTATGACACTGACAAAGACTTTCTCTGTCCCAAATCTCTGTACAAACCAGTTTTTCACCCCTTCCCCCCAAGTTGTAATTCCTGACCAGGAGAGTTGGTCCCTAACTGCCTTGAACAGACCATTCCTGATGCACACAGCAGAGCCGAACCCCAAACACCGTGTCTGCTTCATTGCAGACCACGGGTAAGGGTTGTCCCTTTCCCCTACAAGTGTAAGGCTTTTTCCTCTCCATTGACTTCCCTGCCGGCATTTTCAGGTCTGCAATACCAAGACAAAGTAGTCACCCAACTGCAATGCTTTCGCAACAAGGAAAACAAAGGGAGTTGTCTCTTCTTGACAACTCTTTGATTTAGTGAAAGCAGTGAAGGTTGAGAAGTTAGAGAGAGCGTGTGATGTTTTGATTGGTTAGGCTAAGACCACTGTTTTGACAATGGTGCACTGTGTGGGCTGTGTGATTTTTATTTGGGTCGCTATGGCAGTTCAAAGTGGGAGAGGAAGTGTGTTACATCTACAATCCACAAAAAAAGAACAGAAGGTGGGTCATTTAAGCCCCTTAATCCCTTTGGTGTGTAGACATACAGAGAAGATCAAATATGCCCAGTAAAGATCCATCATTCATGTTAGAGTTGGTGGGTTACCCAAACACAAACATACCCAGCATACATCCCTGAAGTCAGAATGCAGCTACCTTCATGGTGGGCCAAAACAGGATCGCACACACAGAATCTCCCCTTCAGTGAACCTGGGAGCTGTAACCAAGGAAGAGAAGAATAAATAAAATGGGCACAGACATGACTAGCCATTATCTGTAACCCAAAGACGAAATGAAGACTTTTGATAACAAAAAAAGGAAGAAAACAGATGGTACTTAGGGCAATGTTGGTGACTTGCAAGACAAATGGCTGAAATAGGGGCATCAACATAGATGGTTATGGCCAAATAGCAGCAGAGTCGACACAATTACAGCACGTCCCCTCACAGTCATACAATCTCTTCTTCATTGTCTTTCTTTATGCACCTGCTTTTAAAATGTTGTCTCCCCTTTTGTTACAGACAAAGACACTCACACAGACACAAAGACACACAGACACAGACACACACACACAGAGGCAGACATGGGGCATTGTTTCTTAGTTGCACTTAAGAAGACAGAGACAGATAACGGTGTATAGAATGACACTGCTGTTGGTTCCTGTTCTTTCCCAGCTATCCACGTAGACACCACCTGCAGATAATTATACTGGCATACATTAGAGACAACTGCCCTAAACAAGACATAAACAAATGAACGAACAAAACATAAACACAAAAATAAGTGGATAAATGAAAGAATAGTTATATATAGCCCCCCCCCCCAAAAAAAAAAAAAAAAGTACCACACATTTCTTTTCTTCCTTCCCTAGAGTTCTGAGGTTTATCAATGGTGAGATTTTGCGTATGTGACCGTTTTTTGCCCACCATGAAGGTAGCCACATTCCGACTTCAGGGATGTATGCTGGGTGACTTAAAGTGGTATGAAATGAAATCTGAGCGCTTTGATTTGTTGCTTTACAAGATTCAGCGCTATATAAATTCCATACATTATTATTATTATTATTATTATGTTCGTGTTTCCCTAGCCCCCCTTCCTTCCCCCCCCCCCCCCCCCCCCCCCCCCCCCCCCATGTGGACATGAACTACGGGATCTTTAACGTGCATATTTGATCTTCTGCATGTGTATACATACACGAAGGGAATTAAGGCACTGTCAGGTCTGCACTCGAAGGTGTCGTACATATGAGTGGTAGCCTTTTAACTGAGTGCAGGAACAATGGAGCATTAACCCAGTCCCCACTGTATTGTCAAGTTAAGCAGGGTGGAGCGTGGTTACCAAGTGGATGGGTGACCGTTTGCGTGCCTTGGCTTCAGTACAGTCCCCCAGTTCACCCAGCTGTAAATGGGTACCTGCCTCTTTAGGGTCAGGGAAGGTAAAGCAAGCGAGGGAGAGGAGATGGGCGCCGCCCTCAATATACTGGCCGCTAGAGAAGTTGAGGTCTCTGACGCCTCGCTCCGCTACGACCACATAGGTTATGGGACATCTTTACCTTATTTACTGCATTGTCTGGCAATCCTTAGGTGCTGTAAGGACTGTGGCCACGAGGAGTCACTTACCTGCCTGTACAACAGCAATCACAGACATCTGCTAGACCGTTGTAATGTACAGCACCCCCCCCCCCTCCCTACAACCTCTCCCCCCTCTCTCTTCCCCTTGCAGACTGCAGTAGCAAGGTAAAATTGAACCCTCCCACAGTCACTTAGTACAGGCATGTTTAGTCAACCATGTAGGCTGAAAATTACTTGTTCTTTTTTCTTTTTCTTTCCGTTTTTTTGTGGGGCCTGGTTTGGTTCATATTTCGTGTCAACATTGTTTGGATATTGTTCCGTTCACTGAAGCTTACTTTTACTATTTATTATTTTTCTTTTCTTTTGAGGGTAATGGAATAAGAACTCATGTCCGGTTTTTTGTTACAACCAGTTCCCGTGTGTTTGCGGTTGTGTCAGTTTTGTTATTTTGTCTGTGGATTTTATTTTTTTCCACACTTCAGCTCTGATTTCTTTGTTATAGAAGCATGGTGAATGTAGAGCCTACAATACAAGGCCGTAGTTTATAGCACCATTTCTGTTGGCGTTTTTGAATATTTTTAGATTTCCAGTCGTGTGAATCTCCTGCACTATGTAAATTATGTCTGGTTCCAGCATTGGTCTTTCATGAAGAGAGTATGAAATCAGATGATGGAATCTGAGGATTTAAAGAACAGATGTTGGTTTTCTGTTTCTGGCCAGTGACGTCATGCTGGCTGAAAGCAGTCAGCTGCCCTTTCTTCCCAGTTTGACTATAAAATCAACCTGATTGTCAAAGTCCTTCAGAGTAGACTATAAACCAAGGCTCCTTGTGCGAATGCACACACGTTAAAAACCCGTTCCTCCTTTTGAAAGAGTAAGCCATTTTATGCCTGCAGGAATGGTGACCCACATAATTTTAAAAACCCAAACAAAAACGCATGCACACAGGTGTCGTGTTTAGACACCATTCTCACAGTCAGAACTGCCTACCTACAGGGTGGTGGTGATGGGGGTGGAGGAGTGGGGGGGGGGGGGAGGTGGCATAGCAAAAATATCACCATTGGTGAATTCGAGGCTCTAGTGGAGGATGGACAAATAAATCCTTGTGTAATCTATCAGTATCACACTGTATCGAAAGTAATCGGGGGTTGAACACACATCCGGAGTGTATAAAGCATTGTCAACAGCTCTTGGCGTGGTTCTACAGAGGTCTTCTTCACTCCATTCTGCAGTGAAGTATGCAGCAGGGGGCGTGATTATGAGGAGATAAATCCGGCCATAAATTTCTCTCTGTTGTCAAGAGTTCTCCACCCTTATCTACTCTGATTCTCTCTGTCTCTCTATCTCTCTGTCTCTCTCTCTCTCTGTGTCCTGTCCCTCCCCCACCGTTTCAGTTTTGCTGTGCTGGTCTTTGCATAGAACATATTCATTTGTACCAGGATTTGAACACCCCCCCCCCCACCCCCCCACCCCTTCCCCTTC
>CM054152.1:51484227-51516727 GCA_028751875.1 Rapana venosa
AACAGCAACAACAACAACACCTGCTTTGTTGGGTTGTGGCTCCTGTCTTCACACCATAGATCTGTTCCCAGCCCTTTGTTTGGTGCCAAAGGGGAGGGGGAGTGGGGGGTGGGGGGGGGTGGGGGGGGGGGGGGAGGGGGGGGGGGGGGGCGGCGGGGATTCTAACTTACACGACATAACAGACCGTATGGCCGAAGATCCCACTGCTTTTGCCCTAAACAGTAGGGAGTTGTTTTTTCCTTTACCACTCTCTCGTGTGTGAAGGT
The DNA here is from genome assembly GCA_028751875.1 of Rapana venosa. Taxonomy (NCBI): domain Eukaryota; kingdom Metazoa; phylum Mollusca; class Gastropoda; order Neogastropoda; family Muricidae; genus Rapana; species Rapana venosa. The sequence continues at coordinate 51,484,494 of CM054152.1, forward strand.
GCAGAAGGTCAAGGAGTTTGGAGTGTCTGATGTTTTGATTGGTCAGAATGGTGCTGTCAGGAGCTGGAGTGTCTGATGTTTTGATTGGTCAGAATGGTGCTGTCAGGAGCTGGAGTGTCTGATGTTTTGATTGGTCAGAATGGTGCTGTCAGGAGCTGGAGTGTCTGATGTTTTGATTGGTCAGGATGGTGCTGTCATATCAGTCCATCATCTGCAAACTTCTTCGTGGAACGCTCAGACTGCAACTACTGCTGTCTGTCATAGGAGCGAAAATGCGTTGCGCTGCCTTCAAGCGCCTGGAAAGTCAGGCCCAGCGCATCGGTGTGGGAGAAATTTGTTATCTTTGAAGTCGTTCTGGAATAAAATGGCAGGAGAAAGGACCAAGAAGGCAGAACATAGACAAAAAGGAGGTGACAGGAAGAAAAGGAACAAGGCAGAAACAAAGAGAAAAGAGGGAATTTCTAGCACATAATTTCTAGAAGATGCTATTTATACTGAGAGCCTCCCCTCCCCCCTACCCCCATCCTCAATAGTCTAGCTCCGAGGTTCACCAATGGTGAGGTTTTACCAACGCGCGCTGCTCTTATGATGACGTGACACGCTCTTCCTGGTGGAGAGCAGCCCGAATTTCAGGCAGAGAAATCTGCCGTGACTTAAAAGTGGTGTAACAAGATACAGGAGGCACCGTGGTCGAGTGGTTTAGGCGGTCAACTCGTGATCCAGAGGTCGCGGGTTCGATCCCCGCTCGGCTCGGTGTTGTGTCCTTGGGAAAGACACTTTACTCCTATTTTCCTCACTCCACCCAGGTGTACAAGTGGGTACCAGCTCTGCTGGGGAAGTATCTGGCGACAGACTAGCGTCCTGTCACAGGGGTGGTGAAAAACCATCAGTTCGCTTAACGCTACAGAAACCGGGATAAGCTCCGGCTCTATGGGCCTTCTGGCTCGAAAGAACATACTAACAAGATACAGGAGACCTCCATGGAAGACGGGATCAGCTGACATGTCGGAGTAATCAGCAAAGGCAGCTGACATAGTTTCCTGATGTACAGGATCACTACCCCCCCCCCCCCTCCCTCCTTCCTCCTTAACACCTCCCCCCTTTCACCCTCTTCCCCCTCCTCCAAGTTGCAGTTTGTCGCCTTGAAGAGCACTTACACAACTCCCCACGTGGTTCGACAGAAGTCTTTGTGAAGATCTACGACAAGGGCCATAATCATGAAGGGGCCCGTTTCTACCATAAATTCGTTTCTGTTGACAAGTTCCTCATCTGCGTCATGTTCTTATCTCCCTTGCTTCCCGCCCACCCCTCCATCCACCTCGCCACCCAGCTACCACACACACCACACACACACACACACACACACACATTATCCTCGAAATTAAAGAATAAATTTATTTAAAAAATCAAAATAAACACACGTACATGCACACACATACATATACACACCTCAACTGTTTCAGATAGTGTGGTTATGGAAAAAACAAATCAAGTTGTTACCATGTTCAATTGCTGACAACCTCCAACAGTTTCGTCTGTCTAACACTAAGTTAAAGAGAAAACGAATGTTCGACAAAATGAAACCAGGGATGACACGAAGCAAAGAGGAGGAGACAGAGCAGAGACAGTATAGTACAGCAGCAATCCACACCTCACCTGACACCAGCACACTTAGGGATCCGGCACCAGTAGAGTTAAGGATCCGGCACCAGCAGACTAAGGGATCCGGCACCAGCAGACTAAGGGATCCGGCACCAGCAGACACAGGGATCCGGAACCAGCAGACTTAGGGATCCGGCACCAGAAGACTTAGGGATCCGGCACCAGAAGACTGAAGGATCCGGCACCAGAAGACTGAAGGATCCGGCACCAGAAGACTGAAGGATCCGGCACCAGAAGACTTAAGGATCGGGCACCAGAAGACTTAAGGATCCGGCACCAGAAGACTTAAGGATCGGGCACCAGAAGACTTAAGGATCCGGCACCAGAAGACTTAAGGATCCGGCAGAGTTAAGGATCCGGCACCAGCAGACTAAGGGATCCGGCACCAGCAGACTAAGGGATCTGGCAGAGTTAAGGATCCGGCACCAGCAGAGTTAAGGATCCGGCACCAGCAGTAAATCCCCCTACACCACACCACTGCCAGTCCTGTGATTCCCCAGCCACCTGAGCTGGCCCCATACAACACGCCGACTGAACAGAACAGCTCCTTTCTCTTCCTCCCCACAGCCACACACTGTTCCCAGGCCCCCCCCCCCCCCCCCCATCACCACCGCCACCACCACTATCCCCTCTCCGCTACAACGACTTGAAGTAGGAGGAGTGGGGGTGGGGGTGGGAGGGTGGAGGGGTGAAAGGTTCCTATTCTTTTCTATTCTGTTCTTTTCTTGTTTTCTCTTGCTGAGTACAAACATTTGCTTAGGGTTCAAGTCGTCTGGTTAGTACAAGACTGCGTGTGGTGTTTGGTGTGTGTGTGTGTGTGTGTGTGTGTGTGTGTGTGTGTGTGGTGTGTGTGTGTGTGTGGTGTGTGTGTGTGTTGGGTGTGTGTTTTTGTGTGTTTTTTGGGGTTGTTTTTGTGTGTGTGTTTTTGTGTGCCGACATGTTGTCTTTCTTTTTCAAGAATGTTTTCATTCATCACTATATTATTTGTTGTCGTAATGGTTTTTTTTATATTTAAACACCGTCCCTCTTCATACTGCTGCATATTGCTGCTTAGAAACTCAAGAGACAGAATTTAAAAAAAAACATATCATCCCATTTAACGATAAAAAATAAAACTATCAGTTAAATTTCAAATTATATTGATAAAGGACGATGCCCCAAAGACTTAGTATTCTTTATTAGTACGACTTTTTCCCCAAAATGCTGTTGATAAATTTTTGCAAGTTCAGGGGAGCGCAGGAAGGAAAGTGTGAAACATTTCAGTACATAAACACAGCAAAAGTCAAAACCTTCTTTTTCCCCCATGTCTAAGTGATACCTTATGCAAGTTTCTCAGCATAATTTTTTGGGACAATAAAAAAACAGTTTACCAACAGACGCTAAGCCGAGGGTTAGCCCTTTCGATTTCAATTCATGAAGTCATGGGTTTGAATTTAGCAGCGTCTAGTGAATTAAGCGTGGGAAAATTTTTTTTTTTCCATTTTCCGGTCGGGGTATCAGTGGGGCGGAGCACTCGTTTTTCCCCAGCCGTTAAAGCGCGTCGAGGGGTTCCCCGTTGGATGGGTGACCCTTTGCGGCCTTTGGGTTCAGTCAGTTCCCCCAGTTCACCATGTAAAAGGGTACCTGCCCCCTTTAGGGTCAGGAAAGGGAAAACGCGAGGGAGAGGGTGGGGCGCCCCCCTCAATATGGGCCCTAGAGAAGTGAGGTCTTTGAGCCTCGTCCCCCACGACCTTTAGTTATGGGACTCCTTTACCTTTTACCTTCAGACAATTCAAGAGAGCCTGCCAGTGCCCAATTCCCCTTGGGGTGTACACTGTAAGATCAAACTGCCGCTAAAATTTTCGTCATTCAGTCCAGCGTTCGGTGGGTTACGAATCGTAGATACATCCGAAGTCGGAATGCGGTACCTTGGGTGGGGGAAAACGGGGCGATATGCAAAAATACCTTGGTGAACCCCGGGGGGTCTAACAAAGAAGAAGAACAAAACAAAAACAACAAAGCAACAAAAAACCCAACCGTTTACCTCCCTTTCAAAAGTTAGCGCTTCAAATAAGTTTTAGGGACCCCAAGATTTAAAAAAAAAAACAACAAAGGTACCCCCCCCCCCCCCCCCCCCCCCCCCCCCCCCCCCACACCAAAAAAAAAACAAAAAAATAAAACCAAAAAAAACCACACCAACCCACCAAAAAAAAAAAAAACCCACAAAAAAATTGAGGACAGATTGTCATTCGTCTTTGTTTTTTCAGAAAAAAACACCTCCGCACAGTAAAATAAAATTTTGTTGTTGAAAGGTGAAATTTGTGTGGTAGGGTTTGTCTTCCCATCACTTTCGTCTGCTTGTGGGGAAATCGCCACTGTAATGGAAAGGGGGCAGCCCCGATTATTAGGGTTTCTGGGTCGGTGGGCTGTAACAATAGGGGAAAATTTGGTTGTGACTGCCCCTGCGTGTTTTGTTGGGGTTTGTGTGTGTGTTGGGGTGTGTTTGGTTGGGGGTGTGTGTGTGTGTGTTGTGTGTGTGGTGTGTGTGTGAGTGTGTGTGTGTGTGGTGTGTGGTTTGTGTTGTGTGGAGAGAGAGAGAGGGAGAAGAGAGGGGGAGGGAGAGAGGAAAGCGTGTGGGTGATGAGAGGGTAAAAGGTTTTGGGAGAGAGGAGAGGAGAGAGCAGAGAGGGGGAGAGGAGGGGGGGAGTGGAGGGGAGAGGGAGAGGAAGAGAGAGCGGGGGGTGGTGGGGAGTGTGTGTTTTTGAGGAGAGGGAGGAAGGAGGAGGGGGAGTGTGGGTGGTGTGAAGAGGGAGGGGGGGTGGGGTTTTTTGAGTGGAGAGGGGAAAGGTGTGTGTTTAGAGGAGGGAAGGGGGAGAGAGGGAGAGGAGAGAGGGGAGTGGTGGTAGGTTTGGGGGAAAGGGGTGGGGAAAATTTGTGGGGGTGTTTGTGTTTGTTTGGGTGGGGGGGGGGGGGTTTGGTGTGGTGGGGAGTGTTGGTTGTTGGGGGTGGTGTGTGTTTTGGGGTGGGGGAGGAGAAGGAGGAGGGTTTTTTTTTTTTTTTTTTTTTTTTTTTTTTTTTTTTTTTTTTTTTTTTTTTTTTTTTTTTTTTTTTTTTTTTTTTTTTTTTTTTTTTTTTTTTTTTTTTTTTTTTTTTTTTTTTTTGGGGGGGGGGGGGGGGGGGGGGGGGGGGGGGGGGGGGGGGGGGGGGGGGGGGGGGGGGGGGGGGGGGGGGGGGGGGGGGGGGGGGGGGGGGGGGGGGGGGGGGGGTGTGTGGGAGAGAGGAGAGAGAGAGAGGGGGGAGAGAGGAGAGAGAGAGTGTGTGTGTATGTGTTGTGTGTGAGTGTGTAGTGGAAAGTGTGTGTGTGTGTGGTATGTGTGTGTGTGTGTGTGTGTGTGTGTGTGGGTGTGTGTGTGGGTTGAGTGATGAGAGGGTGAGTGTGGGAAGGTGTAGAGGGAGGGTGGGTGGGTGATGTAGTGATGAGAGTGAGAGTGAGAGAGAGAGTCGAGGGGAGAGAGAGAGAGAGCGTGTGTGTGAGTGAGTGAGAGAGAAGAGAGTGTGTTTGAGAGAGAGAGAGAGAGAGATGATGAGATGAGGAGAGAGAGAGTGTGACTGAGGAGGAGAGAGAGTCGTGTGTGTGGTGAGGAGAGAGTGGTGATCGAGAGGGAGAGAGAGGAGAGGAGACCGTGGGATGAGAGAGTGAAGAGAGAGAGGGTGTGGTGTGTGTGATGGGAGAGGAGGAGAGAGAGGCATGTGTGTGAGTGAGTGAGAGAGAGAGTGTGGTGTGTTGATGAGAGAGGAGAGTCAGAGATGAGAGAGGAGAGTGTGTGTATGTGTGTGTGTGAGTGAGTGAGAGAAGTGTGTGTGTGTGTGTGTGTGTTTTCGTGTGTGTGTGTTTGTGTGTGAGTGTGGTGTGTGTGTGTGTGTGTGCTCTGCAAAGAAAAAGGGCTTGTGGAAGTGATCCATGGATTATCTGTCTGTCAGAGACACACAGACACGGAGGGAGGGAGAGAGAGAGAGAGAGGGGGGGGGGGGGAAAGGGCACAGCTTTCAGTCAGCGGTCCTCACTGATCCCTGTTTTGTTAGGGGATTGACAGGGATTGGAACCCTAACCCCTTCGCTGTCTGTCTGTCTGTTACTCTCTCTGTCTCTGTCTCTATGTCTGTCTGTCTGTCTGTCTGTCTCTCTGTCTGTCTGTCTGTTTCTATCTCTCTCTCTGTCTCTATGTCTGTCTGTCTGTCTGTCTGTTACTCCCTCTCTTCTCTCTGTCTCTATGTCTGTCGTCTGTCTGTTACTCCCTCTCTCTCTCTCTCTCGTCTCTATGTCTGTCTGTCTGTCTGTTACTCCCGCTCTCTCTCTCTGTCTCTATGTCTGTTGTCTGTCTGTTACCCTCTCTCTCTCTCTGTCTTCTGTCTGTCTGTCTGTTAACACCCCCCCCCCTCTCTCTCTCTGTTTCTGTCTGTCTGTCTCAAGCACGCACGCACACACACATACACACACAGAAAAACAGACAGACAGACAGACAGGGGATCAGGAAGAGGTGACAGCAGTGAAATGTGACCTATCTGTCTGAAGGGTGAGGAATCCCGACAACGGTGGAGCAGGTGTTTAAGGGAGCACAGCAAACGGCAAACAACCCCCTCCCCCCTCCTCCCACCCCCAAAACAAACACCAGTTGTAGTGAGGTGTATTATAGGGAATTGAACCAACCAATTTTGCTAGGTCAGTGGTCGGAGCACTTGCTTTCCCCCAGCTAAGGTTAAGCAGCATCGAGCGTGGTTACCCCTTGGATGGGTGACCGTTTGCGCGCCTTGGCTTCAGTACAGTCCCCCAGTTCACCCAGCTGTAAATGGGTACCTGCCTCTTTAGGGTCAGGGAAGGTAAAGCAGCGAGGGAGAGGAGATGGGCGCCGCCCTCAATATGCTGGCCCCTAGAGAAGTGAGGTCTCTGACGCCTCGCTCCCCAACGACCTTGTAGGTTATGGGACACCTTTACCTTTACTTCAGTCAGAAAGTACCTCCCGCTTCTTTCCAATTTTCTACTGTCGTGGGTTATTTTATGTGCGCAAATTACACGTGTACACGGTCTGACTGGTTTAGAGTCTCTCCTGAAAGACTCGACATTTAGTTGGATTTTCCCATTAGACTGGGAAGAAAGGGCAAGGCTGGGAGTCGAACCCTGAACCTCACAGTTTACTTGCTAGTCAGGCGAAGGTCTGAACTGTCCTGCCACCTTCCTTCTTCCAAACTGAAGTGTGTATTTGTTGGTTCGGGCTTCATTGTTGGTTAAAACATTGTTTACTCAATACACATGTACCAAAAGCAGTCAACGATAGCCTACAGCAGGGGAAAGGCACCAAACTACACCTTTTTTTTTAGGCCCCACCCCAACCCATGGTTGATTTACATGGCAGCTTATGCAGACACAGTGACTTTTACATTTAATAATAATAATAATATATGGAATTTATATAGCGCTGAATCTTGTAAAAAGCAAACAAATCGAAGCGCTTAGACACACATAAAGTCTGGCATCACTTAAAGTGGAAAAACGTTAACTTTGAAGACTTGACACATAGTAAAGTCACGTTTTCACACGTACAACTAGCTACCCACTACACGAAAAAGGAACAAATACAAGAATACGAAATCTAAGAAGGTTTTGTTGTTTGATAATGTTCTCACTAACAGCAAGTCTATAATGCGCTAACAACAAACATGAGTATTCTATAATATTCAAACGTCAGATTGCACATTTTTTCGCGATTTCTTCTCAAAACACTATGTGCATTTCCCGGAAAAGTAAGATAATGCTGTCATAGCTCAAAACAAAATTTTAACTTGTAATCGTGCGCTACTGGGTTTACACCTATAACAAAAAATGTTGTCATGATAAATCTTCAGGGAAAGAGAGTGTTCAGTTATATAACAAGCAAAACCAAGGGTTAAGTTGATTGTAAGGTGTGCTAGACACTACTTGCATGGACATTCATAATTCTCGCGTGATCCTTGTCCAGATTCTGACAAAAATAATCTATCTGTAGAGGAGAACAAAACTTTGTTCAATAACTTATAATATATATGAGGGACTGGACCTGAGAGAAAAGGTTCACGATTTTTTTGTAACCTTTGACTGAGGGCAAACCTCAGTTTGATGAGTGATGCTTTGAATTCCTTCCCCTGACACAGTCGCCTTCTTTAAAACTACTAACTTTCATAACAGTTCGTCGCCTCGATACTTAGAATTTCCTCCCTTGCAAAGAACACTGTTACCTTCTTTGTTACTACTAAAATTCATAAAGGCTGTCCTTTCAGGGGAGTTAATTAGATAAACCCGCAAAATAATTATTCAACAAAGATTTAATCTGTATTTAATGTTGCACATATTGTGTCTTTAAAGATCACAACAAAATATGATACTGACACTTACATTCAATTTCACAGTTTTTGATCCCTCTCTTCCACACCCTTATGCTCATTTAAGTGGATCGGTGGTCTCGAGGTAGCACACCTGCCTAGAAAAGCGAAAAGTTCGGGTTCAATTCCCATTTGTGTTTGAAAGTCTCTGAGTGGTGGTGTGGGTGCTAGTCTTTCGGATGAGACGATCAACCGAGACCCCGTGAGCCACACGTATTTGCCGCACGTCAATGATCCCACAGCAACAAGAGAGTTATTCCTGGCAAAATCCTGTAGAAAAAAATCCACTCTGATAGGGAAACAAATACACATGCAGACAGAAAAAGAAAACAAAATACAGAATGGGTGGCGCTGCTCTTGTGGCGACGCGCTCTCCCTTGGGGAGAGCAGCCCGAATTTCGCGAAAAGAAATCTTAAAAGTGGTACACAAATACATGAACTTCTTTATGACATGCTTTTCTTCAACCCCCCCCCCCCCCCCCCCCTCTCTCTCTCTCTCTCTCTCCCCCTCCCCTCCTCCTGGTGTTTATTTATTTTACTAATGTTATCTGCTCTTCAGGTGTAGTTAAACTAACGTCATGGTGATCGTGAATGGGTGTTGGATTATCCCTTCAGCAAGTGACAGGTATGACGTGGTTGATATTCCCATGTGCCTCTCTGCACGCCTGCGCTTGTTCAAGTGCATTTGCATGTTGTCATGCGCAACACATAATTGTCGATGCAGGCCTCCAGTTAAGTTTGTTCCATGTGTTTACAAGTCTGTGTTTGTCAGGTCGATTGTGTATGTGGGGAGGGGGGGGGGGGGGGGGGGGGTTTGGCATCTACAGAGATTAGAGAACAGCGATTCCACGTTCTCATGTGATGCATGGAGGCAGTTCTTGGGTCAGTCCTGATTCTACTGTCACCTTATGACGTCTGGTGTGTGCGGAACCTAACGAAACCCTTTTCTTAAATCGTCAGCTGATTAAAAGTATCTGATTCTGAAAGGCTGGAGATTTGGTTTATCAGTTTGTCTGAAAGGTGTGGCGAAAGAAGAAGAAGGAGGAGGAGGAGGAAGAGGAGGAGGAGGAATAGAAGCACAACAACAATAGCAATAACAACGACAAAAACAAGGACAAGATAAAAAAGAACAGCAAATCACATTGAAGAGGAGGGGGGAAAATGAAGAGGAGGAGGAAAACATTCTACAACTCTGTCACACCCCCCCCCCCCTCCCCTCCTACACCCCCATTCATCCCAACAGGTGTCAGTCAATCAGTCTTAAACTATTAGCTAAACCCAGCAACGATTAAACATGATCTCCACTCCACTTCACTTCGCTTCACTTCACTTCAGCCTGCTCTTCTGCTGTCAGCTCATAATCAGCAAATAAAACAAGGATGGTCGAGAACTGAGAGTGCTGGCTGTCTGACAGCTAGCCAGCCCTGCTGACACTAATGGAAACGTCAGCAGGACCGGAGCTCCATTGTGCTGATGTCACTCTGACGGCATTGAAGGAACTGTCTGCACTCACAGACCTACAGAGTCTATGGTGCCACAGACATAACACAGACCTACAGGCCTTATAGTCCCCAGACATACAGACCTACAAACTCACAGCTATGAATGAGGGCTGGTTGAGCCATGGTCCTATTTATAGTGACTGAGAGAGGGTTGACTGAATAACAGACTGACTTTACTTTAGCTGCCTAAGTCATCTCTACTTTAAAAGGTAAAGGTGTCCCATAACCTAGTAGGGGAGCGAGGCGTCAGAGACCTCACTTCTCAAGGGGCCAGCATATTGAGGGCGGCACCCATCTCCTCTCCCTCGCTGCTTTACCTTCCCTGACCCAAAAGAGGCAGGTACCCATTTACAGCTGGGTGAACTGGGGGAACTGTACTGAAGCCAAGGCGCGTAAACGGTCACCCATCCAAGGGGTAACCACGCTCGATGCTGCTTAACTTGGCTGGGGAAAGCGAGTGCTCTGACCACTGAGCTATCCCGTCCCCGTCCCTACTGTACACCAGCATTAATGTGTTGTCCTGTTATCGCAGGCACTGCTCATCCCCACAGCCAGCTCGGGACGGGACAGCCTGGTGGTCAGAGTGATGCGCTCGTGGTCTGCTGACCCGGGTTCGAATCTCATTCAAGAGGATATTTCATCTGGAGTTAACATCAGTGCAGACTCCAATCTCCCCAAAAGTCCTTCGGATGAGACTATAAACCGAGGCCCCGTGTGCGAACGCACGCAGAACATCTTGCGCACACGTTAAATGGGCACAGATGACAAAATTTACAAAATTGCATGCACACGGGGACTGGATGTAAAAAAGCACATGAATGCTTTTTCCATTAACCTCGAAATAAAGGAAGAATAAATCACACACACAAACACACACACACACACTATTAAAAAAAGCTTATCCCAATAAACTATTGTTTTTTTCATTATTTGTTTGTTGTACTGTCCTGTTCTTTTTTAAAAATCTTATATTGTGAGGTCTGAATAATTAAAATTTTAAAAAAGTCCACATTCTTTTTTTTTTTGTGGACGTGGATTGACACTGTCTTTTTAATGCTTTTATAAATCAATTTTCTGCAACCGCATACTCACGGGGACTGGATGTAAAAAAAGCTAATGGGTGCTATTCCAGTATCCTCAAAATAAGAGAATTCCCTCCCCCCAAAAAAAACCCCAACAACAACAACAACACAAACAACAACATCCAAACAAAAAACCAAAACAAACAACAACACAAAACACACACACACACACACACACACACACACACATACACACGCATGCGCGCGCGCCTAACAGCTGTTACAGACATTGGACCGTCAGTTTTCGTGCCTTTATTAACATATACAAAAAATTTTTTAATCCGTAGGCCTCCCCAAGAGAGGATGCAAGGGAGAGAACTCACCCATACTCTCACCCATACTCATGCCAATTGTTACGCCTCTTTGTCTAGGCTAGCGCATTGATAGGCTAACTGTTCTTCAGATATCATCAAATGTAAGACGCAGACGACAAGGATGGATGCCGACTTCGTGCAGAAGACTGATAGTATGCAAGCCAAAGTGAAAGCTCTGCTGGACTATGAAGGCCGTATCATTGGAAAAGGAGCGTACGGGTGTGTGTTAAAAGTTACAAAAAAGTCAGCGTGACTGTGTAGATGCACCTTGTGTTCGCCGGACAGACGAACTTTCTTACTTTCGAATTTACTCTGCTCAGCTAGGCACTAGGCCTAGGCCTAGTGTCAAACCATCTAGCTCCTCCTGAAGGTTGGTTAATTAACACTAGAAAGTAGAAGGGGAAGAGGAGGGGGAGTCAAGTTTCTAGGTCATGGATGAAATGTTTTACACTAGGCCTAACCTAATTCACGCCACACTGCACACGGAATTTTCGCGGGCAGAGCAGTTGTTGCATGTGGATGTAGGCGAGGCAACCCAGGCCAGTTGAATTGGTTTGTGTTACAAATAGGCCTGGCCTACTTTTGTACTGCATTTCTCCTATTGTGATCTGTTCAGGCGAAAAAAGTGGAGGTGGGAGGGTTAGTTAAAAAGGTCTTTGATCAGGCCTTGCATCAACTACAGATTTACATAATGTAGTCACATGAAAGCATTAGTTATAATTACTTTGAGTCATATGAAAGCATTATTTTAATTACTTTGATACTTGCTTTGGCAGAGGAACTCTCACACAAGCAAATTTAGTTGGTTTTTTTAAAAGTTGAAGGAGGAATCAGAAAATACATGCTCCATTGTTCAGCCACAATTATTTGCACAAATCTAAAAGAAACAAAAAATATCGAGGGGGAGGGGGGGGGGGGGGGGGGGGGGGGGGGTAAAAAACCCCAACCCAACCCAACCCAACCCAGACTGTAGCAGGTGTCAGATACTATTAGATTATTCATTTTATTTATTTATTCATACCACCTTGTCACTGCAGATTTCTCACATGCATACACACACACTGGAACATAATTTTTTTTTTACAAAACTGCACAAGAGTGCTTATTTCGTTGAAATAAAAGAATAAAATGAAAACATGAAAAAAAATACATACCCCCTCATACACACACACACACACACTCTCTCTCACACACACCAAAACACCACACACAAATACCCCCCCCCCCCCCCCCCTTATCCCTACACACACACACACACCACTATTCATATCAGAGCCGGGATGATAGATGATGTAATAACACTAACGGAGATGACTGACAGGTCAGCATCAAGTAGCAGGGCTAGGATCAGCAGGCTAGAGCTCTCAGGACAGTGGAGTTGAGGTATCGCTATCAGTGTGACCACACACACACTGCAGGGAAAAGTCTCATCACTCATGAACACATCACATCACGTTGATCAGGCTCAGCCATGGCTGGTGGTATGGGTGGCACTATACAGCCAGAGCCTGCATAGTGTGTGTGTGTTACAATTCAGTGTGGTATGGTGTGGTGTGATGTGGTGGGTGTATTTTGTGCAATTTTTGGTGTTGGCATGGTGTTATGGTGTGGTGCAACATGGCACAACATATATCATGGCATGGCATGGTGCAATGTTGTGCGGTATGGTTTGACTCAGTATGGCAAGGCATGATGTGTGGAGTGGCATGGCGTGTGGTATGGCATGGCATGGTGTGATGTTATGTGTTACGGTTTGGCTCGGTATGGTGTGGTGTGATGTGTGGAATGGCATGGCATGTGGAATTGCATGGCGTGTGGTATGGCATGGCATGTGTGATGTGGTATGGCATGGCATGGTGTGATGTTGTGTGATACGGTTTGGCTCAGTATGGTGTGGTGTGATGTGTGGAATGGCATGGCATGTGGAATTGCATGGCGTGTGGTATGGCATGGCATGTGTGATGTGGTATGGCATGGCATGGTGTGACTTGTGTTACGGTTTGGCACGGTATGGTGTGGCATGATGTGTGGAATGGCATGGCGTGTGGTATGGCATGGCATGGTGTGATGTTGTGTGTTACGGTTTGGCACAGTGTGGTGTGGCATGTTATGTGGCATGGCATGGCTGGGGTTGACACAGCGCTGTGTTGTGGTGCGCAGAGCGGGGTCGCTGCACCGCCACGCAGGGAAGGAGTACACCCTGAAGCTGATGGAGGGCCCGGGAATTTCCCAGGACACCTGTCGGGAGATCCGCGTGAGTGGCAGGGGCACACCTGCCTCCTTCCTCACTGCTGGTCTGAAGCCTCACTGCTGGTCTGAAGCTCCTTCCTCACTGCTGGTCTGAAGCCTCCTTCCTCACTGCTGGTCTGAAGCCTCACTGCTGGTCTGAAGCCTCACTGCTGGTCTGAAGCCTCCTTCCTCACTGCTGGTCTGAAGCCTCACTGCTGGTCTGAAGCCTCACTGATGGTCTGAAGCCTCACTGCTGGTCTGAAGCCTCCTTCCTCACTGCTGCTAGCATAATTCCTTTGTCTGTCTGCCGAGGGTTCAAAGCATGGGGTTGAAATCAGGGTGTACTGTAAAGATGTATAGATAGACCTGCATTAGTAGAGCCCGGATAAAAGTGAAAGAGTCAGTTCTTTGCATCATGAACGTTTGTGCAGTGTATTCTGAACATCCTGTAAGCAAAATGATCGTGTTTGAAATGAAGTTTTAAAGTGTGAGGGCTGAGGTTCACCTTCTTACAAAAAACAACCCAAAGAGATAAACAGGTAAAAAAGAGAAAAAAAACAAGCAATCCTCCCCCTTCCTCCACATTAACCAACCAATGAGCCAACCAACCAACCACCCAACCTTACACCCAAGCACCCAACCAACCACCCAACCAACCAACCAACCACCTAACCAACCAACCCACAGTAAAAGCGGTAGCATGAAGAAAATGAGTATTGTTCGCATATATATCATAATAATGCTTTGAGGATATACTTAGGAATTAGAAAATGTATAAATGATACATGAAGTAATAATCATGAGATCTGAATGCAACTTGGTGTAACATACTATTATGATGCAGTACATTGTGCTTTGCAGTGCTTTTGCATTATTGTAGTATTATTGTGCTGTTCACAGTCTAGTGCAGTGTAGTATAGGACAGTATAGTGCAGCATGATGCTGTCTCAGTTACTGTCATGATCATGTTCCAGATACCATCATGGTCATGTTTCAGTCACCACCATGATCATTTTTCAGTCACCACCATGATCATGTTTCATTCACAGATTCACAGGATCATTCTTCAGTCACAGGATCCTGTTTCATCTGGTAATATCATGGTCCCATTTTCAGTTTACCAAGGGAGGTAAATGACAAGTCAAGTCAAGTCAAAATGATCTTTATTGAGGGTAAAAGATTAAGTTTACACACCTTTTTTTCATCCTGCCCTCACCAAAAAAAAACCACACAAAAATATCAAGAAAATTGACATATAAAAGCATTCAAAAGACAATGTTGATACGTGTTTTAAACTAAAATATATGAGGATTTTAAACAAAATAAATCCAGACTAACAAAACATGATAAAACAAAACAAGACAGTATAACATAAGTTCAAGTCATACAGTCAAATGAAGAAAATAAAAAATAACAAGACTGGCAAAACATGGGTGTGTTTAATCTGCTCTGCATCTTCCTGAAAATGATGGCATCATGAAAGGATACACACCTGCTTTACAAATCCACACTTTTCCTTCTGTTTTTCCATGTAACTTTTGTATATTCATACCGCTTGTACTAAGGCATCCACAGAAATATAAACCACTTTTTTTGCGACAACTAGCCCCTGACTCAAAACTCATGATTTTGCACAAATTTGGTAGGTTTGAATTTGTAAAAAGATTTTCAGCAAACACTACCCCCTCAGTCCTTTGTTGTCTGCTAGCTTCCTTACCTCATTTGATGATCATTTCCAACTTTCTCGTGACTACCTGGTATTGCTCTATGTCCTCAGTCCACAAGTGCACAGTGCATCATTTTCATACTTTAAAAACTATGTTAGAATTACCACAACATTTTTTCCAACTTGCACTCTGTACAAGATACTACATGACCTGCAAGCCTAATACATGTGTGTAACCACAATGTTTCAGTTACTAAGGGAGACAAACCACAAGAATATCATCACTCTGCAGTGCTGTTCCTCAATCCCAGCGACGGAGAGGTCTGGCTTCTCATGGACTACGCAGAGTATGACCTGATCGTGAGTTCCCTGCTGCTGTGCTGTTCGTAACTTGAAGATGTCATCATGATGATAGTGGTAGGGACAATGATGACAGTGGTCATGATCATCTTCATTTTGGTATTGCTGAATTGTGACACTCCGCCCCAACATGAGTCGCTGAGCACCTGACCCACTTTTCTGCTAGGAGCCATTTTAGGCAGGAAGGGGGGGCGGGGGGGGTCAGGTTTTAGATTTTGAGATTTTGGTTGAGTATAAAACTAAAGCCATTTTTCTACCTTGTACTGAAGTATCAAGGTGTAATTTTGTTTCCTTTTGTTTTAAAAACATCCAAGCCCTCATTCTGACCACCTGTTATGATGCAAAACTTGTCGATTTCTCTTTTTGCCACTTTCCGCAGTCTACCATTTCAGTTTGTAATCACTTTGCGTAGATGTGTATGATTTACAATATGCTTTCTGTATTGATTAGCTTGTTTATTGCAGATTAATAACAGGGTAATAACTGATGTGGTGGAGCGTCACATTACTGTGTTTACCTGAATAAGTCCTGTATTAATCTACAAGCGTGTACATGTTTTTTCTACTTCATGGAACGCTCAGACAGCAACTATTGTTCTTTGCCATGAGTGAAAATGTGTTGCGCTGCCATTCAGCACCTGACAAGTCAGGCCCAGCACATCCAACTTTGGCGTGGAGGAGAATTGTTATCTTTTAAATCTTTCTGGGAAAAAAGGCAGGGGAATGGACCAAGAAGGCAGAACATAGACAAGAAGGAGGTGACAAGAAGAAACAAAGAGAGGGATAGAAAAGAGGGAATTCCTAGCACAGAATTTCCAGAAGGTGGGGATGCTGTTTATGCTGACAGGCCCCTGGCATCTCTCAGGGAGACCCTGTGTCAAGGAAGATGGTATGTGACAGCTCTGGACATTGTTGGAGTTGCTCTGGGTGTGTTGCAAACAGCCTTTGATCTGGTAAACTTACAGGGACATTCTGCAGAGGTTTGTTATCAGCGGGAAGCAACTCTAGGTTAGAAAACGGTTGATATGAATGCTTGTGTTGTTTCCCTTGCTTCATATATTTCACACACACAAAACACACACACACACACACACGCACGCATGTGCACACATAATAATTATAATTGATGTTTTTGTTGTGTCAAATAAGTCTACATGACTTAAATGGCAATAGAATATTCTGAATCTGAATCTGAATCATGCACACACACACACACCTGAAACTTCTCTGAATTTCAACAGAAGTAACATGGGCTGAGCTGACATTGTTCTGCTCAAAGTTGAAGTTTGTCAGCTGACTGTCATTCTCTGGAGTGAGCCAGAAATCAATTTGTAGCAAAACTTAAAGACATATTCTCCTCATTGATTAATGTTTAGAGAATAGCTCTGTGTGTGTGTTGAGTATTGTGTGTTGTGAGTGTGTATGTGTGTGTGTTGAGTGGTGTGTTTGTGTGTGTGTGTGCATGAGTGTGTATGTGTGTGTGTGCAAGTGCATGTGTGTGTGTATAATATATATATCTATATATCTATCTATCTATATCTATATATATATATCTATTTATCTATATCTATTTATCTCTCTCTCTCCCCCTCTGTGTGTGTGTGTGTGAGTGCATGTATGTTTGTACATATGTGGGTTGGTCTTGTGCGTGTGCATGTGCGTGCATGTGTGTGTGTTTAGGTCATCTTCAGTCACCACACAGAGGCCAGAGGCAGGCAGGCAGGAGAGGGTGCCCTGTCTCTCCTGACCACATGGGGAAGTCGACCATGAAGCAGATTCTTCACGCCATCAGCTGCCTCCACAACAACTGGATCCTCCACAGAGACCTGGTCTGTATGTGTGTGTGTTTTTGTGTGTGTGAGTATGTGTGTGTGTGTGTGTCTGTGTGTGAGTGTGTGTGTGTGTGTGTGTTGTGTGTGTGTGTGAGAGAGAGGAGAGAGAAGTTCCTCCACCCTGTCTGTGATGCTCTGTTCTTTTCTGTTCTATTCTCTTCTTTTCTGTTCTTTTCTGTTATGTTCTGTTCTGTTCTATTCTGTGCTGCTCTGTTCTGTTCTGTTCTATTATGTTCTCTTCTGCTCTGTTCTCTTCTCTTCTCTTCTTTTTTCTTACCTTCTCTTCTCCTCTGCTCTGCTCTGTTTTGTTCTATTCTTGCATGAAGAGGATCATGGAAGAAGCATTCATGTGCTTTTTTTGCACCCAGTCTCCATGTGCATGACTGTGGTTTTGTCAGTTTTGTCACCCAGTACCTCCAGCACAAATGACCTACTCTTCCATCTGTGTGTGTATGTGTGTGTGTGTGTGTGTGTGAGCACTCGCATGTGCACATGTGCATACAGGATGGGATAGCCTGGTGGTTAGGGTGATGCGCTTGTGATCTGCTGACCTAGGTTCGAATCTCATTCAAGAGGATTTGTCCTGTGGAATTGACATCAATGCCGACTTCACTCCCCAGAAAAGTCCTTCGGATGAGACTATAAACTGAGGTTGTGTGTGAAAGCATGCAGAACATCTTGTGCACACGTTAAAATCTGGTCTACTTTTCGGAAGAGTAGGCCATTGTGTGCCGGTGGGAACAGAGGACAAAATTGACAAAAACTGCATACACACGGGGACTGGATGTAAAAAAGCACATGAGTGCTTATTCTATTATCCTCAAAATAAAGGAATAAATAAAATAATAAATAACAAATAAAATGTCTGTGAGGCCCCTGCAGGGGGCAGGGTAGCTTTGTGGATAGAGCATTGAGCTCAAGATCGGACTGTGCTGGGTCAAACCTCCACTCAGGTACTTGTTTGAGGGGATTTTTTTATAGTCGTTGAGGGGATTTTTTAATAGTCGTTTGAGGGGACATTTTAATAGTCGTTTGAGGGGGACATTTTAATAGTCGTTTGAGGGGATGTTTGTAGTCGTTTGAAGGGGATTTTTATAGTGATTTGAAGGGGATTTTTATAGTCGTTTGAAGGGGATTTTTATAGTTTGAGGGGATGTTTTTAATAATCAGTTGAGGGGATTTTTGTAGTCGTTTGAGGGGACTTTAGTGATTGTTTGAGGGGATTTTTATTGTCATTTGAGGGGATTTTTGTAGTCCTTTAAAGGGATTTTAAAAAAAATTTGAGGGGACTTTAATAGTTGTTTGAAGGGACTTTTATAATTGTTTGAGGGGATTTTTTATGAGAGAAAAAATCCTCTTGAACGAGATTCGAATCCGGGTCAGCAGATCACGAGTGCATCACTCTAACCACCAGGCTATCCTGTCCCGGCCACTTGAAGATGAGACAACTAAACAGTTTTCTTTTTTTGTTGTTGGTTTTATTTTTGTTGTTTTCTTGTTTGCAGACCTTGAGCAACGGTCTGGTGATGGGGGAGGGGAGTGAGAGGGGCCGGATGAAGGTAGGTAAGTGTGTGTGTGCGTGTGTGTACTGCCACAGTGACTGCCCACAGTAACATCACCACTGCCACCACCACCACAACCACCACCACCACCATCATCATCATTATCGTCATCATCATCACCGCCACTGTCAGCTTCAGTCAGAAATATGGCCAAATAAGTGTGCTTGGTGCTGTCAGAAATATGGCCAGAAAAGTCTTGGCCAGAAAAGTCTGATGCTGTCAGAAATATGGCCAGAAAAGCCTGACACTGTCAGAAATATGGCCAGAAAAGCCTGACACTGTCAGAAATATGGCCAGGAAAGCCTGACACTGTCAGAAACATGGCCAGATAAGTCCGACACTGTCAGAAACATGGCCAGATAAGTCTGAAGCTGTCAGAAACATGGCCAGAAAAGTATGATGTCAGAAATGTGGCTGAAAAAGTCTGATGCAGTTAAAAATGTAACAAATTTTAATGTAATCATCTGGAATGAGAAGAATATAACAGAGACACTGAAATACGAAAGCGAATATTTTCTCAAAAACAGGAGAAATTTGTATGGGTGACAAGCATAGCTGCTAACAAATCAACCAGTGAACATTGTCACACAGAACAGCACAAATTGATATCACAGGTTTAGGAAACTGTTTCCTCTACTTACAAATCTGAACATTCATAATTATCAGTGACATCCTCCCACACAAGTGCGCACACACATAGGCAAGCACTGGCTTGCGCTCAGACACATGCACACACAAACACACACGCACACACACACACACAGAGTATTGTCAAAGCTGACAACAATGAGTGCCTATTATTTTTTGGTATTTTGTTCCTGGGGTTTTTTTTGGTCCTTTTTACAAAAAAAGTAGGAACATGACTGAATGGGTGATATTGTAACGTGATATAATTTGTTTGGTTGACATTTTATGATTTTTTTTAATACTTACTTTTTTTTAACTTCAGTGTGTGCATGCACATATGTGTGTGTGGTTTATTTTTCTTACTGGTACATTTCATTGTTAAGGGTTGTAATAATGTTGTAGTTAAACACTATTATTCAGTAATTTTTGTTCCTAGATAGATGGCTCAATGAAAAAAGCAAATGCATTGCTTATTCAATGTAGCATAACACACACACACACCACACACGCACACACATACATACACGACCCCTTTCCCCCCCCCCCCCCCCACACACATATATAACACCCCCCCCCCTCCTCCCTACAGAACACTCACACACAACACGACACAACATGACCCAACAGAAAAGAGTCTGGATGAAGAGTCGGACATTCAGGGGACTGTTAGTGTTGTGATGGTTTGCACACTCACACACATACACCCCCCCCCCCTCCACACACACACACATACACCCCCTCCCCCCCCACACACACACAAACATACATACACACCATACCCCCCTCCCCACACACACACATACATACACACATACATCCCCCCCCCCCCCCCCCCCCACACACATACTACACAACCCCACCTCCTACCCCCCACACACACACATACACACATACCCCCCCCCCCCCCCCCCCCCCCCCCCACACACATACACAACCCCTTCGGATGAGACTATAAACCGAGGCCCCATGTTCGAACGCATGCAGAAGATCTTGCGCGCACTTTAAATCCTGTTCCTCTTTTCGAAAGAGTAGGCCATTGTGTGCCGGTAGAAACAGATGACAAAATTTACAAAACCGCATACACACGGGGACTGGATGTAAAAAAGCACAAGTGCTTATTTCATTATCCTCGATATAAAAGAATAAATTTAAAAAATACCCCCCCCCCCCCCCACACACACACAAGACAACAGCAAAGGGTGTGTGTGAAGAGTCAGACCTACAGCTACAGCCCTGACCGTTAACGTTGTGAGGGGTTGCAGGTGACCTGGCGGTGGTGGCGGCGCATCGTGGCGCTGTGGGCTTCTTCAGGGGAGGGAGATGTGCAGGTTTCTGCTTGATTTAGATGATGAAGTAATGAAATGCGTTGTGCAATGTGTGGGTTTATGTTGTGAGTATTTCCACATGCCCGCATCTGCAGATTACGGTACTGTTGAATTTCGTGGGTGGGGGCCTGTTCTTGCGCACACGTTAAATCCTGTTCCGCTGTTCGAAAGAGTAGGCCATTGTGTGCCGGTGGGAACAGATGACAACATTTTTAAAAACCGCCTACACATGCATAATTTTTTTTTTTTTTTAAGTCATCTGAGCGCTTTGATTTGTTGCTTTACAAGATTTAGCGCTATATAAACTGCATGAATTATTATTATTAATTATTATTATTATTATTATGTTCTTGAAATAATAACAAATAATGTTCAACCCTTGAATCAGACACTTGGCTGTCAACTCAAGTCAAGTCAAGTCAAGTCGAAAACACTTTGATCATCCCATGAAGGGCAATTACAATTACTGACAGGTACATTGATACCTATAATTATCTCAAAAGGCACAAGAAAAATACATTTCAAATTGGTATGAACATTCCAAGATAGTTTGTTTTTTTAAATCACACACACAAACAAACCCACGCACGTGCACGCGCACACACATGCACAGCATACGCACACACACACACACACACACACACACCAATTGGCTGAATGACCAGTCAGTGGTTTGTCTGGTGGGGCAGTGAGGTGGTGGATGCAGAACTAGCAAGGCTGCGGTGTCTTGCAGCAGTCCTGTGGTCAGTGGGCTGCACATCTTTGGGCAGATGCTGACTGTGGAGTACATGCTTCTCTACCGGAGCGATCATGACGACGACAATGACGGCAGCGCTGCCACACACAAAAGGGGCCCTACAACCACCACCTCCTGGACAAAATCTTCTCTGTTGTGGGTTTTCCTTCCGGTGAGTAGCGCTCCTCTCCTCCCTCCCTCCTCCCCTCCCTCCCCTCCTCCTCTCCTCCCTCCCTCCTCCCCTCCCTCCTCTCCTCCCCTCCCTCCTCCCTCCCTCCTCCCCTCCCTCCCTCCTCTCCTCCCCTCCCCTCCCTCCTCCTCCCCTCCCTCCCTCCTCCCCTCCCCTCCTGAAGTGACTGAAGATGAAATCAGAAGAGAAATTCAAACTATGAAAAAGAGAAAAGCCACGGGGCCATCAGGAGTGGTGACAGAAATGATACAAGCAGCAGGAGAGGAAGGAGTAAAACAACTTACGAAAATATGTCGGAAGATAACAGCGGACAGAACAAATGCCCGAAGAATGGGAAGACAGTATTACTGTTCCCATTTTCAAGGGTAAAGGAGGTGCACTAGTATGTGGAAAATACAGAGGAATCAGGCTTCTGGAACATGGCATGAAGATCTGGGAAAAAGTATTGGAAAGA
The DNA here is from genome assembly GCA_028751875.1 of Rapana venosa. Lineage (NCBI taxonomy): Eukaryota > Metazoa > Mollusca > Gastropoda > Neogastropoda > Muricidae > Rapana > Rapana venosa. Next base: position 51,506,426 of record CM054152.1, read on the forward strand.
AGACTGAAGAGCCTGTGCAATATTGATGAATGGAAAACAGTTTGGATTCCAGGCTGGTATATCAACCATAGATGCAATATTTATTGTGAAACAACTGCAGGAAAAGTATATGGAGAAGAAAAAGAGCTTGACGTACATCTTTGTTGACCTGGAAAAAGCTTTTGATAGAGTACCCAGAAAAGCAATCCAATGGGCCTTGAGGAAACAAGGTGTACCGGAGCACACCATCTCAATGGTTATTACTTTGTACAAGAACTCCAGATCAAAAGTGAAAACTATAATTGGGACGTCAGAAAGCTTTGAGATAAATGTAGGAGTGCACCAAGGATCCACATTGAGCCCTCTGCTCTTTATCCTCGTGATGAATGAAATATCCAAGGAAGTGGAGAGGCCAGAAGAGATCTGGGAACTGCTGTATGCTGATGACTTAGTACTGGTAGCTGAGAAGAGTGATGACGCTACTCAAAGATTTGGCAATTGGAAACAGAGATTAGAACGCAGAGGAATGAAGGTAAATGTTGACAAGACCAAAGCAATGACAGTTGGAAAAGACCACAGAACACATAGAGAGCAAGGCAAATACCCGTGTGGTGTCTGCCACAAAGGTGTAGGGAACAATTCGATCACATGCTCCAAATGTCAATATTGGTGTCACAAAAGATGCTCAAAGCTCAAAAGTCTGAAGGAGGACGGAGTATTTGTTTGCCCCAGTTGTATGAGTAAGAAGGGTGAAGACAATACTGATGCAGGAAAGGAGGAGCTAGAATTTGAACAAGGGAAGATAGAAGTGGTAGACAAATTCTTCTACCTGGGAGAGATGATGAGCTGCGAAGCAAAATCTGAGTTAGCTGTCAGAACCAAGATTGCGAATGCTTGGATGAAATGGAAAGAATTGGCAAGTCTGCTCGGAAATCAGAAAATCCCACTGGAGAGACGCTGTCTGATATACAAGGCCTGCATTAGACCTGTTCTCCTGTATGGTTCGGAGATGTGGGTTTTCACAACAACTGTCGAACGTTTGTTGAAACGTTTGTGAAAACCGAATGCTACGCTACATGACAAAGATCAAACTGGAAGACAGTATCACGAATGAAGAACTATGGAGAATGTGCAAAGTTGATGATCTGAAGTCTGTAGCTAGTACCAATAGACTGCGCTGGTTTGGGCACGTTCAACGGAAAGCAGACCACCACATCATAAAAAGAGCAATGAACTTCGTAGTGGATGGAAAGAGACCAAAGGGAAGACTTAGCAAAACCTGGGCTGCCTGTATTGCAGATGATCTTAGAGAAAGGGGCATAAATAAGGAGGAAGCTCAAAACAGAGAGAGATGGAGAAGGCTCATCAATGTCAAACCTCCCCTGGGAGAAACATGACAAAAAAGGAAGAAGAAGAAATTTTCAAAATATGTCACTGAATGCTGAAAAATAAAAAGTTTTGAAAATTAAGGCTGCTTATCTTACATTGCTTGAGCTGTTCATCATCTAGTCCCCTTGAAGCAATGTGATGATTTTTTACCAAAGTAAAGTTCCCTGAAATTGGCTGAATCCATCTGATGTCACTTTTTGTACAACAGATTTTTTTAAAAGAATCATAACACTGGAGAGCCTGAAATCCCATAGATATCACTTGTTGACATGTCAAACAAAATTAGCCAACAAACTAGGCAAGCTTATGGTCAAGGAAAGCAACTGTGTTTGGTAAAATGATTGCTCTATAGGCCAGAGTACTTTCCCTTGAGTTGAACATCACTATGTGTTTGTTTTTTTAAATCGTAATTCTGCCGAATCAAGCTTCGGCACGTCACAGTGAAGGAGAGGAGTGCCTAAGCTTTAGATTCGGCACAACCTCATTGAGTTAAACACATTGCCACTTCAAATGAGAGTTGGTCTATAAGTATATAATAGTTTTTCCATGCATTTTAGTAATGTATTGCTGCACAGATTTTGCTTGTAAAAGTGAAAAACTAAAAACTGTCGTATGGTGAGGCTTGCAGAGGAAAGAGTAGAGTGGGATACTGTACACACACGCACGCACGCATTCACACACACACACGCACGCATGCATGCACACACACACATACACAACACACACACAGAGCCCTTGATTTCATTTACACTTTACTTACTGTTAATTAATAATAGAGACACTTGCTGTCACACTTTTTTTTTTAAAAACCACGTTAATATGTGAATTTACCACCAGTTTGTTTTCTTCTCTTCTGACAAACAAGGGGTGAGTGAACAGCTGGGGGGGGGGGGGGGGTGATGTGGCAGAGGTGTGACTGTGAATGTTATTATGTCAGTATTATTGGAATGGTGAAGGTGGTGGAGGTGACAGTGTGGTGGTGTGGTGGTAGTAGTGGTGATGGTGGTGGTGGTGATGATGATGGTGGTGGTGGTTGTGATTATGGCAGTGATGATGATGATGATGATGATAGTGATGACAGTGTTGTTGTTGTTGCTGTCAGCTTCAGATGCTGCTGCTGCTGACACTGAACCCCAACAAACGCGTGACGTCAGGGAACGTCCAGACCCTGCCTTACTTCTCCACCACCCCCTTCCCTGTGAAGAGTCAGTGGTGTTGTCGTTAGCGACATCATCTTTATTATCATCATCATCTGTATTGTCATCATCTGAGTCATCATTGTCATCATCAGCATTATTATTGTCATCAGCATCATTATTATCATCGTTGTCATCATTGTCATTACTCTAAATATCAGCATCATTATTGTCATCAGCATCATTGTCATCATTATCATCATCTTCAGCATTATTATCATCATCAGCATTATTGTCATCATCAGCATTATTGTCATCATCAGCACCATTATTGTTGCCATCATCATTATCGTCATCTTCGGCAGTGCATCAGTCCCTCTATCCGCTGCTGTAAAGTATCTAGGGGTCATTATTGACAACACACTCTCTATGCAAAAATTCATCACCCAGACCTGCCAGTCCTGCTTCTATCAATTACGACGTATTAGTGCAATTCGAAAGTACCTGTCCACAGAGGCAACATCAAAACTCGTGGCATCTCTCATTCTTTCACGTCTGGACTATTGCAATTCTCATTTGGCTGGTCTGCCAGCATCATCTATTCACTCCCTTCAACGTATTCAAAACTCTGCAGCTCGACTAGTCCTCAGAAAGAAAAAATCTGAGCACATTACCCCTCTCTTGCGATCTCTCCACTGGCTGCCTGTGCCACAAAGAATAAACTATAAGATCAGTACTCTCTGTTACAAATGTCTCCACAAAACAGCACCTTCCTACCTCTGTGAATGTCTCCACCTGTACACCCCTTCTCGTTCCCTTCGCTCTGCTGCAGATTCCTTGTGCTTACAAATACCTAGATTCAACCACTCCACTGTTGGCCGTCGCTCTTTCTCTGTTTCTGGTCCATCGATTTGGAATGGCCTCCCTATCTCTCTTCGCCAAAGGCCTTCTTGTGACTCTTTTAAATCTGGCCTCAAGACATATTTGTTTCAAACCTAAGAATTTCCTCTCCTGTTTCATTTCATAGCTATCTCTGCTTTTCAACAGCCAAAAATTCCATCACCATGCCAAAGTGTATAACGTGTGTGTGTGTGTGTGTGTGTGTGTATGTGTGTGTGTGTGTGTGTGTGTGCATTTGGACTTGTTAGAACTATTACTCGCTATTGTTGCATGACTGTGTAAGAATGAGTTGAGTGCAAGCGCTTTGGTTTGTCTGTGCAAGATACAGCGCTATATAAATTCCATTTATTATTATTATTATTATTATTGCCATTATTGTCAGCATCAGCATTATTGTCAGCATCAGCATTATTGTCAGCATCATCACCATTATCGTTGCCATCATTATCTTCATTGCCATCATTATTGTCATCAGCAGCAGCAGCACCATTGATCCTTGAGTCACAACCACACACACAGCACACCACACCACACACATACACCACACACATACACCACACACACACACACACATACACCACACACATACTCCACACACACCACACCAACACACACACACACACACACCACACCACAACACAACACACACACACACACACCACACACACATACACACACACACATACACCATGCCACACCACACAAACACCACACCACACACACACCATACCAGACCATGCCATGCCACGTCACACCACACTACACCTCACCACACCACGCCACATCACACCACACCATCACCACACCACACACCTCACCTCACACACACTCACCACACCACACACCTCACCACACCATGCCACACCACACACACACACACCATACCACACCACACCACACCACACCACACCACACACACACCACACACACCATCACCACACCACACCACACCACACACACACACCAACCACATCACACCAACCACACCTCACACACACCACAACCACACCTCACCACACCACAACCACACACCAACACACACCACCACAACCACACCACACCACACACACACCATCACCACAACCACACACACCACCACACCACACCACCACACACCACACATACCACCACACCACACCACTTCACACCACACCACACATACCACCACACCACACCACACCACACACACACTCAACACACTCTGGTAAATGACTTTTTGTTGTTGTTATTGTTGTTGTGTTGGTTGACATGATACACTGACATCACCCAGCAACGTGCAGTCCATTAGGTGTACAGCATATTCTAACGTCAGTGTGACGCTGACATGTGTTTGGCTGTCAGTCAGTGTGTGCTATGACATGACAGGAACGGACAGACAGACAGACAGACAGATAGATAGATGTGAGGGAGGATTGGGATCTGACCTTGCGGGGAGGTCAGCTGTCTGTGTGGAAGATTGGCAGTAGTTCAGAACTGCAGACAGGGCTGGCTGTCAGTCTGTCTTCCTGCCTGCCTGTCTGTCAGTATGTCTGTCTGCCTGCCTGTCCGTCTGTCTCTCTCTGTCTGCCTGTCTGTCTCTCTCTGTCTGTCTGTCTGCCTGTCTCTCTCTGTCTGTCTATCTCTCTGTCTGCCTGTCTCTGTCTGCCTGTCTGTCTGTCCATCCATCCGTCTGTCTGTCTGTCATTGTTATCCCTGCCATCATCATGGTCTTCCTTTTTCTATTCTCGTTGTCCTCGTCATGTGCATCAGTGTTGTCATCATTGTCCTTCTCTTTTTTTCTTTTAATCATCGCCCCCAGTTGAGATCATCATCAACAGTGGCATTTTCATCATCATCATCATCATCATCATCATCATCATCGTCGTCGTCGTCGTCGTCATCATCATCGTCACTGTTGTTGTCTTCTCTTCCTCAGCTGACATCATCATCATTGACATAATTGACATTAACATCATTATCATAATTGACATCATCATCGTCATTGACATCATCGTCGTCGTCGTCATCATATCACCACCACTTTCATGTGTTCATATACACGAGTTATTTATAGTTATTGCGACTGCTGAGATGCGTGCACCCCTTCCCCCTTCACACACACACACACTCTCACAACACACACACAGACGCACACACACACACACACACACACAACACACACACACACACACACACACACACACACACCCACACCCACGCACACACACACACACACACACAACACACACACACACACACACACACACACACACACACCTTCCCATTGTCTGACAATAATCACTATTAAGTGGAAGGACATTAAACCTGAAGAACTAACTCCATGTACAGGTGTATACATGTATGAGAGAATGCCTGTTTTATTTATTTATTTATTTTTTATATCGAGGATAATGGAATAAGCACTCATGTGCTTTTTTACATCCAGTCCCCGTGTGTATGCGGTTTTGTAAATTCTGTCATCTGTTTCCACCAGCACACAATGGCCTACTCTTCCGAAAAGCGGAACAGGATTTAACGTGTGCGCAATATGTTCTGCACGCGCTCGAACACGGGGCCTCGGTTTATAGTCTCATCCGAAGGACTTTGACATTCAGTTCGATTTTTTTGTCAAACTGGGAAGAAAGGGTGAGGAGGCTGGGAATCGAACCCACAACCTCACGGTTTACTTGTTGGCCGGCGAACATCTTAACCATCCTGCCACCTTCCTTCCTCTGTGTGTGTTGTGTGTGTTTCAGTGTCTTTGAAGGTGGACCATCCCCTGCCCCAGACGACTGATGGAGGAAGCGAGGCAGCAGAAGAGGTAGCAGGAGGTTCATTGAACGCCGGAGGTCTCCCACACCACCCAGGCACCAAGGCCTCCCCTCTCTGTGACTCCCTGGATTTCCTCACGTCACTGTCGGTCAGTGTTTTTAGACTGTCTGCATTTGAGAGCTGTTCATTGTAGGGGGAAACACACGATGTGTGTGTGTATACATTTGAATGTGTTAAAAAAAAAAACCTATTAATTGTAACTGGCTGCATGTGAATGGGTAGGATGAATGAAAGCGCTTTGATTTGTTTTCTGCAAGATATAGCGCTATATAAATTCCATGTATTATTGTTATTATTATTGCATGCATACTCGCAAACACACACGCTCACACCCACGCATGCATGCACGCGTGCACACACACACACACACACACAGAGGCTTAGGTATTGCTGATGTTTGGGTGTTTTTCATCTGGTGATGTGTGTGTGTGTGTGTGTGTTGGGATACTGTGTTGTATTTATATGTGATAAATGTTTTCCTGTTTGCTGTTTTTTCATTATGGATGGCTTGAATTTCTCTGTTTGTGGCATGGTAAAGTATTTGAATTCAATTGAACACACGCACGCTGTAGTTAAAAGGGTTAATATTTTGTCGAATACAGTGCAGTTATGATTCGACATTTTTATGGACATGAAGTGTGGAATGATATTTGATATAGATGAGAAAATATGAAGACAGGCAGATTTTTGCCTGATAGATTCAGACAGATTTGGGACATTCGAGGTTTTCTGCTTTGCTATGTGGACTTTCATCAGCCTTGATAGCTTTAAACCTGTGCATCAGATATGTGTAGTTTGCTTGTTTTGTTCCATTAATATATCTGTGAAAAAGATTTTGATAGCTGTAAACCTGTGCATCAGATAATGTGTGTATGTGTGTACTAATATACTTTGCTATAGAATATACTAATATAACAATCATTTGCTATATATATTCTATATTTGTATGCTCAATCAATTTGAATGACTATTATATCCTTCGTGATATAAAGTATTAAAGCTTTAAATCAGCTTAAACATACCTATTTCAATATAAGTATTTTTCTTTGTTTTTCTCATTTAAGCTTTGTGAAAGACGAAAGCTTAAACCTGCTGCAATGAAATGTGGTTGTTAGCTTGTGAATTGTGTCAGATTGTGTTTTTTAGCCTTGATTTGTTATAAATATTGTAAAATATTTTGATGTTTAATTGAACAATTAAATGGTAAGGCTTGTTTGTAATTCACTAAGATATACCTAAAAAATTTGATATCTTAAACTTTTTCAATATGTATTTTTATGTTTTACCATTAAGATATCTTAAAAATATCAATATTTAAATTTACATAACATTATATATTTGTTGTTTGTATAGTGCATCTGAAAAAATTTGATACTTTAAATTTGCGTCAATATTATTATATTTTATATGTTGCTTTTTTTTTACATGAATATCTTGAATAAGATTATAGCTTTGAACCTTGCATCAATTAGTATTTTTTGCTTGTTTTGTTCCATTAAGATATCGTGAAAAAGATTGATAACTTTAAACTTATAAAACTTGCTTGTGCATAGATAATGTGTATGTATAGCTTTAAACTTGTGTATCAGATATGTGTATTTTTGCCTGTTTTGTTCCATAAGATATCTGTGAAAAAGATTTTGATAGCTTTAAACTTCTGAAAAATCAAACATGTGTATTTTTGCTTGTTTTGTTCCACTAAGATATCCGTGAAAAAAAGGTTTGATATCTTTAAACTTGTGCTCAACTATGTGTATTTTTGTTTGTTTTTTACCATTAAGATATCTGTGAAAAATATCAGATAGCTTTAAACCTTTACATCAAACATGTATATTTTTGCTTGTTTTGTTCCATTAAGTGATCTGTGAAAAAGATTTGATATCTTTAAACTTTTGCATCAAGTATGTATATTTTTGCCTGGCTTTTCTTTTTTTTTTTTACATGAAGACATCTGTGAAAAAGATGTGACAGCTTTAAACTTTTGCATCAATTATACATGTATATTTTTGCTTATTTTGTTCCATTAAGTTATCAGTGAAAAAGATGTGATAACTTTAAACTTTTATGTAAAAATATGCGTATATTTGCTTGTTTTGTTCCATTAAGTAAATCAGTGAAACAGATGTGATAGCTTTAAACTTTTACGTCAATTATGTGTATTTTTGCTTGTTTTTTCCCCATTAAGATATCTGTGGAAAAGATCTGATATCTTTACACTTTTGCATCAAGTAGACATGTATATTTTTGCTTGTTTTGTTCCACTGCGATATCTATGAAAAAGATAGCTTTAAACTTTTACATCAACTATGTATATTTTTGCTTGTTTTGGTCCGTGAAGATATCTGTGAAAAAGATTTTCATAGCTTTAACTCAATGGAGTCGCAGTGAAATGGATCCCGCCATTTTGTGGTGACGCGTGATTTTGGCTATATTTGAAAAATTCAGGAGACTTACCCAACATAATCTGAACACTTCCAGGAAGTTCTCAACCGACCACCACCTGACGAGACAGCCGACATCCCAGAAGCTACAAAAGACTTAGACATTGACGTCAACCCCCCAACAAAGGAAGAGATAGTGGCTGCCATCAAGACTCTCAAGAACGGCAAGTCACCAGGCCAGGACAACCTTGGTGCCGAACTGTTCAAGGCAGATTCTGAACTAGCAGCTGACATACTGCAACCACTGTTCACAGCTGCATGGAAGAACGAAAAAGTACCTGATGATTGGACCAAAGGAGTGATAGTCAAAATCCCCAAGAAAGGAACCCTGAGCAACTGCAACAACTGGAGGGGAATCACTCTTTTGTCTGTGCCAAGCAAGATACTGGCCAAGGTCATCATCAGGAGAATATCAGACGCTGTGGACGATGCTTTGAGGAAAGAACAAGCAGGTTTCAGGAAGCAACGAGGATGTATAGACCAGATATTCACGCTCAGAAACATCATCGAACAGTGCACAGAGTGGCAAAGACAACTGTATGTGAATTCTGTGGACTTCGAAAAGGCATTTGACAGCATACACAGAGACAGCCTTTGGAGTATCCTTCGACACTATGGCATCCCATCAAAACTGGTACACCTTATCAAAAGCTTCTATGACAACTTCAGATGCTCTGTGGGCCATAGCAACACTGTCTTCGAAGTCAAGACTGGAGTAAGACAAGGATGTGTGATGTCAGCAGTTCTCTTCAATCTGGCCTTTGATTGGGTGATGAGGAAGATGACAGAAGACACCCCAAGAGGGATTCGCTGGAGCCTGTTCTCAACACTAGACGACCTTGACTTTGCGGATGACCTGGCGCTGCTGTCCCACACACACCAACATATTCAGGAGAAGACCAGCAGACTCCAAACATTTGGACAGCAAGTGGGGCTTCGTATTAGCACCAAGAAAACGGAGACAATGTCGCTCAATGTGAACACACCAGCCCCTGTGAAAGTGAATGGAACTGACCTGCGCCAGACAGACAAGTTCACATACCTTGGCAGCAGCATCAAACCAGAGGGCGGCACAAAAGAAGACATCCACAACAGACTGGGCAAGGCCAGGAATGTGTTTAGGGAGATGAACAATATCTGGAGATCAACTCAGTACAGCACTAACACCAAACTGAAGCTATACCAGAGCTGTGTTGTGTCTACGCTCCTGTACGGTTCTGAGTGCTGGATGATGACGGAAGTGGATCTTACCAAACTTCGATCCTTCCACACCATATGCCTGCGAAGAATTCTCCGGATTTTTTGGCCAGAGAAGATCTCCAATGAAGACCTACTACTGAGATGCAGGCAAGAAGACATGGGAACCATCATCACCAGAAGACGGTGGAAGTGGATTGGGCACATCCTCCGAAGAGACCCACAGTCAATCACAAGAACAGCATTGCACTGGACCCCAGAAGGAAGGAGAAAGAAAGGAAGACCAAAAGCAACGTGGAGAAGAACTGTAGAAGCACTCTTGGGGACTAGGTTGGCCCAGGATAGGCAGGAGTGGAAGCGCTTTGTTGCTGCCCTACACACCGCTGGGTGTAATGGCTAATGATGATGACCCAACATAATAATGACATACACATTATACATCATTGAAA
>CM054152.1:51521727-51524227 GCA_028751875.1 Rapana venosa
CACGGGACCTCGGTTTATCGTCTCATCCGAAAGACTAGCGCCCAGACCACCACTCATGGTCTAATGGATGGGGGAAAAGTTTCGAGCCCAGACGGGGATACAAACCACACACACTTCCGACCCGGACTTTTCGCTTTCTAGACAGGCGCGTTACCTCTAGACCACCGATCCATATGGGATCAATCCTGGAGTATGAGATTGGGGGCGCGATGCTCTGACCACCAGGCTATCCTCCTCCTCGTCCCCCCCCCCATCCGAATTTGTGAATGATCTTCGCCACAACAGCAGTAATGAGAAAGGCAGAGGGCATCCGAGGGCATGTTTCTATCTGTCTGACAACTTGATGAAAGGTGTCACTCACATGTCATGTAAAAAATGAAAAAAAAAAGAAAATCACCGTAGTTTAGCTATGTGAGACAGTCGGTGAATGTGGCAATGTGTGGCAGGAGGATGTGGTGAAAGTTCCACATGATGTGTGAGGCAGTGTGGTGTCACTGCCTGTCACTCCATGTGTCACATCATCGCTAATAATAATGATAATAATAATAGTAAATGGAATGTATATAGCGCTAGGGGACGGGACAGCTCAGTGGTCGGAGCACTCGCTTTCCCCCAGCCAAGTTAAGCAGCGTCGAGCGTGGTTACCACTTGGATGGGTGACCGTTTGCACGCCTTGGCTTCAGTACAGTCCCCCCAGTTCACCCAGCTGTAAATGGGTACCTGCCCTCTTTAGGGACAGGGAAGGTAAAGCAGCGAGGGAGAGGAGATGGGCGCCGCCCTCAATATGCTGGCCCTAGAGAAGTGAGGTCTCTGACGCCTCGCTCCCCTACGACCTTATAGGTTATGGGACTCCTTTACCTTTTTTATCTTGTAAAAAACATTGTGGCAAAAGGGTTTGGGGAGAAAGGCGAAATGGTGAAGTTTGGAGGGGTGGGGGGGGGGGGGGGGGGGGGAAGTATAAAGTGTGAGTGTGTGAGTATGTATTATATGTGTGTATTTATATGTGTGTGAGTGTGTATATATGTGTGTGTATATGTGTGAGTGGGTGTGTGTGTTCGAGTTTATGTCTGTTCACTTAAAGTGATATTAGAGCAAGTGGTGCGGAGTGGGGAGGTAGATGAGTTGAGGGCTTTAAAGTAGATTTGCATTCAGGTATTAAAAGTATTGTGTATAAAAAAAATACTGATTTCAAAACATTACAAACAATATGTTGCGAAAACGTAGCAAAGAAATGCAAACACCCCCCACCCCCCTCCCCACGAAAAAAACAACAACAAACACAAGAACACAACCGAAAAATATGCCAAAAGCAGAACCTGCATAACTGCAAATCATTCACACACACAGCACGCACACACACACACACACACACACACACACACACCACACACACACACCACACACACACACACACACACACACACCACCACAGACCACACCACACACACACACACCACGCACGCACGCACACACACACACACAACACACACACACACACACACACACACACACACACACACGAAAGCTGTTACAGTCGTATTTTACAGAAAAGTTACTGGAAACCGCATCAGAGGCAATGCTCTCTCGCACATTTAACTCCGGATTGGTAAGAACCTCGTGTGGGGGTGGGGGGGGGGGGGGGGGGGGGGGGGGGGGGGGGGTGAAGGAGCTTGGTGAAGGACGAGCGTGGAAGGAGAAGGAGGGGTGATGAAACCTAATCTTGGTGGTCTCATGACAGCTTATACTGATGGACAGTGACTCAGGTGATATCGCTTCACCTTCGTCATTATCACCGTGCCTGTCATATGACCATGTTAGTATGCAGTCATTCTCTTCTTCTTTTTTCTCTCTTTTTATTGTGTTCCTCGATTAGAGCTCCGAAGTTCACCAATGGTGAGATGTTTTGCGTATGCCACGTTCCATTCAGACAGAAGAGAGGTGCTAGCATGTCTGACAGGAAGGAGGAGAGAGGTGCTAGTATCTCTGACAAGATAGAGAAGAGAGGTGCTAGTATCTCTGACAGGAGAGAGGTGCTAGTATCTCTGACAGGAGAGAGGTGCTAGTATCTCTGACAGGAGAGAGGTGCTAGTATCTCTGACAGGAGAGAGGTGCTAGTATCTCTGACAAGATAGAGAAGAGAGGTGCTAGTATCTCTGACAGGAGAGAGGTGCTAGTGTCTCTGACAGGAAAGAGAAGAGAGGTGCTAGTATCTCTGACAGGAGAGAGGTGCTAGTATCTCTGACAGGAGAGAGGTGCTAGTGTCTCTGACAGGAGAGAGGTGCTAGTATCTCTGGCAAGATATAGAAGAGAGGTGCTAGTATCTCTGACAAGATAGAGAAGAGAGGTGCTAGTATCTCTGACAAGAGAGAGAAGAGAGGTGCTAGTATCTCTGACAAGAGAGGTGCTAGTATCTCTGACAAGAGAGAGAATAGAGGTGCTAGTATCTCTGAGAGGAGAGAGGTGCTAGTATCTCTGACAGGAAAGAGGTGCTAGTATCTCT
>CM054152.1:51529227-51569227 GCA_028751875.1 Rapana venosa
CTCTCTCTCTCTCTCTCTCTCTCTCTCTCTCACTCTCTCACTCTCTCTGTGTCTCTCTCACTCTCTCTCTCTCTCTCCTCTCTCTCTCTCTCTCTCTCTCTCTCTCTCTCTCTCTCTCTCTCTCTCTCTCCTCTCTCTCTCTCTGTGACTGTTGCAGGAGCGTACAGACAGCCAAAGGTCAAGGTGAAGGTCGCAGCATCCTCGCATCAACACACAACGTCTGGGTTCTTCAGTTCAGCTGGTATAAGGTGGGGAGAGAGGGGAGTGGAGTGTAGTGCAATGTAGCCTAGTGCAGTGTAGAGCAGTGTAATGTAGTGCAGTGTAGCTTAGCGTAGTGTAGCATAGCGTAGTGTAGTGTAGTACAGTGTAATGTAGTGCAGTGTAGCTTAGCGTAGTGTAGCGTAGTGTAGTGTAGTACAGTGTAATGTAGTGCAGCGTAGCGTAGCGTAGTGTAGTGTAGCGCAGAATGTGTACACAAAGAGATTCTGTGAGCTGAACGGCAAAGAAATTCTCTCACTGATGATACACGTGATAAAAGCAGCATACAGAGCACGCACGCACACACACACACACATACACACACACACACACACACACACACACACACACAACACACACACTACACACACAACACATACACACACACGCATGCACGCACGCACATACACACACGCACACACTCGTACATGCACACACATACATACACGGACGTATACACACTCTCATACACACACTCACACATCGCACACACACACACACACACAAACACACACACAAACACACACACACACACACTCACACACACACACACACACACACACACACACACACACACACACACACACACAAAATCGTCTGATATCACTTTTTGGTGGAAGGACGTTAAACTGAAGAACTAACACACACACACACACCCCACATCCACAGAGCCGTGTTAGCGTGTGAAGCAGGTGTGACAGGGTACAGAATATTATACAGGACACAGCTATGTCATATGTCATTGATATAGTGTAGATTTTGTTTTCGTTTTTTGGCTAGAGCTCCCACGTTCACCAGTGGTGAGATTTTTGGGTATGCGACTGGTCTCCACCCCCCCACACCTCTCCTCCTTGTGTGAACATGACAGAGACTGAACATGACAGAGACTGAACATGACAGAGACTGGACATGCCAGAGACTGGACATGACAGAGACTGAACATGACACAGGCTGGACATGACACAGATGGAACGTGGCCTCAGACTGACGAACGTGACAGCAGGATGAACGTGATGCAGGATGAACGTGACAGCAGGCTGAACGTGACGCAGGATGAACGTGACAGCAGGCTGAACGTGACGCAGGATGAACGTGACACAGGATGAACGTGACACAGGATGAACGTGACGAACGTGACACAGGATGAACGTGATAGGTGGCTGTACTGTGCAGTGGCAAAAACGCAAGGCGGCAAAATCGCGAGGCGGCAAAAACGCAAGGCGGCAAAAACGCAAGGCGGCAAAATCGCGAGGCGGCAAAATCGCAAGGCGGCAAAAACGCGAGGCGGCAAAGCCACTGAAGTCGTCTGTAACGCTCGCTCGCTGACTGGCGCTTCGCTGCAGTTCAGCGTTCAGCGTTTAGTGTTCAGGCAGGGCTGCTGGCGGCGGCAGCTGAGAGGAAGGGCAGGCAGACAGACAGACAGCGGGGATCGATGGGCAGCCTTCCGGCAACCCGCCTGCAGCAGACCCCGCATCATCGATTGCTGTTTTTGTTTGATCCACGTTAACTACCTCTTGTCTCTTACTCTCTCCTCTTCTCTGTCTCACTCTCTCTCTCTCTCGCTCTGTCTTCCTCTCTCTCTCTCTGTCTGTCTGTCTGTCTGTCTCCCCTCTCTCTCTCCTCCTTTCCTCCTCTCTCTCTCTCCCTTCTCTCTTCTCTCATCCTCTCCTCTCTCTCTGTTCTCTCTCTGTCTGTCTCTCACTCTCTCCCGCTCGCTCTCTCTTCCTCTCCCTCCCTCCCTCTCTCTCCCGCTCTCTCCCTCCCTCGTCTCCCTCCCTCCCTCCCCCCTTCCTCTCCCCCTCTCCCCCTCCTCTCTCTCTATCCCTCTCTCTCCCCCTCCTCTCTATCTCCCCGCTCTCTCCCCTCCCCCCCTCTCTCCTCCCTTTTCTCTCCCCTCCCCCTCTCCTCTCCCTCCCCCTCTCCTCCTTTCCCCCCCCCTCTCTCCCTTCCTCACCCCCCCCCTTCCCCCCCCTTCCCTTTCCCCTAAACGGGGCATAAATTTTAAAAGAAGTAACGGGAGGGGGGAAGGAAGGAAAAAAAGGGCGAGGAGAAGAGGAGCAAAGAGGGAAAAGTGAAAGAGAGACAGAGAGAATGACTATGACAAATTCTTTTATTTCGAGCATAATGAATAAGCATCCGTGTGCTTTTTTTACATTCAGTCCCCGCCCTTAAGGATACAAATTAATAATAGGATAATAAAGTAAGAGAGAGAGAGAGAGGAGGAGAGCGTGGAATTCTCCATTGAAAAGGCCGTGACTCTATAATTATATAGGTCGCTGGCAGAATGTAGGTCTGTCTGGCTGCTGGTGTTGTTGTTATTGTTGTTGATGCTGGTGTTGTTGTTGATGTTGCTGGTGTTGTTGTTGCTGTTGTTGTTGTTGCTGCTACTGTAATTGTTGTTGTGTTGCTTTGTTGTTGATGCTGGTGTTGTTTTGCTGCTGTTCTTGTTGTTGTTGCTGTTCTTGTTGTTGTTGCTGTTCTTGTTGTTGTTGCTGCTACTGCTGTTGTTGTTGTTGCTGCTGGTGTTGCTGCTGCTGTTGTTGTTGTTGCTGCTGTTGTTGCTGCTGCTGTTGTTGTTGCTGCTGCTCTTGTTGTTGCTGCTGCTCTTGTTGTTTGTGCTGCTGTTGTTGTTGTTGCTGCTACTGCTGTTATTGTTGTTGTTGCTGCTGCTGTTGCTGCTGATGCTGTTGTTGCTGCTGTGTAATGTCGACTGCCGTGTGCTGTGATGCACTGTGATGCCTGACAAGAGAGGAGAGACAGACAGAGTCAGAGAGAGACAGAGACAGAGAGACAGATAAACAGACAAAAACTCTTTGCATATTATGAGCATACAGTCTGCATGCGCGCTCGTGTGTGTGTGTGCGTGCACGCGCGCGCGCGTGCGTTCCTGTGTGTGTGTGTGTGTGTGTGTGTGTGTGTTGCTGTTGTTGTCTTCAATTTAACGTCTGTTCACTCTTAGTGATATAAGACGAGCGTGTGTGTGTGTGTGTGTGTGTGTGTGTGTATGTGTGTGTGTGTGTGTGAGTGAGATACGAAACAGCTGTGGATGGAGCGATGAAAGGGCAGAACTAACTGATGACATCACGGGCAATGACGTCATAGCGCCGAATCTCTGACTACCCTTTGCCAGGGAGAGGCAGCAGAGATAGGAGTCTGTTACCTGTTACCTGTTTTTTGGCAAAAGGGAGTAGGCTGCACTGGGAAAGAGCATCTCTCCTCCTCTCTCTCCCCTTTCTCTCTTCTCTCCTGCTCTGTTGAGCTCCAAACCCCTTGCTGATGCGTGAAACCAAAGCTAACTTAACAAGCTCAGAGGCAAATGACGTACTTAGCGCCGCTCTTGAAAAACCCTTTGCCGAGAGGCATCAGAAATATGGCAAGTCTGGTGTCCATCCTGTTACCGTTTTTTGCAAAGTTTATTACCAGGCTGCTACTGGGAAAACTCCCTTCTCTCTTTCTCACCCCATCATTCCCTCCTCTCCCTCCTTCTTTCACCCTCCCCACTCTCTAATCCCTACACCAAAGACTAAGATTTAACAAAGGCTCATGAATTCTTAATAAACAGGAACTTTCCTCTCATCCTTTAAGACATTCCAATGAATCACTCCGTATCTGCAAGCCATTCCCATCCCGTACAATACATTTTCAAACTCTTCTTTCTCAGGCCTTGCTGTGGTAATCCCTTCCTTCTCTTAGAAACCAATCATTAACAATCTCAAAAGTCATTTATGTCCGCACTTGATGCATCAAAAAAAAATCCACATCTTGATCTCGAAATAAAAAAAACCTTTACTTTTCATTATCCTCCCTCTCTCTCTCTCTCTCTCTCTCTTCTCTCTCTCCTCTCCCCCTCTCCTCTCTCTCTCTCCCTTCCCCGCATTTCTCTCTTCTCTCCATCTCTCTCTCATCTACTCCCTCCTCTCTCTTCTGTTATTGTGATGCTTTACTTTGTTATCGCTATTGTTTGTTTTGAAAATGACTTTGTTTTTGTTTCCTTTGTTTTAGGAAGTTTTGCTTGTTTGTTCTGTTTTGTTTGGGTTGTTGTTTTTTTGTTGTTGTTGTTGTTGAGGGGGAACTACTCGGGTCACCTCTCCCCTTGTTGTTGTTGCCGCTTTTGTTTTGCTCTTGGTTCTTGCTATTTTTTCGGTTGTTTCTGTGTTTTCTGTTTTGCTTTCTTCCTTACTTGTTACTACTTTTTTTTCTTTTCTTTTTTTTCTCTTCGGTGATTTTTGTGGGGATTTTTGTGTAGATTTTTTTCCCGTATACTCTGTAAGTGTATTGCTATAGGCTTTATTTTATTTTATTATCATATATATCCTTAAGGGCGGGGACTGGATGTAAAAAAGCACATGGGTGCTTATTCATTATCCTCGAAATAAAAGAATTTGTCATTGTCTCTCTCTTCCTCCCTTCCTCTCTTCGATCTCTTCCTGGTCCTCTCTCTCTCTCCTCATCTCTCTTCCTCCTTCTCTCTACTCTCACTCTCCTCTCTTCCTTCTTTCTCTCTTCCTCCCTCCTCTCTCTCCTCCCTCCTCACTCTCTCCTCTCCTTCCTCTCTCTCCCCCCTCTACTCTCTGTCCTTCTCTCCTCCTCCTCCCTCCTCTCCTCTCCTCCTCCTCTCTCTCCCTCCCTCCCTCTCTCTCCTCTCCTTCCTCTCTCTCCCTCCCTCCCTCCCTCTCTCTCCTCTCCTTCCTCTCTCTCCCCCCTCCCTCCCTCCTCTCTCTCCTCTCCTTCCTCTCTCTTCCTCCTCCCTCTCTCTCCTCCTCCTCTCTCTTCCTCTCCCTCCCTCCTCTCCTCTCCTTCCTCTCTCTCCCTCCCCCTCCCTCTTTCCATCTCTCTCACTCTCCCCCTCCCTCCCTTTCTCTCCCCTCCCTCCTCTCCCTCTCCTCCCTCCCTCTCTCTCTCCTCGACTCTTCTACACTTCTCTCTTTGATTTCATTCTAAATGTGTGCGTTAACCCTTGAGCTCTGACCCCCCTGCTTTCTGGTGCAGGTTAGCACGCACCACGACACACGCACACACACACAAACACACACACACACACACACCACACACACACACACACACAAACACACACCCAACACACACCACACACTCAGACACACAAACACACACACACAAACACACGCACGCACGCATGACAACGCACACATGATTATAACATGTCATACAATAAGAGCACTCTCAATTCTTACGATGTACTGTATTACACTTTCAACAACAACAAAAAACCCATACAAAATAACACACCTGATCTTATTTCGCCATCTGTTTGACGTAAATGTGTTTGTGTAGCTGCAGCCATTGTGGCCCTTGGTTGCAAGAGTTCTCTCATAACGCTTTGCTGGTTGTTACTCATATCATGCAGTGCTGCTACACTACATGCTTCTCAACGAATACAGCGCTGTTTAATTAAACCACAGCCTGGCCGCTCTTATGAAGTTTGGCGGTTGGCGGAGCAATGACCATGGCAACATGATCCCGCACCATGATCTCTGCCAACACGCTCAGTCTGCCCCCAGTCGCCATGTTTATTGCACAGCTCACTGTCAACTTGCCAGGGATAAAACTGCTGCCACCTTCTGTGCTATGAAAAAAGAAGAAGAAAAGATGGAGCACATTCATCTTTTGCTGCCAGTGCTGGACCATAGGCATGGCATGGCAGGGCATGGCAGGGCGATGTGTGCCAAAACAGTGGCTGCCATTCACCTCTGCTGCTGCTGCTGCTATCTGTATATATGTCTGTTTGTCTGTCTGTCTCTAGATGCGTTTGTCTGTATGTCGATGTGTTTTTGTGTCTGTCTGTCTGCTGAATTGGTGTGCAGTTGTCTGTGATGTGTCTGTCTATGATATCTGTCATGTCTATGTGTTGATGTACCATGTCTATTTTCGTCATGTGCTGTATCGTTGTATATAGTCTATCTGTCTATGTGTCGATGTGTCTGCTCGAATGTGTAAAGTCTATAGTGTCTGTCTGTCATGTCTATTGGAGCCTGTTATGTGTCTGCTATTGCTTGTTGTCTCTTTGTCTAATTGTGTAAGTCTATATGTCTGTCTGTCTATGTCATGTGTCTGTTATTAGTGTCTGTCTAGGTGTAGTCTATGTTGTCTGTCTATGTCTAGTTGTCCTATGTGTCATGTCTCTTTGTCTATCTGTTCTTTGTCTAGTGTGTAAGTCTATATGTATGTCTGTCTTGTCTGTTCTTTGTCTATGTGTAAGTCTATATGTCTGTCTGTTAGTCTATGTCTGTCTGTCTAGTCTATGTTGTCTGTCTATGTCTAGTTATGTCTGTCTTGTGTCTGTCTAGTTGTCTGTGTTATCTATTTGTCTTGTGTAAGTCTAGTGTCTATCTATGTGTAAGTCTAATGTCTGTCTTGTGTAAGTCTATATGTCTGTCTATGTGTAAGTCTATGTGTCTATCTATGTGTAAGTCTATATGTCTATCTATGTGTAAGTCTATGTGTCTGTCTGTCTGTCTATGTGTCTGTCTGTCTGTCTATGTGTCTGTCTGTCTGTCAGCCGAATAGGTTGTGCAGTTACTGTGTAGCAGCCACACGGGGCTGGATTGTACACTGCAGAGAGAGACAACGATGGGAAGACAACATCAGACAGTGAACTGGCCTGGAGTGGAAAGACAGAGAAAAAAACACCCGCGAGGAGTGGAGGAAGCTGGCTGCAAAATCTTCAGTGGTGCCCCCGCAGAACGGTCCACTAGACTAGAGGGAAGGTGAAGGTGAAAACCAACATGGGGTTGTAGGTTATAGATTGGATCTTTGGAGTCCTGTCTGTCTGTCTGTCTGTCTGTCTCCCTCCCCATCTCTGTGTTTCTCTCTCTCTCTTCTCTCTCTCATCTCTGAAAAGGGGTTATTCCCTTGTTTTAATTGCGAGACTGTATAAGTATTGGTTATATTATTAAGATGTATCCCTAACGGGCGGGGACGGGATGTAAAAGCCATGTGTGCTTATTCTTATCCTCGAAATAAAAGAATTTGTCATTGTCTCTCTCTCTCTCTCTCCTCTGTCTCTGTCTGTCTGTATCTTACTCTCTTGTCTGTTCTGTCTCTGTCTTCTGCTCTTTCTGTTTCTCTCTCTCTCTCTCTCTCTCTTCTTCCCTCTATCTGTCTGTCAGCACTCTCTCTCTTCTCTCTCTCTCTCTCCTCTCTCTCTCTCTCTCATCTCCACCCCCCTCCTCTCTCCTCTCCTAACTGATGGCTCTGTTATTCCATACAGGCCAACACAAGAGAAAGACGACACTGATAACTGCTGCTGCAGATTGTTGATGGAAAGGGGAGGGGGGGGGGGGGGGGGTGAAGAGCCCTCACCATGGGAAGCAAAGGGGGGATGGTCATTGTTAACAGTCGACATTTGAACACACTAGGGTTTAGGATCAAAGTTCGTCCAGAAAGATACAGCTTCTATGAATCCTTGTGAACTGAGTGACCATACAATAGCATCATCGGGGATAAGGCATTCGTAACAGCAGACCATTTCGCTTTACTCTTGTTGTTGTAGCCATTGTGTTTATGTCCCAACGGAGATTGCGACTGTGAATTTCGCCTTTGGCTGGGCCACTTTTTAATCTTGGCTTCACCCAAGACCGGTCTGTCGTAAAGCCGTTATTATCAGTTACTGTGAGGAACAGTAACAACGCAATAGTGTACTGTATGAAGACAAATAAAACAGACATAATACGTTGTTTATAAAGATAGAAGGGGCCCATAGTAGGTTTGAAATTGGAGGACTGGGCTTCTATCATTGTAGAACACACACACACACACACACACGCCGCGCGTGCACTCGCACGCACGCACGTACGCACGCAGCGAGAGAGAGAGAGTCACAGTGTATGTAGAACCGGCCGATACCAGTTTTGAAATAATGTATGGACCGGCATCCACCATATGAAAACACACACGCACATCGCTTAGAACTTTAATAAGAGAGATTAGGCACTTAAAATATCCTTACTCTCTCTCTCTCTCTCTCTCTCTCTCATACGCACGCATACACACACACACGGGGACTGGATGTTAAAAAAAAAAAAGCACATAAGTGCTTAATCCATTACCCTCGATATAAAAAAATAAAACAAAACCCACACACACACACCATGATTATCAGTAGTGGTTATTTTAAAGTTTTTACTGATGGTTCGGTAGTCGACTGTGGGAATGCTGGATCTGCTTTTGTAGTTCCTGCATTAAAGATAGAAAAATCTGACCATTTAGGCAAAGATTTTTCCATCTTTACTGCGAAGCTATATTAATGGCCTTAATTTTTTTTTTTTTTTTATTAAATCTGCATATCAATATATTTAAGGTGCTGTTTTGTATTGATTCTGAGTCTGTTTTGCAAGCATTAAAAGCATTTAATACTAAGGTAAGAGCGGAATTAATCATTGAAATTTGTCACCTTATACATTTTCTTTCCTTACGAGGTACTACCCTTGCCTTTTGCTGGATTCCGTCACATTGTGGAATCCACGGCAACGAGAAAGCTGACCAGTTAGCCAAAGCTGCTGCCATGGACACGGACTGTGAAGTTACAGCACCTCTGAACCTTCCACTCAGTCTTCAGGAGGGCATACTTCTGCTGAAAAAAGCTTCTTGGAACCGTGTCAACAGCCAACGAAAGAATTCTTTACATGGTCATTCATTAAGTGTCAGAGTGTGTCATTTTCCTAACAGACTGGTGGGAAGTATGATCTACAGGTTCAGATTGAATGCGTTTAAGACTAAATTTTGTAAACAAATAACTTAATTTTGTAAACAAATAACTTGTCTGTGTGGTTCTGACTTATCACCTAAGCATGTCATTCTTCATTGTGAAGTACTTCGACCATATTTTTCTGGTACAGTTGTAGGTAAGATTTCAAATATGTCATTTGAACAGTTATTGGCCGATAATGTGGTTATGTTGGAGATAGTTAGTTGTTTAGTTAGAAGCCCTGTTGGCAAACTTTTGTAATTATTCTTGCTGCAGCAGTTTAAGCTGTTTAATGCCTGCCCCCCCTTCCCACCACCACCACCACCCCCGTCCCTCCCATAATTTCTTTGTATTTTTTCTTTTATCTCGTGCACAGACACTAATAGGTAAACACACACACACACACACACACACACACTCACACACACACACACGCACGCACACAGCACGCACACACACACACACGCACACACACACGTATGCACACACACACAACACACACTCCGCACGCACACACACACGTTCTCTATATATTGCAACACTTTATCTTTGGTCTTACATCACCTTGAGTGAACCGACAGACGTTAAATGAAAGAAAGAACACGCCATGATAACAGCCGCTGTAAACAAGTATGGACCATCCGCCATGTGAACGACAGACAACAAATAGCCCTCCTAAACCAGGCTGGTGTGTCCACACCCACCCTCCCTCCTCATCACCCCCCCCCCCCCCCCCCCCACTGGAATGTGTGTGTAGTGGGGAGGAGGGGGTGTAGATATGTAAATGTGAACTACTGACAGTCACTTGGTTATGTAAGAACTAACACTGCCCCCGTGGGGATATCATGTTCCTGTCAGTATAAACAACATCCTTCACCTTTCCTAAAAACTCTGTGGTAGGAATTCCTCTTTTCTATCGCTCTGTTTGTTTCTGCCTTGTTCCTTTTTCTTCCTGTCACCTCCGTCTGCCTTCTTGGTCCATTCTCCTGCCTTTTTTTTCCCCAGAAAGACTTAAAAGATAACAATTCTCTCCCGTGCCGAAGTTAGATGCGCTGGGCCTGACTTGTCAGGCGCTTAACGGCAGCGTAACGCATTTTCGCTGATATGACAGACAACAATAGTTGCTGTCTGAGCCTTCGACGAAGAAGGAGAAGGAGAAGAATGCAAAGAAGAAGAAGAGGAGGAGGAAGAAGAAGAAGAAGGAGGAAGGAAGAAGAAAGAGGAATGCAAAGAAGAAGAAAGAGGAAAGATGCAAAGAAGACGAACAAGTAGCAGTAGTAGTAGTAGGCGAAGAAGGAGAAGGAGAAGAATTGCCAAGAGGAAGAAGAAGGAAAAGAAGAAGAAGAATGCAGAGAAGAAGAAGAGAGGAGGAGGAGAAGAATGCAAAGAAGAAGAAGAAAAAGAGAGAAGTAGAGAAGAGAGAGAAAGAGAGAATGAAGAAGTAGGGAAGAAGAAAGAATAGCAAGCAGAAGATAGTAGTAAAGAGTAAGTAGGCGGAGAAGGAGAAAGAATTGCAAGAGGAAGAAAAAGGGAAAAGAAGAAGAAGAAGTGCCAAGAGACAAGTAAGGGGGAGAAGATAGGACAGCATCGCACGAGCAGTTGCAGGCGTCAGGCAGAGTAGTTGACAGCA
Source organism: Rapana venosa (assembly GCA_028751875.1). NCBI lineage: Eukaryota > Metazoa > Mollusca > Gastropoda > Neogastropoda > Muricidae > Rapana > Rapana venosa. The sequence goes on from CM054152.1 coordinate 51,539,820, forward strand.
GGTGTAGTGCACAGTACAGCCCGGCACAGTCATGTTGTCACGGCACAGTCATGCTGTCACGGCACAGTCATGTTGTCACGGCACAGTCATGTTGTCACGGCACAGTCATGTTGTCACGGCACAGTCATGCTGTCACAGTCATGTTGTCACAGTCATGTTGTCACGGCACAGTCATGTTGTCACGGCACAGTCATGTCACGGCACAGTGTTGTCACGGCACAGTCATGTCACGGCACAGTCATGTTGTCACGGCACAGTCATGTCTCGGCACAGTCATGCTGTCACAGTCATGTTGTCACGGCACAGTCATGTCACGGCACAGTCATGTTGTCACGGCTCAGTCTTGTCACGGCACAGTCATGTTGTCACGGCACAGTCACGGCACAGTCATGTTGTCACGGCACAGTCATGTTGTCACGGCACAGTCATGTTGTCACGCTGTTCCTTATTCTAGCTGGACACTGGTCAGCAAGGCAGAGAGAGACAATGACAATAATAATAATAATAATAATAATAATAATATTAATGTATGGAATTTATACTGCGCTGAATCTTGTAAAGGAACAAATCAATTTTATTTCGAGGATAATGAATAAGCACCCATGTGCTTTTTTGACATCCAGTCCTCACCCTTAGGATTATATATGATAATAAAAAATAAAGCCAATACCAAATCACTCACACAGTAAACTGGAAAAAAATATCCACACAAAAAAATCACAACAATGGTACCACACATGACCACATACACATACACACACACCACACACACACACACACACACCACACACCACACACACACACACCACACACACACACACACACATCACACACATGACCACACACACCACACACAAGCAACAGCACACACACTGACCACAACACACCACATGACCACAACACACACACACACACACCTAGCTGAGGTCACTGTCACACACACAGACAACAGACTGACCAACCACCTGCAGATAAGCCACAATGCAGTAACACAGCTGCGTCACTTGCACACACATCACCAACATCATCATCACACACATCAAAACAGGCTGCAGTCAAACGATTCATCAACATGCAGCAACACAGCAACAGCTGCCACCTCCATGCTATGCACCATCTTTCAAACAGCTCTCACTGACTGTCGCCCCGTGCACACATGTGTCACCACCGAATCTGGCCACTGACACAGACAGACTGGGGAACACACACACACACAAACACACACACACACACAACATACATACACACACAAGACTGGGGAACACACACACACACACACACACACACACTGGGGAACACACACAACACACCACCAGACTGGAATACACACACACACACACAACACACACACACACACACACGTGCCCTTTCTGCATTCCTCGTTCATCTTCACTACACTTAAAGGCTCCATGACATTCTATTTATTTATTCATCTTTTTTTTTTTATTCTTTTATTTCGAGGATAATGGAATAAGCACTCATTTTGGCTTTTTTTCCCATCCAGTGTATGCAATTTTGTCACCCGTTCCCACCGGCACACAATAGCCTACTCTTCCGAAAAGCGGAACTGATTTTAATTAACGTGTGCGCAAGATGTCCTACCTGCGTTCGTACACTGGACCTCGGTTTATAGCCTCATCCGAAGGACTTTAGGGGAGAGTGGGGTCGGTACTGATGTTAACTCCAGAGGAACGAGATTTGAACCGGGGCCAGCAGATCACGAATACATCACTGTAACCACCAGGTTATCCCGATCCCCTCCCCACCGCATCCCCTCTAACATTAACGCACGAAGCAGTCAAGGTACTCTCAATACTGAGTGAGTGAGTGGGGCTAGGCAGCCACCCTCCATGTGTGGATGGACAGTGTTTGCTCTTTTTTTTCTGAAAACCTTGTTCACCTTTTCATGTTTGAAACTAATGGTCGATATGTATGTCGCCCATTGATTTATCATGAAACGGCAAGGGACAATTTTTTTTGTTGGGGGAGGAGGGGGGCAGTTTCTGGTTTGCAGTGTCTCAGAAGAACTATGTACACTAGTTATTGTTTGGTGTGCGCAGCTAAACATGGCGGATATCATGGGCAATAACTCCGACATCTGCATCATCCAGTGGACTGTAGTGCCTGATGTTAATCCTTGGAATCAAACACTGCCAGGGTATGCAGAAGAAGAAGAATGCGAAGAAGAAGAAGGAGGAGGAGAAGAAGAATGCGAAGAAGGAGGAGGAGAAGAAGAATGCGAAGAAGGAGGAGGAGAAGAAGACTGCGAAGAAGAAGGAAGAAGAAGAAGACTGCGAAGAAGAAGAAGAATGCAGATACCTTCATGGTGAACAAAAACGGTCGCAATACGCAAAATCTCACCATTTGTGAACTTCGGAGCTCTAGCCGAGGAACGAAAAAAAGAATAACTTTAGAGCAGTCGTCATTCTAGAACAATCATCATTTCATAATAATTCTGCAAATTTAAGTTTGCTGTTCAGTTGATTTTTGAGGAGGATAGACCCCGCTGCCTGTTTTTGTTCAGAGCAAAGGTCATTCTAACGATATCAACAACAACAACAACAGTGATCACGTCAATAACAACCCACTTATCAATAACATCAACTAACGCATCAATACCAGCAGCATTACAGCATCAGCAACAGCGGGAACGCATTTACCAGAAGGTCAGACTGACCGAATCTATTCAAGGTCATCAAAAACGGTCATCAAGCCTGGACACACTGGGGCTCTATATTAACAACTTTCTAAAAATTACAGCCTGTTTCAAATCTGAAATGTTCTGTCAGCTGAAAACTGTGTGGTAGGAGGGGGGGGGGGGGGGGGGGGGGTAAGGGGAGGGGGGGGGGGGGAGGTAGGAGCTGTGAGCTTGGGTAGTTGTGTGTCTTGAAGGCAGAGCTCAAGTGTGTGTGTGTGGAGGGGGGTGTGACTGACTGGACAATGTCAACGTGATGGCCTGCCTTGTGTCCACTCCTCTCTATGTGGTCAAGAGCCTTAGATGTGTGAGAGAGAGGCTGCGGGCAGTTGTCTGACCTTGTCTATCAGTAACCACACCTCCCCCCTCCACTCTTATACCATGGCTGGAGGCAGTCCAGTCAATGAGCAAGACAGGGGCACAGGCTGAGCTAAAGTGTGAGATATCATACAGCCCCAGTGCATGTCACCCCACCCGCCCACCAGTACACGTGTTTCCCCCCTGTGGGGATCTGTTCCTATAAATAACATCCCCACCTTCTAGAAACTACGGCATTCCCTCTTTTCGATCCCTCTCTTTGCTTCTGCCTCGTTCTTCTTTCTTCCTGTCACCACCTCCTTGTCTATTTTCTGCCTTCTTGGTCCATACTCCTGTTTTTCCTAGGATTACTTGAACGATAGCAATTCTCTCCCACGCCAAAGTTGTATCCGCCCCGGGCCTGACTTCACAGCAGTACAACGCATTTTCGCTTACATGACAGACAACAATAGTTGTTGTCTGAGCGTTGGGGGAGAAGTGGAGAGTGAGGTGAGGGAGGAGCAGAGTCAACATTGACTCCGCACTGGTTCAGTAAATAGAGACAGAGGTCTGCCAACATGCTGCCTCAGGCGCTGCTGCTTGATGTCTGTCTGTCTTTCCTCGCTCTTTGTTTCTTTGTCCCAGTACAGAACTGCCCTAGTGGTGTAGGTAGCACATAGCATAACACTACACCCACCCACCTACCCTGGGGTATCAATCAATCCTGAAATTGGGGTGTGATCGCTTCACACCTACCAGCAATTAACGTGTATGTGTGTGTGTGTGTGAGCGCGCTCGTGCATACGCGCATATTATGCATACCAAGCTTTGAACCCAAAGCAGTTTGGAACAGCAGGGCGACATTACAAATGCTGATTCTTGGTCATGGTTTGGTAAATTGATGACAGACTAAAACACAACTGTTATCAATGTGGTCAAGCGCAATTTTTATTATTATTATTATTTATTCTTATTGTTATAAATTCTGTGCATAGGACGCATTCGGCCAGTGCCCTCAGAGTGAAACAAAACGGGGACTGGACATTCATGTTCAGACAGGATTCGAGACACACTTCCTGACTGAAGCTTTCAGGAACTGTGCTGATGGTGCCTCAGTAGCATCTATATACTTGTTATCTACACACTTGTTAGTATTTTGGCATCTTAAGCTTACATGGGCTTTTTCCTATTGTGTTTTGCTTGGCTTTGTCGAGGGTGTTTTCGATTTATTTTGCATTTTCTCTCTCTCTCTCTCTATCTCTCTCTCGGGTAGGAATCAGTTGAATTGTTTTTAAAGTTATTATTTTCTTTATTTCCCCCCTAAAAGTTGGACTGCGGGTACCTTCATGGTGGGCAAAACCAGCTGCATACCAACAATCTCACCATTGGTAAACCTCGGAGCTCAAGCCAAGGAACGAAATAGTTTCTTGTTTATTTTAAAATCAACTTGCTAATCTCATTTCCTTAACTCTTCATTTGTGTACTGATCCTTGTGTTTTTTTTGTTTGTTAAGTACCACCATTACACCTTGACTCTTTAAATCATTGTGAATATTCATGAGCTCATCAGTCAACTGGCCAAATAGCCACTACAGTGTGGTTTAAGTGTTTTGGTTTGCTGGGCGTGTGTTTCACAGACTGCTGACCGAAGAAGTGGTTTTAGTAATATATTTATTGTGTCTGGAATGTTGACAGACTGTTTTAGACAGAGATGGTATGAGGGAAGATGATGTGATCGTTTGGTTACTGGTGGGTTTTGGGGGTGTTTTTTTTTTAATAATCCAAGCCGATCAGTTTTCACAGTAGTTTTATGCAGATACCCTCTCCTCCGTTCCCTGTGGATACATTTGGTGTGGGTGACAAAGTCCCAGTCAAGTTCTTTATTTAAAAAAAAAAAAAACAACCCACCGAACTATTTGGGTCAAGAAAAAACATTCAGGAACCACCCAAATTATCATTTCTTAAGTCAGAACAACCAACCACAGAAAAAGCACTCCACCCTCCAAAATGGGAAAAATAGAATAACAACAACAACAACACACACACACACACACACACACACACACTACCAATACTAACAACAACATAAAAGGACGAAATATCCACCTGCGAAATATAAATTTCAACAAATCAAAATCAGTTTTGCTACTTAGTACAGCATAATATACATAAATATATATATATATATATATATATATATATTTAATGAGCTTTGCCAGGTTCAGAGCACTATTTATAAAAATAATTTGAACTCAACCCCCCCCCCCCCCTTCAAAAAAAAGAAGAAAAAAAAAGGATGAAACTTTAAGACAATTGGCCATCTGTACTACTATGTTTTTATAAACTTGTTTTCCGCTTTACATAAAATAATTAAGATCATTTGAGAATATGATTTCCTCACTAATTCTTTCTGGTTGTAATTTCTACATACTCTTTCTCTTTGTTCAATACCCCTGAACCTGAGTGTAGCCTAATTTGTGACATTTTCATTCTGAATTTTACGAAGAGAAAGAGTATGTAGAAAATACAACCAGAAAGAATTAGTGACGAAATCATATTCTCAAATGATATACAAGTAACATATTTTTTCACAATGAAACATTTTCTGTGTATAACCAGTAATTATTATACAATTCACTTTTATACATTTTGGCATTCCCCTGGCTTGGAGTCTAAATTTTACTTTGGACATGGAAGAACTGAACAAAGGGAGATAGTTTCGCCCTTCACAAACCCACTGACCCAGACTTTTATTAGCCTAATTGTCCTCTCTCTGCACTGGCTGACACGTGTCCACTAGGGCCTAACCCACTAGGCTACGGGTACTACCTACTACACTGAACTGCCCCCGAGCTGGTGAAGGGGAAGAGAAGGGCGAGTTTGTGAAACGGCAATAAAATCAGTCAGAGCAGAGGCATATTACAGCACAACTATTGACTTTCATGGGACACCAGCTCTCCCAGCGACTGACAACAGTGGGGCCAGTGGGAACGTCTTTCACTTTAATAGGGTCGGAAGGGGGGGGGGGGGGGGGGTTGTATAGCTAAAGACTCGAAGTTGCACTTCAGTGTCATAAAAGTGAATGAGGCCTGTCGATTTTGTGACAGCAATTTTACCCGAAGGCAGTCACGGTCTATCTATCAGCTCCATATAAGCGGTGTGTGCGTGCGTTTTAACATTTATCTACTAGAAAGTTATATTGGGCCCAGAGGTGTGTGTGTGTGTTTTAACGTCTATCCACTAGAAAGTGATATTAGCAGTGTGTGTGTGTGTGTGCCCGCACGTGCGCTTGGAGGGTGTGTGGTCTGGTGACTATGAAGGGGGACATCACACCTTCGATGAGACTATAAACCAAGGTCCCGAGTGCGAACGCACACAGCACATTTTGCGCACACATTATAACCTGTTCCGTTTTTCGGAAGAGTAGGTCTTTGTGTGCCTGTGGGAACGGATGATAAACTTGACAAAACTGCATACACACAGGGACTGGATGGAAAAAAGCAGATGAGTGCTTATTCCGTTATCCTCGAAATAAAGGAATAAATAAAAAATATTTTAAAAACTGTGACAGACCTACTGACAGCAAAGACAAGGATGAAGCGAAGGTGACAGTAATTTCCGCTGGGACATTATCTTAATTCTCTACCAGACAAGGTGAGGGCATGGCATGATTTGAGTCCTCCAGGATAGTGACCAAAGGCTATGGTATTTTCAGTGCGTGCATCAAACAAAAGAACATGATACTGTCTATTGAAAAAAAACCAAACACAATAAACAATACAAAACCTTTTAGTTTGCCCCTAAAAAAAAGACACCCCCCCCCCCCCCCCCAACAAAACAAAAATCCCTCACAAAGAACACCAAAACAAAACAAAAAGCCACCACCACCACCAACCAACTCAGGAATGTCTACACACACAAGGATGACTGGCTTCTTTGTTCTTGGTGTGACTGAATGAGGTTGGTTCACGTTGGGATCATCAAGCCACCATAGACATCTTGGCTGCAACAATGTCAGCATCATCATCACCAACAAACAAATAGAAATAAAAGAAAACAAAGAAAAAATCATCACCACCATCCCATTTTCTTTTTCTTTTTTGCTGAGTTCCTGTCTGTCCGTCTGTCTTTCTGTTGATTCTGTTCATCTGTCTGTCCATCTGTCTTTCTGTTGATTCTGTTCATATGTCTGTCTTTCTGTTTGATTCTGTTCATCTGTCAGTCTGTCTTTGTTTGATTCTGTTCATCTGTCTGTCTGAGCGTCTGTCTTTCTGTTTGATTCTGTTCATCTGTCAGTCTGTCTTTCTGTTTGGTTCTGTTCATCTGTCTCTCCGTCTGTCTTTGTTTGATTCTGTTCATCTGTCTTAAGAATGGTCTCACTGTAACTGCCTCAGTTCCAGTACCACAGGCTCATTCACGTGTATAGCTAGGCTGATGTTCCCCCCCCCCCCCCCCCCCCCCCCTCTCTCTCCTCTCTCCTCCCCCCCCCCCCCCCCCCCCCCCCCCCCCCCCCCCCCCTCTATTTGTTCTCCAGTTTGCTTTGCCCTTTTCGAATTGTTACATAAATCAGCGCTAGTCAGTTGGTAAGTTCCATCAACTCTGAGACTGCAATGAAAATGACGTAGACTTTTCATCAGCAGTGAAGTCATGATCTGTTTAAATTTATGATTTGTCGTTCTTGTTATAATTATATTTACGTCTCATCTGAGAATTCCCATGTAGGGACTGTGTTTTCGGTCTGTTTCCCTCCCTTTTCACATGTAATCTATTTGTTGAAGTCGGAATGCCGCTTACTTGGGCCTAATAAAGGAACACAATGGCTGCGTACCCAAAATCTCACCATTGGTGAACTGCAGAGCTTTAGCCGAGGAATTAGGAATAAACAGGAGTAATCTGATGATGAATATGGTTTTTTAAAAAGGGAGGGGGGGGGGGGGGTAAGGGGCCACAGACGTTGATCAATAAGGTGCAGGGGTTTTTCACAATCTGGGATTAATGCAATTCTACAAAACTACTCCTTCATTTAGTCTAGAGGGCATTATGACCTAGTTATACGATTCTGTCAAAACTGCTTTTAAAAAGGAAAACATCGTTTTTTTTATGTCGAAGCCTGTAGGCTATTGGTAGATTTGAACATTGAACACAGTTTTGGGTTGGGTGGGGGTTTTTTGGAGGGGGGAGGGGATAAACAAATTTGACTGGTCTTGAAGACAGGGAGGGAGAGAGAGAAGGATGAAATGGGCGAAAATGCTGGCTAAGATTTGCTGGCTGCTACTCCCGAATATGTTCGAACCATTTTTAGGGCAGGCACTTGCACACACACCAACCCATACGTTACTCGCACAGCGTAAAGATCAGCCCTTGCCGCATCGATCCTATTGATCACATGCCAAGGTCTCTTGTCTACATGTGCACCTGACCCGCCCCAATTCGCTGAGTTCACGCATGTGCATTTGCGAGGAATTAACCCATTCCATAAAAGTACATATTCTGGTTATTAAATTCCTGTATTCATTGAAATTAAGCAATTTGTTTTTGTTCTGTCGCAAGAATATTAAACAAAGCAGAAAAAGATACCGCATTTGCAAGAGAAATAAAGAACTACTTTGCATAGCGTAGGGATAGGTCAAGAGGTTTTCACGCTAATATATCCAGTCGCACGCAGTGTGTCTGGCAAACAAGCAGGTAGCCTAGTCCCGAGAGGCTACGCACCAGAGATCGCGCGAGCTGTCTAGGCCAAGCCTAGGCCTAAAGTGTGTTTGCCGGCAGTTAGCTAGCTAGCTGTTGCGACGAACTGTGTGTGTGCAATGGCTTCTGTTGCAAGCTACCAGCATTTCTTTGAAGGAACAGAAAAGCTATTGGAGGTCTGGTTTGATTCATCTGATGGCTACGACTACGACCTTCGCATCATTCCAAAGTAAGTTCCATAGTGAATAATTATTTTTTTCTCCCCCCTTCCCATGAGAAGGGGGGTGGGGGTGGGGGGTGTGAAGGGCTGGAATGGTGAAGAGGTTACATCACAATCTGATTGGCTTGTCCGTATCAAGGGGGTATGTCAAGGACATGTGCATGTTTGCCAATAGTAGTTAAGATCTTGAGCAATTGCCTATGAATGGATGATGAAGGCGATAAATGAATAGTAGTAGCCTAGTCGCCCCCCCCCCCTCCCCCCTCGATAGTCTCTTTAATAAGAATTAGAACTAAGCTGATACGATATCGCCTCCACAGCCGTACCGGTGTGGGTGATGAAAAGTAAACAGAGCCATTGAAACACGTGATAAAATTGCGCAGAGCATATTGGTGTTGTTACACTGTGTGACAATTTTCTATCAAAGCAACATTTCGACAGATTACAGAATTGATATGCCTGTACTTGGAAGAGAATTTTTTTTCATGCTCAGGATTTGAGGCCTGTTCACTCAAACACAACTTAGCCAATTTGGTTTTAATGCCCCATCAGTTTCTGTTCTTTTTCTGTCTTCCTTGAGATTTTCTTTTTCTTTCTTTCTCTCTTTCTGTGTTGGTTTGGTCATTGAATAGCTCAATCTCTTCTTGAATTAATCAGTCATATTATTTCTTTCAGTACTTATGTCTATGAGGTTCTTGAAAGTAGGTGCTTGCTTGGTTATATGATTATATATATATATAATAAAATATATGGATTTGTTGCCTGATCTTGTAGCTAATTATTAAGGTATACATATATATATATACATATATATTGGTGTCTTATTATAAAAGAAAATAAAAAATAAATATTATTTCGTTAGTCTGTTCCAGTGATTGGTTAGTCTGTTGCTAAATCAGTAAGTTAATGGTTTGATGATCTGAATAAAGAACACTTCTTTCTAGACTTCAAACAAAGGAAGACACAAGAAACAGCACCAACAAGATATTTGATTTTAAACAACACTTGACAACAAGGAGTTTACATTAAATTAGAAAATTTTAGAAAGTTCTGTAGACGTAGAGTGAGGGCTGTCTGGAGGCTAAGCCTTGTGTCGTATTGAACGTCCGTCCATCCCATTCATGATGATTGTTTTCTTCAGGAATACTAAGACATATCATATTTATATAGATGCTCATCATGCAGATGCCAAACATTCTTTGTTGAAATAATTGCTTGTCAAATAAAAAAAATGATTGAAGTTTTCATTACTTATCATACAGAAGATTCTAGTTCTATAGTAGGTGGTGCATTTTTTTTTTTTGGTGTTAGAGGTCAGAGATTCTAAAGGTTAGCAAACCACTGATAGTATTTCTTCATGGAAAGCAGATGATGGTGTAACTCCCAAATCTTAGTTCTAAATTTATGTAAGTTTCTACAGTTATTGCAATCAATAGATAAGTAAGTAGTTAGGCTGATTGGTAGGGAAAAGCAGCTCTAGGTAATACATCATACTGAATCAGTGTACATAATGAAAGCTACACACGTATGATGCCTCATGTCCTTTGAAATGGCATACAGGCATAGTCTTTGTTTTTGGTTTTGTTTCTTTGTCCTTTTTTTTGGTTGTGCTTTTTGCGCTGCTTATAAAGTTTTATCCATGAGACTGTGTTTACAATTGTACTTGTAAAGAATTAAAAAAAATTATTTTTATATAAAAAATGTTCATTTGCCTTTGTTTCTCACAGTTTTGTTTTAACTAGCAAAATTGTTACAAGTATTTTTTTTGTTTGATAGCCAAGTTTGTTATTTTCTTCAAACAGACAAACACATACACTTATTTTTAACTCGTTAAGTACAAACATAGGCCCATTAGTAATGTATACACTTTTCACGTAACATTATCAGCACCGTGAAATTGGAAACACATCCATTACATAGTTCAGAAACTTGGCTGCACAGCTAGTTAAGAGAACAAATCGCAGGTTGCACCTATACTATGTCTATAGGGCTTCACCTGTCTCACCTGTTGGCATCATGGAGTTTGACCTGGGTGGAAAGAGTTAAAATGAAGATCTTGGTGGTGTGTGGTACTTGTGTACCATCTGAGTGGTGTGCATTACTTGTCATGTGGTGAAGGTCGCACTCTTCAGTCTCTGTGAAGTGTTATTGTAATGTGTGGTGGTGACATGAATTGGAAAGATCCTCCCCACCCCCACCCCCATACTCCATGTGGGGATGCTGAGGTCCTGTCAATAGAAATAGCATCCCCACCTTCAGGAAATTATGTGCCAGGAATTCCCTCTTTTCTGTCCCTCTCTTTGTTTCTGCCTTGTTCCTTTTCTTGGTGTCACCTCCTTTATTTTCTGCCTTCTTGGTCCGTTCTACTGCCTTTGCTCAGGAAGACTTACCTTAAAAAGACAACAATTTTCTCCCATGCCAAAGTCAGATGCTCTGGGCTTGGCTTGTCCGGTGCTTGATGGCAATGCAACACATTTTTGTTCATGAATATGACAGACAACACTAGTTACTTACTGTCTGATCATTTGAAGAAGAAGAAAGATCTATCTAGAATCTGTTGTGTGTTATTTCAGTTTTGTATTATAGCTCTATATTATATTTGTAATCATTGGTGTTGAATTATTGTATGATGTATAATATTTGTTGCTATCCCAGTATCTCAGTATCTGTGACAAGTGGTGTTTGACCTTTCAGTTTGCTAGACACAGTGTGTGCATTTTCTACTGTGCATGCACTGTGGGAATCAGTGTGAAATGATAGTGTGATGAGGTGTAAAATGATAGTGTGATGAGGTGTAAAATGATAGTGTGATGAGGTGTAAATGATAGCGTGATGAGGTGTAAAATGATAGTGTGATGAGGTGTAAAATGATAGTGTGATGAGGTGTAAAATGATAGTGTGATGAAGTGATGGTGGTGGTGTACTTGGTGTGTGTAAGAGGGAAGTTACATCAACTAATCTAGCCAAGTTGTGACACAGACAAAGAGGAGTTGATGTTGATCAAGTGACACTGATAAAACGAGGGATGTTGATGAAGTGACACTGATAAAACAAGGGGAGTTGATGTTGATGAAGTGACACTGATAAAACAAGGGGAGTTGATGTTGATCAAGTGACACTGATAAAACAAGGGGAGTTGATGTTGATCAAGTGACACTGATAAAACAAGGGGAGTTGATGTTGATCAAGTGACACTGATAAAGGGGAGTTGATGTTGATCGAGTGACACTGATAAAGCAAGGGGAGTTGATGTTGATCAAGTGACACTGATAAAACAAGGGGAGTTGATGTTGATCAAGTGACACTGATAAAGCAAGGGGAGTTGATGTTGTATGTAACAGAGTTGATGTTGTATACAGGCATCATGAGACATGTGACAAGTCAAGAGTTGATGTCGTGTCAGTATGTAACAGAGTTGATGTTGGTGTAGTATGTGAGGAGGAGGAGGAGGAGTTGATACTGACTGAAGGTGTTGTGTGGTGTGTGACAGGTCGGAGTGGGACAGACTGCTGCAGCTGGTGCGCTGTGAAATCATCAGCCAGACCTCCAACGCCGACATGGACGCCTACGTCCTCAGGTAGGTCACGACTCCCTCTGGCCTCCCTCACCTCCCGGTGTCTGTTTTGTACAGGAGGTGTGTCAGACAGGGCTGTGATAGAGATTGTACAGTGTGTGTGGACACAGGGCTGTGATAGAGACATGGCTGTACAGTGTGTGTCAGACACAGGGCTGTGATAGAGACATGGCTGTACAGTGTGTGTCAGACACAGGGCTGTGATAGAGATTGTACAGTGTGTGTCAGACACAGGGCTGTGATAGAGATTGTACAGTGTGTGTCAGACACAGGGCTGTGATAGAGATTGTACAGTGTGTGTCAGACACAGGGCTGTGATACAGACATGGCTGTACAGTTAGTGACACAGTGTGTTATTTTTATTTTGTCTCGGTGAAACGATAAACTATGTGAAAATGAAAAATACAAAGTATATCGTAGAGCAACAAGAAGCTTGAGGAAAGCTTATAAGTTATATAATACCACTGTTGTTAGTAAAACCATTCCTGACAAACACATGAACTCATCGTCTGATGAAGCATTACTAAAACAAAGACTTGACGTGGTACTAAAACAAACATCGCTAACACATGTTTGCTCATCTGACAGAAAACCGTAGTTGCTGTCTGAGCGTTTGAAAGAAGAAAGAAGAAACAAACACGCGAAGTGTGACTAAAACAGACACAGGGGTGTTATTGTCAGTTGAGTGTTGTCGTTCTTATGGTGGAGTCGGTGTGTGGCTGGCCCAGCTAGACAAAAGCTTCAAGGAAGACGTGTTTAAGTCCTGGAGTTGCTGTAGAACTGTGGGGATTGGAATGGTAAGGGTGTCAACTGTCATGCACCCCTGGCTGATCTGATAGCGGTTATTACCTCATTCAGGGCCCCCCTCTCTGTGTCCCAAGTCTGAAACCTGACGAGGGATGGCCCCAGTGACTCTATGACGCTATGCATTATTAGCAGTAGGTGCATGTGCTCAGTCTGTGTGTGATAAATGTGAACAGCCTGTTTGTTTACTGCCCCCAGCGTGCTCTGACATGATGAGCAAACATGACTGGGTAACTGACAATGATGCATTGTGTGATCAGTGTTCTTGTGGGGCCCTAGGCAGAATGGGAGTATTGAACTGATTGTGTGTGTGTGTGTGTGTGTGTGTGTGTGTGTGTGTGTGTGTGTGTGTGTGGAGTGATATGTGACACAAACTTGGTGAGAGAGAGACAATTTGTGTGTGTTATGTGTGTGTTCGAGTGTGTGTATGTGATGCTGACACAAAAAACTGGTGAAGAGGAGGAAGATGTCGAGGTACATGGAGATGATGAACAGAGAGAGAGTGTATGGGTGATGCTGACAAAAATCTCAAAGACAGACAGACAGACACAGAAAGAGAGTGATAGAGTGTGTGTGTGTGTGTGTGTGAAAATCCAAAGAAAACAAATGGATCAAATCTCGTTCACCACCTCGCCTGTTGGCATCACCAGAGTGGTGTTAGCTGCTGTACCTACCCAGTAACACAGGCAGGAATCTCCTCCTTCATTGGCTATGTCTTCCCTGGCTGGCCCTGCTGGCTTCATGGATTCTCAGGCCTCAGGATTCAGTGATGTTGCCAGTCAGAGAAGCTGGTGGTCTTCTGCCTTGTTTTCTGTTTGTCTCAGTCTGTGTCCTGGATTTGTAGCACATGGCCCGCGTATCATAATTTCCTTTCATTTGAATATCAAAGTACGAAGTTTTCCTCTTGTTCTCAGTTCGTGTAATACGCTTTCTTTGTTCTTTTCTCTGTCCAACCGACTCTGAGCAGCCTTCTAAAAGAACACCTACATCTCAGCTGCTTCCATTCTTGAAACGTCTTTTCCTTGAGTCCAGGGTTCACAGCCATATACAATGACTGACAGGCCGCACGAAGCTTTTTGAAATTAGTTTCAGTTTTAGCTGGTAAGGAATGCTGTGATCTTTCCAGATGTTATTTAGTTGGATCCTTGTATTTTTAGCCCTGCCTGTTTTTGTCTTTAGTTATGTCCCTGGTGCTTGATTCGTCGTTTGTTTTGCCTGAGCTGAGGTACATTTTATTTGAGTCCTTGACATTTTCTAGCGGAGTTTTGTCCATCGTTGTGTCATGCTCCGTTTGGCAGCTGGTTCAGGCACCACCCTTAATTTAGTCATTTTATTCTTTTAGTTCGAGGATAATGGAATAAGCACTCATGTACTTTTTTTCATCCAGTCCCTGTGTGTATGCAGTTTTGTAAATTCTGTCATCCGTTCCCACCAGCACACAATGGCCTACTCTTCGGAAAAGCGGAATGGGTTTTAATGTATGTGCAAGATTTTTCTGCATGCATTCACACACAGGACCTCGGTTTATAGTTTCATCTCTGAAGGACTTTTGGGGAGAGTGGAGTCGGCACTGATGTTAACTCCAGAGGAAAAATCCTCTTGAACGAGAATCGAGCCCGGGTCAGCAGATCATGAAAACATCACTGTAACCACCAGGCTGTCCCTCTCTCCCCTGAACTCCTGCAGGGGGAGCTGTGCACTGAAGTGCTCCTGAGGCAGTTTTCCTTCCACGGGCAAGTTGACCTCCTGACCCCCTCCCTCTCCAGTTAGCAGGGTGGAGGGTGCGTGCTGGATGTGTTTATGTATTGTATTATATTCGAAAACAAATCAACAAAGTCAAAACCTTAATCCATTCAGCAAAGACAAAGTATTACTACCTTAATCCATTCAGCAAAGACAAAGTATTACTCTGCTCAAGTTCTTGATGCTACGTCCATGAAATCTCTTTTTTCCCTTACCTCAACTCTTCTGGGATCCGCAAAGGCAACCCCTCTACCCACTGTTCACAGCCCTTCCGAACTTCCTGCTATATTTTCTTCATTCTTCTCTGATAAAGTCCACAACATTCGCTCCAGACTGGATCAGACTTATTTCCAACCTGCGCCTCCTGATCCCCAATTCACTGGCATTCCTCTCCTTTTCTTTCATCCAACAAGTGAGAATGAAATCAAGACAATTCTGAAAGAAATGACAATAAAATCATGTGATTTCGATCCTATACCTGCTTCTCTTCTCACTCAGTGCATTCCACAGCTCATACCCACTATCACGAAAATAGTCTAACTCATCTTCTCCCAGGAATTTTTCCATCAGTTCTCAAAACTGCTATAGTTACACCCCTACTCAAAAAGCATGACCTCGACTCTAACATTCTGAAGAATTACAGGCCTGTTTCTAACCTACCTTTTATCTCTAAATCCTTGAAAAAGTTGTTCTGAAACAACTCAACAGCCATCTTCATTCCAACTATCTCCTTCTCCCTTTTCAGTCTGCCTATCGTGCCAACCACAGCATCGAGACCACCCTAGTCCACTCCTTAAATACGCTTCTGCACGCTTCTGACTCAGGAAAAATATTCCTTCTCACTCTCCTTGACTTATCTGCAGCCTTTGACACTATAGACCACTCAATTTTTCTCTACCGCTCCAAAACATGTTTGGTATTAAAGACACAGCCCTCACCTGGTTTAGTTCATACCTTGCAGACCGATTCCACACAGGTACAGTAAATAAGTTCAATCAACACCTGCCAAACTGGAATGTGGAGTCCCACAGGGGTCAGTTCTCGGCCCTGTTCTTTTCACTCTCTACACTGCCCCACTTTCACAATAAACCATCATCAAGTTAGTCATCATTTTTATGCAGACGACTCTCAGATTCTTAGCATTGAAACTCCCGAAAATCTGCCTTCTCTCTTGACAAATATGTCCTACTGCCTTCAAGATATCCCAAATTGGATGATAGAGAACAAGTTAAGCTAAATGCAGATAAAACCGAAGCCATGCTTATAGCTATAGGGACCAAACACAAACTCTCTTCCATAACAACAGCTTCAATAGAATTCAGCAATACGTCTGTCCCTCTATCCACTGTAGTGAAATATCTAGGGGTAGTTATCGATAACACACTCTCCATGCAAAAATTAATCACCCAAACCTGCCAGTCGTGCTACTATCAATTACGGCGCATTAGTGCAGTTTGAAAGTACCTGTCCACTAATTCAACATCCAAACTAGTCACGTCTCTCATTCTCTCACGTCTGGACTATTGCAATTCTCTTTTGTCTGGTCTGCCAGCATCATCTATCCACTCCCTTCAACGTATACAAAACTCCGCAGCTCAACTAGTTCTCAGAAAGAAAAAAATCTGAGCACATCACTCCTCTTGCGATCTCTCTACTGGTTGCCTGTGCCACAGAGAGTAAACTATAAGATCAGTACCCTCTGTTACAAATGTCTCCACAAAACTGCACCCTCCTACCTCTGTGAATGTCTTCACCTATACACTCCTTCTCGTTCCCTCCGCTCTGCTGCAGATACCCTGTGCTTAAGAATACTTAGATTCAACCAGTCCACCGTTGGCCATCGCTCTTTTCTGTTTCTGATCCAGTGATCTGGAACGACCTCCCTCTCTCCCTTCGTCAAAAGCCTACTTATGATGCTTTTAAATCCAGCCTTAGGGCTTAAGACACATTTATTTCAAACCTAAGATTCTCCCCTCTTGTTTCATCTCATTTCTGTCCCTGCCCTCAACAACCAACTCCAGTGTACAACCTTTGTGTGTGTGTGGGGGGGGGGGGGGGGGGGACGCTTTGGCGTGTGTGTGTTTACATTTGAATTTGTAAAATCTGTTAATTGTAACTGGCTGCATGTGAAAGACTAGGATGAATGAAAGTGCTTTGATTTGTTTTTGCAAGATATAGCGCTGTATAAATTCCATGTATTATTATTATTATTAAGTCATAACATCTAGTCAGCACGTCAACCTTTTGCTGTTCTCCTTTTGTCGTTCCGCATCAGTTGTACACGGGCTTGTAAGTTGTATAAGTTATTCATAGCCTTTCATTAACATTGAGGAGGCACCGTGGTCGAGTGGTTTAGGCGGTCAACTCGTGATCCAGAGGTTGCGGGTTCGATCCCCGCTCGGCTCGGTGTTGTGTCCTTGGGAAAGACACTTTACTCCTATTTTCCTCACTCTACCCAGGTGTACAAGTGGGTACCAGCTCTGCTGGGGAAGTATCTGGCGACAGACTAGCGTCCTGTCACAGGGGTGGTGAAAAACCATCAGTTCGCTTAACGCTACAGAAACCGGGATAAGCTCCGGCTCTATGGGCCTTCTGGCTCGAAAGAACATACTACTACTACTACTTTTCATTAACATTAACAGTAGCTAAAAACAAAATGCCTCTTTCTCTCCATCCACCCTTTACACACGCCCGCACACACACACACGCGTGCGCATAGCAGCAACAAGTAAGTAGCTTATGTTGTGCTCAAGTACAATACACTCTACTTGAGATCTTCCCCTGTTATCTGTTCCTACTTTTCAATCCACTTCACCTCCACCACCCCCGCCCAAGTGTGTTGTGTGTATAAATTTGATATTTGTTTATCTTGATTTTTGTGGACAGTTGCATGCATGTGAATGATTTGAATGCAAGCGCTTTGATTTGTTTACTCTACTTACAAGATTCAGTGCTATATAAATCCCATACATTATTATTATTATTATTATTATTATTATATACATGGGGTCTTTGCCAGTGGCCATGGCTGGCCTTTCCTTTGCCGGTGGCCATGGCTGGCCTTTCCTTGTGTGAAAGAGGGATGGGGTGTTCATGTGTAAGCACGGTGGTTTCTCTGTGTGTGTTCATGCAGGGGAGCTTGGCTTAGTCAGTGTCTCCTTTCTGAGTGAGATTTCCAGGGTAGTGGAGTCTGTGCCAGTCTTCACTCCAGGGGTGAAATTGCTCTTGAAAACATAATACCACTGCAGAGACTTGAACCTGGGGCCTCGGCTAGTGTGGCATCATGGGTTCGATGCTCAAACTTAGTAACTGCTTGGCATCCCTCCCCCCTCCCCCCAAACACCCCCCCCCCTCCAACAAAACCAGCGCACTTAGGGGAAACCAACCACTTAAAAGGAGAAGAAAAAATGTGGGTGTGTTTCAGTGAAACTGAAAGCGGTGTG
This sequence comes from Rapana venosa, assembly GCA_028751875.1. Taxonomy (NCBI): domain Eukaryota; kingdom Metazoa; phylum Mollusca; class Gastropoda; order Neogastropoda; family Muricidae; genus Rapana; species Rapana venosa. Next base: position 51,558,283 of record CM054152.1, read on the forward strand.
TTTGTGATAAAGAATCGCTTCATTCTGAAGATTTATGTATAATAATGTGTTTCAGTGAAAGCAGCATGTTTGTGACGAAGAACCGCTTCATTCTGTGTGTTTCAGTGAAAGCAGCATGTTTGTGACGAAGAACGGCTTCATTCTGTGTCTTTCAGTGAAAGCAGCATGTTTGTGACGAAGAACGGCTTCATTCTGTGTGTTTCAGTGAAAGCAGTATGTTTGTGATGAAGAATTGCTTCATTCTGTGTGTTTCAGTGAAAGCAGCATGTTTGTGATAAAGAATCACTTCATTCTGAAGATTTATGTATATACACATAATGTGTTTCAGTGAAAGCAGCATGTTTGTGACGAAGAATGGCTTCATTCTGTGTGTTTCAGTGAAAGCAGCATGTTTGTGACGAAGAACCGCTTCATTCTGTGTGTTTCAGTGAAAGCAGCATGTTTGTGACGAAGAACCGCTTCATTCTGTGTGTTTCAGTGAAAGCAGCATGTTTGTGACGAAGAACGGCTTCATTCTGTGTGTGTTTCAGTGAAAGCAGCATGTTTGTGACGAAGAACCGCTTCATTCTCAAGACGTGCGGCACAACCACATTGCTGCGCTGTGTGGACGCTTTGTTGAACCTGGTGAAAAAGATGGCCGGCTTTGATCGAGTCGTGGTGAGTTGTGTGTGCTTTGGCAAAGTGAAGTGGTGAGTTGTGTGTGCTTTGGCAAAGTGAAGTGGTGAGTTGTGTGTGCTTTGGTAAAGTGAAGTGGTGAGTTGTGTGTGCTTTGGTAAAGTGAAGTGGTGAGTTGTGTGTGTGTGTGCTTTGTCATGTGGTGAGTTGTGTATGCTTTGGTAAAGTGAAGTGGTGAGATGTGTGTGTGCTTTGTCATGTGGTGAGTTGTGTGTGCTTTGGCAAAGTGAAGTGGTGAGTTGTGTGTGTGTGTGTGCTTTGTCATGTGGTGAGTTGTGTATGCTTTGGTAAAGTGAAGTGGCGAGTTGTGTGTGTGCTTCAAGTCATGTGGTGATTTGTGTGCTTTGGTAAAGTCATTGGTGAGTTATGTGGGCTGTGTTAAGTCATGTGGCTTGTGTGTGTGCTTTGGTAAAGTCATTGGTGAGTTATGTGGGCTGTGTTAAGTCATGTGGCTTGTGTGTGTGCTTTAGTAAAGTCATATGGTGAATTGTGTGCTTTGGTAAAGTCGTTGGTGAGTTGTGTACGTTGGTAAAGTCATGCGATCAGTTGTGTGCTTTGGTAAAGTCGTTGGTGAGTTATGTGCGCTGGTAAAGTCATGTGATCAGTTGTGTGCACTGGTAAAGTCATGTGATCAGTTGTGTGTGTTGGTAGTCATGTGATCAGTTGTGTGCGTTGGTAAAGTCATGTTGTGAGCTGTGTGTTTTTTGTAAGTCGTGTAGCGAGTTATGTATACATGTGGCAGTCCTGTGGTGAAGTATACTGTGTGATTTGGTAAAGTCATGCGTTGAATATGATCTTTTGACTTAGAGATAAAAAATCTAGCTGGTCTTTGTGGTTTGGTTTTGTTAAATTGGTTTGGAGACTAAAAATGTAGCTAATTTTTTGTTTTGTGTTGCCATCTATCAAGAGTGTTGATTTGCAGACAATCTGAATTGTAGCTGATGTATTTTTCTCTGTGTGTGTGTGTCAGGACATTTTCTACTCGAGGAAGAACTTTTCACGCCCAGAGCTTCAGATTGGAGTGCACCAGAACTTTGAAAATGAGGTAAGTCAGTTGTGTTTGAAAATGAGGTAGGTCAGTTGTTGTGTTTGAAAATGAGGTAGGTCCGTTGTTGTGTTTGAAAATGAGGTAGGTCAGTTGTGTTTGAAAATGAGGTAGGTCAGTTGTTGTGTTTGAAAATGAGGTAGGTCAGTTGTTGTGTTTGAAAATGAGGTAGGTCAGTTGTTGTGTTTGAAAATGAGGTAGGTCAGTTGTTGTGTTTGAAAATGAGGTAGGTCAGTTGTTGTGTTTGAAAATGAGGTAGGTCAGTTGTTGTGTTTGAAAATGAGGTAGGTCAGTTGTTGTGTTGGAAAATGAGGTAGGTCAGTTCTGGTGTTGGGAAATGAGGTAAGTCAGTTGTTGTGTTGGAAAATGAGGTAGGTCAGTTGTTGTGTTGGAAAATGAGGTAGATTGGTTCTGGTGTTTGAAAATGAGGTAGGTCAGTTGTTGTGTTGGGAAATGAGGTAGGTCAGTTCTTCTGCTGTCAGGGGACGGAGAATGAAGGAGGGGGAGAAGGATTGATCAAGGGTGGGTATGGGAGGGAAGGGGGGGGATCTGATTGTTGTATGTCATCTTGTTGATGATGTATGACCCTAACTCGAGCTATAAACCATTTATTTTGAGACAATTCCAGAATTTATGCTGTTTATCTCGCTAGTTCTGTGTCATTTGTCACACTTGTTTTGTGTAAAATGGTAGCTAATGATATTTAATGGGATCTAACTGACTATTCCAGTGCCATTTGTCACATTTATTTAGTAAACTGGTATGATATATGAGATACAGCTCACTGCTTCTGTGAGAATCTCGTTCAAGAGGATTTTTCCTCTGGAGTTAACATCAGTGCCGACTCCACTCTCCCCAAAAGTCCTTCGGATGAGACAAAATACCGAGGTCCCGTGTGCGAATGCACGCAGAACATATTGCGCACACGTTAAAAGCAGTTCCCCTTTTCGGAAGAGTAGGCCATTGTGTGCCGGTGGGAATGGATGACAAAATTGACAAAACTGCATACACATAGAGACAGGATGAAAAAAAGCATGTGAGTGCTTATTCCATTATCCTCAAAAGAAAAGAATAATATGAAATAAAATTTAAAAAAATAAGATGGTAGAGGAAACAACAGTTCTTGCCGTCTTGTCACATGATCAGACAGTGTAAGCAGACGAAGGCCTCCATTCAAAAAGAGGAACACATCATCTGCCCGAGAAAGCCTTCAGTAAACCTTTCTGTTGGTTTCGCATGTGACGTTACTCTCTGAGAGGCTGTGTGAGGGTTCTCTCCCTTCCCTGTGCCTGCTGTGGCCCTCAGAAGGGGAGAGCAGAGAGGAGACGAGGAACAATGGCTGGCTTCTGAGAGAGGGTGCAAAAGTTCAGCCGTTGTTGGGGTCAGTGTCTTCAGTGGGTTGCTCCCCCTTGTTCTAGTGCTCCAAGGTTCACCATTGGTGAGATTTTTGAATATGCGACCGGATTTTGGTTGGGTTTTTATTTTATTTTATACCCCACCAAGTCAAAGTCAAAGTCAAAAACACTTTAATCATCCCATGAAGGGCAATTACAATACTGACAGGCAGATTGATACTCATCAAATATATCAAAGACACAAAAGCTATATTTCATATTGGTTTTCAAATAAAATGTCACGACACACACACACACACACACACACCACACACACGCGCGCATGCGCACACACATCAATTGTGAACACAATTTTAAACCCATTGACTAGAAGACATAAAAACTTATTTTTACGCACGCATATACGCAGCACGTACACACGCACGTACGTGTGTGTGCGAACACGCCCACGCACACCCACACCATACACCAATATATGAATTCAATGTTTTAAGACAGTTGACTAGAACACAGACTTATTTCACACACCCACGCACCCACCCACACACACACACACACACACAATTATGTATTGACTACACTCGTAACAATGACAATCAGGCAGATAATTCAGAGAAATGTAAGAACTAGGTAGTCAACATCATTGTGAATTCAGAAGTCGAATGCTTACTGGCACAAAAGAATTTCTTTTTCTGTTGGTTTTGCTGATGGGACACTGAAAACGGCGTTCCGAAGGCAACATTTGAAATTCTGGAAACAAAGCATGAGAAGGATCAGCCAAAATGGCTGTGGCTTTGCGTACAAGCTGCTGATTGCAGAACGACATGAGATCTCTTTGTTCTTTTCCAATTATTTTTGAGCAGATTCTTACAATTCTCTGCAGGCCATTCTTGTTTTTAACACTAAGGTTATTGTACCAACAAATGAAAGCAAAACTTAGAACACTCTCTATGTAAGACTTGTAAAACAAGGAAAGGATCTTTTTGTCTACAAAAAATGAGTTCAGTTTCCTCAGAAAACACCATTTAGGCAGCTGCATTCTGACTTCAGGGAGGGTGTCTGAACAGGACACCTGTGTGCATGTAGTCTTTTTTTCTTTTTCTTTTTCTTGTTCCTACGATACATGATGGCCTATTCTTCCAAAAGGTGGAACGGGTTTCTAACATGTGAGCAAGATGTTTTGTGTGTGTGTTCACACATGGGGCTTTAATTCGTAGTCTCTTTGAAGGATTTTGACATTCAGTTTGATTTTTTGGGGGGTCAAACTGGGAAGAAAGGGTGAGACTGGGAATGGAACCCAGAACTTCATGGTTTACTTGTTAGAAGGTGAATGTCTTAACCATCCTGCCACCTTCTTTCTTAGAATAATGTATAAAGCTGACAATCCATAACAACAACATCATTATTGACACTATACTGTGATCATCATGTAAAGGTGTGTAATCAGTGTATAAAGCTGACAGAGCATAATGACATTATCGTTGATATTGTGTGACCATCATGTAAAGATGTGATCAGTGTATAAAGCTGACAAACCACAATGACAAGATTATTGTTAATACTGTGTGATCATCATGTTAAGGTGTTATGGTGTATAAAGCTGACAGAGCATAATGACATTATCATTGATATTGTGTGACCATCATGTAAAGATGTGGTCAGTGTAAAAAGCTGATAAACCATAATGACAACATTATTGTTGATATTGTGTATTGGCAGCAAACCATACTGTGACACTGACGGTGCTATTGTTTGCTGTTGTTGTTGTTGCAGGTGCAGGAACTGGACAAAATCTTCCCCAGTGAGTTGTCATGTGATTATTGATGTCAACGTGTGTAGTGATGATGAAGGGGTTATTTCAAGTTGCTGGCATAGTCTCTTAAACGGCTTATTGGAAACAAACGGTTCCCAAAAGGCTTATTGGAAACAAACGGTTCCCAAAAGGCTTATTGGAAACAAACGGTTCCCAAAAGGCTTATTGGAAACAAACGGTTCCCAAAAGGCTTATTGGAAACAAACAGTTCCCAAAAGGCTTATTGGAAACAAACAGTTCCCAAAAGGCTTATGGAGACAAACAGTTCCCAAAAGGCTTATGGAAACAAACAGTTCCCAAAAGCTCCCTTCCTTTCCCCCGATTGTCTGTCAGTCAGTCTGTTGTTTGGGAAATGCTTGTTACTGTCTGAGACTTGCCTGTGTTCAGTGTCTGAAGATTCAGTTTTGACAGTCATAAACCAGTTTCAGTTTTGCTGTCCAAAAAAAGTGCCTCAGTTTTACTGTCTGAAAAAAGTTGATTTTACTGTCTAAAAAGTGTTGGTTTTACTGTGTTTTACTGTCTTAAACTCAGTTTTAGTTTTTCCTGTCTGGTAAGTTTCAGTTTTAATGTCAGTATAGTGACTGGGCGGTGGTGACTGTGTATACTGTATGGGTAGTGGTGGTAATATGAAGCTGACCTGTCCTCGGTGAAGAAATCAAGCTGATGAATGTGTTTACTACTGACTGAAAATTCATAGCTCATCCTCAGATTGTGAGCCATTAGGAGAGAGAGGACAGAGAGAGAGAGAGAGAGAGAGAGAGAGAGAGAGAGAGAGAGAGAGAGAGAGAGAGTGAGAGAGAATGTGCTGTGTGTGTGAGAGAGAGGGGGAGAGACAATGACAAAATTCTTTTATTTCAAGGATAATGAATAAGCACCCATGTGCTTTTTTACATCCAGTCCCCGCCCTTAGGGATATATAAGAGAGTGAGAGAGAAGTTGGGGTGGAATTGAACCTAAGACTGAGTTTTTTTGTCCGCCTGCTGGACAAAATAGAGAGAGTGGTTGTGTGTGTGTGTGTGTGTGGTGTGTGTGTGTGTGTGTGTGTGTGAGAGAGAGAGAGAGAGAGAGAAGAATGTGTGTGTGTGTGTGAGCTCTGCATTCAAGTCTAAAGCTGCAGTGGTGGCGCTGTGTGTGTGTTGCAGATGGGTCGGCCTACACCTTGGGTCGCATTAATCGAGACTGCTGGTGAGTAGAACGAACCTTTTCTGTTCAGAACTGTCAAACAGATAAAAGCTAGATCTGTGTTCGTGAGGGAGGACGTGCAGTCAGACTGTGCTTGGGTGGGAAGCTGGACTGGGGTATGAGGGAATGGATGTTGCATCCTCGCACATTTTATTTAAAATTTGTTACTTATTCTTTTATTTCGAGGATAATGGAATAAGCACTCGCGTGCTTTTCTTCATCCAGTCCCTATGTGTATGCAGTTTTTTTGTGTAAATTTTGTCATCCATTCCCACCGGCACACAATGTCCTACTCTTTCGAAAAGCAGAACAGGTTTTAACATGTATGCAAGATGTTCTGTGCGCATTCGCATCCGAAGGACTTTTGGGGAGAGTGGAGTCAGAACTGATGTTAACTCCAGAGGAAAAATCCTCTTGAACGAGAATTGAACCCGGGTCAGCAGATCACGAGCGCATCACTGTAACCACCAGGCTGTTCCTGTCCTGAGGATGACAGACCCAGGTCTGCACATAGTGCTGTGTGCTGTGGGGGTGGTGCAGGAGTGACCATGCTAGGTAGACGTCACCAGGGCACACCACACATGCTAGGCAGACGTCACCAGGGCACACATGCTAGGCAGACGTCACCAGGGCACACCACACATGCTAGGCACACTTCACCAGGGCACACCACACATGCTAGGCAGACGTCACCAGGGCACACCACACATGCTAGGCAGACGTCACCAGGGCACACCACACATGCTAGGCACACTTCACCAGGGCACACCACACATGCTAGGCAGATTTCACCAGGGCACACCACACATGCTAGGCAGACGTCACCAGGGCACACCACACATGCTAGGCAGACGTCACCAGGGCACACCACACATGCTAGGCAGACGTCACCAGGGCACACACATCACGGTGTGAGGGAGGAAGGCACACACACATCTGGTGGTTAGCGCGTTGTATTCGTGTTCTGCTGACCCGGGTTCGAATCTCGTTCAAGAGGATTTTTCCTCTGGTGTTAACATCAGTGCCGACTCCACAAATAAGGCATAATTATTATGTTATGTATGCTATATATGTATAATGCATATGATTCAGGCATATGTTATGTATGCTATATATGTATAATGCATATGATTCAGGCATATGTTATGTATGCTATATATGTATAATGCATATGCTTCAGGTATCTGTAATATATTATATGTATAATGCATATGCTTCAGGTATCTGTTATGTATGCTATATATGTATAATGCATATGCTTCAGGTATTTGTAATATATTATATGTATAATGCATATGCTTCAGGTATCTGTTATGTATGCTATATATGTATAATGCATATGCTTCAGGTATCTGTAATATATTATATGTATAATGCATATGCTTCAGGTATCTGTAATATATTATATGTATAATGCATATGCTTCAGGTATCTGTAATATATATAATGAGCTTTCGAACACCCAGATTCAAACAAACCACTGTTGGCCGTCGCTCCTTCTCTGTTTCTGGTCCATCCACCTGGAATGACCTCCCTCTTTCACTTCGCCAAAAGCCTTCACTTGATACCTTCAAATCCAGCCTCAAAACACACTTATTTCCTACCTGAGACTTTCCCCCCAAATATCTGTCCCTAATTTTCAACAGCATCTTTCACCTTCTAAGTGTTGTTCCGAGTGTGTGTGTATGTGCGTGTGCATGCGTGCATACGTGCGCGCGCATGGTTTTTGAAATCTGTTGTTCATTATGTTTAAGGAAAGTTGCATGCCTGTAAATGATTGAGTGCAAGCGCTTCGATTTGTTTTTGTTTTTTACAAGATTCAGCGCTATATAAATTCCATATATTATTATTATTATTATTATATATGTATAATGCATATGCTTCAGGTATCTGTACACTCTGGAAGAGGAGGGAGTCACCAAGCCAGACCAGACTTTTGAAGTAAGACTGCATGTCTTTCGTGTTTGTTGCTGTGTGTGTGTGTGTGTGTGTGTGCATGTGTGTGTGTGTGTGTGCGCGCGGGTGTGCATATGTGAATTTGCAGTGAACTGGAAGATTTAGGTGGATACAATTTTTTCCCTCAAAAGATATTTATCCTGTTCTGTGAGCACAGTGGCAGCTGTAGAATTGAACACGGGTATAAGAAGGTTTGACCATGGTTACAGTACCATAAGATCTGTGATTATTATTCCTGATATTGTAAGATCTGTGATAATAATGATCATGATATTGTAAGATTTGTGATAATAATGATTCTGATATTGTAAAATCTGAGACTGACGGTGATCATATTGTAAGATCTGTGATAATAATGATCTTGATATTGTAAGATCTGTGATAATAATGATCTTGATATTGTTAAGATCTGTGACTGACAATGATCTTGATATTGTAAGATCTGTGACTGACAATGATCATGATATTGTAAGATCTGTGACTGACAATGATCATGATATTATTGTAAGATCTGTTTTTGTGGTATGGATGGAGATGACATTGAGGATGTCGTCATGATTGTACTTGGAGTGTTAAGAATGAGGAAAATGAGGATGATATTATAAAATTTGTATTTATGGCATGAGCAATGATAATAACATGAGAACGGTATGCTGCTTGTGGTATTACCAGTATTGCAACAACAAAATGACAGTTTATTGCATGTGATAGTAACAAGTTTATTGCGTGTGATAGTGCCTAGTTTATTGCATGTGATAGTGATAATGACTGGTTTTATAGACCAAAATGTTTGTGATATCAGTGCCTAGTTTATTGCATGTGATAGTGACAATATTATAGACCAATATGTTTGTGGTATGATGCCTAGTTTATTACCTGTGATAGTGACAATATTATAGACCAATATGTTTGTGGTATCAATGCCTAGTTTATTGCCTGTGATGGTGACAATATTATAGACCAATATGTTTGTGGTAAATGCCTAGTTTATTGCATGTGATAGTGACAATATTATAGACCAATATGTTTGTGGTATGATGCCTAGTTTATTACCTGTGATAGTGACAATATTATAGACCAAAATGTTTGTGATATCAGTGCCTAGTTTATTGCATGTGATAGTGACAATATTATAGACCAATATGTTTGTGGTATGATGCCTAGTTTATTACCTGTGATAGTGACAATATTATAGACCAATATGTTTGTGGTAAATGCCTAGTTTATTGCGTGTGATAGTGACAGTATTATAGACCAATATGTTTGTGGTATCAATGCCTAGTTTATTGCCTGTGATGGTGACAATATTATAGACCAATATGTTTGTGGTATCAATGCCTAGTTTATTGCCTGTGATGGTGACAATATTATAGACCAATATGTTTGTGGTAAATGCCTAGTTTATTGCGTGTGATAGTGACAGTATTATAGACCAATATGTTTGTGGTATCAATGCCTAGTTTATTGCCTGTGACGGTGACAGAATTACAGAACACTTTGTGCTATCAGTGACAGTGACAGAATTACAGAACACTTTGTGCTATCAGTGACGGTGACAGTATTACAGAACACTTTGTGCTATCAGTGACGGTGACAGTATTACAGAACACTTTGTGCTGTCATCAGCTTATCTGCCTACTCCACCAGTTAAACAGTGCATGATTTTTACTGGAAATAATGATGTGTGTGTGTGAGGCTGTGTGTGTTTGTCAACAGTGCATGATTTTTACTGGAAATAATGATGTGTGTGTGTGAGGCTGTGTGTGTTTGTCAACAGTGCATGATTTTTACTGGAAATAATGATGTGTGTGTGTGTGAGGCTGTGTGTGTTTGTCAACAGTGCATGATTTTTACTGGAAATAATGATGTGTGTGTGTGTGAGGCTGTGTGTGTTTGTCAACAGTGCATGATTTTTACTGGAAATAATGATGTGTGTGTGTGTGAGGCTGTGTGTGTTTGTCAACAGTGCATGATTTTTACTGGAAATAATGATGTGTGTGTGTGAGGCTGTGTGTGTTTGTCAACTGTGCATGATTTTTACTGGAAATAATGATGTGTGTGTGTGTGTGAGGCTGTGTGTGTTTGTCAACAGTGCATGATTTTTACTGGAAATAATGATGTGTGTGTGTGAGGCTGTGTGTGTTTGTCAACAGTGCATGATTTTTACTGGAAATAATGATGTTTGTGTGTGAGGCTGTGTGTGTTTGTCAACTGTGCATGATTTTTACTGGAAATAATGATGTGTGTGTGTGTGTGAGGCTGTGTGTGTTTGTCAACAGTGCATGATTTTTACTGGAAATAATGATGTGTGTGTGTGAGGGTGTGTGTGTTTGTCAACAGTGCATGATTTTTACTGGAAATAATGATGTGTGTTTGTCAACAGTGCATGATTTTTACTGGAAATAATGATGTGTGTGTGTGTGAGGCTGTGTGTGTTTGCCAACAGTGCATGATTTTTACTGGAAATAATGATGTGTGTGTGTGAGGCTGTGTGTGTTTGTCAACAGTGCATGATTTTTACTGGAAATAATGATGTGTGTGTGAGGCTGTGGGTGTTTGTCAACAGTGCATGATTTTTACTGGAAATAATGATGTAGGTGTTTGTCAACAGTGCATGATTTTTACTGGAAATAATGATGTGGGTGTTTGTCAACAGTGCATGATTTTTACTGGAAATAATGATGTGAGGGTGTGTGTGTTTGTCAACAGCTTTTGATTTATGACTGAGTGTCAACAGCTGTTGATGTTGCAAGTTGGACATATTTGTGCATTGACAGTTGTGGGTCATCATTTGTGTGTCAACAGTTGTTGATGTGGGACATGATGTGTGTGTGTCAACAGTTGTTGATGTGGGACATGATGTGTGTGTGTCAACAGTTGTTGATGTGGGACATGATGTGTGTGTGTGTCAACAGTTGT
>CM054152.1:51574227-51616727 GCA_028751875.1 Rapana venosa
TAGTGTTCATGTTGAACTTGAGGGGAATGTTATTGGAGATGCTGAAATGGAAATATGGTGACAACAGCCCTGATATGGCCTTCATGTTGATGGGGCTGTGAACACCATAAAATGAAATGATAGCATGTGTGTGGTCACATGACTGACGGTGTCTGACGCCGTGAGCTGCTGTGTTGCAGGAGACGTACCATGACCTGATAGAGAAAGTGCTGAAGGTGTTCCGCCCTGGCCACTTCCTCATGACCATCTTCGCTAACAAGGTCAGTTCACGGTATCTCCCTGCCTCCCTGCCTTCCTTCCTTCCTTCCTCTCTTCCTTCTTTCCTTCCTTCCTTCCTTCCTTCCTCTCTTCCTTCTTTCCTTCCTTCCTTCCTTCCTCTCTTCCTTCCTTCCCAAAGACTGTCTTTGCTAACAAGGTCAGTTCACATTATCTCCCTTCCTTCCTTCTTTCCTTATGACCATCTTTGCTAACAAGGTCAGTTCACATTATCTCCTTCTTTCCTTATGACCATCTTTGCTAACAAGGTCAGTTCACATTATCTCCTTCCTTCCTTCTTTCCTTATGACCATCTTTGCTAACAAGGTCAGTTCACATTATCTCCTTCCTTCCTTCTTTCCTTATGACCATCTTTGCTAACAAGGTCAGTTCACATTATCTCCCTTCCTTCCTTCTTTCCTTATGACCATCTTTGCTAACAAGGTCAGTTCACATTATCTCCTTCCTTCCTTATGACCATCTTTGCTAACAAGGTCAGTTCACATTATCTCCTTCCTTCCTGCTTTCCTTATGACCATCTTTGCTAACAAGGTCAGTTCACATTATCTCCTTCCTTCCTTCTTTCCTTATGACCATCTTTGCTAACAAGGTCAGTTCACATTATCTCCTTCTTTCCTTATGACCATCTTTGCTAACAAGGTCAGTTCACATTATCTCCTTCTTTCCTTATGACCATCTTTGCTAACAAGGTCAGTTCACATTATCTCCTTCCTTCCTTATGACCATCTTTGCTAACAAGGTCAGTTCACATTATCTCCTTCCTTCCTTCTTTCCTTATGACCATCTTTGCTAACAAGGTCAGTTCACATTATCTCCTTCCTTCCTTATGACCATCTTTGCTAACAAGGTCAGTTCACATTATCTCCTTCTTTCCTTATGACCATCTTTGCTAACAAGGTCAGTTCACATTATCTCCTTCCTTCCTTCTTTCCTTATGACCATCTTTGCTAACAAGGTCAGTTCACATTATCTCCTTCCTTCCTTCTTTCCTTATGACCATCTTTGCTAACAAGGTCAGTTCACATTATCTCCTTCCTTCCTTATGACCATCTTTGCTAACAAGGTCAGTTCACATTATCTCCTTCCTTCCTTCTTTCCTTATGACCATCTTTGCTAACAAGGTCAGTTCACATTATCTCCTTCCTTCCTTATGACCATCTTTGCTAACAAGGTCAGTTCACATTATCTCCTTCCTTCCTGCTTTCCTTATGACCATCTTTGCTAACAAGGTCAGTTCACATTATCTCCTTCCTTCCTGCTTTCCTTATGACCATCTTTGCTAACAAGGTCAGTTCACATTATCTCCTTCCTTCCTGCTTTCCTTATGACCATCTTTGCTAACAAGGTCAGTTCACATTATCTCCTTCCTTCCTTATGACCATCTTTGCTAACAAGGTCAGTTCACATTATCTCCTTCTTTCCTTATGACCATCTTTGCTAACAAGGTCAGTTCACATTATCTCCTTCCTTCCTGCTTTCCTTATGACCATCTTTGCTAACAAGGTCAGTTCACATTATCTCCTTCCTTCCTTATGACCATCTTTGCTAACAAGGTCAGTTCACATTATCTCCTTCCTTCCTGCTTTCCTTATGACCATCTTTGCTAACAAGGTCAGTTCACATTATCTCCTTCCTTCCTTCTTTCCTTATGACCATCTTTGCTAACAAGGTCAGTTCACATTATCTCCTTCTTTCCTTATGACCATCTTTGCTAACAAGGTCAGTTCACATTATCTCCTTCCTTCTTTCCTTATGACCATCTTTGCTAACAAGGTCAGTTCACATTATCTCCTTCTTTCCTTATGACCATCTTTGCTAACAAGGTCAGTTCACATTATCTCCTTCTTTCCTTATGACCATCTTTGCTAACAAGGTCAGTTCACATTATCTCCTTCCTTCCTGCTTTCCTTATGACCATCTTTGCTAACAAGGTCAGTTCACATTATCTCCTTCTTTCCTTATGACCATCTTTGCTAACAAGGTCAGTTCACATTATCTCCTTCTTTCCTTATGACCATCTTTGCTAACAAGGTCAGTTCACATTATCTCCTTCTTTCCTTATGACCATCTTTGCTAACAAGGTCAGTTCACATTATCTCCTTCTTTCCTTATGACCATCTTTGCTAACAAGGTCAGTTCACATTATCTCCTTCCTTCCTGCTTTCCTTATGACCATCTTTGCTAACAAGGTCAGTTCACATTATCTCCTTCCTTCCTTCTTTCCTTATGACCATCTTTGCTAACAAGGGTCAGTTTCACATTATCTCCTTCCTTCCTTCTTTCCTTATGACCATCTTTGCTAACAAGGTCAGTTCACATTATCTCCTTCCTTCCTTCTTTCCTTATGACCATCTTTGCTAACAAGGTCAGTTCACATTATCTCCTTCCTTCCTTCTTTCCTTATGACCATCTTTGCTAACAAGGTCAGTTCACATTATCTCCTTCCTTCCTTCTTTCCTTATGACCATCTTTGCTAACAAGGTCAGTTCACATTATCTCCTTCCTTCCTTCTTTCCTTATGACCATCTTTGCTAACAAGGTCAGTTCACATTATCTCCTTCCTTCCTTCTTTCCTTATGACCATCTTTGCTAACAAGGTCAGTTCACATTATCTCCTTCTTTCCTTATGACCATCTTTGCTAACAAGGTCAGTTCACATTATCTCCTTCCTTCCTTCTTTCCTTATGACCATCTTTGCTAACAAGGTCAGTTCACATTATCTCCTTCCTTCCTTCTTTCCTTATGACCATCTTTGCTAACAAGGTCAGTTCACATTATCTCCTTCCTTCCTTCTTTCCTTATGACCATCTTTGCTAACAAGGTCAGTTCACATTATCTCCTTCCTTCCTTATGACCATCTTTGCTAACAAGGTCAGTTCACATTATCTCCTTCTTTCCTTATGACCATCTTTGCTAACAAGGTCAGTTCACATTATCTCCTTCTTTCCTTATGACCATCTTTGCTAACAAGGTCAGTTCACATTATCTCCTTCCTTCCTTCTTTCCTTATGACCATCTTTGCTAACAAGGTCAGTTCACATTATCTCCTTCCTTCCTTCTTTCCTTATGACCATCTTTGCTAACAAGGTCAGTTCACATTATCTCCTTCCTTCCTGCTTTCCTTATGACCATCTTTGCTAACAAGGTCAGTTCACATTATCTCCTTCCTTCCTTCTTTCCTTATGACCATCTTTGCTAACAAGGTCAGTTCACATTATCTCCTTCCTTCCTTCTTTTCCTTATGACCATCTTTGCTAACAAGGTCAGTTCACATTATCTCCTTCTTTCCTTATGACCATCTTTGCTAACAAGGTCAGTTCACATTATCTCCTTCCTTCCTGCTTTCCTTATGACCATCTTTGCTAACAAGGTCAGTTCACATTATCTCCTTCCTTCCTTCTTTCCTTATGACCATCTTTGCTAACAAGGTCAGTTCACATTATCTCCTTCCTTCCTTCTTTCCTTATGACCATCTTTGCTAACAAGGTCAGTTCACATTATCTCCTTCCTTCCTTCTTTCCTTATGACCATCTTTGCTAACAAGGTCAGTTCACATTATCTCCTTCCTTCCTTCTTTCCTTATGACCATCTTTGCTAACAAGGTCAGTTCACATTATCTCCTTCCTTCCTTATGACCATCTTTGCTAACAAGGTCAGTTCACATTATCTCCTTCTTTCCTTATGACCATCTTTGCTAACAAGGTCAGTTCACATTATCTCCTTCTTTCCTTATGACCATCTTTGCTAACAAGGTCAGTTCACATTATCTCCTTCTTTCCTTATGACCATCTTTGCTAACAAGGTCAGTTCACATTATCTCCTTCTTTCCTTATGACCATCTTTGCTAACAAGGTCAGTTCACATTATCTCCTTCCTTCCTTCTTTCCTTATGACCATCTTTGCTAACAAGGTCAGTTCACATTATCTCCTTCCTTCCTGCTTTCCTTATGACCATCTTTGCTAACAAGGTCAGTTCACATTATCTCCTTCCTTCCTTCTTTCCTTATGACCATCTTTGCTAACAAGGTCAGTTCACATTATCTCCTTCCTTCCTTCTTTCCTTATGACCATCTTTGCTAACAAGGTCAGTTCACATTATCTCCTTCCTTCCTTCTTTCCTTATGACCATCTTTGCTAACAAGGTCAGTTTCACATTATCTCCTTCCTTCCTGCTTTCCTTATGACCATCTTTGCTAACAAGGTCAGTTCACATTATCTCCTTCCTTCCTTATGACCATCTTTGCTAACAAGGTCAGTTCACATTATCTCCTTCTTCCTGCTTTCCTTATGACCATCTTTGCTAACAAGGTCAGTTCACATTATCTCCTTCCTTCCTTCTTTCCTTATGACCATCTTTGCTAACAAGGTCAGTTCACATTATCTCCTTCCTTCCTTCTTTCCTTATGACCATCTTTGCTAACAAGGTCAGTTCACATTATCTCCTTCCTTCCTTATGACCATCTTTGCTAACAAGGTCAGTTCACATTATCTCCTTCTTTCCTTATGACCATCTTTGCTAACAAGGTCAGTTCACATTATCTCCTGCTTTCCTTATGACCATCTTTGCTAACAAGGTCAGTTCACATTATCTCCTTCCTTCCTTATGACCATCTTTGCTAACAAGGTCAGTTCACATTATCTCCTTCCTTCCTTATGACCATCTTTGCTAACAAGGTCAGTTCACATTATCTCCTTCCTTCCTGCTTTCCTTATGACCATCTTTGCTAACAAGGTCAGTTCACATTATCTCCTTCCTTCCTGCTTTCCTTATGACCATCTTTGCTAACAAGGTCAGTTCACATTATCTCCTTCCTTCCTGCTTTCCTTATGACCATCTTTGCTAACAAGGTCAGTTCACATTATCTCCTTCCCTCCTTCTTTCCTTATGACCATCTTTGCTAACAAGGTCAGTTCACATTATCTCCTTCCTTCCTGCTTTCCTTATGACCATCTTTGCTAACAAGGTCAGTTCACATTATCTCCTTCCTTCCTGCTTTCCTTATGACCATCTTTGCTAACAAGGTCAGTTCACATTATCTCCTTCCTTCCTTATGACCATCTTTGCTAACAAGGTCAGTTCACATTATCTCCTTCTTTCCTTATGACCATCTTTGCTAACAAGGTCAGTTCACATTATCTCCTTCTTTCCTTATGACCATCTTTGCTAACAAGGTCAGTTCACATTATCTCCTTCCTTCCTTATGACCATCTTTGCTAACAAGGTCAGTTCACATTATCTCCTTCCTTCCTTATGACCATCTTTGCTAACAAGGTCAGTTCACATTATCTCCTTCCTTCTTTCCTTATGACCATCTTTGCTAACAAGGTCAGTTCACATTATCTCCTTCCTTCCTTCTTTCCTTATGACCATCTTTGCTAACAAGGTCAGTTCACATTATCTCCTTCCTTCCTTCTTTCCTTATGACCATCTTTGCTAACAAGGTCAGTTCACATTATCTCCTTCTTTCCTTATGACCATCTTTGCTAACAAGGTCAGTTCACATTATCTCCTTCCTTCCTTATGACCATCTTTGCTAACAAGGTCAGTTCACATTATCTCCTTCCTTCCTTCTTTCCTTATGACCATCTTTGCTAACAAGGTCAGTTCACATTATCTCCTTCCTTCCTTCTTTCCTTATGACCATCTTTGCTAACAAGGTCAGTTCACATTATCTCCTTCCTTCCTTCTTTCCTTATGACCATCTTTGCTAACAAGGTCAGTTCACATTATCTCCTTCTTTCCTTATGACCATCTTTGCTAACAAGGTCAGTTCACATTATCTCCTTCCTTCCTTCTTTCCTTATGACCATCTTTGCTAACAAGGTCAGTTCACATTATCTCCTTCCTTCCTTCTTTCCTTATGACCATCTTTGCTAACAAGGTCAGTTCACATTATCTCCTTCCTTCCTTATGACCATCTTTGCTAACAAGGTCAGTTCACATTATCTCCTTCCTTCCTTCTTTCCTTATGACCATCTTTGCTAACAAGGTCAGTTCACATTATCTCCTTCCTTCCTTATGACCATCTTTGCTAACAAGGTCAGTTCACATTATCTCCTTCCTTCCTTATGACCATCTTTGCTAACAAGGTCAGTTCACATTATCTCCTTCCTTCCTGCTTTCCTTATGACCATCTTTGCTAACAAGGTTAGTTCACATTATCTCCCTTCCATCCTCTCTTCCCTTCCTGTCTTCATGACTGTCTTTGCTTACAAAGTCCGTTCACACTGCCTGTCTTCCTTCCTGTCTTCCTTCCCTCGTTCCTGTCTGCCCTCGCTCTACTGTATTTCTCTCTCTTTTTTCTTCTACTGTATATCTCAGAACTGGGCACTGCCACCCCCCCCCCCCCCCCACGTGGTCAGCATGCATTCCCCCAGTGGCTGTGGTGGTTCTGAGTTGGTGGATGACGATGACGATGGTGATGACGATGATGATGATGATGACGATGGTGATGATGATGATGATGACGTTAGGGATTGTATTGAGCAGGTGGCAGAGTTTGTTGGTAGTGTCAGTGGGCTGTGACATAGTGACTATAATAGCTGTCAGTGGACTGTCATAATGACCGTGATAGCTGTCACCGGATAGTGACTATGATAGCTGTCAGTGACATAGTGACTGTGATAGCTGTCAGTGACATAGTGACTGTGATAGCTGATAGTGGACTGTGACATAGTGAATGTGATAGCTGTCAGTGGACTGTGACATAGTGACTGTGATAGCTGATAGTGGACTGTGACATAGTGACTGTGATAGCTGTCAGTGGACTGTGACATAGTGACTGTGATAGCTGATAGTGGACTGTGACATAGTGACTGTGATAGCTGTCAGTGGACTGTGACATAGTGACTGTGATAGCTGATAGTGGACTGTGACATAGTGACTGTGATAGCTGTCAGTGGACTGTGACATAGTGACTGTGATAGCTGTCAGTGTATTGTGCCATAGTGACTGTGATAGCTGTCAGTGGGGTGTGACATAGTGACTGTGATAGCTGATAGTGGACTGTGACATAGTGACTGTGATAGCTGATAGTGGACTGTGACATAGTGACTGTGATAGCTGTCAGTGGACTGTGACATAGTGACTGTGATAGCTGTCAGTGGACTGTGACATAGTGACTGTGATAGCTGTCAGTGGACTGTGACATAGTGACTGTGATAGCTGTAACCCCCCCCCCCCCCAGTGTGTTCATTGCTCATGTACTCACCCTCATATACTCACACCCTCATATACTCACACCCTCATGTACTCACCCTCATATACTCACACCCTCATGTACTCACCCTCATATACTCACACCCTCGTATGCTCACACCCTTGTATACTCACATGCTCACACCCTCATATACTCACATGCTCACACCCTCATATACTCACACCCTCACATGCTCACACCCTCATATACTCACATGCTCACACCCTCATATACTTGCACCCTCATACACTCACACCCTCATATACTCACATGCTCACACCCTCATATACTCACATCCTCATACACTCACACCCTCACGTGCTCACACCCTCATATACTCACTCTCTCATATACTCACTCTCTCATATACTCACATGCTCACACCCTCACATGCTCACACCCTCATATACTCGCACCCTCATATACCCACACCCTCATACCCACACCCTCATATACTCACACCCTCATATACCCACACCCTCATATACTCACACCCTCATATACCCACACCCTTATATACCCACACCCTCATATACTCACACCCTCATATACCCACACCCTCATATACTCGCACCCTCATATACTCACACCCTCACATGCTCACACCCTCATATACTCACATGCTCACACCCTCATATACTTACTCCCTCATATACTCACTCCCTCACATCCTCACACCCTCGCATACTCACTCCCTCGCATACTCACACCCCCATGTACTCACTCACTCCCTCGCTCCGTGTCGTGCTGTGTTCCAGGCCTCCATCGCCCGCGACAGCCACAAGACGCTGGAGCACGCGGACACGCTGCAGGGCTACGGCCGCAACGACCACCAGCTGTGCTGCTTCAAGAACTACACCCTCACCTACACCCAGTACTCCAAGGTCAAGGCCGCCCGCTGCCCCTCCCTCCCCACCACCCCCCAGCAGCAGCCGGACACGCAGCCGCTGACCTTTGCCCCCCCCGTCATTTAGGACACTGCGTGCAGGGGTCTCGCCGGGGGGCTTGCGGCCAGGAGGGACGTGGCGGGGTCACGGGCAGCGAGGAGCTGCTGCCGTGACGACGACCATGACCTTCGCCATCGCTGCTGCGACTGCTGCAAGGCCCCGAGACCTGACTGCACACCCAGGACGAGCCCTGGGCACAGGGCTGGAGGCTGGATGGGTGGGGGGGGGGGCGGGCTGTGGCTTCGTGTTGTCGTTGTCGTTGTTGTCGTGATTGTTGCGTGTCGTGTCTTTGTGCTGTCGGTGTTTGTGTGGAGGTCGGGCAAAGGGCGCAGGAAGCACCAGGTGCGGTGCTACCTCACCCTGCGGAAACCTAGATAACTCGGCCCTCAGGGGAGACAACAACGTTGGTTCATCGTTTCACTGCCGTGGCGGTGCTTGTCGCCAGCCATGAGCAAAGGCAGCTGCATGCCGCCTTCGTTTGGGAAAGGGTGGTTTCTGACGCCGCGAGGCCACCCGCCTGAAGAGGTCCTGATGGTGGAGGAAGGGAGAGGGAGGGAGGTGGCAGGCAGACCTTGGCACACCTGGCAGGTATGGTCTGATAGACGCCGAGTTGACAGACGGAGGATGGAGCAGAAAGTAACGGAGGGATTGCAATGGAAGACAGGCAGCGTGCTGGTGAGACTTAGAGATGGCAGCAACAGCATCTGTCACCGCTGTCACCAGTCCTTTTTGAAGCAGGGGCCGAGTTCTGTCACCGCTGTCACCAGTCCTTTTTGAAGCAGGGCCAGAGAGATGCTGAGTTCTTTGGGGGGGCAGGAAGAGGAGTGGTGTTTACAGTCACTGTCCGGTCCATCATCAGTAGAGTTTACTGCAGTGTCAGGCATTTAGTCACTTTCCTGTCCATCAGTAGAGTACTGTACTGCAGGTGTTGGGATGATAATAATCTGGCTTTGACCTAGTGAATGTGGCCATGGCAGTATCAGTGACCTCTCTTTCTCTCTCTCTGCCTCTCTGTCTGTCTCTCTCTCTCTGCCTCTCTCTGTCTGTCTCTCTAATGTTAGGACAACTGTGGATTCTTTCTCCAGCACTATGTCTCTTTGTCAGGTCACACACAAGGCTGAAATGAGTTTCACAAAGTCTCTCTCTCCCCTCTACATACTGTGTAGAGGGACAATTTCTGCAGTGTATTTGACGCACAAGGTTAGCGCTAGGTTAAAGTATTCAAGAGTAATTTACAGTGAAATCTTTAAAACCTTGTATCTTTGCAGATTATATGGTGAAGTATTTCAGAGTTCTCTTTAGTATAACTTTGCAGTATGGAATTGGCATGGTCCTAGGTCTCGCACCGAAGTATTTTCACCTTTTTGGTGGTCAGTTTTGATGTCCAGATGCTTGTGTGTGTGACCGGCCAAAGACGGTCAGTGTTGGAGAAAGGGCAGGTCAGACATTCTCTGGACACTGGATGAAGGAAGGGGCCTGTTCAGAAAAATTGTGTATGTTGTGGCTGATGAGGTTCCCTGCTGTATGTATACTGCACCTCCTGAATAATAATAATAATAATATATGGAATTTATATAGCGCTGAATCTTGTAAAAAAACAAACAAATCGAAGCGCTTGAATGACAGGGAAGGGAAGAATTTGTAAACGTTTGTCGATGATCTGTGTTGGACTAACAGCCATGGAATAACACCACCACCAGAACAACCGGTCATTGAATGGTCAATATGTTGGCAGTAAGCTTTGCCCCTTGTCGGTATTGGCCGTTTTGTCGACCAACTGTTTCCAGTATAGTTTGTAGTGAAGTCATGATAGAAGTCTTCTTTGGCAAGGTGGAATAGCAAATGATGGGCTGATTCACCTCTGCCCCCCCCCCCCCCCCCCCCCCCCCAATTATTTGGGGAGAGGTGTAACTCATCTTTAGTCAGCTGTAAATCTAAGGTGATGGACACGGTCAGTCATTGTTTATACACGCAGTGAAGGAAATGTCTGAATAGCTGTCATTGGGTCAGCTACCATTGGGTCTGCTATATCATTGGGTCAGCTATCGTTGGGTCAGCTACCATTGGGTCAGCAGTATCATTGGGTCAGCAGTATCATTGGGTCAGCTACCATTGGGTCGGCTACCATTGGGTCGGCTATCATTGGGTCAGCTATCATTGGGTCAGCTATTGCTGACACCTCTGCCTAGGGTGATCAGTAGTTGGGGTGACAGTGGTTGGGCAGTGGTGGTGACAGTAGTTATGGTGACAGTAGTTATGGTGACAGTAGTTATGGTGACAGTGGTTGGGCAGTTGTGGTGACAGTGTGTAGAGGTAGATTCCTGTGGTGAAGAAGGAAAAAAACAGCAGCTTGTTTTTGTTTTGTTTTTTTCTGAGGCAACGGTAGTGGAGTTGGTCAGGTGCCTGTGTGGAAGAAAAAGCAGCAGAAGTGAGAAAAGAAAGAGGTGTAGGTGCTGTGTGGCATCGGTGTTTTTGGTGTGCCATGGGTCTGTCAGTTAGTCAGTCAGTGGTGATGCCCTCCCTCCTCCCTCCCCCCCTCCCCTCTCCGTTCTGAAAGACTGCCAGTAACACACAGAGCAGTCCCATATAACACCTCCCTCCCCCGCCCCCCTACCCCATCCCCCCCCCTCCCTTTGTTGTCCTACTTACAACATCCTTCATGCTGATTTATGGGTCAGGAGCCTTCAGCTCTGCAGTTGGGGCAAAGGCCTGACCTCCCCTTGTGCTGTTGAGTCAATGCAGGATGACCTCCCCTGCTGTTAGGGTGATGGATGATCTCCCCTTCTGCTGTTGATGCAAAGGCCTGATTGCTGACCTCCCTTGAGCAGCCATGGTTTTTTTCTCCCGGAAACGTCCCAGTCGTGTGATGAGGAGCAAAATTATTTTAGATCCTTTTCCCCTGCAAAAAAAACCCATCTTTTTTTTTCTGACATTGTTGGCTGAGAATTCTGGTTATCAAGGTTTCCGACCGGTCCTGGTTGTTTTGTGTCTGTCTGTCTGTTGTCTTTGTTTGTTTAGAAATCAGGATGTGAGGTAATGTGTCTGTGTTGTCTTTGGTTAACTGTACCTTTTTTTTGTCTGTTAGAATTTAAGAAATGACTTTATTTTGTGTTTTATTTTGCTGTATGGTTTTGGTTGGGTCTTTTCTTTTTTCTTTTTTTTTTAATAAGAATTTAGCATATGACTTGTGTGTAGGTTTGTTTGTGTTTTTTTGAGGGGGGGCTTTTTTTTTTTAAATTCAGGTATAAAAAAATTGTGGTTTTTTTTATATTTTATATTCTACTTCAATTCATGGAATTAATTATGTTTGTGTGTGCTTTCTTTGTCTTGCTTCATCGTTTTAATTCAGTCTGCAGCTTGATATGTGTGAGCCTTCTTTGTTTGCTTTACTCTCTCTCTCTCTCTTTCTCTTGTGGTTTTTTTTACATATACAGCTGAAATGTCTGTCATTTGTTGTTGTTTTGCTTAAGTCTTTTTGCTGAAATTTGTGAGAGGTTTATTTGTTTGTTTGATGTTTTTTAAAACTTGAAGCTAACTGTGCGCACGTTCCCTTTGCGTTGCTTCACCTTTCTGTTTTCGTCACCTTCACCTATCCCAAAGTCCTGTGAACCTTCAGGGAGATTCCTCCACTCCCCGCGGTCCTCTCTCTGCTTTCGATAGCAAATCGTTCCTCTCACGGCTACCAGTCCACTCACTGATGCTGTCTTCCCATTGTTTTCTCTGTCTGCCTCTTCGTCTCCCTCCTTGTACTGTTCCCTGTAGGACAGTCTTGGCCAGTCCAGATGTTCGTGTGATGTGCTTGTACCACTTTAGTTTGCATTTTTTTTCATGAAGTCAGGAGCTCTTCATAAGTTCTATGGCGTTTTTAATTCTGGTTTTCATTTCCTTATTAGTGATGTGATCTCTGTATGAGATATCAAGTAGTTTGCGAAAGTACCTTAATCTCCATTGCCTGTATCCTTCTTTCAGTGTCTGCTGTTACGGTCCATGTTTCACTTTTTTACTCAGAGCTTAAATATGTGCGTGTGCTCTCTTCATGTTCCTTTTATATCACATGACCCTCCTCTATGAACTGAGTCACTTTGCACCTGACCCACTTTCGTGCTAGAAGCCATTTTAGACAGGTGAAGGTCATGTTATGGATGTTAATATTTTAATCGATTATAAAACTACAAGCTTTCTTCTGCCTTGTGCTGAGGTATTGAGGCGTAATTTTGTTGACTTTTGCTTTTTTAAAAGCTTGCTTAAACACACCCAACCCCTCATCCCGACCATTCATAACGATGCAGAATTTGTCAGTTGGATTTCTGGTTTTGTCACTTCCTGGTGTCCAGCATTTGTCTGTTATAACTTTTCATGGAAGTATCTGATTTTCAATCTGTTTCTTTGTGTGTGGAATAGCTTTTTTCTAGTGCACGTCAATGACCTTCTAAAAACTAAAAATTAAGCTCGGGTTCAAGGTGATTCGGTGCAGGGTCATATATTCATCATTACTTGTCATAGATTGGTTGTTGTTTCTTTAAATAAGAGGTGACTTGGTGCAGGGTTATATATTTATTATTACTTGTCATAAATTGGTTGTTGTTTCTTTAAATAAGAGGTGATTCGGTGCAGGGTTATATATTCATCAATATTACTTGTCATAGATTGGTTGTTGTTTCTTTAAATAAGAGGTGTGTTGATGCAGGGTCATATATTCATTATTGTCATAGATTGGTTGTTGTTTCTTTGAATAAGAGGTGTGTTGGTGTAGGGTCATATATTCATTATTACTTGTCATAGATTGGTTGTTGTTTCTTTAAATAAGAGGTGATTCGGTGCAGGGTTATATATTCATCAATATTACTTGTCATAGATTGGTTGTTGTTTCTTTAAATAAGAGGTGATTCGGTGCAGGGTTATATATTCATCAATATTACTTGTCATAGATTGGTTGTTGTTTCTTTCAATAAGAGGTGTGTTTGATTCATACTTGTGGGTTTCTTTTTAAAGAGGTATGTATCATTCATACTTGTTTTTCATTACTGTTTAAATCTTGTCATCATCACACTACATGCATGGTATGATTCCCCTTATATATTTTTTTTTGAAAATAAAGCTGACTCCTGACGTGTAACAACAGCAGCAGCTGCTGCAATGGTGTTTTGGTGTCTGTGTTTCTTGGTGTCTGTGTTTCTTGGTGTCTGTGTTTCTTGGTGTCTGTGTTTCTTGGTGTCTGTGTTTCTTGGTGTCTGTGTTTCTTGGTGTCTGTGTTTCTTGGTGTCTGTGTTTCTTGGTGTCTGTGTTTTCTTGGTGTCTGTGTTTCTTGGTGTCTGTGTTTCTTTGTTGGCTGTCACCGTCTTTGCTTTGGTCTTGGAAGGGGCCGCAACTCCTCTCTGCTTTCCCGTTCTCTTTTGCTCTCCTCCCCCTCTCCCTGCAGCTTTCTGTGTTTGTTGCGCATTGTGTGCTTTATACTGACGCATATGCTATATGGTTATCATTGTGTGGTTTATACTGACGCATATGCTATATGGTTATCATTGTGTGGTTTATACTGACGCATATGCTATATGGTTATCATTGTGTGGTTTATACTGACGCATATGCTATATGGTTATCATTGTGTGGTTTATACTGACGCATATGCTATATGGTTATCATTGTGTGGTGTATACTGACACATATGCTATATGGTTATCATTGTGTGGTTTATACTGACACATATGCTATATGGTTATCTTTGTGTGGTATACTTGGCACTATACCGACATCACTTGTTTGGAGACTGCAAAGCTCTGATGATGAAAGTTGGCGTTATTGAGGCGTATACAGCAAAGTGTGTCAGGAAAAGAAAAGAAAAAAGAAAAGTTCACTTATACACAAGACTCCGTCAAGCTTTTTAGCTGGTGGATTCTTGCTGTCTCAATCACAGACCATTTTGTTGTTGTTGTTGTTTTTGGGTTGTTTGTTTTTTGACCTTCCTCAGCTAGAGCTCAAAGGTTCACCAGTAGTGAGATTTTGCGTGTGCAACCATTTTTGCCCACAGTGAAGGTAGCCACATTTCAACTTCAGGGATGTATGCTGGCTATGTTCGTGTTTCCATAACCCACTGAATGCTGACATGAATTAAAAAGGTAAAGGAGTCCCATAACCTATAAGGTCGTAGGGGAGCGAGGCGTCAGAGACCTCACTTCTCTAGGGGCCAGCATATTGAGGGCAGCGCCCATCTCCTCTCCCTCGCTGCTTTACCTTCCCTGACCCTAAAGAGGGCAGGTACCCATTTACAGCTGGGGAATTGGGGGAACTGTACTGAAGCCAAGGCGCGCAAACGGTCACCCATCCAAGTGGTAACCACGCTCGACGCTGCTTAACTTGGCTGGGGGAAAGCGAGTGCTCCGACCACTGAGCTATCCCGTCCCCATGAATGACATGAATTACAGGATCTTAAATGAGTATATTTGATCTTCTGCATGTGTGTAACTATTATATGTGAAAGGAATGAAGGCACTGGCAGGTCTGCACTTGAAGTTGACCTGGGAGATGGTAAGAAATCCCCCACCCTTAATTCACCAGACGTCGCCAAGATTCGAACCCACGACTTCATGGACCCAGAGGATTGAAGTGGAACGGTCTTAACCACTCGGCTGTAGTGGCTGTCAGACTGGTTTGAACGACTGACGGTGGTGAAGGAAGGGAGAGGTGTGTGTCGGGATGGCTTGGCTGGTGATGGCGGCCCTCTCTTGGCCTGCAGTTAGGAATCCCCCATCATGTGTCCTGTCTGCAAAGTCGGCTACAGCAGTCTGTAGTGTCTGTCCAGTATCCGTCTGTCTGTCTGTCTGTTTATTGTACATAGCTTTGCCTTAACAGCTGGCGAAATGAAATGTCTTGTTTTTTTCTTTAAATGTATACTCATCATCAAGTTTGATTAAGAATCTGAATAGTTTGAAGCATTTGAATGGTATTTTTGCCTGTTAAATAAAAATAATTATTCAATTTAGTAAGGTTGTGCTAGTGCGGAATGATTTTTCAGGCGGTTTTGTTAGTGTGTTTTAAGCGTAGTTCATTTTACATGTAGTGCATCACAATGTTTCAAGCGGTTTTGATCGTATGGTTAAACAGAGTTCATTTTCATAGAGCGTGTGTACAGCGTTTTCAAGCTGGTTTTTTTCTTGTGTTTAAACAGAAATCCTTTGCATGTAGTGTGTTATAATTTTTCATGCCTTGTGTTTAAACAGAAAATCACATATATTGATATGTAACAAATGCTGATGAGATAGGACATCGGTGTAGTTTTGTGTGTCGGTGAATGTGTCTGTTTTTGGTGACTCAGCTGTCTATGATAACCAGAGTGGCTATACAGCTGTCTATAACCAGAGTGGCTATATATTTTTGTACAGGAAAGGGAATACCTTGCTGTTTCATTGTGACTTTAAGATACGTTTGTTTTTTTCCCCCACCATTTTCAGTAAACTGTCAGTAATGCGCCATGCTGCCAATGTGATGATAACTATCGTTATGTTGGGTTCAAGATGGAGGGTTTCTTTTTGTTTTTTAACTTTCAGTATCAAACTTTGGGTTTAGAGAGAAAGAAGAAAACACCCATAGCGTTTGTTTTGGAAAACCTTTCCGTCTTGTACGCTAGGCCCAGGAAAGAGCATGAGCACAGAGAGAATAAAACACACACACGCATGCACACATGCACACACGTGTCTGCACACACACACACACACACACACACACACTCAACCTTATGGAGATAAGCAAGCACATTTCCCCTCACCCATACACTCTCACACACAAGTGTCAAGAGCAAGGAACAAAAAATAGTGCAGGAGACGTCAGCCGAAAGCAGAGCCCCTGCCATACCATAGCTGGCCTGACCGTGCAGTGGACTGTTGTGTGTGTGACTGTAGGCCGCCACAGGGGGCAACACAACACTGCATGGCACAACACAGCACAATACAACACAGCACAGCACAACACAACTCAACCCAACCCAAGATAACACAGCACAATACAACACAGCACGGCACAACACAACACAAAACTCAACTCAACACAACCCAAGATAACACAGCACAATACAACACGGCACGGCACAACTCAACACAACCCAAGATAGCACGGCACAGCACAACCCAACACAGCACAACACAACTCAACACAACACAACCCAAGATAACGCAGCACAATACAACACAGCACGGCATGGCACGGCACAGCACAACCCAACACAGCACAACACAACTCGACACAACCCAAGATAACACAGCACAATACAACACAACACAGCACAATACAACACAACACAGCACAATACAACAGCACAGTCCTGCATGGCTGCACAGAAACACTGCAGACAGAACACCGCAGCTTTCCTTCTCTTACTTTATAGTGGGGCAACTTGAATGCCACTGTTAGCATGCTGCAGTCTTTCTAACCTACCGCTCTGTGTAACGAGGTAATGCAATTGTGTAATTGCCCTCCATGGGATGATTAAAGCCTTTTTGACTTGACTTTTTGACTTGAAATGCAACAGGCACAGCAAGCATGAATGCCACTGTTAGTGTGCTGCAGTCTTTGTAACCTATCACTCTGTGTGTGACGAGATAATGCAACAGGCACAGCAAGCATAAATACATAGTATCACATTTGACAACGTTAAAATATTGACATGGAGCATATTATGTGAAGAGGAATTGTCTGATGCCAAGCAAGTGCAGAGTATAGGGATGTGCCTGTGTGGAGATTGTTGTGTGCTCTATAAATCCCACATTCATTCATTTATACCTCATTGCAGTCAGAGACTACCTCCTGTTGTGAATTTTTCTAAATGGGACAGATAGACACATGTTGAAGTGAAGATTGTCACAGTGTTGAGTATTTGAAATGAGACGGTTAAATCTGTTGAAGTGAAGATTGTCACACTGTTGTGAGTTTGAAATGGGACAGTTAGACCTGTTGAAGTGAAGGTTGTCACACTGTTGAGTATTTTAAATGTGACAGTTAGACTTGTTGAAGTGAAGATTGTCATCACGCCACACAGCCAAACTGTTGGAGTGGGAAAGGGAGTTGTTGACTGTTGTTAAGTGAGTAACAGTGGTGATGTATTCTGCCATCAGCGATGTTTTCACTGTTGACAACTCTGGGAGATGTATGTTGGGGCCCTAGGCGATATCGAGGTGTTTGATGTTGATGAGGTGTTGTGATGAATTGCTCAGGCTGCTGAAGAAATGGAACTGTGATCATTTTGACAGCGATTATTGTGAACTGAATCTGATCATCAATTCTTTATCTTGTAGTGATGGTAACTCTGTTGTAAGGATAATGATGAGGATTATTTTGATTTGGAGACCCCCACAGTACTAAAGGTCATTGCCTGGAGCTGGCAGTGTGGAGCATTTTCACCATGAGAGAAGGGACAACACTGTACTGAAGCATTGTGTCGTCACGGAAAACCATGCACAGTGCTCGTCCCCGTGTTACTCACGTTGGCAGGAACGGTTTCACACACATACACACACTGCTGTGACAGCCCCAAGATGGCCTCTGTGGTCGGCAGGGCTATAAAGAACAAGATTGGATTGGATTGGATTGGATACTGCTGTTCTGGTGATGGTGTGTGTGGGGGATGGTTACATGCTTTGTTTTTGGTTTGCGTTTAGTTTTTGGAAAGTTCTGCATTTGGCAGGAGCTGTGTGTCAAGTGAAGTGAGCAGAGTCGGTGCAGACATGTGTCAGATAGAAATCTGTTATACAGACTGCACCTGATACACCCGTAATGTCCAGTTGTGTGTGTATACAGACTTTACCTGATACACCCGTAAAGTCCAGTTGTGTGTGTAGAAATGTTATACAGACTTTACCTGATACACCCGTAAAGTCCAGTTGTGTGTGTAGAAATGTTATACAGACTGCACCTGATACACCCGTAAAGTCCAGTTGTGTGTGTAGAAATCTGTTATACAGACTGCACCTGATACACCTGTAAAGTCCAGTTGTGTGTGTAGAAATGTTATACAGACTTTACCTGATACACCCGTAAAGTCCAGTTGTGTGTGTAGAAATGTTATACAGACTTTACCTGATACACCCGTAAAGTCCAGTTGTGTGTGTAGAAATCTGTTATACAGACTGCACCTGATACACCTGTAAAGTCCAGTTGTGTGTGTAGAAATGTTATACAGACTTTACCTGATACACCCGTAAAGTCCAGTTGTGTGTGTAGAAATGTTATACAGACTGCACCTGATACACCCGTAAAGTCCAGTTGTGTGTGTAGAAATGTTATACAGACTTTACCTGATACACCCGTAAAGTCCAGTTGTGTGTGTAGAAATGTTATACAGACTGCACCTGATACACCCGTAAAGTCTAGTTGTGTGTGTAGAAATGTTATACAGACTTTACCTGATACACCCGTAAAGTCCAGTTGTGTGTGTAGAAATGTTATACAGACTGCACCTGATACACCCGTAATGTCCAGTTGTGTGTGTAGAAATGTTATACAGACTTTACCTGATACACCCGTAATGTCCAGTTGTGTGTGTAGAAATCTGTTATACAGACTGCACCTGATACACCCGTAAAGTCCAGTTGTGTGTGTGTGTTGTGTAGCTGATGTCTTCCAGAGGTGGTCTTTCTTAAAGGGAGGTAACAGCGCTCATGATGGCTTTTAAAGACCTTTGGGCTGAAAGAATCTTTTTTTTTTGGGGGGGGGGGGGGGAGATGAACATCAGTAGATGGTGTCATTGTAGTGTTTGTATATATTTTTTAAAATTATTTTTTTAATAGTGATGTCGCTGCTTGTGTTGCCATGGTGTTGGTCATTATCAATCAATCTCTTTTCCCCTCGCCCCCTTTTTCTCTCCCTTAGTAGACAGCAAGAAAATGACATGTCTCCCTGTTGACGTAGATGTTGACGAGAACAAAGACAACAATGGCACACTGTAAGCTGCCATAAAGTACAACCATCTGAACAATAATGGCACATTGTTGCCTGCCTTCTGAACAATGGCACTGTATGCTGCCATAAAGTACAGCCTTCTGAACAATAATGGCACATTGTTGCCTGCATTCTGAACAATGCCACACTGTAAGCTGCCATCAAGTACACCTTCTGAACAATAATGGCACATTGTTGCCTGCATTCTGAACAATGGCACACGGTAAACAAGCTGCCATCAAGTACAGCCTTCTGAACAATAATGGCACATTGTTGCCTGCCTTCTGAACAATGGCACACGGTAAACAAGCTGCCATCAAGTACAGCCTTCTGAACAATAATGGCACATTGTTGCCTGCCTTCTGAACAATGGCACACTGTAAGCTGCCATAAAGTACACCTTCTGAACAATAATGGCACATTGTTGCCTGCCTTAAAGTTCAGCCTTCAGAACATGTTGCTTTCACACTGTGACAACACACAGCTGTCTTTACTTTCACACTGAGACAACATACAGCTGCCTTTACTTTCACACTGTGACAACATACAGCTGTCTTTACTTTCACACTGTGACAACATATAGCTGCCTTTACTTTCACACTGTGACAACATACAGCTGTCTTTACTTTCACACTGCGACAACATACAGCTGTCTTTACTTTCACACTGCGACAACATACAGCTGTCTTTACTTTCACACTGTGACAACACACAGCTGTCTTTACTTTCACACTGTGACAACATACAGCTGTCTTTACTTTCACACTGTGACAACACACAGCTGTCTTTACTTTCACTCTGTGACAACACACAGCTGTCTTTACTTTCACTCTGTGACAACATACAGCTGTCTTTACTTTCACTCTGTGACAACATACATACAGCTGTCTTTACTTTCACTCTGTGACAACATACAGCTGTCTTTACTTTCACACTGTGACAACATACAGCTGTCTTTACTTTCACACTGTGACAACACACAACTGTCTTTACTTTCACACTGTGACAACATACAGCTGTCTTTACTTTCACACTGTGACAACACACAACTGTCTTTACTTTCACTCTGTGACAACATACAGCTGTCTTTACTTTCACACTGTGACAACATACAGCTGTCTTTACTTTCACACTGTGACAACATACAGCTGTCTTTACTTTCACACTGTGACAACATACAGCTGTCTTTACTTTCACACTGTGACAACACGGAACTGTCGTTCCTCTTTAAAAAAAAAAGTGACCGACATTCATCAGGGAATTTTTTCTTTTTAAAGTGACAGCACATTTTCTTCAGGTTGGGAAGTATCTGCTTGGCACCAAATTTTTCTGCATGTCATTAGTGTGTGTGTGTGAGATATGTCTCCAAAAAGAAATAACAGAAGTGTATATTATATCTCTAACATGAAAAAGTAATAAAATGATCAGAATATAAAAGGATGTTTTGTAAGGAGTTATGGCAGCCAATAAAACACAGTGTAATCCTATGCATTGTGGTGTGTGTGTGTGTGTAAATGATAAAAGTGTGTGTGGATCGATTAACGTGTATGCATTGCGCACAAATAAGAGGTAATCATGCATGCGCACGCGTGCGACCACACACACACACACACACACACACTCTCTCTCTCTCTCTCTCTCTCTCTCTCACTGTCACTCTCTCCCTCCTCCACCCTCTCTTTTACACTGGACATTCTCGTGCATGTGTGTGCATGCAAGCAGGTAAGCATGCCCATGCACGCACGCACACATGCACGTCACAGGAACACACACACACGCACGCATACAGGAGTCCTACTGCTTAGATCAATGGATTGCAAAACAGTGACATAATATAATTATATGCAAATAACTTCCCAGCAGCGAATCTTGGAGTTTGGCCAACGAGGAAAGCAGTGGTTGATGGGAAAAGGCAGTATGCGAAATAGATTAGATGGGGGGGGGGGGGGGGGGGGGCCCAGTGGATAGACCGTTGTGCTCGTGGTTTGAGGGCCCTGGGTTCCAGTTCCACTGAGGCGTTCGTCAGGGGATTCTTCCCCCTGGAGTTAACGTCAGTACTGACTTCACTCCCTTGAAAGTCCTTCCCATGAGACTATAAACCGAGGCCCCGTGTGCGAACGCACGCAGAACATCTTGCGCACACGTTCCAAAAAAAAGAAAAGAATTCAGACGAGTAGGCCATCTATGCCAGTAAGAATTGATGACAAATTTTTTTATTTTAAAAAGACACAAACCCGCATGCACACTGGTGCCGTGTTTAGACATCATCTCTGAAGTCAGAATGTGGCTACCTTACTAAAATGGTCGAATGGCCAAGTTCTCGCCCATGGTAAACCTCAGAGCTCTAGCCGAGGAACACACACACACAAAGATGGAAGAACGAATGTGGCGCTGAACTGTGGTGACAGACTCCTCCGGAAGAAAGCCGCTTGAACTTCATGTGTAGAGACAAAGATATTACACATTATAATGCAAAAGAGTTCAGAACCATGCCATTCCTCCTCTTCATGCAAATCAGCCTTCAGAATCATAAAGAAGGAAGGTGGCAGGATGGTTTAGACGTTCATCTGCCTAACAAGTAAACTGTGAGGTTCTGGGTTCCATTCCCGGCCTTGCCCTTCCTTCCCAGTTTGACGGGAAAATCAAACTGACTGTCAAGTCTTTGGGCAGAGACCCTGAACCAGTCAGACCCCTGTGCTTATGGACTTGTGCACGCCAAAAGAACCGACAGTTAACAAATCGGAAAGTGCAGGGAGGTTGGCAAAATCTACCTCCCAACTGTCCTGGCAAAATTGGTGGGTTCAATTCCCCACTGTATGTATCGCTAAAGTCCAAGTGCAGTTACAGGTTCAATTCCCCACTGTATATATCCCTAAAGTCCAAGTGCAGTTACAGGTTCAATTCCCCACTGTATGTATCCCTAAAGTCCAAGTGCAGTAACAGGTTCAATTCCCCACTGTATGTATCCCTAAAGTCCAAGTGCAGTTACAGGTTCAAT
Organism: Rapana venosa; assembly: GCA_028751875.1. Lineage (NCBI taxonomy): Eukaryota > Metazoa > Mollusca > Gastropoda > Neogastropoda > Muricidae > Rapana > Rapana venosa. The sequence continues at coordinate 51,596,571 of CM054152.1, forward strand.
TCCCCACTGTATGTATCGCTAAAGTCCAAGTGCAGTTACAGGTTCAATTCCCCACTGTATGTATCGCTAAAGTCCAAGTGCAGTTACAGGTTCAATTCCCCACTGTATGTATCGCTAAAGTCCAAGTGCAGTTACAGGTTCAATTCCCCACTGTATGTATCCTAAAGTCCAAGTGCAGTTACAGGTTCAATTCCCCACTGTATGTATCGCTAAAGTCCAAGTGCAGTTACAGTTCAATTCCCCACTGTATTACGCTAAAGTCCAAGTGCAGTACAGTCAATTCCCACTGTATGTATGCTAAAGTCCAAGTGCAGTTACAGTTCAATTCCCACTGTATATCGCTAAAGTTCCAAGTGCAGTTACAGGTTCAATTCCCACTGTATGTATCGCTAAGTCCAAGTGCAGTTACAGGTTCAATTCCCCACTGTATGTATCGCTAAAGTCCAAGTGCAGTTACAGGTTCAATTCCCACGTATGTATCGCTAAGTCAAGTGCAGTTACAGGTTCATTCCCACTGTAGTATCGCTAAGTCCAAGTGCAGTTACAGTTCAATTCCCACTGTATGTATCGCTAAAGTCCAAGTGCAGTACAGGTTCAATTCCCACTGTATGTATCGCTAATTCCAAGTGCAGTTACAGGTTCAATTCCCATGTATGTATCGCTAAGTCCAGTGCAGTTACCTTAATGATGGGGGAAAAAACGGTTACACGAAAAGATCTTATTATGGATGGGCCTGGGAGCTCTTGCCAAAGAGCAAACGAGTAAAATCCATAATTATTCCTCTTCCTCTTCCTGAACTCCTTGAGAAGTCATTGAGGGAGTGCAGGGACTTCTCAGTCATTGAGGCAGTGCATGCACTTCTCAGTCATTGAGGCAGTGCAGGGACTTCTCAATCATTGAGGCAGTGCAGGGACTTCTCAGGCAGTCATTGAGGCAGTGCAGGGACTTCTCAGTCATTGAGGCAGTGCAGGTACTTCTCAGTCATTGAGGCAGTGCAGGGACTTCTCAATCATTGAGGCAGTGCAGGGACTTCTCAGGCAGTCATTGAGGCAGTGCAGGGACTTCTCAGTCATTGAGGCAGTGCAGGCACTTCTCAGTCATTGAGGCAGTGCAGGGACTTCTCAGTCATTGAGGCAGTGCAGGGACTTCTCAGTCATTGAGGCAGTGCATGCACTTCTCAGTCATTGAGGCATTGCAGGCACTTCTCAGTCATTGAGGCAGTGCAAGGACTCCAGGCAGTCATTGAGGCCAAGTGCAGGGACTTCTCAGACATTGAGGCAGTGCAGGCACTTCTCAGACAGTCATTGAGGCAGTGCAGGGACTTCTCAGTCATTGAGGCAGTGCAGGGACTTCTCAGTCATTGAGGCAGTGCAGGAACTTCTCAGTCATTGAGGCAGTGCAGCGACTTCTCAGACAGTCATTGAGGCAGTGCAGGGACTCCTCCTCAGGCAGTCATTGAGGCAGTGCAGGGACTCCTCAGGCAGTCATTGAGGCAGTGCAGGGACTCCTCAGGCAGTCATTGAGGCAGTGCAGGGACTTCTCAGTCATTGAGGCAGTGCAGGGACTTCTCAGACAGTCATTGAGGCAGTGCAGGGACTTCTCAGTCATTGAGGCAGTGCAGGGACTTCTCGGGCAGTCATTGAGGCAGTGCAGGGACTTCTCAGTCATTGAGGCAGTGCAGGGACTTCTCAGGCAGTCATTGAGGCAGTGCAGGGACTTCTCAGTCGTGGGAAGAGTGACCTGGCGGAGGCACGCCACCCTGTCCTGGACACATTTCGCTCTGCTGCCAGACAGTTACAACCCCCTCTTTGAAAGTCCAAGGTTGACGCTTTCCTCAAGTGCAAACACAAACTCGCACACACTGCGCGCGTGTGCGCCCGCGCGCGCGTACACACACACACACACACACACACACACACACACACACACACACACACACACACACACACACACAAACGCCTATCCCAAATAAATACTGAAGAATCCAGATACACCTGCAGTTTTTACTCTCTCTCTCTCTCTCTCTTGGTCAGACTGTGGACAGTCCAGTATTCATCATGTTGCTGAGGAACCTGCTGCAGACACACTCCATGTTTCCAAGTGTCCCCCCACCCACCCCCCTTGCCCCAGCTTGCCTTTCGCTCCCTGCAGCCTTTGGATTCAGCCAGAGATCAGCCAAGGCGGCAGGAAGAAAATATTAAAGTCATCTAACGCGTCCCAGACAAATGACCTTTATTCCATATCGGCGCACCTACATCTCCCCCCCCCCCCCCCCCCCCCCCCCCACACACACACACACACAAAGCACACACTGACAGACATATTCTACTGACACACACCATCTTGTTCCTTCCGTTGCCATTATCGGCACTGAGCAAATCGATAGAGAGACTGCGTGTGTGTCGTTATGTGTGGAATTCTCCCAGTGTGTGAGGTCAACCCCCCCTCCCCTCACCCTCACCCTAGAACAGAGCGACAGCACAGCATGGCGGACGACCAGCGCAGCCATTTCATAATTTATGCCGCCATTCACACGATTCTTCTCAGCGATTTGATTGGCTGCTGTTGTCAACATGGCTGACGGGATTTGTGGCTGCAGACGATGAGTGGTGATTGCAGTGTTGTTGTTGTTGTTGTTGTGAATCTGTCTGTTGGGGGCAGAGAGGTCTGAGACTTAGGCAGGAAGGGGGTCAGTTCTTTGTGAGGCAGCAGGCAGGCAGGAGAGGAAGCATGATGAAGGTGTACCAGCCCCTCTGTCCAGACATCACTTTCAGGTAAGGCTGCGAGGCTCAGAATTGCTCCGCAGTTTTTGCTTTTCGTTACATCATCACAATCTTGCGTTTTCGACACGTTCATATGCTGCAGTTACAATATTTGGCTGTTATATTAATTATAGCTGTACATGCAGAACGTGTGCTGTGTTCAACATGTGACAGTATTTCTGCTAGGATCTGTAGGATAAGCGGTGTGTGCAATGTCCACAGCTTAAGGCAGTGGCAGTATGGTCAGGGAATGGCCAATGGAGAAACTCTGCTGACAGAGCAGAATGGCTCAGAACAGCTGACGAAGAAGTCCTTCATTCTGACCTACATGTCATCACGGAATGACTGGTGATTTTCTTCTTGTTCCATCTCTCGAAAAATAGCTGTCTTTTGTGGAGACCTGGATTGTTCTGTGAAACAAATACTGCTCTGTCGCATAGGGTACATCCCTTCAGTAATTATACTAGTCCATACATTTTTGTAAAATGTAGGCCCTACAGTGGTTGTTTATATACATTGAAGGTGTTTTTGACTGGTGACAGAGGAACGCTTTTTAAAGAGAAGTGAACCAGTTGAAAAATGTTTCCTCATGTCCCAGTATGTTGATCATCAATAAAGCAGTCTTGATTTGGAGAGGAACCATGATAGATTTGATTTAGAGGATGATAACAAAAAAATCACCAAACCACAGTTTCCATCATGTCATCAACAGATGCTGAAGCTTGGTAGAGTGTGACTGCCTCTGCAGAGAGAGGAGGGGCTGTGTTGTTCTCCCCACAGTCACTGGCGTAAAGAGGACAGGCTGACAGACAACACACTGCTGTGTCTGTGGGATGCCTCTGCTCAAGATTCTAGATTTTAATTTAAAGAAAAAAAACAACCAACCTGGGGTTTCATGAAATTCAATAATACCACAGATTGAAGATGTGAGTGTGTGAAAACACAACATACACCACGTACCACACAATTAATTATTGTATAATCATATCAATCAAGCAGAAACCCGCACATCTCGCCACCCTGAAGAAGCCCAAAGCAGTAAGATACAATACACGTGGGCCTGAAAAAATAACGATAGTGTGTCAGGAAGAAATTGGGACAAATTATGGGTATGAAAATAGAAAGAAGCATTCACAATACAGGAGAAGAACAATAAGTCAAAATGGTGCTTAAATACGTGGGCAAATAGTGACACCTACTCTCTCACACACACGCGCACGCACGCGCGCGTGAGAATCTGCTAAAAATAAATGGAGAAGAAAAAAGAGATCTCAAGGCATTCTGCAACAAGCAGCCTGTAGGTCCTTCCCATGCTTTGGTTTCAAAATTTCAGTTGTTGCCTTCAGGACGCCATTTCCAGTGCCCCGACAGCGAAACAAACAGAAACAGAAATTCTTTGTGCTGTAGTCATTCGAATTCTAAATTCACAATGACATTGACTGCCCAGTCTCACAGATCTCCGCAATACCTGCCTGTTATAATATGTGTAGTCAATAGATACGAGTGTGTGTGTATGTGTACGTCATTAGGTCTAAGCATACACACGCGCACGTGCGGGCTCGTGTGTGTGTGTGTGTGTGTGTGCGCGCGCGTGTGTGTATGTGTGTGTGTTGTGTGTGGTGTGCGTGTGTGCTGTAGACTGAATGTACTTGTGTTTGCATGTAATAACTTCTCTTTTTTATTTCCCCTTCAATCTCTGTATGCACACATTTACTTGGACTAGTGTGTGTGTGTGTGTGTGTGTGTGTGTGTGTGTGTGTGTGTGTGGTCAAAGTTACAGAAGTAAAAAAAGAGAAGAAGTAAAGCCCCTCTAGTGATACCAGTACTCCTCACAGACTTGGGATGAATAGCAGTCGTTCAGCTGAAGGCAGTCACAGGGGTGTAAGGTTGACAGAGGATGCAGACAGAGGGATCAAACTCCGCCATGTTGATTTGTGTAGTTTGGGTACCCACCATTTGTCATGACCAATAAAAGAAGGTTAAGTGAAAGAGAGGACTATTTGTGAGAAAGAACACAACATTTTCAGTTTGCTGATGAAACTCAAAGATGACAGGCCAGGCTGAAAGTGTCCACTATTGATACATGATCTTGACGAGTCTGAGCTGTCTGGGCGCTTGACAAAGAAGAATAATCTTTTCTTCAGTAATATTCTTTTGAACCAACCTTCCTTTCTTTTACAAAATTCTGTTTAAATAGCCTCTACTTTTTTTCCAGGTTTTTGTTGTTGGTTGTTTTTTGTTGTTGTTTTTCTTGGGGGGGGGGGGAGGGGGGGGGGGTGCTGCCTCATTTTCTGTGATATTCCTGTCCTATTCTCACGCCGCTCGTTTCAAATGCCTCAGCCATACCCAGATTAGTTATGTCGCATCCTCAGGGTCAGAAGTCCACAGGGAGCCCATCACTATCAGGCCGCCGTGGGACCACCAGTCAGAGGGGCCCTGTACTCACTTTGGTGGTGTTCAGTGGTGCCTGCTCTGAGCTAAACATACGGAAGGCACCACCACTTAGCCCCCTACTGACGACAGCATTAGCTCAGTTGAAACCCAGACTGAGTAAGTCGCCCACCCGGGGTGGAGACCACCACAGCATCCTTCCCACGACCTTCTTCATGAACTTCCAACCCCAGAGGCTTTGACACAAACTCACCACAGGCACAAAAGTGTATGGGGAAAATGAAACTGAGGTCACCATGAGACCAGAGCAACTTCGGCCACCTGATCAGAGGCAATTTTCTTTTACTGCATGATGAACAATGATAAATGAGGATGACGTTGTGATGCTGCCATGAAAGTACATGTGCTTTGAGACTAAGTGACAGGGCCGTGCTCTATGCTTTCCATCATGATTTATCCCAGCATCAATCGGGCCTGAAAGATACAGACACCTTCAGTGTTGGTCAGGTAATTCGAGAAACACTCAAAATTCCATCTGAAAAGTGGATGAAGCTCGACTGTGTGGTCCCAGTCTCCCTACTGAGCCTACATCACACTCACTCTGGGTAGGAGCCGGCCGGAGTCTGAAAAATCCCTATGACTCTTATGGGATTCGACCCGGCAACTTTCCAGTCCGTAACCCCAAACTCAAGCCACTGCACAATGGGGGATGGTTTTATTGTCCTCTGTTTGAACGGTCTCTCCTTTCTGTTCTCACTCAAGTGCTGTCTCAGCCAGCTGTGTTTTCTTTCCTTCAGACTGGCTGCAGACCTATCCCCGCATGACTCCGAGGATTCCACAGCGTCTTCCCCGTCCTCCTCCGCCTCCTCCTCCTCAGAGGCAGAAGAGGAGGGGAAGGTGGAGAGGATCGAGGAAGAGGGTGAAGACAAGCGGTCGACGTGTCCCACAGGAGCACAGCCCCTGCCCTGCAGCAACAACAACACCACACGCCACAGACACCATCTACAGCCAGCAGCCCGCCAACGCTCACCTCCTCCACCCCTCCCCCACCCCCTCAGCCCCTCCCCCTGCAGGGAGGACGGGCCCCTCTCCACCCCCCCGCAGGGCAACAGGGGGCTGAACTCCAACCTCTCCACGGAACTCTCCACGCCTACCTCTGCTCAGCCCAGCATGCCACAGGCGTCTCCCCAGCCGTCTGCACACGGCACTCCAGCCCTTGCACACGGCACTCCAGCCCTTGCACACGGCACTGCCGTTGCGCACGGCACCACAGCCCCTGCTCAGGGCAGCAAGCGAAGGGCGGACGACTGCTGTCCCGTTTTTGCTCCCGGTAGGGCGGGGGAGGGGAGGTTGTTCAGACAGCGGGGGGAGGCGGGGGGAGACAACGTCAGTGATGACGACGACAGCGTTGAAGACGTCTCCATCTCCCGCAACGTCCCATGTCGTCCCCCTCCCCGCTCACCCCCTCCTCCTCCTCCTCCGCCTCTCCTAGGGAGAGGGTGGTGGTGGGGGTGTCGGAGGAGGAGGGGGAGGGGACGGGGGGCGGGGCCTCAGGGTCGTGGTCGGAATGGAAGCAGGGCAGGACGACTCCTGCCTCAGACCTGCGGCTAGGAGCTCACAGGGTGAGTAGCCTGCCAGCCTGCCTGCCGCCCACACGGTGACTGGCCTGGAGGTTTTTTTATTGTTTTTTTACTGTGCTCTGTAAATCGACGCTGCTTAACTTCGCTGGGGGAAAGCGAGTGCTCCGACCACTGAGCTATCCCGTCCCCGTTACCAGTTGGATGGGTGACCGTTTGCGCGCCTTGGCTTCAGTACAGTCCCCCAGTTCACCCAGCTGTAAATGGGTACCTGCCCTCTTTAGGGTCAGGGAAGGTAAAGTAGCGAGGGAGAGGAGATGGGCGCCGCCCTCAATATGCTGGCCCTAGAGAAGTGAGGTCTCTGACGCCTCGCTCCCCTACGACCTTATAGGTTATGGGACACCTTTACCTCCTTTTACCTTCTGTAAATCATGCACTTTTCACTCACCCAGACTGATGCTGCTTCTCTCCGCCGTCTGTCTGTCTTGGGAAAGCAGCCTGCTCCTGTTATGACAGAACACTCCTTCTGTCTGTCTGTCTGTCCTGTCCGTCCCGTCCTCTGTCACGTACACCGTCCGTCTTCTGTGTTCTTCCCGCTCTGTCATCTTCTGTCCGTCCTGTCTGACTGTCTGTCTGTCCGTCGCTGTCGTCTGCTGTCCTTGGGAAACAGCAACAGCCCTGTTATGACAGAACACCTCTTCTGTCTTCCTCGTCTGCTGACACGAATTTCATGTTGCATATTTGGTGTTGAAATGTGTTGTGCGTTGTTTACATTTAACAAAATGGTTGTGCTCCACTTTGTTTTCTTTGGGGGGGAAAGGGAATAAGAGTTAGCTGGGGGATGGGTCGGGGGGGGTGTAATTAGGTTTGATTAGAAGTCTATAATATGTGCGACTGTCATAAGCAGGCGAAGTCACAACCATCACAACCACACACATACACACAGACACACACACACAGAATCACAGACACACACACAGAACGCACACATACAACACACACACACAGACCCACGCACACACAGACACACAGACACACACACACACACAGACAACCACACACACAGACACACACACACAGCACACACACACATCACACACAGACACACACACACACACACACACCACACACACAACACACACACAACACACACACACACACACACACACACACACCACACACACACACACCACACACAACACCACACACACACACACACACACACCACACACACACACCACACACAACACACACACACTCACCTCTCTCTCCCCTTCCCTGTTTCAGCGGTCCCATTATCACGGCCCCTACACCCTGGCCTGTGACGTCACGCCCTCCCCCAGGCAAGAGCAGATCACTCTGGCCAACAGTCTCGCCAGGCCCGGATATCACGCCAGCGGTCACGTGACTGCCGCCGCCGCCGCCACCACCACCACCCCTACCACCGCCACCCCCTCTTCTGGCCACAGCGGTCAGCTCAAAGTGCCCAGACGACCCCGCAAGCTGCCAGGAGATTCCCAGGAAACATCAGGGTGAGGCACACGCTGTCCGAACACATGTACACACAGGCCATCCATCCGTCCATCCATCCATCCATCTATCTACCCACCCACCCACCTATCCATCCATCCATCTATCCACCCACCTATCCACCCACCCACCTATCCATCCATTCACTCACCTATCCATCTATCCACCCACCTACCTATCCACCCACCTATCCATCCATCCATCCATCCATCTATCTATCCATCCATCCACCCACCCACCCACCCACCCACCTATCCATCCATTCATCCTCCACCCACCAATCCATCCATCCAACCACCCACCCATCTATTCTTCCTCCGTCCATCCACTTACCCATCTGTCCATCCATCCACCCATCTATTCATTCTCCACCCACCTATCCATCCATCCATCCACCCACCCACCCATCTATTCATCCTCCACCCATTCACCCACCTATCCATCCATCCACACAACCATCCATCCTCCACCCACCCACCCATCTATTCATCCTCCACCCATCCAACCACCTATCCATCCATCCATCCATCCATCCATCCATCCATCCATCCATTCATCCATCTGTCCGTCCATCCATCTATCCATCCATCCATTCCACTTATATCTTTATTTTATTTATTCATTTCGAGGAGAATGGAATAAGCACTCATGTTGGGTTTTTTTCACATCCAGTCTCCGCGTGCACGCGATCATGTAAATTTTGCCATCCATTCCCACCGGGGTGTGAATGGCCTACTCTTCTAAGAGGTGGAACAGGTCCATTTTGTTCATGCAGCCAGCCACACCCACCAGCTCACACCAACACACACACACACACACACCACACACACACACACACACACACACACACACACACACACACACACACACACACCTGTTGTCTGGCCATCCTTTTATCTGTGCAGTGACTTTGGCAGTTGTCAATCAGTAGTCAGTCAGTCAATCAGTCAGTTCATCAGTCGGTCAGTTCATGTCACTCAGTTTATCAGTTAATGAGTTAGTCAGTTTATCAGTCGGTCAGTTCATCAGTCAGTCAGTCAGTTCATCTGTCAATTAGTCAGTTAAATTAGCAGTTAATCAGTCAATTAGTCAGTCAGTGTCAGTTAATCAGTCACTATTTGATCATTCAGTTAATCAGTCAGTCAGTTCACCCGTCAGCCAGTCAATCAGTCAGTCAATCCATCAGTAAGTCAGTTAATCCGTCAGCAAGTTAGTCAGTCAGTCAGTCCATCAGCACACACACAGACACACACACACACACACACACAGTCAGTTCGTCACCAAGTCAGTCAATCCGTCAGTAAGTCAGATTATCAGTCAGTAAGTCAGTCAGTCAGAGAGTCAGTCAATCAGTCAGTCAGAGAGTCAGTGAATCAATCAGTCAGTGAATCAATCAGTCATTGCTGACCTCTCTGTCAGGTCTGGCCTCCTCCTCCTCCTCCCACGTCCGCTCCATCTTTGACGAGATCCAGGAGGCCTTGATAAGGGAGGCCACTGCTGCTGACCAGGTCTTCTCCTCCCCTCCCCCCTCCTCCTCCTCCTCCTCCTCCCAGGAGCGGGCAGCTCAGCAGTACCCCTACATCCACAAACACGTGGCCCACCTCTTCGACAAAAAACGTCTGCTGATTGGCTACGCCTCCTCTGGCCCCGCCCCCTCTGCCAGCAGGTGATTGGTTGTTGGGCTTGACATGTCCTGTCACCTTGAGTTGTATGTTTTTTTGGTTGTTGATGTTGTTTTGTATGATTGGTGTGTTGGAAATTGTATTGTGTTGTATTATAAACTTTTTTTAAAAGTACGGCAGATTTCTCTGCATGAACATTCGGGCTGCTCTTCCTGGGGAGAGTGTGTGAGCACAAGATCAGCGCCACCCATTATTTTTGTTCTTTTCCTGTCTGCACATGTATTTGTTTCCCCATAGAGTGGCTTTTTTCTACAGCATTTTGCCAGGGACAAAGCTCTCTTGTCGTGGGTTCTCTTACCTGCGCTCAATGCATGTTGCACACAGGGTCTCGGTTTATTGTCTCATCCAAAAGCCTAACTACCCAGACCACGGTCTGGTGGGTTGGGTGAAAAGTTTCGGGTACAAACAGGGATCAAACCACCGCACATTTCGAACCCAGACTTTCTGCTTTCTAGTAAGGTGGCGTTACCTCTACACCACCAGATCCAATGGATGGGTAGGTCTAAAATTGTTTTATTTTATTCCAGTTTATGTTCAGATTAATTTCTTTGATTTTTGTTTGGGTTTGGTTTGAGGTAAGGGGGGTGGGGGTGGGGAGCTTGAATTGGAGGGACTGAATGGCTTCTTTCAGATATTCTGGATGCTGGTAGGTGATCTGAGTTTGATTTGTGAGAGGGTGGGGTTGCTTGGTTGCTTGGTTGATTGTGTGGTTGGATGGATGTTGGTTAGTCGATGGACTTGCTTTGGGGGGGGAGGTTGGTGAGCGTATGTGTTGAGGGTTGAGTGGGTTGATCGTTAATTGGCTGGCTGACCATGATTGGCTGGAGACTAACAGACTGGAGTCGTTACAGGAGCCGTCATAGCAGCGTGACGTCATGCTCTGGCCGTGACGTCAGCACGTGTGCCCGGGGCTCGGAAGCCGCTGCTGCCGCCAGTGTCGGGGAGGGGAGGTCAGAGGTCAGCGTGGCCTCCTGCCGGGACCCCCACCTCCCTTCCCCCTCCACAGCCTCCTGCTCCTCCCCCCCCTCCCCCTCCCCCCTGTCCCCCCCCTCCGCCACCACCACCCCCCTGCCCTGTCAGCTGTCGCCTGAGCAGCCGCGGAGGAGGAGGAGGGGGGGGACTCTGAGGAGGAGGAGGAGGAGGGTGAGTCTGCGTTGTGTTGTGTTGTGTTGTGTTGTGTTTTGTCTGTTTTATTCTTGCTGTCAGTCTTTTATTCCCGGGATAATGGAATAAGCACTCGTGTGGTTTTTTTCCCCATCCAGTCCCCGTGTGAATGCATTTTTGTAAATTTTTGTCATCCGTTCCCACCGGCACACATCCCTTCCGAAAAGCGGGACGGGTTTTAACGTGTGCGCAAGATGTTCTGCGTGTGTTCGCACATGGGACCTCGGTTTATAGTCTCATCCGAAGGACTTTTGGGGAGAGTGGAGTCGGCACTGATGTTAACTGCAGGGGAAAAATCCTCTTGAACGAGAATCGAACCTGGGTCAGCAGATCACGAATACATCACTCTAACCACCAGGCTATTCCTGTCCCCCAGTCTGCTAGGACGAGGGGGGAGGGGGGGGAGGGAACTGGTGGTGGTGGTGGTGGTGGTGGTGGTGAAGGTAGCACAATGGGACACCCATGACCATTGCCAGTTTTTGAGGGAGGAAAGGGGAGGGGGTGTTTGAAGGTGGTGAAGGTGGCGTTTATTATTATTGATGATGGTAGTCGTTGCGATGGTTGTTATTGGTGATGGTGGTGGAGATGGCTTTGTTGTCATTCGGTATGGTGGTGGTGGTGGTGGGGAGGGGGGTGGGAGTTATCATTGGTGGTAGTGGATGTTGGTGGTGATGGTGGTAGTTATTGTGGTGATGGTGGTGGTTGATGATGAAGATGATGAAGATGATGATGATGATGATGCTTCACTGAGCTCCAAAAGACAGAGAGGTGAAGTGTGCCCTGATGATTGGGACTGAGGAGGAAGGATACAGGGGAGGGGGTGTGGGGGGGGGGGGGAGGGGTAGTGGAGTGATGAGGGGGAAGACGGAGGAAGATTTCAGGAACAGAAGTGGACTGACCTTGACAGTAAGGGCATGACTGGGGGCACAGGCATGGGGAGGAAGGTGGTGGGGGTTGTGATGACGGTGGTGGTGGTGGTGGTGATGGTGGTGGTAGTGATGATGATGGCGATAATGGCGGCGGTGGTGGTGATGGCGGTGATGATGATGGTGGTGGTAATAATAATAATAATAATATATGGAATTTATATAGCGCTGAATCTTGTAAAAAAAACAAACAAATCGAAGCGCTTGCACTCAATCATTTACAGGCATGCAACTCTCTGATGATGATGGTGGTGGTGGTAGTGGTGGTGGTGATGATGGTGGTGGTGGTGGTTATGATGGTGGAGGTGGTGGTGGTGGTGATGATGATTGTGGTAATGGCGGTGGTAGTGATGATGATGATGTGGTGGTGGTGGTTATGATGACGGTGGTGATGACGATGACTTTGACGATGACGATACTGATGATGACGGTACTGATGATGACGGTACTGACGATGACGGTGCTGGTGATGACGGTACTGATGATGACGATCCTGATGATGACGGTACTGATGATGACGGTACTGATGATGACGGTACTGATGATGACGATACTGACGATGACGATACTGATGATGACGATACTGATGATGACGATACTGATGATGACGATGCTGATGATGACGGTACTGATGATGACGATAGGAAAACAAATACAGTTGCAGACAACAACAAAAACAACAAAAAAAAGGGTGGCGCAGCGCTTGTGGCGACGCGCTCTCCCGCTCTCCCCGGGGAGAGCAGCTCGAATTTCACGGAGAGAAAAATCTGCCGTGACTTAAAGTGGTATGAAATGAAATCTGAGCGCTTTGATTTGTTGCTTTACAAGATTCAGCGCTATATAAATTCCATACATTATTATTATTATTATTATTATATTATTATTATTATTATACTGATGATGACGGTGCAGGCTCCCGACGTCGCCGCCAGCCCAGCGGATGGAGCTTGAGCGCGGTGTACCAGGAGCTGGAGGTGACGCACCGCGGCATGCACCGCTTCATCCCGCGCCACGCTGACGAGCTGCACATCGGCATCGGCGACCCCCTCCACCTCCTCCGCCAGCACGACGACCTCTGGTGTGAAGGTCCGTCCCTTCTGATGGACATGGCTGTCTGTTGGCTGTCTGTTTGGCTGTCTGTTTTCTGGCTGTCTTCTGTCCCTTCTGCTGGACATGGCTGTCTGCCTGGCTGTTGGCTGTCTGTTGTCTGTCTTCTGTCCCTCCTGATGGACATGGCTGCCTGTTGGCTGTCTGTTGTCTGTCTGTCTTCTGTCCCTTCTGCTGGACATGGCTGCCTGCCTGGCTGTCTGTTTTCTGTCTGGCTGTTTGGCTGTCTGTTGTCTGTCTGTTTTCTGTCTGTCTGTTTGGCTGTCTGTCCCTTGCTGTGCTGTATTGCTCTGTCTGTCTGTTTCTCTGTTTCTCTCTCTCTCTCTCTGCCCCTCTCTCTGTCTCTATCTGTCTGTCTGTTTTTCATTCTCTATCTATCACACACAAACACACTCACACGCGGGCGCGTACACACACACATTAACAACAACAAAAGCAACAGCAACAACAACATTAGCAACAACAAACAAAGAAGACAGACCAACCCACCAACCCACCAACCAACCAACCAACCAACCAACCAACCAACCAAAAGAGTAGAGCAGACTGCAGTGACAATGCTGACCTCATTATGAGATGCAGTGCCCACTGTCGATACTGCCATTGTAGATGCCATGCTGATTAAACCCAAAAAATGTCCACACACACACAAAAAAAAATTAATGTTGGTTTGTTGGATGATGTTATTGTTGTTGTTGTTGCTGTTGTTATTGTTGTTGTTGTTCTTCCTCCTCCACCACCACCACCACCACCACCACCACCACCATTCCTCCTCCTACTTCTTCTTCTTTTTCCTCCTCTTCCTTCTCCTCCTCCTCCTCCTTCTTCTTCATTGTTGTTGTTGTTGTTCTTCGTTGTTGTTGTTGTTATAGTTGTTCTTCGTTTTCTTTTATTGTTGTTGTTGTTCTCCTTCTCTTCCTCCTCCTCCTTCTTCTTCTTGCTGCTGCTGCTGCTGCTGCTGCTACTACTACTACTACTACTACTACTACTACTACTACTACTACTACTACTACTACTACTACTACTATTGCTGCTGCTGCTGCTGCTGCTGCTGCTGCTGCTGCTACTACTATTACTACTACTACTACTACTACTACTACTACTACTACTATTGCTGCTGCTACTACTACTACTACTACTACTACTATTACTACTACTACTACTACTACTACTACTGCTGTCAGTTCTATTAAATTATCCTCTTCTTGCTCGTATTTCTCCTCCTCTTACGCTAATGAAGACAGAATTGTTATATTTTTTAAAATATTTTATTAATTCAGGAATAAGCACTCGTGTGCTTTTTTTCATCCAGTCCCCGTGTGTATGCAGTTTTGTCAATTTTGTCATCCGTTCCCACCGGCTCACAATGGCCTACGAAAATTAATGCAGTCAGCAGTAGTCACAGAGAGAGAGTGAGCTGCTTGCTGGTGGTGGTGGATGGTTGGTACATCTGATAACTCCGCTGTGTCTTTAATATAGTCAAAGAAAGATGATGATGAAGAAAATGACGACGATGATGATGGTTGCAATGGACATGAAAGTAATGAAGACAGGATGTGAGATTGTTGATGACGATAACGACGGACAAGAAGATGACGATGATGATGGACACTGTCGATGTCGATGACAAGGGGTGATGGATAACATGAAAGAAAGTGGATAAAGTGATGACTGTGTGATGGTTCTGCTGCTGCTGCTTCTGTTGCTGCTGCTTCTGTTGCTGCTTCTGCTGTTGCTGCTTCTTATAATGTTGCTGCTTCTGCTGTTGCTGCTGCTGCTGATGTTGACAATAAATAATAATTTTGAAAGACCTAATAATTGTAATGCCGCCTTATAGTAACAGTGATGAATATAATAATAAAGCGATGATGACAATAATATTGACAAAGCTGATTACGATGAAGAAGATGATGATAACGATGATGATGACCATTGTGACAGGGGTCAACTTGAGGTCAGGAGAGCGAGGCATCTTTCCCGCCATGTACGCCAATGACCTGACATTCCTGGAGGATTCCGGTAAACAGATTTGCTTTTTGAATGCATGTATGATTTATAGAGCACATGCAAATGTACACACCCACAGCTGTGACCTTCTTCCCCCTGCTTAATGCTAGGTTGATGACAGTGTTTTGTAATAGGGGTGAAAAGGTGTGACGACACTAGTCTCTCTCTCTCTCTCTCTCCCCTCTCTCTCTCTCTCTCTCTCTCTCTCTCTCTCTCTCTCTCTCTCTCTCTCTCCTCCCCCCCCCTCTCTCTATCTCTCTGATAGAAATATTGATACTTATGTTGATGAATATTACATTTAAAACATTGTTGAGTATGACGCACCTGAATTGTTTATCACGAATGTTTAAGATATGACTCATGCAATTTTCTTGTTTTAATATGGCTGATACATTATTTCATATGTATGTGCGTTGATAGTAATATGTTTGCAACACTTAAGCCTATGTCACATACCTACTCTGTATTCCCATCATTCTTTTGTATTGTGGCCTAAGGCAGATGTACAGTAAAAGTCTGACATGTCTGTCTGTCTATCTGTCTGCCTTGTTTTATTAATGCAGATTCTTTGTTACGATGTTCTTGTTGAAGTAACAGAATTGAGGTGGAAATAATAAGTTCTGTAGCATATTATCACAAAACTTGATAACACACATAGCAACACAACATGCTATAATTATAAATGAAGTTACAGCCCATGTGGTGTGTGATGAGATGTGCGATATGTGGTGCGTGATTTGTGGTGTGTGATGTGTCGTGTGCTATATGTGGCGTGTGATTTGTGGTGTGTGATTTGTGGCATGTGGTGTGTGATAAGTGATGCTTGATATGTGGTGTGGTGTGTGATATATATTTGGTGTGGTGCGTGATATGATATGTGGTGTGTGATATATAATTGGTGTGGTGTGTGATATATGATAATGTGATATATATTTGGTGTGTGGTGTGTGATATATGATAATAATATTTATGTGGTGTGTGGTATATGATTATGTGGTGTGTGATATGATATGTGGTGTGTGATATGATATGTGGTGTGTGGGTATGATATGTGGTGTGTGGTATGTGATGTGTGATATATGTGGTGTGTGGTATGTGATGTGTGATATGATATGTGGTGTGTGTATGTGATGTGTGATATGATATGTGGTGTGTGTATATGATATGTGGTGTGTGATATGATATGTTGTTGTGGGGTATGATATGTGGTGTGTGATATATGATAATGTGGTATGTGGTGTGTGGCCAGATGGGGATGAGGAACACTGGAAGTTCACCATGAGGTTTCTGGGAGCTGTGGAGGTGACGTCATCCAGTGGGGATTTCGCCCTGTGTCAGGCCATCAACAAGGTCTGTCCTCCCTTCCTTCCTGCCTTCCTTCCTGCCTGTCTGTCTGTCTTTCTGTCCTCCCTTCCTTCCTGCCTTCCTTCCTGCCTGTCTGTCTGTCTTTCTGTCCTCCCTTCCTTCTGCCTGCCTGTCTGTCTGTCTTTCTGTCCTCCCTTCCTTCCTGCCTGCCTGTCTGTCTTTCTGTCCTTCCTTCTGCCTGTCTGTCTGTCTGTCTGTCCCTTTTCTGTCTGTCTTTTGTGTCCTTCCTGTCTTCTGTCTGTCTTTGTGTCCTGTCTGTCTGTCTTTGTGGTCCTGTCCTTCTGTCTGTCTTTGTGTCCTGTCCTTCTGTCTGTCTTTGTGTCCTGTCCTTCTGTCTGTCTTTGTGTCCTGTCCTTCTGTCTGTCTTTTGTGTCCTTCCTGCCTGCCTGTCTTTGTGTCCTTCCTGCCCTTTTTTCTGTTTTTGTGTCCTGTCCTTCTTTCGTTCATTGTGTCCTGTCCTGTCCTTCTTTGTTTCTTTGTCCTTCTTTCCTCGTCATGTTCTTCCTGTCTTTGTGTCTTCTCCTTTCTTTGTGTCCTGTTCTCCTTCCTGTCTTTCTCTGTGTCTTCTCCTTCGTTTGTGTTGGTTTCTTTGGGGTGTTGACATTTAAGCTATGCCTGGCTATAGCTAAGGCCTCACTGGTTTCTTCGGTGTGTTTTCTTGTTGTTGTTGATTTCAGTCTGTTTTTTAACATCGTTGATTTATGCCCAGTCAAACACATCCATAGAATTTCTACTGCTCTAAGGTAAAGATGTTCCATAACCTAAATGGTCGTAGGGGAGCGAGGCATCAGAGACCAGCTTTTCAAGGGGCCAGCATATTGAGGGCGACGCCCATCTCCTCTCCCTAGCTGCTTTACCTTCCCTGACCATAAAGAGGCAGGTACCCATTTACAGCTGGGTGAACTGGGGGACTGTGAAGAAGCCAAGGCGCGCAAACGGTCACCCATCCAACTGGTAACCATGCTCGATGCTGCTTAACCTTGGCTGGGGAAAGTGAGTGCTCTGACCACTGAGCTGTCCCGTCTCCATCTACTGCTCTACTGCTGATGTATTGCCCTCCATCTACTGCTGATGTATTGCCCTCATCTACTGCTGATGTATTGCCCTCCATCTACTGCTGATGTATTGCCCTCCATCTACTGCTGATGTATTGCCCTCCATCTACTGCTGATGTATTGCCCTCATCTACTGCTGATGTATTGCCCTCCATCTACTGCTCTACTGCTGATGTATTGCCCTCCATCTACTGCTCTACTGCTGATGCATTGCCCTCCATCTACTGCTGATGTATTGCCCTCCATCTACTGCTGATGTATTGCCCTCATCTACTGCTGATGTATTGCCCTCCATCTACTGCTGATGTATTGCCCTCCATCTACTGTTGATGTATTGCCCTCCATCTACTGCTGATGTATTGCCCGCCCTCCATCTACTGCTGATGTATTGCCCTCCATCTACTGCTGATGTATTGCCCTCCATCTACTGCTGATGTATTGCCATCCATCTACTGCCCTACTGCTGATGTATTGCCCTTGGCTTCTTTTGATTTTTGTTTATGTGGTTGACGTGTCAGTAAACTCTGTTGTTATTGTTGTTGTTGTTTACACTGTTTTCTTCTGACTCCCCTCTGGTTTGTCCCCAGGTGGCTCAGCAGGGAGGAGGGCAGAAGAGGAAGACGCCCTCTGTGTGCACCCTGGAAATCAACCAGTATGGCATCCGTATGATTGACAAGAGCAAAGAGGGGGTCCGTACTGTCTCTGTGTGTGTGTGTGTGTGTGTGTGTGTGTGTGTGTGTGTGTATGGTGTGTCTGTGTGTGTCTGTGTGTTGTGTGTGGTGTTTGTGTGTGTTGTGTTTGTGTGTGTGTTTGTGTTTGTGTGTGTGTGTGTGTGTGTGTGTGTGTGTGTGTGTGTGTGTGTGTGTGTGTGTTATGTGTGTGAGATCATCAGTTTAACGTCTATTCACATTTAGTGATTTTAGACGGGTTGTGTGTGTTGTGTTGTCTGTGTTGTGTGTGTGTGTTGTGTGTGTGTCTGTGTGTGTGTGTGTGTGTATGGTGTGTGTGTGTGTTGTGGTGTGTGTGTGTGTGTTGTATGTGGGTGTGTTTGTGTTGTGGTGTGTGTTGTGTTGTGTGTGTGTGTGTGGTGTGGTTTGTGTGTGTGTATTGTGTGTGTGGTGTGTGGGTGTGTGTATGTGGTGTGTGTGTGTGTGTGTGTGGTTATGTGTGTGTGTATGGTGTGTTGTGTATGGTGTGTGTGTGTGTGTGTATGTGTGTTGTGTGTGGTCTGTGGTGTGTGTGTGTGTGTGTGTGTGTGTGTGTGTGTGTGTGTGTGTGGTGTGTGTGTGTGTGTGTGAGAGTGTAGAGGAGTGGTGGTAGGTGGTAGAGAAGAGTAGAGAAAATTAGGGGGCTATATTGGTTTGGTCGAACTGTGTTTTACCAGTGTTACCAGTTGTAAGTTGTAGTGTGGTTGGTTGGTTGGCTGCTTAGTGTCACTGACTCCAATGCTATGTACCAGTGTTTCTTTGTGTGTGTGTGTGTCGCTGACCGGTGTTTCTGACCGGTGTTTCTTTGTGTTTCCGACTTGTGTTTCTGACCGGTGTTTCCTTGTGTTTCTGACCGGTGTTTCTGTGTGCTTCTGACCGGTGTTTCTGTGTGCTTCTGACCGGTGTTTCTGACCGGTGTTTCTTCGTGTTTCTGACCGGTGTTTCTTTGCGTTTCCGACAGGTGTTTCTTTGCGTTTCTGACCGGTGTTTCTGTGTGTTTCTGACCGGTGTTTCTGTGTGCTTCTGACCGGTGTTTCTGTGTGCTTCTGACCGGTGTTTCTTCGTGTTTCTGACCGGTGTTTCTTTGTGTTTCCGACAGGTGTTTCTTTCGTTTCTGACCGGTGTTTCTGTGTGTTTCTGACCGGTGTTTCTTTGTGTTCTGACGGTGTTTCTTGTGTTCTGACAGTGTTTCCTTGTGTTCTGACCGGTGTTCTGACCGAGTGATTTTGACCGGTGTTTCTTTGTGTTTCTGACAGGTGTTTCCTTGTGTTTCTGACCGGTGTTTCTTTGTGTTTCTGACCGGTGTTTCCTTGTGTTTCTGACCGGTGTTTCTGTGTGTTGCTGACCGGTGTTTCTGTGTGTTGCTGACCGGTGTTTCTGTGTGTTGCTGACCAGTGTTTCTGTGTTGCTGACCAGTGTTTCTCTGTTACAGCACCAGAGTCAGAAGTTCACCAATTTCTTTGCCCTCAAAAACATTTCCTTTTGTGGGACTCACCCCAACAATAACAGGTAACTGTTTTTCTAAGAGCACGACTTTTCACAACAACACTGGTGAATATATAAAAACCATAAGAGAGAAGAACTGGACCCAATAACAACAGATGCTTTCCCAAATTGAAACTTATTCCAAGAAGAAGAGGTCACAACATTATTGCCCTTTGTAGAAGCCCCCCATACCCCCCCAACCATTGTGTATTTATGGCTTGTTCTTCATCTTTATAGTCGCCATTCATTTATTGGTATGTATACTTTGTTATCTCTATAGCGGAAAAGAGTTAATGGGAAAACAACTGTAAATTATGAATTGAATCGATTTCTCGATAAAGGGAAACAACTCGATATGGCTCTGTAATCTCTTGTAAAGAGCAGTTATCTTTCGTAGAT
>CM054152.1:51624227-51661727 GCA_028751875.1 Rapana venosa
TGACAATCAGAAAAAAATGAGTAGAAGAGAGGTATCTCCCGACTGTCCTGGCAATCTCGGTATGTTCAATTCTAAACTGTGTTTCTGAAGTCAGAATGCGGTTACTTTAATGGTTGGGGGGGAGGGGAATGGTCGCATAGGCAAAAAAAATCTCACCATTGGTGAACGTGGGGGCTGTAGCTTAGGAACGAACATCAACTGAACAGCCAGCGACAATAACAGACGTAGTGTGCATTGGCAGACTGCTGGGTGAAGGTGGTAGACAGGATGATGACGGCATGTACAGTGTGAACGAAGCTGTGGGTCTGTCTGTCTGTCTGTCTGTCTGTTTCTCTGTCTGTCTGTCTGTCTGTCTGTCCGCGAGTTTCTCCATCACAGGCACTGCAGGCCAGTGGAGGGAGGGAGTTGCTGTTGTTGCTGTTGTTGCTGTGGTTGCTGTTGTTGCTGTGGTTTCTGGGATGTCTCCAGTGTTCTCTGCATCTCAGGACATTCTTCAAAATCACAATGGACGAGTGAAACGTCATGAAGAATGGAGTGAGGTCGGGATAGCCTGGTGGTAAGAGTGATGCACATTCCGCTCGTGATCTGCTGACCCGGGTTCGAATCTTTTTCAAGAGGATTTTTCCTTTAGAATTAACACCAGTGCCGACTCCACTCTCCCCAAAAGTCATTTGGATGAGACTATAAACTAAGGCCCCGTGTGCGAATGCACGCACAACATCTTGCGCACACGTTAAAATCTGTTCCACTTTTTGGAAGAGTAGGCCATTGTGCGCCGGTGGGAATGGATGACAACATTTTCAAAACTGCATACACACGGGGACTGGATGAAAAAATACATGAATGCTTATTCCATTATCCTTGAAATAAAACATTAAAAGTTTTTAAAAATGGAGGTCGTTTGTCATATCATCAGACAAAACAGGAAAGCAGCGACTGACTGATTGTACAGAAGTAATCAGTGATCCTGTCAGGAAACAGGAAAGTGGTGACTGATTGTACAGACGTAATCAGAATTGATCAGATTATTGACAGGAAACCATTGACTGAGCTGTGTACAATTCAATTTCATTTAATGGCTTTGCAAAGCAGTGACTGACTGTGTACAGAAGCCATCAGAATTTGTCGGAAATTGTCTCGAAACACCATTGGCAACGCGTGTTGATATTTCGTGCATCTGGCATCGTATGATTATCGTACCCATAGTCACATTAGTTTAAGGGAACTAACTGCGGTCAGCAAAGACAAGGGACCTAACTGTCTTCCTCTACATTCTACACGCACAAACTATGGTGGTCAAAACGAGAATTTTAAAAGAAAAAGGTCAACGTTAATCCACTGTTTTGCATCTGTCGTACGATCTCCATGAAAGAGATGATGATAATAATAACAAAAAGAAGTAGAAGAAGAAGAAGAAAAAGAAACACAATAGCAACACCAAAATAAAACTATTGGAGACGTCAGCAAACAGGAAAGCAGTGAGTGAGGTGAAGCTGTGTAGAGAATCAATCAATCAATCAACCAACCAATCAGTGTGTGCCATGTATGACAGCTGCCATGTGACAGTTACCACAGGGATGGAGATGACAGCTGGTGACAGGGATGGAGATGACAGCTGGTGACAGTGATGGAGATGACAGTGGTGGAGATGACAGCTGGTGACAGTGATGGAGATGACAGTGGTGGAGATGACAGCTGGTGACAGTGGTGGGGGATGACAGCTGGTGACAGTGGTGGGGGGTGACAGCTGGTGACAGTGGTGGGGGGTGACAGCTGGTGACAGTGACCACAGTGGTGGAGATGACAGCTGCCATGTGACAGTGTGACCACAGTGATGGAGGTGGCAGTGAGACAGCTGGTGACAGTGACTACAATGGTGGAGATGACAGCTGGTGACAAAGACCACAGTGATGGAGATGACAGCTGGTGACAGTGACTACTGTGATGGAGATGACAGCTGGTGTCCACAGTTGAAGGCTGTCAGGGATCTAATGTTTACTGAGGACCACATGGGTAGGGTCCGGTCGTCTTTTCCTTCGTTCTCACAGGCTTGTTTACCATTTGCTTAGCAGTGCTTCAAACCAGTCTGAGCACAAGTGCAAGAAGCAATGGGAGGAAGAGATACAGAGAGAGAGAGAGATAGAGAGAGAGGGAGAGAGAGAGAGAGATATTACTGAATTAAAGGAGGAATATTCAATAGTTTGGGGGGGGGAGGGGGGTTCCCCATCCATCTTCGGAAATACTTCGAGTCAGTAAATGTTTTGAGTCAGTAGATACAGATTTGAAGATTTTTTTTTAAGTCAGAAAATACAGAATTGGAGATGTTTTGAGTCAGTACAGAATTGAAGATGCTTTGGGTCAGAAAATACAGAATTGAAGAAGATGTTTTGAGTCAGTACAGAATTGAAGAAGATGCTTTGAGTCAGTACATAATGGAAGATGTTTTTAGTCAGTACAGAATTGAAGATGTTTTGAGTCAGAAAGTACAAAATTGAAGATGTTTTGAGCCAGTAAATACAGAATTGAAGATGTTTTGAGCTAGTAAATACAGAATTGAAGATGTTTTGAGCCAGTAAATACAGAATTGAAGATGTTTTGAGCCGGTAAATACAGAATTGAAGATGTTTTGAGCCAGTAAGTACAGAATTGAAGATGTTTTGCGCCAGTAAGTACAGAATTGGAGATGTTTTGAGTCAGTAAATACAGAATTGGAGATGTTTTGAGTCAGTAAATACAGAATTGGAGATGTTTTGAGTCAGTAAATACAGAATTGGAGATGTTTTGAGTCAGTAAATACAGAATTGGAGATGTTTTGAGTCAGTAAATACAGAATTGGAGATGGTTTGAGTCAGTAAGTACAGAATTGAAGATGGTTTGTGTCAGTAAATACAGAATTGAAGATGTTTTGAGTCAGTAAATACAGAATTGAAGATGTTTTGAGTCAGTTAGTAAAGAATTGAAGAATTTTGTGTCAGTAAGTACAGATTTGAAGATGTTTTGAATGGTTAAGAGCAGAGTTTTTTGTTTTGTTTTTGGGGTTGGTTTTTTATGTGCAGAGTTGAAGATGTTTTGAATCGGTTCGCTTGAAAGACTTTGATTCACTAAAGTACAGAACTGAAGATAATTATTTTGAGTGAATAAATAGCAAGCCAGAGAGAGAGAGAGAGAGAGAGAGAGAGAGAGAGAGAGAGAGAGAGAGCCATAAGTACAGTGGGTCTTTAAGTGGAGGTGTAAGTAGGCTGCTTGTACCATGTTCTTCCTGAGATATTTTAAAGACATTAATTTGATATTGTCCCTACTGACTTGAGCTCCTTCAATTTGCTCAAAAGCTTTCTGTGTGTGTGTGTGTGTGTGTGTGTGTGTGTGTGTGTGTGTGTGTGTGTGTGTGTGTGTGTGTGTGCGTGTGTGTGTGTGTGTGTGTGTACGCTTATGTGCACACACGACATACTGATGTGAGATAAATCAGAAAGTGCTATGTTGTGGGAGCAGTATGGTTTAGAACCCCACGTGACTGTCTGCTGAAATGCATGTAGTCGTGAAGATAATTATTATCGTGTTCTTTATTTGATCATTGCGTATTTCCAATACCAGGTTTCTTTCAAACTACTGATTGTGTTCAAAGGTTTTGAAGAAATACAGTGTCAATGATTGTAGAAATGTTGATATTGATGATTTGTTTATACATACGTTGATACATACATACATACATACATACATGCATACATACATACATACATACATACATACATACATACATACATACATACATACATACATACATACATACATACATACATACATACATGCATACATACATACGTTCATACATACATACATACATACATATGGGGTGCAGGGGGATTTTTAAGTAAGTCAGTGTTTCCATAAATGGGATCATTCCCCCCCCCCCCCCCCCCCCCCCACCCCGCACCCCTTTCGTTTTTGTGGAATGATTTAAAAGCATAAAGAAATATTGCTACATTAATTGTTATGTTTACTGTATGCACTGCTTTGAAGTGAACTGTTCCCCCCCACCCCCCCTCCATCCCCCAACCCCCAATCTATCGTGAATCTTTTAAAACGACTCTGAAACATCTTTATGGTGCTGTTAAAATTATATATATATATATATATATATATATATATATATATATATATAATATATATATATATATATATATGTGTGTGTGTGTGTGTGTGTGTGTGAGTGTGTGTGTGTGTGCGTGTGTGTGTGTGTGAGTGTGTGTGTGTGTGCGTGTGTGTGTGTGTGTGTGTGTGTGTGTCCATCAGTGAATTTTTTCTTTTCTGTTATCAATAGTCTTACGGAAGTTTTTTGTGAGGAGAGGATATACACGTATACACGTCTCTCCGCTAGACCTCTGAGGTTCAATAATGGTGAGAGTTTTGTTTAGGTGGCCGTTTTTCCCCCTACACATCTCGACCTCAGGGTTGATGATGCCCAAACACTAACTACACCAGTGTGCATGCGTTTGTGGCATACATTCGTGTCCCCCGTTCTTACCAGCACAAAATGGCCTACTCTTCCGAAATGCGGAACGAGTCTAACATGTGCACAAGATGTTCTGCGCGCGTTCATAGACGGGATCTCAGTTTGTAGTGTTATCCAAAGGACTTTGGGGAGTGGAGTCAGTATTGGCGTTAACTTCAGGTGTGTGTGTGGGGGGGGGGGGGGGGGGGG
The DNA here is from genome assembly GCA_028751875.1 of Rapana venosa. Taxonomy (NCBI): domain Eukaryota; kingdom Metazoa; phylum Mollusca; class Gastropoda; order Neogastropoda; family Muricidae; genus Rapana; species Rapana venosa. Next base: position 51,628,927 of record CM054152.1, read on the forward strand.
GGGGGGGGGGGGGGAGGGGGTAGGGATCCCCTTGAAGGGCGTCTTGGTGGTAGCTGGAACTGAACCATCAATTCGAGAGCACATCGCTTTAACCACTGGGCTATCCTGCACCTCCCCCCCCCCCCCCCCATCCCCCCTATATATGTATATTGTATATACAGGTCTTTGCTTTAGCGATTGTTTTCATTTCGTATGAACTGCTGACTTGTTCTCATTTTCTGACTATAACTGTCACCCCCCCCCCCCCCCCCCCCCCCCCCCCCTTTGGAAGAGAAGTGGTAATTTTGCAGACGACATGGTTGTGCCATAGCAAAGGAGACGAGATGACAAACCCGACGTCTCTGTCATGTCGAAGATGGCATGGTGATACAGCTGCCTGTTGTGCCATGCCAAAAATGGCATGGTGACAAAACTGATGACCACATCATGCCAAAGACGACATGGTGACTGAAACTGAATCGGATGTCATGCCAAAATGGAGTAGAGACAAAACTTATGTGACAAAAGTGATGTCAGTGTCATGCCAAAAATGGAATCGTGGCAAAACTGATACGAGTGCCATGCCAGAGATGGCATGGTGACTCAGCTGGCGGCTATGTCATGACAAAAATGGCATAGTTAAAACAGCTGTGTCATGCCAAAGATAGCATAGTGGCGGTTGTGTCATCCCAATTATGTCATGGTGATGGTTGTGTCATGTAGAAAGTGACATGGTGATGACTGTGTCATGCCAAAGTGGCTTGCTGCAGTTGCTGTGTGGTAGTCATATCTTGCTGTCTTGCCAGAACACATTCTCTCCAGCTGCAGATTTCTGGTTCTGGTTATTCCCCTTAGATTGTTAGAAGGTTACACTCCTGTTTAGCTTGCGGGTCATGTAGTATTGTTGGTGATTTTCACAGATCTTTTAAAGTATGAAAAAATGCAAAGTGTACTTGTTTTGGGAATTGAGGGCATAGAACATAGTCACGAGAAAGTTGGAAATAATCATCAAATGAGGACTGCCTGTATTCCTACAGTGTTGACCCCGCGCATGCATATTGCTGTAAGGAAGCTAGCAGACAACAAAGGACTGAGGGGGTACAGTGTTTGCTGACAAATATAAAAAATTTTTAAACCTGCCAAATTTTTGCAAAATCAGAGTTTTGAGTCAGAGGCTAGGCTTTCACAAAAAAGCGGTTTTTATTTCTGTGGATGCCTTAGTACATGCAGTATGAATGTAAGAGTAATCTTATAGCGAAACAGAAGGAAAAGAGTAAGAAGTTAGTGGTGGTGTGTAACCTTAGCTGCATTTTTACTCCCCCACCCCATTTGGATTATTCCCCTTCAGATTGTTAGCTAGGCCTACACATTTCCAGTTCTGGTTATTTCCCCTTAGATTGCTAGCAGCAGATTTTCAGTTTGACTGAATTTTCAAACATGACATCTGAACTGTGGATTCTGTTCAGGGATTTTTTTTCATTTCCTCTTTTGCAACGTTGTTGGGTTAATTTTTTTTTAATTCTTGGTTGTTTTTTTTATTTTTTTGTTGTTGGGGGGGGGGGGGGGGTGTGTCTAGGAATTTGGTTGTCTTTTTGTTTATGCCTGTCTATGGGTGTGTACTTGTGTGTTCTTCGTTTGTTTACATGTGAAAGATGATTTATGATTTTTGTTTCCCATTTGCTAAGAGGAATTGGTGTTCTTGTTGCCTGTTTATGACAGATGATTTTCTATTTGTTGTTGCTTGTTTGACAGTCTGTGAAAGAGAACAAATGTTGTTGTTGCTCTGTGTGTGTGTGTGTGTGTGTGTGTGTGTGGTGTGTGTGTGTGTGTGTGTGTGTGTGTGTGTGTGTGTGTGACAGCAGCTAGCTATCGTTCCTATGTCAGTGCCAGTTCCGCCAGAGCAGTCCCTGGCAAGGAAAGATGCCAGAGATAGACTGTAGAAGACAGATGATGTCACACACACACACACACACACACACACACACACACACACACACACACACACAGAGAGAGAGAGAGAGAGAGAGAGAAGAGAGAGAGAGAGAGAGAGAGAGAGAGAGAGAGAGAGAGAGAGAGAGAGAGAGAGCTAGCGCTTATGTCGGCAGTTTTGCAGAAGAGACAGGTGTTTTATTCACCCATGACCACAGCTCTTCCATCTTGGTGTGTTCTGTGTCTATGATCCCATCATTCTTCTGTATTCCCTGTACACTTCTTCCATCTTGGTCTGTTTTCTGTGTGTGACTATGATCTCATCATTCTTCTTTATTCCCTGTACACTTCTTCCATCTTGGTGTGTTTTCTGTTTCAGACTATGATTCCATCATTCTTCTGTATTCCCTGTACACTTCTTCCATCTTGGTCTGTTTTGTGTGTCTGACACTGATCCCATCATTCTTTATTCCCTGTACACTTCTTCCATCTTGGTCTGTTTTGTGTCTATGATCTCATCATTCTTCTTTCTTGCCTGTAAGCCTCCTCTATCTTGGTCTGTTTATTATTGTCAGTGTTCCCTGTGAATCTCTGTGGTGTCCACCCCCCCCCCCCCCCCCCAGCAAACCATGACATTGTTCCAGTCTTGGTCAGCTGGCCGCTCTTGCTCTCGGTTATTGAAGTTTCTTGGTGACCTGTATGTATGGCATGTGTCAGTGTGTTCAACACCGGGAAATATGGACAGTTCTTCCTTTACCTTGGGACCTTTTGACCGATGAGAAGTCATTGACCATGAAATGTAGAAAACTGTGCTGATTTGACATTTATGTACATGATTGTGAGGATTGTATTTCCTCTTTCTTTGACAGCTTATCCTGGCATTAAGAATTGTACTCCCTCCTTCTTTAATAGTAGGCCTATATTGTAGCATGATAAATTGTCTTATTTCCCTCTTTCTCTGATAGCATATTGTCCTGCCTGGCGCTGTCTGTGTAATGAATTTGGCGACACACTAGGATTGAAGTGAATGCATGTTTTGGGAAATCTTCCCTCCTTAGTATAGTGTGAAGCCATGCTGTGTATTAAATCATCAACCATAACCCCCCCCCCCCCCCCCAACCTTTCGAGTTTTTCTATTTATTTTTTTAATGAAATTATTGGGCTTATTGCAGTTTATTTTAAGGTTCTTCAAGTTGCTGTATTATACCCATCCTTTATCATAAAGCTTGTTCATGTTATTGCAAGACCCTGCCAGTTTGTTTTGATGTTGAATTTCTTGTAAACCCCCAGTCACTTATTGTAAAGCCCTTTCAATGTATGGGACAAAATCTTCCGCGTTTTTTTCAGGGTCCTCCAAGTCTAGTGGAAAAAAACCTGTCTGTCCACTGCCCGTTCAAGTTTATGTAGCTTATAGTCCTCTCCAGTCATTCTGAGACTTCCCGTTTGTCACAGAGAACTGATTTCTATGCAGTGACTGTGGGTAAAGCTGTTGTAATACATGCCTCAGCCACATCGCTGCAGTCACACCTGTGGTAACACACATACATCAGCCACATCACTGCAGTCACACATACATCAGCCACATCACTGCAGTCACACATACATCAGCCACATCACTGCAGTCACACATACATCAGCCACATCACTGCAGTCACACATACATCAGCCACATCGCTGCAGTCACACATACATCAGCCACATCGCTGCAGTCACACATACATCAGCCACATCACTGCAGTCACACATACATCAGCCACATCACTGCAGTCACACATACATCAGCCACATCACTGCAGTCACACATACATCAGCCACATCACTGCAGTCACACATACATCAGCCACATCGCTGCAGTCACACATACCTCAGCCACATCGCTGCAGTCACGCATACATCAGCCACATCGCTGCAGTCACGCCTGTGGCAACACATGCCTCAGCCACATCACTGCAGCTGCAATCGCATCTGTCAGTGTGGAGGGTTTTTGTCCTTCATTCCCCTCTTCAGCAGGTCTTCTTTTAATTCTTCTTCTTTGAATTCTTCTTCAGTAAACGCTCAAATAGAAAGTATCGTTGTCACATGAGTGGAAACGTGTTGCACTGCCGTTAAGCGCCTGCCTGACAAGTCAGGCTCAGTGCATCCGACTTCGGCATGGGAGAAAATTGTTATCTTTAGTCTTTTGGGGAAAACCCCTCCCCCCCCCCACAGGGGAATGGACCAAGAAGGCAGAAAATAGACAAGAAGGAGGTGACAGGAAGAAAAAAAGAACAAGGCAGAAACAAAGAGAGGGATAGTAAAGAGGGAATTCCTGGCACGGAAGGTGGGAATGCTATTTATACTGACAGCCCCCCCACAGGGAAAATTTCAGCAGGAGAGTGTGCAGGGTTTAGTCCTTCATTCAGTCCTTGAGCAGCTAGGGTCATCTGCCTCTGTCAGCTGTGAAGGAATAGATCTCTTTCTCTCTGTAGGCATGTAGGTAGGTAGGTATGTATGCGTGGTTTTGTCCAGCACCACTGGACTTGTCTCCATCACGTGGAATGTGCTGTGGCTGACCAGGGCGTCAGCTGCATACATGACTGTCCATTAACCAGGGCGTCAGCTGCATACATGACTGTCCATTAACCAGAAGCCTCTTTACCTCCATCCACCAGGGTTAGGTCCGGCTCACGGCTTTTCTTGTAGTGCTTCGGGTCAGGAGGAGGGAGGGAGAGTAGTACTGGGGGTGAAATGATGTCGGCTGTACAGTCCCGTGTGATTCAAGTGTTGTCGGTTTGAATGGAAACAAACTATACATTCTGTCATAGATTATAATGTTGTCAGTATGGATGGATACAAACTATACATTCTGTCTTAGATTATGTTGTTGTCAGTTCGAATGGATACAGACTATACATTCTGTCATAGATTATGTTGTTGTCAGTATGCATGGATACAGACTATACATTCTGTCATAGATTAATAATGTTGTCAGTATGCATGGATACAGACTATACATTCTGTCATAGATTAATAATGTTGTCAGTATGCATGGATACAGACTATACATTCTGTCATAGATTAATAATGTTGTCAGTATGAATGGATTCAGACTATACATTGTGTATAAATTAAAGTGTTGTCAGTATGAATGGATACAAACTGTACATTCTGTCACAAATTATAATGTTGTTAATCTGAATGGATTCAAGCTATATGATATTGTCATAAACGATGGAGTGTTGACAGTATGAAAGATCAGTCTTGAAAAAAACCCCAACAAAACACCAGATTCTGTGGTGTTGAAAAACACTGTTAGTTTGTGTCAAAAGTCTGCAAGAAATCAAAATTGTTTTTTGGCTGTAATGCAAACTTGAGGTCAGTGCGTGTGGATGTGACATCAGAGTAGATCTCTTGGGTCGTAGTTCATCCAACCCTTGTGCTATTATACACTGATGTTGCAGTTGGTCGTTATTTTTATTTTATGTTTCTTCTCTTTAATATTGTGGCATACAGTTCCAGAGGAGTGATGCCCCCTGTCATGACCCTGGAGGTCAGCAGGGCGTGACCCCAGGCCGGAAATGATTCAACCTGACCTTGTGCTGATGATCATTGTGACTGCACTCACTTCTCTGCATGTATATAGATAGGGGTGGATGCAGACACACGTATTTTGTGTAAATAAATCGTTTCATTTCACAATTGGTGTTTAGCAGGGGATTTTTCATCCCCCTGTGAGAACGGATTTGAGAATGCAACAGAGATATATATGTGGTTGTGGAGGAGGGTGTGTGTGAGTGTGAGTGTGTGTGCATGTATGCCACAGGGAGAGAGAGTTTACCTGCATATTTCACTAAATTACAACACACACCTGGACACCACAAGAAGAAAGAGGACAAAAGCCAGAGTTTGCAGAATGGTTTAATTCCTGTACAGGGCTAATCTATTCTATTGTATTCTACAGGCCAGTGCAAAACACCGACAGCAACTCTCTTCATGACCACGACAACGATGATGATCAGCTGAGGAGATCACTCCACCCTAGGCAGTGCTCTACTGACTTCTAGCATCCATCACTGTGCCTAGTTACTGCACAGAACATCCACAGCTACCACTGTCCCTAGTTACTGCACAGAACATCCACAGCTACCACTGTGCCTAGTTACTGCACAGAACATCCACAGCTACCACTGTGCCTAGTTACTGCACAGAACATCCACAGCTACCACTGTGCCTAGTTACTGCACAGAACATCCACAGCTACCACTGTCCCTAGTTACTGCACAGTGGACAGACATTCACAGCTACCACTGTCCCTAGTTACTGCACAGAACATCCACAGCTACCACTGTCCCTAGTTACTGCACAAAACATCCACAGCTACCACTGTTCTTAGTTGGTGCACACTTCACTACAGTCTGTTCCAGCCACCAGTTCACGTTTAAACACCACCTGTCTGCATCTCACAACAATCGAATCCTAATTCCTCAACAGCCATGCAAACCTGCTGTATATACTGCTCATAAATAGGTAAAAAGATAATTATCAAGGAATGAATAAATTATTCAGAATATACACAGTATAAAACCGTATCAACATTGCACCAGCATGCACGTTCTTTCTTGCATCTCCTAACCCTCCATGATCTCTTTCCCTCACACTCTCTCTCACACACACACACACACACACAGAATGTCACAAAGTGTGCACAGCCACAGAAAGACCCTACAACGTGTAGCTCATGTACCCTAACTTCTCAGAACTTTGACCCCAAAATGATTGTCGGCAAAACTGCTCTTCAGGACTGTCAGTCAGTCAATCACGACACTGGATGCTAGAGACTGTTCATTCATTGTGTGTTTTCAAACTGGCTGCTGACCTGAATCAGTCTATGTCAGTGACTAGAATGAGCTATACATACCATGCATATACATCTCCAAACAGAAACATCCACAGATGTTTGAAATGCCGCTGTGCTGTCTCAAGATGACATAGCACAGACCAGGCAGATATATGATGTCCAGTCTGCTGTGACTGAGAACACTAGCCCTACACTGAGAACACTAGCCCTACACTGAGAACACTAGCCCTACACTGAGAACACTAGCCCTACTCTGAGAACACTAGCCCTACACTGAGAACACTAGCCCTACACTGAGAAGACTAATCCTATACTGAGAAGACTAATCCTATACTGAGAAGACTAGCCCCATACTGAGAAGACTAATCCTATACTGAGAAGACTAGCCCCATACTGAGAAGACTAATGCTATACTGAGAAGACTATCTCTATACTGAGAAGACTAATTTTATACTGAGAAGACTAGCCCTATACTGAGAAGACTAGTTTTATACTGAGAAGACTAGCCCTATACTGAGAAGACTAATGCTATACTGAGAAGACTAGCCCTATACTGAGAAGACTAATCCTATACTGAGAAAACTATTCCTATAGTGAGAAGATTAGTCCTATACTGAAAAGACTAATCCTATACTGAGAAGGCTAGCCCTATACTGAGAAGACTCGCCCTATACTGAGAAGACTAGCCCTATACTGAGAAGACTCGGCCGAATGCAGAGTCACGACAATACATTACAGACGTGAACCAGCAGAGGTTCAGAAGAGGATGTGTGTGACAGCTGGTGTGGTCCCTGTCCCTGCCGTGCATCATAGCCCGGCCTACAGCGCCTCTGTGATGGGCACGTCTGCTGTCTCCACGACCTTCACCTGGCTGACTGGCTGACCGGCCAGGCAGCTGCTGTGCTTCCAGCGGCAGACCCGTCAAGACAGACGGCACACTCTTCAGCCGCTCATCTTTCAACATCACCGACACACACAAAAACGACTACAAATCCAGTTACTACACAGTGCATAGGCATGTATGCAGATAAACACATTTTAATGCACATAGCAATGGTTACTGACCTCTGCCCCCCCCTACACATCCAATTCACTCTCACCTTCTCTCTATCCCTAATGCAGCCGATTCTAAACAACCTCAAGGTCAAAACAAATGAACAGATAATGTTACACAAATACTGTACATGCACCATGCATCGCCCACCCACCCCAAAAGAGAGAAGAGAATAGATACACAAGAATTGATTACAGTCAATACAAGCTAACTGCACAGCTCATTTCATGGTGGCTGTTCAACCTAGACAGAACACTGATACACCTCTCACTAACATCCAAGAGTTATTGCAGAATGCTTAGAAAAACAACAAAAAATCCCTCTTTATGCATGATTCAGATCAATCTGAAAATAAAAACAAACAAATTCTTCTTCATACATAATCTGAATCAAAATGAAAATCCAAAAAACCCAACCAAACAAATTCATACTCGCACATAACTCAGATCAAAACGAATTTTTTTTAAAAACAAAAGAAAACAAATCCAAACTCCTACATAATTCAGATCAGACTGAAAACTCCATCGAAAAAAACAAACAAACCCAGTTCACATGAGACTGAATCACAAGAGAAGGAAGCCAAAAGCAGCTGAAACCACAGTCACATTCTGCAGAGAAAATATTCAGTGCAAAAAGACAACGACCCCCCCCCCCCCCCCCAAAAAAAAAAAAAAATCTTCACCCAGATCCTTCACTCTGTTCACTTTCTGCACAACGACAACTTGTGCTGTCTACTGACGTAGGCCTTGTGTGGGAAATATCATCTGTTTTTCTCCTTAGCAGAGAGAATGCCTGGTTTCTTGTACAGAGAATCTCTGTCTCTTCCACGCAGCATGTTTGTCTCTGATACAGAGGAATCTGTCTTTTATACAGAGATTCTTTGTCTCTTATACAGACTATATGTCTCTTATACAAAGAAAATGTCTTATACAGAGAATTTTTGTTCACAGAGAATCTCTCTCTCTCCCTCTCTCTCTGTGATACAGCAAGTATCTATTTCATGTACAGTGAATATCTTGTCTCATGCAGAGTGAATATCTGTCTCTTATACAGAGTGTATTTCTTACACACGATATGTCTCTTGTACAGAGAATATATGTTTCTTGTACAGAGAATACTGGGTTTCTGATGCTTTACACACTCGGTCAATCCACCACAGATCATCAAAAAAAGCATGTGTACACACACACATGCACGCATGCGCACACACACATACAATTTTCTTCATCTCTTTCCTGTCTGATGTCATTCTTCAAGTAGAGAGACATTAAAATGAACACACACACACACACACACACACACACACATACACACACACACACAGGGCTGAGATAGACCAAAACCCAAAACACCTTGACATCAGTCTCCAAATACTGTGGCCTCCATCAACAACCAGTCACACTGAACGCTAACCTCCTTCGCAACAACAGCATTACTCTCACACACACCAGGCTGTCAACACACTGGTGATCAGGAATGTATCGATGGAACACACACACACACACACACACTAACTGAAAAAAAGGTCATATCAAAAACTGAAAAACAGGCAATATCAAAACTCAAAGACAGCTTCAGCTTGTAAGGAATGGATCAACAATGCCCCCCCCCCACCCCACCCCTTTTCAGCACCGCCACCAGTGTGCAGTAAGGAAGGAAGGAAGGAAAGAAGGAAGGAATGAAAGAAGGGAGGGAGGGAGGAAGGAATGAAGGCAGGAAGGAAGGAATGAAAGAAGGGAGGGAGGGAGGAAGGAATGAAAGAAGGGAGGGAGGGAGGAAGGAAGGAATGAAAGAAGGGAGGAAGGAAGGAAGGAATGAAAGAAGGGAGGGAGGAAGGAAGGAAGGAATGAAAGAAGGGAGGGAGGAAGGAAGGAATGAAAGAAGGGAGGAAGGAATGAAAGAAGGGAGGGAGGAAGGAAGGAAGGAATGAAAGAAGGGAGGGAGGGAGGAAGGAAGGAATGAAAGAAGGGAGGGAGGAAGGAAGGAAGGAATGAAAGAAGGGAGGGAGGGAGGAAGGAAGGAAGGAAGGAATGAAGGCAGGGAGGGAGGGAGGAAGGAAAGAAGGCAGGAAGGAAAGAAGGCAGGCAGATAGGAAGGCAGGCCGGCCCTAAGGGTGAAGAGGACCCTTGCCAGGGGATGGTGCCACCACCATTAGCCTCACAGTGCCTGACACACACTGTCTGAACCATGCAGCGCAGTGCTGTGCAGCACAGTACAGTGCAGTGTATTGCAGTGCAGTGCCCTCACAACTTCTGCAGGCCTTCAAGGAGTAATTGTGACCTGAAGTGAAGGGAAGTGAAGAAAGGAAGAGGACAGCAGTGAGCTGCTGGTACAGCTGCAGTTGCTGTCAGTGGGGAGAGGAGGCCACAGACAGTGAGACACACAGACAGACACAGGGCCAGACCCAGACCCTGACCCACACAACAGACACAGACAGACCCAGTCCCTGACCCACACACCAGACAGACACAGGGCCAGTCCCTGACCCACACACCAGACAGACACAGGGCCAGTCCCTGACCCACACAACAGACAGACACAGGGCCAGTCCCTGACCCACACAACAGACAGACACAGGGCCAGTCCCAGTCCCTGACCCACACAACAGACAGACACAGGGCCAGTCCCTGACCCACACAACAGACAGACACAGGGCCAGACCCAGTCCCTGACCCACACAACAGACAGACACAGACAGGGCCAAACCCACACACCAGACAACAGACCCAGAGGGTGCCGACCCCTCATGGCAGGCCATCCAGCAGTCAGCAGTCTGTCCTCTACTCTCCTTCTTCACCATCACTCTTACCCCCTCACTTCTACACACCAGGGCAACAGGAACACCTTGCCCCAATCATATGGTACACGGGAATAACTTGCCCCAATCATATGGTACACGGGAATAACTTGCCCCAATCATATGGAACACGGGAACAACTTGCCCTGTCCATATGTGTGCAGCATGGGAAATCTTTCCTCGCATCACCATTACAAACCCAGTTGACACTTTCTTTGTTTGATCTTCTCTAATTCCTGGGTCACATTCTATGGAGACAGTCAGCAAATAACCACAGAACAGGCCACTGGTCACAGAACAGGCTACTGGTTACAGAAGAGGAGAGGATACTGGTCAAATAGGCTACTGGTTACAGAACAGGCTACTGGTTACAGAACAGGCTACTGGTTACAGAACAGGCTACTGGCTACAGAATAGGCCACTAGTCACAGAATAGGCCACTAGTCACAGAATAGGCTACTGGTCGGCACTTTTATCACAAATACTCTTCACCTCCCAGACCAACAAAAAGAAACCCCAGCAATGAAAACAAAAACAAGTCATGCACACATACAATACTGTACAAACATGAGTGTAGTATCATCACACACAGCAGCAATCTAAACAGGCTTTCATTTTCATGGCCAAGAAAATAAAAGGTGTGTGGTGGGGGGGGGGGGGAGGAAAGAAAGACAATTCACACACTCTACTACACGCCACAACATGAGCCAATTCTGCGATCCGGTGGTCAGATCCTAGGAAAATATCTCCACAAAATATGAGGATGAAAGCATGAAGGGTGGAGTAGTCAGCAGACAGCACAACAGACACAGCCAACACAGGCTGGCACAGAAGTCAGGGACAGAAATGAAAGCATTTCCAGAATATTCACAGAGAGGGGTTGCTATCAGCTTCCATCTGCTGAAAGGTCCCCTACACAAGGGGGTGGGGGGGGGGGGGGGGGGTTGGGCAAGATGGGGGAGGGGGATGACGGGAGCCTTGGTGGCTTGAAAGACGGGAAAGAAAGACAGAAAGGAAAGTGGGAAAGAAAGACAGAAAGGGAATTGTGACAGCAGACAGTGAGCCCAACTCTATCACCATCACTCTGCTGTGTTTGACTACCACCACCACCACCACCACCCTCCCCCATAGCGTATCCACTGTACACACACACACAGACACACAGCACACACACACAGAGCAAAAACACACACACACACACAGACCAAAACTCACACACACAGAGACCAAAACACACACAGAGACCAAAACACACAAAGAGACCAAAACACACACACAGACCAAAACACACACACACACAGACCACAAAACACCACACACAGAGACCAAAACACACACACACAGACCAAAACACACACACACAGACCAAAACTCACACACAGAGACCAAAACACACACACGGAGACCAAAACACACACACAGAGACCAAAACACACACACAGAGACCAAACACACACACACAGACCAAAACACACACACAGAGACCAAAACACACACACACAGACCAAAACACACACACAGACCAAAACACACACACAGACCAAACACACACACTATCTCTCTCTCTCTCTCTCTGTGTGTGCAGACAGCAAAGCACAGACCCACACCCCTGACTGACGCTCCCACAGCCAGCGTTGATGGCGAGCAAGCAGACCACAGGGAAGCGAGAGAGAGCGGGAGGGAAGGAAGGAAGGAGGGAAGGAAGGAAGGAAGGAAGGAGGGAAGGAAGGAGGGAAGGAAGGAGGGAAGCGAGAGAGCGGGAAGGAAGGAAGGAAGGAGGGAAGGAAGGAAGGGAGGGAGGGAAGGAAGGAGGGAGGGAAGGAAGGAAGGGAGGGAGGGAAGGAAGGAGGGAGGACTAGTTGAGCATGGTGTGACGGTCGTAGATGTTGCGGCGCTGCTCCTGCACGGTTCCCTTCCACTTCTTCTGCTCGTCTGTCACGCGGTTCAGCAGCGAGCGTTGTCTGGCCGCGGCCGCAGCAGCAGAGGGGGTGGTGGGGGTGGCGGGCTCCAGCTGGGAGAGGTGGGGGGTGGACATGTCCTCCTGTGCCAGGCAGACAGACAGACAGACATCGTGTACAGACCCCCGTCTGGGCTGACATCAAGGGCTGTTGCAACTGCAGTGTGTGTGTTTGCGTGTTTGTGTTTGTGTGTGTGTGAGCGTGCACATGAGTGTGCGTGTGTGTGTGTGTGTGTCTATGTGTATAATGTACAGCAGTACAGAAAGGCCACAGCAGATCACAGTACATAAAAGTCATGAAGACGTCAGCACAGAAGTGTAGATATATATATATATATATATATATATATATATATATATATATATATATATATATATATATATATATATATGTCAGCATAGAAGTATACAAAGGTCACAGCAGATGTCAGCATAGCAGTACACAAAGGTCACAGCAGATGTCAGTACATAAAGGTCACAGTAGATGGTAGTATACAAAGGTCACAGCAGATGGCAGCACACAACAGTCACAGCAGATGGCAGTACACAAAGGTCATTAAAGATGGCAGTACATAAATGTCATTAAAGATGGAGTACATAAAGGTCACAGCAGATGTCAGTACACCAGTATACAAAGGCCACAGCAGACGGCAGCACAGCAGCGGTACATAAAGGTCACTGCAGATGATGGTACATAAAGGTCACTGCAGATGATGGTACATAAAGGTCACTGCAGATGATGGTGCATAAAGGTCACAGCAGTACATAAAGGTAACAGCAGATGCCAGTACCGCAGTACATAAAGGTCACAGATGTAGATGAAAAGCTAAAAATATATACATATAATAAATGATAACAGATGTACAAAAAAAAGCAGTATATGGAATGATATTAACAGACATAAGTAAACAGCAGTATTAGCTTTGCAGAGGACTCCACCTCAGCCACACTAAGGGACCATCTTGAACTGGGGGGGGAGGAGGGGGAGGGGGGTGGAAGCAGTGATGCAATTCATTTAAGAAATCACTTAATTCTTTCTGGGGACATGTGGGTGTGCTACACGATGTATTGAGGGCAGGGGTGTAGGGATATGTTTCTGGGGACATGTGGGTGTGCTACACGATGTATTGAGGGCAGGGGTGTAGGGATATGTTTCTGGGGACATGTGGGTGTGCTACACGATGTATTGAGGGCAGGGGGGTAGGGATATGTTTCTGGGGACATGTGGGTGTGCTACACGATGTATTGAGGGCAGGGGTGTAGGGATATGTTTCTGGGTGGGGACATGTGGGTTGTTGTTGTTGTTGACTTCAATTTTACGTCTGTTCACTTCTAGAGATATTAGATGATGACATGTGGGTGTGTTACATGATGTATTGAGGGCAAGGGTGTAGGGATATGTTTCTGGGGACATGTGGGTGTGCTACATGATGTATTGAGGGCAGGGGTGTAGGGATATGTTTCTGGGGACATGTGGGTGTGCTACACGATGTATGTCTGTTATACTGCGAGGGCAGGGGTGTACAGTGGTGTAAATGGCCAGAAGAGTCTAGGTCATGAACTTCTTGTGTTTTTGAGATGACAAAGTATTTAAGTATTGCACTGTATTGCAGCGTATTGCACTGTATTGCAGCATATTGTAATACTACCACCCGGCCCTCCCCCTTACTCTGTGACGTCCCTCTCTATACTGACAGCTCACCTCCACCCCTACCCCTTCACCACCCCCCCCCCCCCCCCCCCCCCCCCACTACCAATTCCCCTAGCTGGCAGGGAGCCCTTGGACGGCAGTGTCAGGGAAGGAAGGAAGGCTGGCGGGCCTGAGGCTTCCGTTAGCTACGACACGGGGGGGGGGGGAAAGAGGAAGAAATGCCGAAGCGGTTGGTTACCAAATTCACCTCCTCATCCGTGTGCTGGCTGTAGGAGGCCGGGCGTCGCTGGATCAGCGGGTCCAGACACAGCAGGAACAGCATGTACACAAACAGCAGCGACACCACGCAGATGATGAAGATCACCACCACCTGAAACCACCCCACACACACACAGCCCCCTCAAACAGTGCACCAACCACCCCATTCAGCGCACCAGGCAAAACACCTGCTGCATAAAACAGTACACAAACCACCTGAAACAGTAGTAAAGTAAAGGTAAAGGAGTCCCATAACCTATACGGTCGTAGGGGAGCGAGGCGTCAGAGACCTCACTTCTCTAGGGCCAGCATATTGAGGGCGGCGCCCATCTCCTCTCCCTCGCTGCTTTACCTTCCCTGACCCTAAAGAGGGCAGGTACCCATTTACAGCTGGGTGAACTGGGGGAACTGTACTGAAGCCAAGGCGCGCACACGGTCACCCATCCAACTGGTAACCACGCTCGATGCTGCTTAACTTGGCTGGGGGAAAACGAGTGCTCCAACCATGACCTAAAACAGTACGTCTTCTTTGTTCAACACTTGGACAGCAACTATTGTTGTCTTGTCGCATGACCGAAGATGTGTTGCACTGCTGTTAAGCCCCTGACAAGTCAGGCCCAGCGCATCCTACTTTGGCATGGGAGAGAGAATTGGTATCTTTTAAAAGTCTTTCTGGAAAAAAAGGCAGGAGAATGGATCAAGAAGGCAGAAAACAGACAAGAAGAAGCGACAGGAAGAAAAGGAATAAGGCAGTAACAAGGAGAGGGATAGAAAAGAGGGAATTCCTAGCGCAGAATTTCCAGAAGGTGGGGATTTGTACTGACAAGCCCCTGGCATCCCCACAGGGGAAAACAGTACACTTACATCTTCAGGGGAAAATCAGTACACTTACATCTTCAGGGAAAACAGTACACTTACATCTTCAGGGAAAAACAGTACACTTACATCTTCAGGGGAAAATCAGTACACTTACATCTTCAGGGAAAACAGTACACTTACATCTTCCGGGAAAACAGTACACTTACATCTTCAGGGGAAAACAGTACACTTACATCTTCAGGGGAAAACAGTACACTTACATCTTCAGGGGAAAAAACAGTACATTTACACCTTCAGGGGGGAAACAGTACACTTACACCTTCAGGGGGAAAACAGTACACTTAGATGTTCAGGGGGGGGGAAACAGTACACTTAGATGCTCATGGGCGAAACAGTACACTTAGATGTTCATGGGGGAAACAGTACACTTAGATGTTCAGGGGGGAAACAGTACACTTAGATGTTCAGGGGGGAAACAGTACACTTAGATGTTCAGGGGGGAAACAGTACACTTAGATGTTCAGGGGCGAAACAGTACACTTACATCTTCAGGGGAAAAACAGTACACTTAGATCTTCAGGGGAAAACAGTACACTTACATCTTCAGGGGACAAACAGTACACTTACATCTTCAGGGGAAAACAGTACACTTACATCTTCAGGGGAAAACAGTACACTTACATCTTCTGGGGGGAACAGTACACTTACACCTTTACTCATAAACAGGTCACCTGAACCAGTACCTAAGGAATGATGGATCGGTGGTCTAGAGGTAACGCGCCTGTCTAGAAAGCGAAAAGTCCGGGTCAGAAGTGTGCGGTGGTTCGTACCCCGTTTGGACCCGAAACTTTTCCCCCATCCATTAGACCATGAGTGGTGGTCTTGACGCTAGTCTTTCGGATGAGACGATAAACCGAGGTCCCGTGTGTTACACATAATTATTTAGCACACGTAAAAGAACCCACGGCAACAAGAGAGTTGTCCCTGGCAAAATTATGTAGAAAAAAGCCACTCTGATAGGGAAACAAATACAGTTGCAGACAGGAAAAAGAAAAAAAAAGGGTGGCGCTGCTCTTGTGGCGACGCGCTCTCCCCGGGGAGAGCAGCCCAAATTTCACAGAGAGAAATCTGCCGTGACTTAAAGTGGTATGAAATGAAATGAAATGAAATGAAATGAAATAAGGAAGGAAGGTGGATGGAGCTCTAGCCGAGGAATAAAAAACCAAAAAAAGAGAAACAAACAAACAGACTTCATTCAGACTGACAGCGAAGGGAGGTGGGCAGCGGGCCATACCTTGATGGTGGTGGTGTTGCGACTCTCGTACTTGCACTCACAGTAGTGACAGATGTCGATGTGCTGTGGAGACTCCACTGGAGGTACGACGTATTCACACTGACTGCACACACACACACACACACACACATCAGACGGGACAGCCTAGTGGTCAGAACATTGCGCTCGCAATCTGACGACCCGGGTTCGATTCCCGTTCAAGGGGGATATTTTCCTCTGGAGTTAACATCAGTGCAAACTCCACTCTCCCCCAAAAGTCCTTCGGATGAGACTATAAACCGAGGTCCCGTGTGTGAACGCACGCAGAACATCTTGCGCACATGTTAAATCCTGTTCCGCTTTTCGTAAGAATAGGCCATAGTGTGCCGGTGGGAACAGATGACAGAATCCACATATCCGCATACACACGGGGACTGGATGTAAAAAAGCACATAAATGCTTATTCCATTAACCTCGATATTAAAGAATAAATAAATAAAAATAAATAAACACACACACTACCTACAGAGGTCACCAAGCCTCCAACACTCACCAGAGGTTATAATATAATTTATTACATACTGTGCACACTATTTGTGTTGACCAACACACTACCTACAGAGGTCTCCAGCACTCACCAGAGGTTGGGCTCCACCATCTTGATGTAGACGGGCCCAGTGCCGTTGTTGCCCAACACCCGCGGACACACACACTTGCAGCGCACATCCTCAAAGCTGGCCCCCTGCACAACAGCCACAGCACTTCAGGACTAACTTGAAATGAATTTGATGAAAAGTCAACAACAACAACAACAACGTGAAACTCATAAGATGGAAGGTGGCAGGAGGGTTAGAGGCGTTCACCTACCTGACAAGTAAACTGTGAAGTTCTGGGTTCGATTCCCAGCCTTGCCCTTTCTTTCCAGTTTGATGAGAAAATCAAACTGAATGTCAAAGTCCTTCTGATGAGACTACAACCCAAGGCCCTATACAGTATTCATGAGCGAATGCATGCAGGACATCCTGCACACACATTTTTAAAAAACCTGTTCTGCTTTTTGGAAGAGTAGGCCATTTTGTGCTGGTAGGAACAGATGAAAAATGGTTGCATGTGCAAATATTTCACCATTCCAGGCATCCGCCAACCTTGAAGCTCTAGCCAAGGAGGAAAATAAACAAACAAACAAACCCCCAAAACTAAACCCAAACCCCAGTACTTATAAATCATAAAATTGCTAGCACAAGTCTATAGATAGATTCTAAAATGATTTTAAAGGTTGAATGCTGACATTAGGAGTAAGTTGAAGAGTTTTAGACAAGTTTCAAGTTTGTGTTCATTCAGGACGAAGGAAGATACCTAAACTGACACAGTCCCTCCACTACCTATACTGTTGCCCTTGTTCTGTACAGTCAGAAGCTGCTAACACTAGTAACAGCAAGCCACTGCTCTTTTCATTTTCACTTTGCTTCTGTTAGTCTTTGGAAGTCACAGAGAGAGAGAGAGAGAGAGAGAGAGAGAGAGAGAGAGAGAGAGAGAGAGAGAGAGAGAGAGGAGAGAGGGAGACCACAGAAGTTGTGTAGCTCTAGGGAAACTGTCAGTCACTGACAGCAGTGCTGAGAATGCTGCAGTCTGCAGGACAAGCTCTAACACGCAGCCACGCATTTAGCACATGTGTACATGTTGTATGCTATGCACTGACACATGACTGATAGTGATACAGACGGTCTGCTCGTTTATCACTAAAAAAAGAAAAAAGAAAAACAAGAAGGCTGGCAGCAGCAATGTCACCCCACAGTGCACAGCTTGTGCACCATCCTCACTCATCACTCTGGCCTTGGAGCCAACAGAGGCAGAACTGGCATTTTTATATCAGAACTACGACTTCAGCTAGGTGTGAATCCAAACCTTTTGCATTCACAACAATCACACCTTCTTCCCTGTCAAAAACTAAGATTTCACATCCATCCACAATCCTATAGTGGGAATCAATGGCCAGGGGCATGAGACACTCTGTTCAAATCTGACACAGTGATAGTATTAATATGGTATAAAATAATGGCCAAGAGGCACACCTTACAATTATGGTGCAAAATAATGGTCATCAGACACCCTGATGATAGTGATACGGTGTGATATAATGCCCATGAGACATTCTGATATGGTGAGAAATAATCAATGGTCATGTAACCGTCTGCTCAGTCTTGAGTATTCTATCATAATGCGAACCAAAAACTTCAAAAACGAGTCAGAACATATCATTTCTGTCTTGTCACATGTGACTGTGCAGTGATGTGGGTGGGTGAAGAAAAAGGAATGGTGTAGGCATACTAAATGTAGCTCAGCCCTGGACCCATAATTTATTTCACTGAGTTACCCCCTTTTACTGTTTTAGGTGCAGTGTGATGTGTGCTTAAGAGTAAGACATTCTACAGACTTTCTCACACAGGGCCTTAATATAGTCGGGATGTATACATCATTACATGTATCGATGTATGCATGCTGCACATTCTTACACACAGCCTTTTATTTTAAAAAAAATTCTCACACGCTGACACAGGGCCTTAATCTACAGTTTCACTCAAACGAGTCAAAGGACTAGTACTAGGGGAAAGAAGCCAGAACCAATGTTTTAACTCTGCAGAAGAAATCTCAAACTCCGTGATGGCTCAACCCAACACAACCCTTTGAGCTCTTTCAGTTTTACACTCCCAACCTCAAATCATTTCTTTAAGAAAAAGAGAGAGAGACACACACACACACGACAGAGTGAGCGAGACTCAGAGAGAGAGAGAGAGAGAGAGAGAGAGAGAGAGAGAGAGATTTTTATTTTATTTTATTTTGAGGATAATGGAATAAGCACTCATGTGCTTTTTCATTCAGTCCCCATGTGTATGCAGTTTTGTTAATTTTGTCATCCGTTCCCACTGGTACTGGTACACAATGACCTACTCTTCCGAAAAGTGGAATGGGTTTTAACATGTGCACAAAATGTTCTTGGTGAGTTTGCACAGGGGACCTCGCTTATAGTCTCAACTTAAGGACTTTTGGGGAGAGTGGAGTGGGCACTGATATTAACTCCAGAGAGGAGAGGAGAGAGACAAACAGACAGACAGACACAGACAGACAGACAGAGATCCACCTTCTTCCTATTTTGCAACAAAGAAGTTTTGCTATGAACAATATAACAACCCAGGTCCACACACATGGACAACCCCACACAGACACACCCATAATTTATGGAGTAATGGGGAGACTGGTCAACAAAACACAATGGGATACTAATAGCAAAAGTAAGAATTCAATCATTATTACAATTCACTAAGATCGCATGGTGCGCATTTACTTTGTAAATGCGTTCCACAATTTCTACCCCCTATTACGGCAATGGGCACCCAACATCAACTGACTATCTGCTAATGTTTACGGCCTACTGGCCTACTGTGTTAGACCTATTCATAACTCCTACTCCGAGTTCCCTGCTTTACTCACCTCCGAAAAGTCAGGCAAAGCAACAAAGACAACAATAAGAACAACAGCTATGGTATTCAAAGTAGACAGGCCCATTGTTACGTTGATTTGTTTACAAATTTCAAGCAGATCACTTTATAGACCAGCAGAGGTTGACAATCGCAAGTGTATCATTCGCATAATCAATGAATTCTTGTGCTATTATCCACAAAGCAGATGTTCACAATACTTTACATGAACGCAAATATTTTATTATTTTTTTATGTCGAGGATAATGGAATAAGCACCCATGTGCTTTTTTTTACATCCATTCCCTGTGTGTATGCAGCTTTGTAAATCTGGATCTGAATGAGGACGTTGCCTATGCTGGGTAATACCAAAACAGGACTAATAGGCCGATCTTCCAAGTAAAACTAGGGTCTGTTACAGAGCCCCTTTAATCTTATTTGATCAGCTATCATTAGTATTTATGTATTTATTGTATTCATTTATTTATTCTTTGATTTCGAGGATAATGGAATAAGCAGTCATGTGCTTTTTCGTCCAGTCCCCGTGAGTATGCAGTTTTGTAAATTTTGTCATTGGTTCCCACTGGCACACAATGGCCTACTCTTCCGAAAAGCGGAACGGGTGTTAACGTGTGCGCAAGATGTATATATCCATGTGTGGGAGAGTCAGTGTATAAGCCTGGATGCTGCATATGATCTCTGGTCTGGGAAGGTGCTCTTTTTTCTTTCTTTTTTTGTTTGTATTCTTTTATTTCGAGGATAATGAATAAATGCTCAGGATCAGATCAGTTTGGGGGGCATTGTTCAAACGCAACTTAGCCGATGTGGCTTTTTTGTATGCCCCATCAGTTTCTATTCATTTCCTATCTTCGTTGAGATTTTCTCTTTCTTTTTCCTCTTTCTATGTTGGTCTGGTCGTTAAATTCAGTCTCTTCTTAATCAAAGTCATGTTAAATTTCTTTCAAATCATCATTTTTGTCTATGAGATTCTTAAAGGTATCTATACTAGGTGCTTGCTTAATATCATTTGTTAGTCTGTTCCAATGATTGGTTACTCTATTGCTAAATGTAAACTTTCTTGAACTTGTTCTAAAGTGTTGTTTAAATATCTTTTCGGTGCTGTGTTTTGCTGTGTCTTTCTTTGGGTCTAGAAAGAAGTGTTTTCTATTTAGATCATCAAACCCATTAAATATGTTGTGTGTCTGTATCAGATCTCCTCTCACTCTTCTTAGTGATTGTAGTCGTAGATATTTCAATCTTTCTTGAAATGAATAGTCTTTTATTTCAAACATCATTTTTGTTGCTCTTCTCTGAACTCTTTTATGGGCCTGTGACTGCCTTTACATTAGTGTTGGGTACGGTACCGTGTTCCCATATTCCAGAATAAGTCTCACCAACATTTAAAAAAAAAAAGTAAGGTAAAGGTGTCCCATAACCTATAAGGTCGTAGGGGAGCGAGGCTCAACTTCTCTAGGGGCCAGCATATTGAGGGCGGCGCCCATCTCCTCTCCCTGGCTGCTTTACCTTCCCTTCCCTGACCCTAAAGAGGCAGGTGCCCATTTACAGCTGGGCCCACATAGGCTTATTAATTCCTCAGTTCAGTTTAGCCACGCTCTTTTGAAGGAAGTGCCACTGCATGCAGAACATCACTATACAATAATATGTGTAATAAATCCTCATAGTTTAGTCGATGGTTTACACGCTGCTGCATCACTTAATGTGCTGGTGAAGACCCTAGTTCATACTGGGTATTAGAATATTTTTTTGCAGATGTTCTGTACATTTAAACTGATATTCTTGTACTTCAACAAAAATTAATCTCTTAACAATTTGTTGTTTTGCTGTGTGAATATCCAGAATAAATGAAAAGAAGACGCAGAAAAAGAGCTTTTTGAAGGGAGACTACTGTCGAGTTTGAGGAATTCAGAGCTGCTCGGTAATGGTGGTGCTCCGCTGGGACAATGCAATCAAACAAACGAAAGAAGAAAACAAACAAAACCAAAAAAAATGACAACCCCCCCCCCTGTAATATGCGATGATGAGAAGGATCTAGGGGGAATTTTTTTGACAAAACATCGTCATTTGACGAATGTAAAGAAAGCGCTGTAAGCAAAGCAAAAGTAGGTCTAGGGGTGAATAGGCAAGAATTTTAAGTATTAAAAGAATTTATTACTTCAAAAGACCAACTGCATTACATAAAATTACACATGGATATGACGCACAGATCCCTTAACATGCTTCAACATACACACACAACTTATTCACTCATTAACAATAATTTGAAAATTCGACACGAAAGCCTATGGCTAAGGGAAGTAAATCTGATAGAAACAGAACATCCGGGCTTTCTTGTTGCTGATCCAAGGTGTCTGCCGGTTGAAGGACAAAATGTTGTCAACTTTTGCAGTTCGATCAGGTATCAGACGAGTATTTGAATTACTTAACCACGTGATAAATGTACAATTTATTTAAACTGCAGATATTTTTCATGACCAATAATATTCTTGGAAACTCTGTTGAAAGTTATGTCGGTGCTATGTACACAGTAAATGCAGACGACATGCCGTGCAGCAGTGCTATGTGCAGCGTCTGCTGTTGCTAGCTTGAATCGAGTGAGGTCAACTTTCAGTTGGTTGAATTGAGTTACGAATGTCAAAATATTCATTACATTTTTATGTCGATCATTCTGTAAACATTGTCATAGTTTCCTGAAAATCATGTAGAATCTGAGCAAAGTCCGCAAAGTTTTACTGTGGGGTGGGGTGACATTGTAAGCTGTGACCCCGATAAAGTGTACAAGAAGCAACAATTTAGTATTATTTACACACACACACACACACTCACACACACACACGCACACACACACACACACACTGACTGGTGCACACATGTTAATCCAAACATGCATACAGAATGAGAAAGTGAGAGGGAGGACAGTTTCAAGAGGAAATTTGATATTATTTGGAACTCTGTGTGTGTGTGTGTGTGTGTGTGAGAGAGAGAGAGAGAGAGAGAGAGAGAGAGAGAGAGAGAGAGAGAGAGAGAGAGAGAGAGAGAGAATGTGAAGGGAAGCAGAGAGCGGACTGGGAGACTAGCACATTCAGAGTAACTTTTAGTTTTATTGTTTTTAGGTAAGACTAATCACTGATTTAAATCACTAACCTAGAGATTGAGACTGGATACCAGTGGATAGTCTCTTCCACTAGACCTGTAGATCAGTTAGACTTAGAGAGTTAGAGACTGTGATTGGAAGATGTGCAGGTGGGGCAGTGGCTTGCCAGCAAATTTGGGTGCCATCTGGTTCATAGGTCTAGAGCTTTTATGATGGCATTTACTGATTAAGGCTGCATAATAATAATAATAATAATAATAATGTATGGAATTTATATAGCGCTGAATCTTGTAAAGCAACAAATCAAAGCGCTCAGATAACATGATTAAAAAAATTTTTTAATTTATTATTTTATATCGAGGATAATGCGGTTTTGTAAATTTTGTCATCTGTTCCCACCGGCACACAATGGCCTACTCTTTTGAAAAGTGGAACAGGATTTAATGTGTGCGCAAGATGTTCTGCATGCGTTCGCACACGGGGCCTCGGTTTATAGTCTCATCCGAAGGACTTGTAAGGGATACTATACTATATTAGTATATATAATTTTGTTGTGGTACAAGTTGTTTTCCTTTGAAAGTTACAATATGATGTTAATGTTGAAGTGTATGTCACTAGTATGTGTGATGTTGGAGATAGATGGAATGTTTTGTTTGGTATTATGGTTATTATATCAAGATACTTGTCTTACGTCAGTATCTCTTATTACAGGAGTGTTTGGCACTTCAGTGCTGAGGACCCAGGCTCCCAGGTGAGTGGATATGAAACGGACTAATTTAGTAATTAATTCATTCTTACTTGCACTAGATTTGAAGAGTAGCAGACTGACTTTTTGGGTTGTGGGGTGGGGTGGGGGCTGCTGATTGCCCTTTTGTTGTCCCCCGGTGAGTGGGCTGAAAAAGACAAATCACACATATATATTCGTTTTCAAATTTGTATTATTTCTTTTTCTCAGTATTTCATCTGTCTCTCAGTGGCTGTCTAGTGAGTGTCTCTCTTATGTCTCTCTCTCTCTCTCTCTCTCTCTCTCTCTCTCTCTCTCTCTCTCTCTCTCTCTCTCTCTCTCTGAGTCCGTAGCTTAATAAGATTTTATTTAATCCTTGTATACATGAAGCCTGAATATCATTTGAAATTTAAATTTATAAATTTATAGACATACAAGTTCTTAATTAGTTTGACATAAACTTTGATAAAGCTTTTGATATAAGGGAAATTATGAAGTCTTGCGTTCTTTCTTCCCCCCCCCCCCCCCCCCCCCCCCCCCCCTCTCTCTCTTTGGTTGTTTTTTTTGGGGGGGTGGGCGGGTAGTTTTTCATAAATTTACATATATGTTAGTTTCACATAGCTTTACTACAAGTGTACTTTACTCAATTACTGTTTATTTAGGTTTACTACAAGGTACTTTTCTCAGTTACTGTAGTGTACCTTTTTAGTATTAGTCATTATCTTATTTTCCCTTTGTGTATGAACTATGAGCCAACATGAATAAATCATGTCTAAGTGGAGGGCTACCTCCGGCCTGGTACATCACATTCTGCTCCTGTCTGTCTGAACCAGGGTCCTGGCTGTGGTGCCAGTGGGAAGCCGAGGCAGCAGCAAAGCTGCGGAACAAGCGTCGCAGTGGGAGGAAGCCAACAAGATCTTTTTTGGGCCAGAGAGAGACACCAAGAACTTCCCACACCCAGTCATGGCTGAGGAGAGTGGCAAAGTTCGCCTGGGCTTTGTGCCTGAAGAGTGGTTCCAGTTTTTCTACAACAAAACGGGCGTCACTGGTTAGTGTGTGTGTGGTGTTGTGGTTACATGCGTGAGTGTGTGCATTACATGCACATATGTGCACAGACCTGTGCAGCCTCTGTATATTTTGGCATTTGTTTAGGAAGAAAAAAATTGTACATTGAAATCTGATTTTTGTCATAAAAGAATGGAAACATTGAAAACGCTGTCTGCAAACATTCAGACTTCTGCTTGCTGTATTGTAGAGTCAGTGCACATGTGTCATGACCTTTGACATTTCTGTTTCTCACAACAATGTGGTGTCCAGAACCTGGAGGCAAGTTTTGCTGACCAAACTACGAGTTGAGCGGAGAAAGATGTGGAGCAGAAATAGGTTTAGGGGACAGCATGGGCTGATGATAGGTGCGTTCACAAATATAGATGCACAAATGGCAAAATGAGTAGTTTGATTTGCGAGGTATGATTTGGAGCATGTGCTTCATCTCTTGCAGTTGTGAAACTTGCCCTTGAGTTCATAAAGTGGTTGGGAAGACGGTAAACCCCCCAACACTTTAACACTGTATAGCTTTTTAAGTTTTAAAAGCACCAGTCTCTTGATAAGTAAAAAATGGGCAACCCTTTTGCCTCTCTTTGGCATATTTGAGGAGAAAATCAGCTGAAGAGTGTAATCATTAACCCAGTCCAAACCAGATTGACCAAGACTGACTGCTGGTAGTGGGTCAACAACTGTCACCATTGTATATCCCACAATGCAAATGCAACAGGAAAGTCTTCTGATAGTGAAGACCCTGGAGGCCATTTTGAATTTGGTTGCAAGAGATTTGGTTGAGTACTTTGGCTGCTGTGAATTTAAAAAAAGAAAACTTTCTTTTTAATTTTTTTTATATTTTGGCAAACACAAGGGGCAGGTTTTCTGACCATAAAATAGTGCAGGAGAGTCCACTTCCAAACTGAATTATTTAATCTGCATTTGGATGGAGTCTAAGAATTGATATCAAACTGACAAAGACGGAATAATCTACACCAGAGTGCATTTTCTGTCAGCATGTTTGCGTCCTCAGTGTTCATATCTCAAACTGATTTTTCTTTTACTCATGGGGTAAACCTAAACCTGGGGACGGGATAGCTCAGTGGTCGGAGCACTTGCTTTCCCCCAGCCAAGTTAAGCAGCGTCGAGCGTGGTTACCACTTGGATGGTGACCGTTTGTGTGCCTTGGCTTCAGTACAGTTCTCCCAGTTCACCCAGCTGTAAATGGGTACCTGCCCTCTTTAGGGTCAGGGAAGGTAAAGCAGCGAGGGAGAGGAGATGGGCGCCGCCCTCAATATGCTGGCCCTAGAGAAGTGAGGTCTCTGACGCCTCGCTCCCCTACGACCTTATAGGTTATGGGACACCTTTACCTTTTACCTTTTTTAAACCTAATAACACATATCTCATATCTTGACTACACTGAGCATGTGAGTATGCAAACAATGGCATATTAATATTCACACACACACACACACACACACACACACACACACACACACACACACACACACACACACACACACACACACACACACACACACACACACACACACACACTCACTATATTACGATAGTCCCAACAGTTTTATCCCATTATCAAACCTGTTGAGATTAATTTCTTAGTTGATGAAAGAGAACAAGAAGTATATTGTCGTATAAATATTGGAATAAGTAATATGGGGGGACACAGATCTGTGTGCACATGACTGTGTTGTACACATATGTGTGACAAAGTCTTAAGATATTGTGTGTATGTTTGTGCACATGTGTTGTACACATATGTGTGACAAAGTCTTAAGATATTGTGTGTATGTTTGTGCACATGTGTTGTACACATATGTGTGACAAAGTCTTAAGATATTTGTGTGTGTATGTTTATGCACATGTGTTGTACACGTATGTGTGACAAAGTCTATAGTTGTGTGAGTGTGTATGTTCACATGTGTTGTACACATATGTGTGACAAAGTCTCTAGTTGTGTGTGTATGTTTGTGCACATGTGTTGTACACATATGTGTGACAAAGTCTCTAGTTGTGTGTGTATGTTTGTGCACATGTGTTGTACACATATGTGTGACAAAGTCTGTAGTTGTGTGTGTGCACATGTGTTGTACACATATGTGTGACAAAGTCTCTAGTTGTGTGTGTGTATGTTTGTGTACATGTGTTGTACACATATGTGTGACAAAGTCTGTAGTTGTGTGTGTGCACATGTGTTGTACACATATGTGTGACAAAGTCTCTAGTTGTGTATCTGTATGTTTGTGCACATGTGTTGTACACATATGTGTGACAAAGTCTGTAGTTGTGTGAGTGTGTATGTTCACATGTGTTGTACACATATGTGTGACAAAGTCTCTAGTTGGTGTGTGTATGTTTGTGCACATGTGTTGTACACATATGTGTGACAAAGTCTCTAGTTGTGTGTGTGCACATGTGTTGTACACATATGTGTGACAAAGTCTCTAGTTGTGTGTGTGTATGTTTGTGCACATGTGTTGTACACATATGTGTGACAAAGTCTCTAGTTGTGTGTGTGTATGTTTGTGCACATGTGTTGTACACATATGTGTGACAAAGTCTGTAGTTGTGTGTGTGCACATGTGTTGTACACATATGTGTGACAAAGTCTGTAGTTGTGTGTGTGTATGTTTGTGCACATGTGTTGTACACATATGTGTGACAAAGTCTGTAGTTGTGTGTGTGTATGTTTGTGCACATGTGTTGTACACATATGTGTGACAAAGTCTCTAGTTGTGTGTGTGTATGTTTGTGCACATGTGTTGTACACATATGTGTGACAAAGTCTATAGTTGTGTGTGTGTATTTGCACATGTGTTGTACATGTATGTGTGACAGTCTCTAGTTGTGTGTGTTTGTACACATGTGTTGTACACATATGTGTGACAAAGTCTGTAGTTGTGTGTGTATGTTTGTGCACATGTGTTGTACACATATGTGTGACAAAGTCTATAGTTGTGTGTATGTTTGTGCACATGTGGTGTACACATATGTGTGACAAAGTCTATAGTTGTGTGTGTATGTTTGATCACATGTGTTGTACACATATGTGTGACAAAGTCTATAGTTGTGTGTGTATGTTTGATCACATGTGTTGTACACATATGTGTGACAAAGTCTATAGTTGTGTGTGTATGTTTGTGCACATGTGGTGTACACATATGTGTGACAAAGTCTAAAGTTGTGTGTATGTTTGTGCACAGGTGTTGTACACATATGTGTGACAAAGTCTATAGTTGTGTGTGTATGTTTGATCACATGTGTTGTACACATATGTGTGACAAAGTCTATAGTTGTGTGTGTATGTTTGTGCACATGTGGTGTACACATATGTGTGACAAAGTCTCTAGTTGTGTGTGTATGTTTGTGCACATGTGGTGTACACATATGTGTGACAAAGTCTAAAGTTGTGTGTATGTTTGTGCACAGGTGTTGTACACATATGTGTGACAAAGTCTATAGTTGTGTGTGTTTGTTTGATCACATGTGTTAAATAATAATAATAAGTTAAATTTAAATAGCGCAGAGACAAATCAAAGCGCTTACACTCAACTCATTCTTACACAGTCATACAACCCAGTAACAACTAATAGTTCCATCAAGTCCAAATGTGCACGCACACACGCGCGCACACACACACACACACACACACACACACACAGGTCACACACCCTGGCAGGGCAATAGAATCTTGGCTGTTGAAGGCAGGGAAAAACTGTGAGATGAAGCAGGAGAGGAAAATCTTAGGTTTGAAATAAATATGTCTTGAGACTGGATTTAAAAGTGTCATAAGAAGGCTCTTGGCGGAGAGAGAGAGGGGGATGTCATTCCAGATCGATGGACCAGAAATAGAGAAAGAGCAACGGCTGATGGTGGATTGGTTGAATCTAGGTATTCGTAAGGACAAGGTTATACACATATGTGTGACAGAGTCTCTAGTTGTGTGTGTGTGTGTTTTCAGGCCCCTACCTGTTTGGCGTGGGTCTGGTGACCACCTTGCTGTCCAAGGAGATCTGGGTGGTGGACCACGGCTTTGCTGAGGTCATCGGCTTCTTCGGCGCTGTCTGGCTTCTGACCAAGAAAGTGGGGCCCAAGATGGCCAAGTGGATGGACAACAAGAATGAAGTGAGTGACCGTGGGACATGGTTGAATGGCAGTACAAGGGGTGTTTTTATAGCTGGTGACTGGGACGTGGTTGAAGGGCAGAACAAGGGGTGTTTTATATTATAGCTGGTGACTGTGACATGGTTGAATGGCAGTACAGGGGGTGTTTTATATTATAACTGGTGACTGTGGAACATGGTTGAATGGCAGTACAAGGGGTGTTTTATATTATAGCTGGTGACTGTGGAACATGGTTGAATGGCAGTACAAGGGGTGTTTTATATTATAGCTGGTGACTGGGACATGGTTGAATGGCAGTACAAGGGGTGTTTTTATAGCTGGTGACTGTGGAACATGGTTGAATGGCAGTACAAGGGGTGTTTTATATTATAGCTGGTGACTGTGGAACATGGTTGAATGGCAGTACAAGGGGTGTTTTATATTATAGCTGGTGACTGTGGAACATGGTTGAATGGCAGTACAAGGGGTGTTTTTATAGCTGGTGACTGTGGAACATGGTTGAATGGCAGTACAAGGGGTGTTTTATATTATAGCTGGTGACTGTGGAACATGGTTGAATGGCAGTACAAGGGGTGTTTTTATAGCTGGTGACTGTGGAACATGGTTGAATGGCAGTACAAGGGGTGTTTTTATAGCTGGTGACTGTGGAACATGGTTGAATGGCAGTACAAGGGGTGTTTTTATAGCTGGTGACTGTGGAACATGGTTGAATGGCAGTACAAGGGGTGTTTTTATAGCTGGTGACTGTGGAACATGGTTGAATGGCAGTACAAGGGGTGTTTTTATAGCTGGTGACTGTGGAACATGGTTGAATGGCAGTACAAGGGGTGTTTTATATTATAGCTGGTGACTGTGGAACATGGTTGAATGGCAGTACAGGGGGTGTTTTATATTATAGCTGGTGACTGGGACATGGTTGAATGGCAGTACAAGGGGTGTTTTATATTATAGCTGGTGACTGTGGAACATGGTTGAATGGCAGTACAGGGGGTGTTTTATATTATAGCTGGTGACTGGGACATGGTTGAATGGCAGTACAAGGGGTGTTTTATATTATAGCTGGTGACTGTGGAACATGGTTGAATGGCAGTACAGGGGGTGTTTTATATTATACCTGGTGACTGGGACATGGTTGAATGGCAGTACAAGGGGTGTTTTTATAGCTGGTGACCATGGGACATGTTATAATTATTGAACAGTACACGGTGGGTTATTGATCAGTACACGGTGGGTTATTGATCAGTACACGGTGGGTTATTGATCAGTACACGGTGGGTTATTGATCAATACACGGCGGGTTATTGATCAACACACGGCGGGTTATTGATCACTACACAGCGGGCTATTTATTGAACAATACACGGCGGTGTTTTTCAGGTGGTGACCCAGGAGCGGTTTGTGAAGCCGGTGTTGGAGGCCAAGGCGGCGGCACAGGAGGTGGTGAGCGACAACGAGAAAGCCATCTGGCAGGAGGAGGGCCAGAAGTTCCTGTGGGAGGCCAAGAGGGTGAGGCTCTCAACACCCCTCACTTGATTATTTTGTCTGTGCTGTGTCTGTGTCTTCGCGACCCTCCGGCCCTGTCTGTGATCTTGCTTCTGTCTGTGCTGTGTGCGTGACGTCTGTTGTGTGTTGAAGTGTAAGGCGTCGTGTTCACCATCGTTTGTTGTCTGTCTGAGTCATTGTCCCTGACTGGTGTACAGACAGTTTGACAGTGAGGCACAGCAAAAACTTCGGTAAATCGGGGGTCTAGAGGTAACGCACCTGCCTAGAAAGCGAAAAGTCCGGGTTTGAAGTGTGTGGTGGTTGGATCCCTGTTTGGGCCAGAAACTTGTCCCCATCCATTAGACCGTGAGTGGTGGTCTGGGTGCTAGTCTTTTGGATGAGACGATAAACTGAGGTCCCATGTATTACACATATTTGTGTTACACATATTTAGCGCACGTAAAAGAACCCTCTGCAACAAGGGAGTTGTCCCTGGCAAAATTGTATTTAAAAAAGCCACTCTGATAGGGAAACAAATACCCAAAAAACCCCTTTTTTTTAAAGACAAACAAACAAACAAAAAGGGAAACAACTAGAAGTGCAGACAGGAACAGGAAAAAAATGGTGTCGTGCTGATCTTTTTACGTCGCGCTTTTGCTGTGGAGAAAAGCCCGAGTTTTTTACAGAGAAGTCTACCATGACTTAAAGTGGTGTACAATATATTTTTTGTTTACAGTGAAATAATTAACCCTTTGCTGGGCATAGCGTCCCAAAACGTCCGAACCTATCCTTGGGCACAACGGCCAAAAACGGCCGGCGTCGTGACCGTCACTTCAGTGCGTTCATACATTCGAAATTCCCGCCAATCTCGCTTCAAATCTCGTCAAAATAAAAGCACGAGACTGCCCACGTGACTTCCGCATGTACATTGCAAATGGCGGCGGTTGGAATGTGTTTGTGGCAAGTTTTGGAGGAAAAAAATCGCAATTTTTCCCAAGATGGACGCTATCTTCGAATCCGACATGTACGATCGTTTTTATGGCTTTCATGCCGAAAATATGACGCTGTGAGATGTGTATCCAGGCTCAAATATCGATGTAAGCGATCTGAGTAGTGTGTGTACTTCTGACTTTGTTGATTGAAGCGAGAAAGACCGGCTTTGACAACAACGAAGTTCGAGACGTAAATCGATCGTCAAATCTAACTCGGCCGATGCGCGTTTTGAATTCTGCTCATAGAATTGGGGAAATTATCGCGGATTTCGAGTTTGGCAATGGTTCACAACTTGATATATTTTGTGAATTGATTGCTATTTGGGACTTTTGTTATGGTAGCGGCTCGAACTGTAAAGTTAACATGCATCGCGATCGTCGGCGATCGTTGGCAAACAAAATGGCGACCGTCTGAATGTTTCATGTTTTCGTGCATCATTCATAAAAAAAACTAAAAACACAACAGTAGGTTGAAAACTTTTCTTCTGTAATTGTTTCTGAATGTTTTACTTTTTATTTTATCAAAATCCATGCATGCATTCCAAAGCTATTGCAACACTAACTGTGACACATACAAACCGATCAATGACTTGTGTGTTTATGCATTATAATTCTTTTTAAAAAAAATAACAACAACACACAATAGCAAATAGCAGTTTCTTTATTCATTTCTGCATTTTGCTGTTTTTATTTCATTACAATCAATTAAGCCATTGTGGAGTTATTTCATGTTAAATACACCCACCCACTCAGAGGCCATCCACCTCCATTTTGCTTGCCCAGCAGGAAGTGAACAAATGATTTTGCTGTGCCCAGCAAAGGGTTAACAAAGCGAATAAAAGAAATGCAAGGCATTTAAAAAACTTTTACATCCACTTTTTACAAAAATACAATTTGAGTGAAAGCTCGGGGAAAAAAATGTACTCATTTGTGAAAGAAAGCAAATGGCATTTTCATGAAACACTGGCAGATCTGATGACATTCTGACAGAGGTAGAAGTTGTGGAGATTTGCACTTCATCAGCTTACCACAGTTGTAACTTGACATAAGCTGAAGAAAATGCCATGGAAGCAAAGTTTGTTGTAAATGATTGAAGTAGGAACATTCCATGATAGGATTGAATTTATCTCCCAGAACAGACACACCACATTAGGAACATAGTATGTCTTCCTGTGGAATATTAAGAAAACGTCCAACCTCAACAGGGAGCTTGTGACAACTGCTGTGAAATTTGAGAAGAGCATAGACATATGTATATATATACATGTGGTCTATAG
>CM054152.1:51666727-51696727 GCA_028751875.1 Rapana venosa
TTCCCCCAGCCAAGTTAAGCAGCGTCGAGCGTGGTTACCAGTTGGATGGGTGACCGTTTGCGCGCCTTGGCTTCAGTACAGTTCCCCCAGTTCCCCCAGCTGTAAATGGGTACCTGCCCTCTTTAGGGTCAGGGAAGGTAAAGCAGCGAGGGAGAGGAGATGGGCGCCGCCCTCAATATGCTGGCCCTAGAGAAGTGAGGTCTCTGACGCCTCGCTCCCCTACGACCTTATAGGTTATGGGACACCTTTACCTTTACCTTACCACATTGTCATGGATTTACTTCCCTTTGCTTGGTCATTTTCATAGCTGTACTAAGGACAGCAGAGGGTTAAAAATTAACATTAAATTAAATTAATTGATTTCACATTCAGGCTTGTATACCAGCAGGAAAAGGAAAGGACAGGTTCAGTGAAGCACGGACAGAAATTCTGTAAAACCTTAGCACATTTCTGATGCTGAGTTTTGAGTGTTTGAAGAAAGAAGATGTAAGAGTGGCATTTTCTATATATTTATGAGATCTGCATTGAGAGGAAAGCTGAGTTTGTTATCTATACCACACCATATGCCGCACCACACCACACCACACCACACCATATGCCATGTCACACCTCACCACACCATACCACACCACATCACACCATACCACACTGCATCACATCACATCACACCATACCATACAACATCACACCACACCTCACCACACCACACCACACCTCTTCACACCACACCACACCTCACCACACCATTCCACACCATACCACATCACATCACACCACATCTCACCACACCACACTTCTCCACACCACACCACACCACACTACACCATATCACACCACACCGTACCACACCACACCTGAAGTAACCCGCACTCTGGCCCCTTGTTTCAGGAACAAGAGAGCATCAAAGTGTGCATTGCGCAGCTGAAGAAGATGTCAGCAGCCACTGCCTGAGCCTTTGGTGGGCTAGGTCTTCGCTGTCTGTGGGACCTGATGGTGGCCCCAGCACAGGGGGAGGGAGGGAGTGACGGAGTGCAGTGAGGGAGTGACGGAGTGCAGTGAGGGAGTGACAGGAGTGCAGCCTGCAAACGTCCCCATCCCTCCACTGGGAGTGTGGTCGTGGCACTCCCCCTGTGCGTGGCATCACGGCTCCCTGATTTCCATGGATTGTGTGACTGGTGTTGTACTGTAGTGTACTGTTGTGTACTGTTCTGTATCTGCCTGCAGAGTGCATCGACTGTTGTGTAGAAGAATACATAGTAAACTGTGATTTCGTAGTTTACCTGTTTGTATGTGTTCGTGTGCGTGCGTGTGTGTGTCAGACATGTGCTGGGGATTGGGGGAGAGAGTAACCACAGAATTTTTTGCAGGCAATCTGATTTGGCTCGGTGGTCTAGAGGTAACGCACCTGCCTAGAAAACAAGAAGTGTGCCACGGTGAGTTCAATCCTGAAACTTTCCCCCATCCACTAGACCTTGGTGGGGGTATGGGTGCTTGTCTTTTGGATGAGATGATAAACCAAGGTCCCATGTGCACACATTCATTGCATGTATAAAAAAAACCAACAAAAAACAACCCACCACGGTAACAGGACAGTTGTCGTTGGCAAAATTCTGGAGTAAAAAGCCACTATCAGAGTGACAGGGAAACAAACACATGTGGACATTTTTTTTTTCCAAAAAAGGGTGGTGTTGTTCCGATGGCAATGCACTCTCCCCGGGGAGAGCAGCCCAAATTTCACACACAGAAATCTTGTGGTGACATAAAGTAATACACAAAGTTATGATGATAATAATAATAATAATGTATGGAATTTATATAGCGCTGAATCTTGTAAAGCAACAAATCAAAGCGCTCAGATTTTATTTCATACCACTTCAAGTCACGGCAGATTTCTCTCCGTGAAATTCGGGCTGCTCTCCCCGGGGAGAGCGGGAGAACGCGTCGCCACTTAGCGCTGCGCCACCCTTTCACCCTTTTTTTTTTTTTTTTTTTTTTTTTTTTTCTGCAGCTGTATTTGTTTCCCTATCAGAGTGGCTTTTTTCTAAGAATTTTGCCAGGGACAACTCTCTTGTTGCCGTGGTTTTTTTTACGTGCGCTAAATAATTACGTGTAACACACGGGACCTCGGTTTATCGTCTCATCCGAAAGACTAGTGCCCAGACCACCACTCATGGTCTAATGGATGGGGGAAAAATTTCCGGTCCAAACGGGGTACGAACCGCCGCACACTTCAGACCCGGACTTTTCGCTTTCTAGACAGGCGCGTTACCTCTAGACCACCGATCCGATGATGAACTTGTACACCATAGTTTCCCAGTTAAAGAACCTTGGCACTGATGAGTCTACAAGCTCCTAGCAGTACAAAGTAGCACACTGAGGGACCTGACACGTTGCTTCCAACACCTCTGGGTGCCACAGCAGCCAACACAACTTGTGCTGAGCTGAAGTGTCCTTTGTTTTCTTTTCTTTGCTGCTGCTGAGTGTGACAGTCAGCACAGATGTACAAGTATCAGGCATTGTAGATATTCTGCACCGACATTGTCCGTGGGAAATGGTTTTGTAGGACTGATGGGTGTTTGAGGACCTCAAGACATGAACGTTCAGCTGGAGAGTATGACAGAGTCCTGAAAGAGGGGGACTGCTGTTAACGACTTGGCCGGAATGGTGCCAGTGGTCTCTGTGGACAAGCCTGTCCGTCATGTCAGAGAACAGGGTTCGTAGGGTCCTTTAAGGTCCTTAAAAGTCCTTAGTTTTGGGGGTCATCCCCTTAAAAGTCCTTAGTTTTGGGGGTCATCCCCTTAAAAGTCCTTAGTTTTGGGGGTCCCCATTTCAAGGCCTTAAAAATCAGACATACGCCTCCAGGTCCTTAAAAAAGTGCTTAAATTTTACTTTCACCGGAGAGAGTTTGTAGATGGATAATTAGGTGATCACTTAGATTGAAGTGTTTTATGCCAAGTGCACTCATTGGGCCAACGATTGTTTTTGATTTATGTTTTTGATTTACCCCCAATTAACTGTAGTGGAAATATTGATTTCTTGTTATGAAGAAATTTGCACAAAATGGCTGTAAATGGTTTCTTTACAGCTTTAAACTGTGTGAACATTGTTAAAATGCAAGCGCTATTTGTCAATGAAGGTCGTTAAAAAATGACCATGAGGTCCTTAAAAGTCCTTAAATTTTCTTTGCAAAGTTCTGTATGAACCCTGAAGAAACTATCCCCAAACAGTGGTCAGCATTTCTTCACTGACCAGATTTGGAAAGGGGTTTTCTACGGTGGTATACAACTCTGCTTCCACGTGTTGAAGCTTTAACTACCAGGAACTGTTGATCATAATTCCAAAGCTGGTGTGAATGCTCTGCAGAGCTCCACAGACCTGATTGTTGGTGGCATGTGTGTGAATGATTTGAATGTAGTAAGGGTGTTGCTTTGTTTGCTTTGCAAGAGTGAGGGCTTTAAAATGTCACATATTATTGTTATTGAGCACGAAGGCTCATCCAGGAGCTGAAACTCGAGTCAGGTCAGGCCAAAGGCATGGTTCTTACTATAAAAAAAATATCGAAAGTTCTGTCATTGAAAGATTATTGTCTATAGGTTTTTTTTCTAATTGAAATTTTGATAAATCATTTTCAAAATGGAGAAGTTGTAAGTGGTTACCTTCACTTTTTTTCCTTCTCTACTATTTCCTGGATATTATTATTATTATTATCATTGTACAAGGCATAAAAGACCATTTCAGTGTGTATTTTTATTTCCCTGTCTGTTATCATCATCCCAGGTAATAAACCTTTGGCACAGATGGAGAGATAGGTCTTGGAAATGTAAGCACCAATAAAACACGGTAAAGAATGAACAATTAGCAACATTATATTATTATCATACTTGTAGTACAAGCTTTCTAAAGAAGAGTTGATATCAACAACTAGTGAGGAGGCACAAGAGACTATTCAGATAGCCAGCCCCCTCCCCCCCTCCCTGCAGTAAAAAACCCCAACCCACTGGACCGAAGGGATGGCCTGACATTGACCTATCCCCTGTCTAATGGTGTCTGAGGGGTGGGATATCAAATGTTGGAAAAAAAACAGCAAATCAAATCCCCCAAAACAGCCACAGCATTTTACCATTCAAAGAAAAATTATGTAAACTCTCTGAAAACAATCTGTGTTTCATCAAAAGAAAGTCTATCTAAAATCAGTTGAAGGCACAGTATCAAACAAGGTTTATGTCTTTCCTTAGGGTTTTTCGATGTTCACCAATGGGGAGATGTTGCTTATGCAACTGATTTTACCCACCATAAAGGTAGGTACATTCCAACTTCGGGAATACATAAAAATGTTCAATCTACCATTAGCAACATCTTATCAACAGAAGAAAACTTGTCCAAAATCTTCCCAAATGACCACAGTATCTTATTGAAAGACAATATATTCAAAATCTTTCCAAGTAGCAATATCATATTAACAAAATCAATCCCAAATCATCCCAAACAACAACATAACTTATTAATTGACAATGGATCCAAAATCTTCCCCAACACCCACAAAATCTTAACCACAAAACATAACCAAAATCTTCCCCAACACCCACAATATCCTATCCACAAAAAATAACCAAAATCTTCCCCAACACCCACAATATCTTATCCTCAAAAAAATAACCAAAATCTTCCCCAACACCCACAATATCTTATTTTAAAAGAAAACCTAACCAAAATAAAAGAAAACATAACCAAACTCTTACCCAACACCCACAATATCTTATTTTAAAAGAAAACCTAACCAAAATAAAAGAAAACATAACCAAACTCTTCCCCAACACCCACAATATCTTATTTTAAAAGAAAATCTAACCAAAATCTTCCCCAACACCCACAATATCTTATTTTAAAAGAAAACCTTACCAAAATCTTTTCAAACAACCACAATATCTTACCCAAAGAAAATTTATCTGAAATTCCCCAACCAACCATAATACCTCACCAAAAGAAAATCTATGTGAAATGCCCCAGCCTTATTAATATCTTAACAAAGAAAATGTGATGTAGTAAATGTGCCTGTAGTAGAGATGCACTGCTTTGTCTGTCTGCAAATGTGCTTTTCAGAGAGCGGAAAAGACCAGTACTGGAAAAATAACAAAACTGTGGTTGGGAGTTGTCTCTTAGGTTCCACTCAGATTTTCTACCATTCCTCCCTTTGAGCATCCTGCCATGCCACACAGTGCTACCACTGTAGGATAGGAGGCCCACACTGAGAGACACAGAGAGAGAGACAGAGAGAGACAGACAGAGAGAGAGAGAGAGAGAGCATGACCTCACTGGATCCTGGCAGAAGTGGGGTCAGTCATCAGGGCTGTTTGTTTCTAGGATAACTGGAAAAATTGGGCAGACATGGAGGGGGTGTGTGTGCTTGCATGTGTGTGTGTATGGTGTGGGTGTGCATGCATAGGTGCTCGTGGTGTGTGTGTGTGTGTGCCTGTGCATACACCAAGACCAAGATACCACAGACAAAGATACTTCTATTTCCGGCTTATCATAGACTGTATCATAGTTGCGGATACTTAGTATTGTCGTCAGTAGGTGGCTTTGTAGGTATTGTCCTGCATATGTTAGCTCAAAACAGGCACCATTGAACACAGCCAAAGTGACCCAGCAGCAGTGCAGGGCCTCTCTGGCTGGTGGCTCCATGGCAGCCTACCATTGGTAAGCTTCTAGCAGACTTCTGACTCTGAGGATGGGACAGGGTGATGCTGGGTGTAGCTGTGGGGGAGAGAGTGGCGCGGGAACAGCAGCATGTGGACCTCACAGAACAGGAGGCAGCGTAGAAAAAAAAGTGACAAGAAAAATAATGTAATAGAATGGATTACTGTAAAATAGTGAAACATTTCATGACACCAAAATTGAAAGGGGGGGAGATTGGGATGTCATATTAACCAACAAAGAGGAAAATGTGTGAATTTGTTCCACGATATTAAACAAAGGAAGAAAATAATTATATGATAATAAAAAATATGTGTGACAACAGAACTAATGGATAGCATGTCAAAAATATACGAAAATATAAAGCAATAAAGATATAATTTTGTAGGGCAATACAAAAATGTGTGACAATGTAGGATGATTAAAAAATTAGACACTGTGGCAATAAAATATGTATCAAAATTGTTTTTTGTTTTTTTTCAAATCTCGATGTATGGTAGAGGAGATGATAAGAGTGCGTTGATGTACGACAGAGAAAATAGGAGTATGTTGATGTATGATAAAGGAGAAGTAGACGTATGTTGATGTATGATAAAGGAGAAGTAGGAGTATGTTGATGTATGATAAAGGAGAAGTAGGAGTATGTTGATGTATGATAAAGGAGAAGTAGGAGTATGTTGATGTATGGCAGAGGACAAAATAGGAGTATGTTGATGTATGATAAAGGAGAAGTAGGAGAATGTTGATGTATGGCAGAGGACAAAATAGGAGTATGTTGATGTATGATAAAGGAGAAAATAGGAGTATGTTGATGTATGATAAATGAGAAAATAGGAGTATGTTGATGTATGATAAAGGAGAAAATAGGAGAATGTTGATGTAAGGCAAAGGAGAAAATAGGAGTATGTTGATGTATGGCAGAGGAGAAATAG
Organism: Rapana venosa; assembly: GCA_028751875.1. NCBI lineage: Eukaryota > Metazoa > Mollusca > Gastropoda > Neogastropoda > Muricidae > Rapana > Rapana venosa. The sequence goes on from CM054152.1 coordinate 51,673,354, forward strand.
GAGTATGTTGATGTATGATAAAGGAGAAAATAGGAGAATGTTGATGTATGATAAAGGAGAAAATAGGAGTATGTTGATGTATGATAAAGGAGAAACTAGGAGTATGTTGATGTATGATAAAGGAGAAAATAGGAGTATGTTGATGTATGGCAGAGGACAAAATAGGAGTATGTTTGATGGAAGGAAAATAGTATGTTATTATAAGGAGAAAATAGGAGTATGTTGATGTATGATAAAGGAGAAAATAGGAGAATGTTGATGTATGGCAAAGGAGAAAATAGGAGTATGTTGATGTATGGCAGAAAAAATAGGAGTATGTTGATGTATGATAAAGGAGAAAATAGGAGAATGTTGATGTATGATAAAGGAGAAAATAGGAGTATGTTGATGTATGGCAGAGGAGAAAATAGGAGATTGATGTATGATAAAGGAGAAAATAGGAGATATGTTGATGTATGATAAAGGAGAAAATAGGAGTATGTTGATGTATGCAAGAGGAGAAAAATAGTGAGTATGTATGAATGTTGATGTATGCAGAAGGAGAAAATAGGAGTATGTTGATGTATGGCAGAGGAGAAAATAGGAGTATGTTGATGTATGGCAAGGAGAAAATAGGAGATGTTGATGTATGATAAAGGAGAAAATAGGAGAATGTTGATGTATGTAAGGAGAAAATAGGAAGTTATGTGATGTATGAAGGAGAAATAGGAGTATGTTGATGTATGATAAAGGAGAAAATAGGAGTATGTTGATGTATGCAGTATGATAAAGGAGAAAATAGAGAATGTTGATGTATGATAAAGGAGAAAATAGGAGTATGTTGATGTATGATAAAGGAGAAAATAGGAGAATGTTGATGTATGATAAAGGAGAAAATAGGAGAATGTTGATGTATGGCAGAGGAGAAAATAGGAGTATGTTGATGTATGATAAAGGAGAAGTAGGAGTATGTTGATGTATGATAAAGGAGAAAATAGGAGAATGTTGATGTATGGCAGAGGAGAAAATAGGAGTTTGTTGATGTATGATAAATGAGAAAATAGGAGAATCTTGATGTATGATAAAGGAGAAACTAGAAGTCTGTTGATGTATGGCAGAGGAGAAAATAGGAGTATGTTGATGTATGATAAAGGAGAAAATAGGAGAATGTTGATGTATGATAAAGGAAAAAATAGGAGTATGTTGATGTATGGCAGAGGAAAAAATAGGAGTATGTTGATGTATGGCAGAGGAAAAAATAGGAGTATGTTGATGTATGATAAAGGAGAAACTAGGAGAATGTTGATGTATGATAAAGGAGAAAATAGGAGTATGTTGATGTATGGCAGAGGAGAAAATAGGAGTATGTTGATGTATGATAAAGGAGAAAATAGGAGAATGTTGATGTATAGGAAATAGATATGTTGATGTAATGGAGGAGAAAATAGGAGTATGTTGATGTATGATAAAGGAGAAAATAGGAGTAATGTTGATGTATGGCAGAGGAGAAATAGGAGTATGTTGATGTATGGCAAGGAGAAAATAGGAGTATGTTGATGTATGATAAAGGAGAAAATAGGAGTGTTGATGTATGGAAGAAAAATGAGTATGTTGATGTATGAAAGGAGAAAATAGGAGAATGTGATTGATAGGAGAAAATAGGATAGTTGAAGTTGAGGAGAAATAGGAGTATGTTGATGTATGATAAAGGAGAAAATAGGAGTATGTTGATGTATGCAAGAGGAGAAAATAGGAGTATGTTGATGTATGGCAGTATGATAAAGGAGAAAATAGGAGAATGTTGATGTATGATAAAGGAGAAAATAGGAGTATGTTGATGTATGATAAAGGAGAAAATAGGGAGTATGTTGATGTATGGCAGAGGAGAAAATAGGAGTATGTTGATGTATGGCAGTATGATAAAGGAGAAAATAGGAGAATGTTGATGTATGGCAAAGGAGAAAATAGGAGTATGTTGATGTATGGCACAGGAGAAAATAGGAGTATGTTGATGTATGATAAAGGAGAAAATAGGAGTATGTTGATGTATGATAAAGGAGAAAATAGGAGTATGTTGATGTATGGTACAGGAGAAATAGAATGTTGATGTATGATAAAGGAGAAAATAGGAGAATGTTGATGTATGATAAAGGAGAAAATAGGAGTATGTTGATGTATGATAAAGGAGAAAATAGGAGTATGTTGATGTATGGCAGAGGAGAAACTAGGAGTATGTTGATGTATGGCAGAGGAGAAAATAGGAGTATGTTGATGTATGCAGAGGAGAAAATAGGAGTATGTTGATGTATGATAAAGGAGAAAATAGGAGAATGTTGATGTATGATAAAGGAGAAAATAGGAGAATGTTGATGTATGGCAGAGGAGAAAATAGGAGTATGTTGATGTATGGCAGAGGAGAAAATAGGAGTATGTTGATGTATGATAAAGGAGAAAATAGGGAGTATGTTGATGTATGGCAGAGGAGAAAATAGGAGTATGTTGATGTATGGCAGTATGATAAAGGAGAAAATAGGAGAATGTTGATGTATGGCAGAGGAGAAAATAGGAGTATGTTGATGTATGGCACAGGAGAAAATAGGAGTATGTTGATGTATGATAAAGGAGAAAATAGGAGTATGTTAATGTATGGCAGAGGAGAAAATAGGAGTATGTTGATGTATGGCAGAGGAGAAAATAGGAGTATGTTGATGTATGATAAAGGAGAAAATAGGAGAGTGTTGATGTATGGCAGAGGAGAAAATAGGAGTATGTTGATGTATGATAAAGGAGAAAATAGGAGAATGTTGATGTATGGCAGAGGAGAAAATAGGAGTATGTTGATGTATGGCAGAGGAGAAACTAGGAGTATGTTGATGTATGATAAAGGAGAAACTAGGAGTATGTTGATGTATGATAAAGGAGAAAATAGGAGTATGTTGATGTATGATAAAGGAGAAAATAGGAGTATGTTGATGTATGATAAATGAGAAAATAGGAGAATGTTGATGTATGGCAGAGGAGAAATAGGAGAATGTTGATGTATGGCACAGGAGAAATAGGAGAATGTTGATGTATGATAAAGGAGAAAATAGGAGTATGTTGATGTATGACAGAAGAAATAGAAGCATAATAATAATAATAATAATAATGTATGGAATTTATATAGCGCTGAATCTTGTAAAGCAACAAATCAAAGCATACTGGTACTGGAGGTGTGTCTACCATCCTGGCATCCATACCCAGGTTACTGATTTTGGTGTCTGTAAACGGGGCTGCTAGGGGTCTATCAGTATAAACAGCATCCCCACCTACTGGAAATTCTGCGCTAGGACTTCCCTCTTTTCTATCCCTCCCTTTGCCTTGTTCCTTTCCTTCTTGTCTATTTTCTGCCTTCTTGTCCAATCTCCTGCATCACCCCCCCTCAAAAGACTTAAAAGATAGCAATTCTCTCATTTGCTGAAGTTGGATGTGCTGGGCCTGACTTGTCAGGCGCTTAACGGCAGTGCAACGCATTGTCGTTCGTATGACAGACAACAATAGTATCTGCCTGAGGTTGTGGAAGAAGAAGCGTTTGATGGCCTGTAGCACAGGAGTTTTCTGCTGAAATGAAGTGATAGAGAAGAAGGGGGGTGGCGGCACAGTTCAAACCTTCACCTGCCTAACAAGTTAACCGTGAGGTTCTGGGTTCCATTCCCAGCCTCGCCCTTTCGTCCCATTTTGAGAAAAAAAATTGAATGGAATGTCAAAGTCCTTCTGGATGAGACTATAAACCAAGGCCCTGTCTGCGAATGTTCACAGGACATCTTGCACACACGTTAAAAACCTGTTCCGCCTTTCGGAAGAACAGGCCATTTCGTGCTGTTAGGGATGGATGACAAAAAAACAAACAAAAAACCCAGCAGGTAGGTGTTTAGACACCTTCCCTGAAGTCAGAATGCAGGTACCTAAATGGTGTGCGTGTGTGATTTATTTATTCTTTTCTTTCGAGGATAATGGAATAAGCATTCATATTGTTTTTTGTACATCCAGTCCCCGTGTGTATGCAGTTTTGTCACTTTGTTGTTGTTGTTGTCAATTTACTCACAAAAAGCGGAACGGGTTTTAACGTGTGCGCAAGATGTTCTGTGTACATTCGCACACGGGACCTCAGTTTGTAGTCTCGACCAAAAGACTTTTAGGGGAAGGTGAGTCTGCACTGATGTTAACTCCAGAGGAAAACTACTTGTGTGTGAGACAGAGAGAGAGAGAGAGAGAGAGAGGCCCAATGACAAGCTCGTGCATAATGCATGCATTGTAGAAGGAGGAAGTGGGGCACATGTGTTGTGTGACTGACCATCTGTGGCTGATGACTGTGTGTGTGTGTGTGTGTTTGTTTTATTGCTTGCTTACAAGGCGTGAACTTGTTGTACACAATAATACAGTGTGAAACAACAGCACAAGGGGGAATGGGCAAATACCCCTGACAGCAAACTGATGTAGAGACAAGTAGGGAGAATTGGGCAAAGCTGGTGGGGTGGTTTCGTTTTGTTGTTTGCTTTTTGGGGGAAGGGGGGCAGTAGGGGTGTCCACCATCTGAAAGGGCAAAGAAGTAATGGAAAATAACCAACAGCATGGTTTCATCATGAAAACCATATATCATCACATGTCAGTGTGTATATACGCACACAAGCACGTATGCACCACCACACACGCACGCACGCACGCGCGCGCGCGCATATGCACACATATACACAGAGGATGAAAAAATAACTTGAAAGCTTAACTCTTTTACCCTCAATAAAGATCATTTTGACTTGAGCACGCAGCACGCACGCACACACACAGACACACACGCACACAGACACACACACAGAGACACACACACACGCACACACACACAGGGACAGAGACACAGACAGACACACACACACAGGGACACACACACACACAGACAGGGACAGAGACACACACACACACACACACACGTTGTGGAGTATTGTGCAGGGGATCTGATGGGCTGGGATCCAGCCTGCCCCGAGGTAGCCTGCCCCTTCAAGGGGATTCCCCCTGCAGTCCACATCACTCCCAACGCCACTCCCCAGAAAATCATCCAGTGACGCTATAAACCCAGGTCCCCAGTGCAAACGCACACACAACATCTTGCACACATGTCAAAACCTGTTTTGCCTTTCAGAAAAGTAGGCCATTGCGTGCCAGTGGGAACGAATGACATTTTTGTAAAATTGCATGCACAGTGGTTTCGTGGTTACAGTCATCATCCCTGAAGCCGGAATACGGCTTCCTTCATGCTGGGCAACAACGACCACGGAGGGAAATTGTCGGTATTGGTAAGCCTCGGGTTAGTCTAAGATTGTCATTGGCAGTAGTTCACATGGAAATAGAATTTGCTTTGCTTGGACATAACTATTGTTCTGAATAAGGGAGATTGCATGCTGGACTTGTCACATGATGTTGGCGGTAGGTGGGACACACACATGTATGCCTCAGTTGCATTTGGAGACAGAAGAGACTGAGCGAGGCAAAACGAACGACATGGATTCCCACTTGTGAAGAGTATGCTTGCACTATCGTCTTTGTGTGGGCTGCGTTGTTCATAATATTAGGTAACCTACTACATGGAGGCCATGGTTTGTCGGCCCCTTGTCTGAAATAGTAGTTTGTGGAACAAGCTCCTAGGAAGTTTACAATGAATGGAAAACAGCAGTCAGTGTAAGACACTTCGTTGTTCGTTCCTGGCTAGAGCTCCAAGGTTGACCAATGCTGAGATTTTGCGAATGCGACCGTTTTTGTCCACCGTAGAGGTAGCCGCATTCTGACTTTGGGAATGAACGAATGCTGGTGTGTTCGTGTGTCTGTAACCCACTGAACACTGACACGAACCACGGGATCTTCAACGTGCATAGTTGATCTTCTCATTTGTATTTACACGAAGGGAATGAAGGCACTGGCAGGTCTGCACTTGAAGCTGACCTGGGAGATCGTAAAAATCCCCACCCTTAATTCCCCAGACGCCGTGACACCAAAGATTCAAACCCACGACTTCATGGAGCCATGGGATTGAAGTGGAACAGTTGTAACCGCCCGGCTATAGGGTTTGTCAAGCCACATCTAAAGAACGATTTCATGCGTAAGTGTTGACAAAGGGGCTTACAAGTATTATCCCTGCTTAAGTGCATTATCATGTCTCGGGTGTGCTTTTAGTGTGACTGGGAATGGATAGAATGGTGTGTGTGTTCACATTTATTTAACGTCTTTTCAGAAGTTGTGATATTAGTGTAGACGGTATGTGTGCGTGCGTGCGTGCATGCAAACAGCAAACAAAAAAGGCGATATTGCAACCGGGAGTTGGGGGGGGGGGGGGGGGGTATTGTTGTGGCTGTTGTCAATATTAATGGTAGTGAGTGTGTAGCTAGCATAGGCACGTGTACCAGTTTGCATTATGCAGAAGAACTATTGCAATTGTGAAAGGAAAATGATTGATGTAGATGTCAGATATTGTAGCTTTTTTTTTTTTAAACTTACTCTTTAAAAAAAAAAGCTTTTTCCAGTTCTTCCCCATTGTGTCACTGTTTTTACGGTGTTGTTGTTGTTGTTTGTGATGGTGGGTGATTATTATCATTCTCGTTGTTTTGGTTGGGTCTTCTGGCGGATGGCTTGATCATTGTTTGTGCTGTTTAAAAAAGGAAAAATAATGCCACTATAGGATCACGCATGGGTGCACCTGTGTGTGTGTGTGTGTGGTGTGTGTGTGTGTGTGTGTGTGTGTGTGTGTGTGTGTGGAGAGAGAGAGAGAGAGAGAGAGAGAGAGAGAGAGAGAGAGAGAGAGAGAGAAGTTTTTATTTTTGATACTGTTGTCATTACGAACGGCAATGAATGCTTCTGATACAGATATTTCTATTAGTGTGTCCTGTGTGGTATAATGTAACATGAAATGCCTTGGGGGGGTTTTTTGTTTGTTTTTTTGTTTGTTTGCTGTGCATTGCTCTTCAGTTTTAGTCTTTTTGCCTGTATTTTTCCCCTATTTTTTCTCTTTTTTTATTTTCAGTATTATTGTTGTTGTTGTTGCGGTTGATGACAATGTTGCTGTTGTTTTTAGACAGAACAATGAAAATGTATCGCTTATTCAATATGCCGTAGGGAAATACCAATATGGACTTTGACGCAGGGACGCACGGACGCGCTCACACACACACACACGCACACGCACGCACACACACACACACACACACAAACACACAAACACACACACACACACACACACACACACACACACACATATTTACCAACCTCTTTTTTGCAGGGTCTCCCAGCTGCTGTCAGTCACATCACAGTGAACGGTGCAGTAAGCTGCACTCCTGCAGAGAACCAGGGGCTCCACTGTTTGAACGCTATGCACGCCACCTAGTCCTCCTACCATGACCTATCCCGCCATCACCCGGGCCCGAGAGACACAGACACCTGCAGTGTCAGTCGAGTCAAGTCATTTGAGCAACACTCTCCACATCGCATCCGTGAAGCGGATGAAGCTCGACTGTGTGGTCCCAGTCTTCCCACTGAGCCCACAGCACACTCACTCTGGGTAGGAGCCGGCCCCGAGTCCCAAAAGAAAATAATACTAGGACTGGGATTCGAACCCGCGAGCTTCCAGCCAGTGACCCACTGCACTGGCCACTGCGCCATGGCGGCTGGTGCTGAAGCTCATTCGGTCAAACGGTCATTTGCAAGCCTCGCTCCTCTGTTTATGCTGACTTGAAGGGGGGGGGGCTTTGTTAGTGAAAATGTAAAGCATTTCGATCACTGACCACGCTCACATACATGTTGGACACAAGGAAATGAACTCAGATTTCAATACAACGATGAAGTCTGTCTATCTATCTATCTATCTATCTATCTATCTATCTATCTATCTATCTATCTATCTATCTATCTATCTATCTATCTATCTATCTATCTATCTGCCTCTCTCTCTCTCTCTCTCTCTCTCTCTCTCTCTCTCTCCTCTCTCTCTCTCTCTCTCTCTCTCTCTCTCTCTCTCTCTCTCTCTCTCTATATATATATATATATATATATATATATATATATCAGCGTGACTAAAATGACATGCATGGAAACTGCTTGTTGCATTCTATCGTATCTTGTTTGATCTCTTTCTCTTGGAAACGGGAAGAAACATCATTAATCAGAATTAGCTTGATGATTATCTGCTACAATTGTATTGTTTAGTTTGTTTATATCATATATTGTTTTTTTTATATATTATATGTTGTGCATATTTTCGTTGACCCCAGGATTTTTATTGTTATTAACAAGTTGTCTCTTTTGTTCGTTTTATAAAACACGTTCGTCGGCTAAATGAATACTCTAGTTTTCAAGCTTGATTCAACTGTTGTCTCTCTTTTCGGTTTAATCATCTTCGTGCTAATAAACATATCGTTATCTTTTTCAGCAATTTATCTATACTATGTCTACTCTCTACTTACTCTATTTCTTACACTACTCTACTTGCATGTTGTGCTATTACTGCTTAGTTCTGTCTTTTTTACATCTACTACTTACTACTCTACTCATACTACTGCTACTCTACTACTTACTACTACTATTCTTACTACTACTCTGCTGCTGCTGTGATTACTGCTGTTCTGTCTGCTACTACTGTCTCTATCTATTCTTCTCTACTACATACTATTCTGCTCTTCTACTGTGTCTCTGTGTGCTTACTACTACTATCGTGCTACTGCTGCTGTGCTACTTCTGCTGCTCTAGCATTGTGCTCCTGATACTGCACTACTACTCTACTGGTGCTTGTTGTGCTCTGCTGCTAGCGTCTACTGTAGCTACTACTACTACTACTGTCTGTTGCTACTGCTGCTACTACTACTACTACTACTACTACTACTGGTGCTGTTGCTACTGCTGACTACTACTACTACTTCTTCTGCTGACTACTACTACTACTACTACTACTATCTGGTGCTGTTGCTACTGCTGCTACTACTACTACTGCTACTACTACTACTACTACTGGTGCTGTTGCTACTGCTGCTACTACTACTACTGGTGCTGTTGCTACTGCTGCTACTACTACTACTACTACTGGTGCTGTTGCTACTGCTGCTACTACTACTACTGCTACTACTACTACTGGTGCTGTTGCTACTGTTGCTACTACTACTACTACTACTACTACTACTGGTGCTGTTGCTACTGCTGCTACTACTACTACTACTACTACTACTACTACTACTGGTGCTGTTGCTACTGCTGCTACTACTACTACTACTACTACTACTACTGGTGCTGTTGCTACTACTACTACTACTACTACTACTACTACTACTACTACTACTGGTGCTGTTGCTACTGCTACTACTACTACTACTACTGCTACTACTACTATCTACTGCTGCTCTATCTACACTACTACTGCTACTACTTACTACTACTATACTACTACTATACTACTACTCTACTACTACTGCTGCTACTGCTACTATACTACTACTACTACTACTACTACTACTACTATGCTCTACTTGCTACTACTACTACTACTACTACTAACTTACTACTACTACTACTACTCTACTGACTACACTACTACTCTACTACTACTATCTTACTATCTACTACTACTATCTACTCTCTACTACTAGATCTACTACTACTTACTCTACTACCTACCTACTACTACTTACTACACTATACTACTATACTACTACACTATACTACTACTACTACTACTGCTACTACTACTACTACTACTACTACTGGTGCTGCTTGCTACTGCTCTGCTACTACTACTACTACTACTTACTTACTACTACTCTACTACTACTACTACTACTACTCTGCTGTACTACTACTACTACTCTACTACTACTACTACTACTACTACCTGCTGCTGCTACTACTACTACTACTACTACCTACTACTACTACTACTCTACTACTACTTACTACTACTCTACTACTACTACTCACTGTGCTGTCTACTATCTACTACTACTACTACTACCTACTACTACTTACTACTACTACTACTACTACTCCTGCTTCTGCTACTACTACTACTACTACTCTACTACTACTACAACCTACTACCTCTGCTGCTATGCTACTACTACTACTACTACTACTACTACTACTCCTACTACTACTACTACTACTACTACTCCTGCTGCTGCTAACTACTACTACTGCTGCTAGCTACTACTACTACTACTACTACTACTACTACTTCTCTACTACTATACATCTACTACTACTACTACTATCTCTACTACACTACTACTACTACTACTACTACTACTACTACTACTACTCCTACTACTACTACCACTGACTACTACTACTACTCCTACTACTACTACCACTTACTACTACTACTACTACTACTAATACTACAAACTACTACTACTACTTACTACTACATACTACTAACTACTACTACTACTATACTCTACTACTGCCTACTACTACTACTACTATACTCTACTCTACTATACTATACTACTCTACTACTACTACTACTACTACTACTACTACTACTACTACTACTACTACTACTACTACTACTACTACACTACACTACTAACTACTACTACATAACTGCTACTACTACTATCTACACTCTCGCTCTATCTACTACTACTACTTACTACTACTACACTATCTACTACTACTACTACTACATACCACTCTACTCTACTACTACTACTAACTACCTACTACTACTATACTAACCACTACTACTGCTACTACTACTACTACTACTACTACTACTACCTACTACTACTACACTACTACTACTACTACACTAACTACTACTACTATACTACTACACTACTACTGCTACTACTCTACTACTACTACTACTACTACTACTACTACTACTACTACTACTACTACTACTGGTGCTGTTGCTACTGCTGCTACTACTACTACTACTACTGCTACTGCTACTGCTACTACTACTACTACTGGTGCTGTTGCTACTGCTGCTACTACTACTACTACTACTACTGCTACTGCTACTACTACTACTACTGCTACTACTACTACTACTACTACTACTACTACTACTACTACCACTACTACTACTACTACTACTACTACTACTACTGGTGCTGTTGCTACTGCTGCTACTACTACTACTACTACTGGTGCTGTTGCTACTGCTGCTGCTACTACTACTACTACTACTACTACTACTGCTACTGCTACTACTACTACTACTGCTACTGCTACTGCTACTTCTACTACTACTACTACTACTACTACTACTACTGGTGCTGTTGCTACTGCTTCTACTACTACTACTACTACTACTACTGCTACTGCTACTACTACTACTACTGCTACTGCTACTTCTACTACTACTACTACTACTACTACCACTACTACTACTACTACTACTACTGCTACTACTACTACTACTACTACTACTACTACTACTACTACTACTACCACTACTACTACTACTGCTACTACTACTACTACTGCTACTGCTGCTACTGCTGCTGCTGCTACTGCTGCTACTGCTGCTACTGCTGCTACTGCTACTGCTGCTACTACTGCTACTGCTACTACTACTACTACCACTACTGGTGCTGTTGCTACTGCTGCTACTGCTACTACTGTTAAAAAGTTAGTGTGACCATGCAGAACAATTCAAAGATAGTTTTCAGAAAAAGAGAAAATTAGTTCACAATTCTCAAATTCCATAAGCTTCTCTTATCTCCACCTTTTTTTTTTTTTTTTTTAAATCATCATTGCTGTTCAATTGATGTTTGCTGAAATCCAGTTCAGGGTGTGTGTGCAGACGGAGGTAGGCTGCTGCTGTTTTCTGGAGAGACACACACACATCTTCAGGATCAGGAGAGTGGTCAGTTTGGCAGCCATCTTCTTCTTCGTCGTCGTCGTCGTCGTGGAACGCTCCGACAGCAAGTATTGTTGTCTGTGGTATGAGTGTTGCACTGCCGTTAAACGCCTGGCAGGAGAATGGACCAAGAAGGCAGAAAAAGACAAGAAGGAGGTGACAGAAAGAACAGAAGGACGGCAGAAACAAAGAGAGGGAATGACAAGAGGGAAATTCTAGCACAGAGTTTTCAGAAGGTGGGGATGCTATTTGTACTGACAGCTCCCTCGGCATCCCCACAGGGTGGGGGGTGGGTGGTGTGGAAGGAAATATGTATGTATACAAAACCAGGTGACAGGTTTTGAATACGCAGTGACAGGTCATTGACTGAAGGCCTGGGAAGCAGCGTGTTAAATTAAGCTGTCGTGGTGCACTTAATGCCACTGATCATGACGGACAGACAGACAGACAGACTGTCTCCAGCATTTTTCAGATCATTTCAAGCCAGGTCACCCTGGAGCTGTTTCTTCTTTTTTCATGAGCTCAAAAAAATAAATCCTTTGTTAGTTACATGGAAAGGATTAAAGACGATCACTTCTAAAGATAAAATAAGTCAAAAGAGAACAAATGCAGATTAAAAAAAGAAAATCAAACTTCCGTGTTACCAATTGCTTGTTCAGTTACTTAACAATCAACTAACCACACACACACGCACAGCACAGCACAGCACACACACACACACACACACACACACACACACACACACACTCACACACGATCGAGCGAATTAATGGGAGGCAGAATCTAGAACGATGAACTCATTGACACATAAAACTAAACTATGATGTCATTTAGATGAGCAATCTCTGGAAAAACAGACACTGATCTGGGAATGTAGACAGTAATGATGCACAGAAGATGCCAGCTACAGGCACTGCAGATGTTTGGGAAGCACAATGCTGATCAGTCGCCCAAGTGGCCCAGCATGTAGAGTGCTTTCCCCCTTCTGTACAAAGAGTACGAAAGTCGAGCTTGAACATCGATGTGTAAAACACCAAGCTTGTATAAGAGTGATGATGATAGTTACCAAACACTGTACTTTCCTCTCAGCATCTCCACTTTCATGGAAAAGAATACATCTTTGAATTTTTCTCTTTCTCTTCATTTTGCAATCAAAACTATAGAAATTGGCAAACAGTATCATGAAGTCGGCAGCTGTGTCGGTCTGAAAATGCTATGCTGCACCTAAAACAAGTGTTCCCTTTAATGCTGTATCAGAGGACAAGTGACACCTTTCATAAAGCAGTTTTGTAGAATTTCATTACATGTGCACATCTCCACAAGAAAGATTCCATCGGATCTCTTTCATCAAAGCAGAAACTACATTAATTTGTTATCAGTAGCACTTCCCATTTCTTTCAAAATAACCTTGGTCACCAGTATTCTATGGTTGATTCGAATCTGGAACCATTTTGATTTAACATCTTGAATTTGTTGCATTTTATAAAACTCTTTTTTTTCTCCATGGAATTTATTTCAAAACTTGAAATTTTGGCTCCATTTCAGACATGCGTGGCTCCGTTATTGGCTGCAATTATGTTGTAATGGGATCCAGAGGCCTTGAATTCAGAAGGTAATCTATTTCGAACACAGTTACGGCCCGTGGGTCATTATCTTTTATGTGAATATTCAGCTTTTGTTAATATACTTTTTAATGAAGTTATACACACAGTTATAAAGTCATCATGTAAATCATTTTTTAAAAAATCTGGATAACTGAAAAATTCTCCATTGTCCTTCATAAAGTGTGTAATGAAGTAAGCACCATGTTCAATCTATTTTGAGAATGCACAGTGAGTCAACTCAGCTGTCTCCATCGCCGCTGTCGACAGTAGGAGCTCCACGCAATACCACCACCAGGGTTCACTATCTCTCTCTGTCTCTGCTGAGTTCTGCCATCTCCGTAGCCCTCCTCCCAGACCACTGACCTCAGTGATGTTGGCAGTGTAGGATGCTGGTGGTCTGCCTCTTTTCCTCCTGCCCTCCACCTTACCTCGGAGAACTGTCGTCATCTGATGTGTTTCCGTTCGCATGACCAACGTATCTCAGTCTGCGCTCATCAGTTTCAGCCACCATTTTGTCTTTGCGCTGTGAGTTATCCCGAACGCTTTCGTTTCTTCTTCTGTCAGACCAGTTGACTCTTAGAAATCGCCTGTAGAACGCACTTTGGGCTGTGGTTGATTATTAATGTCTCTTTCCAGTTGGTGAAGTGTGCAGGCTTTTGACCCCCACAGCAACGCAGGCCAGCTAAGTGTTTTGACAACTCTCATGTCAATGCTATCTTTATTTTTATTCAGGGTGTGCCCTTGCCTTTTCAAGCGCTGTTTTAAAACTGAATCAACCTTGGCTCGGCCACACTGATTCTTGCATTGACGTCTTGTAGGCAGGAACCGTTCTTCTCTCTTCTCACAGCCTAAGTACTTGCCATGTGGAAGGAAAGAGAAAAACGGCTCCTCCTCACAAGACGCCAAAGCTAAAGCTGGTCTGGTCTGGTCAAGCAACAGGTGACTCGGTGACACGACAGTTGCAAAGACAGCGGCATACCACATCTGAATAGTTCGACATTAACATTATCATCTTTAATACAAGGCTACAAGACATACTTGTCCAGTTCATTGTAATAGACATAAGTAGGCTAGCTTTTGAACTGGTGTGCGTGTGTGTGTGTGTGGAGAGGAGGAGGGGGGTGGAGGGGGGGGTGGTGCAAGTACTCGTTTGTTCGGGTTGCATGTTGTTGTTAATGTAGAATGTCTGGACTGAGGTGTCAAAAAGTCATGGTGGAGGATTTTGTTATTTCTGTGGCTTTCTTCATGTGGTGTGCGCGCGTGTGAATATGTGAGTATGCGTGTGAGTATGCGTGTGAGTGTGCCAAGTCCAAGTTTTATTTCCAGACGGTACATTGAAAACACAATGCATTTGCTTTTTTTCTTCCCACCAAGCCCTATGTAGAACAAAACCAACAAGACAATAATATCAGCACTTATCACACAACCGTCATGCTTGCTACATACGCGGACTGAGCTCGTCTTGTTCATTGTATTTCTAGCTTGACGTCGTCGTTGTGTGTCAGTTGGTTGCGTGTGCAGGTGGAAGCTTTGTGGGTGTGTGGATAAATGCTAGGTGCACACATAGTCTGTGGCAGGTACATCAGATCACATCATCAGTCTGTCTTCGGTAAGTGCAGATCTGGTGTATGAGTAACACATCAACCATCAGTCAGTTTCAGGTAACAACACAACAACATCTTTTATCAGGTACCACCAAGTCTGTCTTAAAGGGTAACAACAACCAACACATCTGCTCAGGTAACAACAACTCATCCACTACACAGTCTGTCGTCAGTGTAACAAACTACAACATCACATCAGTCTGTCATCAGGTAACAACAACAACAACACATCAGTCTGTCTCAGGTAACAACAACAACCAACAACTAGTCTGTCTCAGGTACACAACAACAACATCACCATACATCTGTCTGATCAGGTACACAACAACAACAGTCTGTATCAGGTCAACCAACAACATCACACAGTCTGTATCAGGTAACAACAACAACAACACTCAGTCTGTTCATCAGGTAAACAACAACACCATCAGTCTGTCATCAGGTAACAAAACAACAACAACAATCAGTCTGTCATCAGGTACAACAACAACAACACTCAGTCTGTATCAGGTAACAACAACAAACACAACACTCAGTCTGTCATCAGGTAACAACAACAAACACCATCAGTCTGTCATCAGGTAACAACAACAACAACACCATCGTCTGTCATCAGGTAACAACAACAAACAACAACACCATCAGTCTGTCATCAGGTAACAACAACACACAACACCATCAGTCTGTCATCAGGTAAACAACAACAACAACACATCAGTCTGTCATCAGGTAACAAAACAACAACACCATCAGTCTGTCATCAGGTAACAACAACAACAACAACATCAGTCTGTCATCAGGTAACAACAACACAACACCATCAGTCTGTCATCAGGTAACAACAACAACAACACCATCAGTCTGTCATCAGGTAACAACAACAACAACAACCATCAGTCTGTCATCAGGTAACAACAACAACAACACCATCAGTCTGTCATCAGGTAACAACAACAACAACAACACCATCAGTCTGTCATCAGGTAACAACAACAAACAACACCATCAGTCTGTCATCAGGTAACAACAACAACAACACACATCAGTCTGTCATCAGGTAACAACAACAACAACACCATCAGTCTGTCATCAGGTAACAACAACAACAACAACAACACCATCAGTCTGTCATCAGGTAACAACAACAACAACACCATCAGTCTGTCATCAGGTAACAACAACAACAACAACAACACCATCAGTCTGTCATCAGGTAACAACAACAACAACAACCATCAGTCTGTCATCAGGTAAAACCACACCAGCTGTCATCATACAACAACAAACACCATCAGTCTGTCATCAGGTAACAACAACAACAACAACAACAACCATCAGTCTGTCATCAGGTAACAAACAACCACATCGTCAGGTAACACCAACAACCAATCACGTCTGTCCATCAGGTAACAACAACAACAACACACCATCAGTCTGTCATCAGGTAACAACAACAACAAACACCATCAGTCTGTCATCAGGTAACAACAACAACAAACAACAACAACACCATCAGTCTGTCATCAGGTAACAACAACAACAACAACAACATCAGTCTGTCATCAGGTAACAACAACAACAACAACACCATCAGTCTGTCATCAGGTAACAACAACAACACCATCAGTCTGTCATCAGGTAACAACAACAACAACAACCACACACAGTCTTGTCATCAGGTAACAACAACAACCAACAACAACACATCAGTCTGTCATCAGTCAACACAAACTCAGTCGTCACAGTAACAACAACACAACACAACAACAACAGTCTGTCATCAGGTAACAACAAACAACAACACCATCAGTCTGTCATCAGGTAACAACAACAACAACAACAATCAGTCTGTCATCAGGTAACAACAACAACAACACCATCAGTCTGTCATCAGGTAACAACAACCCAAACACCATCAGTCTGTCATCAGGTAACAACAACAACCAACACATCAGTCTGTCATCAGGTAACAACAACAACAACACACATCAGTCTGTCATCAGGTAACACAACAACACAACATCAGTCTGTCATCAGGTAACAACAACAACAACACATCAGTCTGTCATCAGGTAACACACAACAACAACACATCAGTCTGTCATCAGGTAACAACAACAACAACACCATCAGTCTGTCATCAGGTAACAACAACAACAACACACATCAGTCTGTCATCAGGTAACAAACAACAACGAAACAACAACACCATCAGTCTGTCATCAGTAACAACAACAACAACACCATCAGTCTGTCATCAGGTAACAACAACAACAACAACAACACAGTCTGTCATCAGGTAACAACAACACAACAACAACATCAGTCTGTCATCAGGTAACCAACAACACAACAGTCTGTCATCAGGTAACAACAACAACAACACATCAGTCTGTCATCAGGTAACAAACAACAACACAGTCTTCATCAGTAACAACAACCAACACATCAGTCTGTCATCAGGTAACAAACAACAACAACAACACCAATCTGTCATCAGGTAAACAACAACCACAACCAACACCATCAGTCTGCTGTACAACACTCAGTCTTATCAGGTACAACAACAACAACAACACCATCAGTCTGTCATCAGGTAACAACAACAACAACAACAACAACAACCACATCAGTCTGTCATCAGGTAACAACAACAACACAACAACAACATCAGTCTGTCATCAGGTAACAACAACAACACCATCAGTCTGTCATCAGGTAAACAACAACAACACAACACCATCAGTCTGTCATCAGGTAACAACAACAAACACCATCAGTCTGTCATCAGGTAACAACAACAACAACAACACAGTCTGTCATCAGGTAACAACAACAACAACAACACCACCATCAGTCTGTCATCAGGTAACAACAACAACAACAACACCATCAGTCTGTCATCAGGTAACAACAACAACAACAACACCATCAGTCTGTCATCAGGTAACAACAACAACAACAACAACATCAGTCTGTCATCAGGTAACAACAACAACAGTGTTATCAGGTATGACATAATATCAGTGTTACCATGTAAAAAACAACAACAGTGTTATCAGGTATGACATAATATCAGTCTGTTATCATGTAAAAAAACAACAACAACAACAACAGTGTTATCAGGTATGACGTAGCATCAGTCTGTTATCATGTAACAAACAACAACAGTGTTATCAGATATAATAATAATAATAATAATAATAATAATAATAATAATAATGTATGGAATTTATATAGCGCTGAATCTTGCAAAGTAAATAAATCAAAGCGCTTGCATTCAAATCATTCACACGCATGCAACCATCCATAAATATCAAGATAAACAAATATCAAATTTATATACACAACACACTTAGGTGGGGGTGGTGGAGGTGAAAGGCAGCTATTGAGAAGTAGGAACAGATAACAGGGGAAGATCTCGAGTAAAGTATAAGTGCGTTTTGAGGCTAGATTTGAAAGAATCAAATGAAGGCTTTTGGCGAAGTGGAAGAGGGAGGTCGTTCCATGTGGAGGGACCGGAAACAAAGAAAGAGCGACGGCCAACAGTGGTTTGTTTAAATCTGGGTGTCCGAAAGCACAAGGCATCTACAGATGAACGAAGGGAGCGGAACGGAGTGTACAGGTGAAGACAGTTACAGAGATAAGAAGGTGCAGATTTGTGGAGACATTTGAAACAAAGGGTATTAATCTTATACTTTATTCTTTGTGAGACAGGCAGCCAGTGAAGAGATCGCAAAAGAGGAGTGATGTGTTCAGATTTTTTCTTTCTAAGGACCAGTCGAGCTGCAGAGTTTTGTATGCGTTGAAGGGAGTAGATGGATGATGCCGGCAAACCAGCCAAGAGAGAATTACAGTAGTCCAGTCGAGAGAGAATGAGAGATGTGACAAGCTTGGATGTTGCTTCAGTAGACAGATACTTGCGAATTGCACTTATGCGCCGTAATTGATAGTAGCAAGACTGGCAGGTCTGGGTGATGAATTTTTTCATAGAGATGTGTGTTGTCAAGAACCACACCTAGATATTCACAGAGCTGACAGAGGAAACCGACGTATTGCTGAATTCCCACTGAAGTCGTTGTGATGGAGGAAAGTTTATGTTTGGTCCCCATGAGCATGGCTTCCGTTTTATCGGCATTTAGCTGTAACTTATTTTGAGTCATCCAGTTTTGAATGTCTAGAAGGCAGTGGCCATATTGTCAGGAGGGAAGGCAGATTTTCAAGGTATTGCTACATTGAAGCTGAGTGTCATCAGCATAGAAATGATGATCAATATGATGGTGGTTTATTATGTGTGAGTGGAGCAGTGTAAAGAGTGAAAAGAACAGGACCCAGAACTGATCCCTGTGGGACTCCACATTCCAGTTTGACAAGTTTTGATTGAATTTTGCTGACAATAACTTTCTGGTATCGGTTTGTGAGGTATGAACTAAACCAGGTGAGGGCAGTGCATTAATACCAAACATGTTCTGGAGGCGAAAGAAGAATTGAGTGATCTATAGTGTCAAGGCAGCAGATCGGTCGAGAAGAGTGAGAAGGGAGATTTTCCCTGCATCAGCAGCGAGTAAAATTGTATCTAAAGTGTGGACTAGGGTGGTTTCGGTGCTGTGGTTGGCGCGATAGGCAGATTGAAAAGGGGGAAGGAGATTATTGGAATGAAGGTGGTTGTTGAGTTGTTTTAGAACAACTTTTTCAAGTACTTTGGAGATGAAAGGTAAGTTAGAGACAGGTGTTACCATGTAAAAAACAACAACAGTGTTATCAGGTATGACATAATATCAGTGTTACCATGTAAAAAACAACAACAGTGTTATCAGGTATGACATAATATCAGTGTTACCATGTAAAAAACAACAACAGTGTTATCAGGTATGACATAATATCGGTGTTATCATGTAAAAAACAACAACAGTGTTATCAGGTATGACAATATTATCAGTCTGTTATCATGTAAAAAAAACAACAACAACAGTGTCATCATGTATGACAATACTATCAGTCTGTCATCATGTATGACAATGATATCAGTCTGTCATCAGGTATGACAATAATATCAGTCTGTCATTATGTATGACAATGATATCAGTCTGTCATCATGTATGACAATAATATCAGTCTGTCATCATGTATGACAATGATATCAGTCTGTCATCATGTATGACAATGATATCAGTCTGTCATCATGTATGACAATGATATCAGTCTGTCATCATGTATGACAATAATATCAGTCTGTCATCATGTATGACAATGATATCAGTCTGTCATCATGTATGACAATAATATCAGTCTGTCATCATGTATGACAATGATATCAGTCTGTCATCATGTATGACAATAATATCAGTCTGTCATCAGGTATGACGTAATATCAGTCTGTCATCAGGTATGACGTAATATCAGTCTGTCATCATGTATGACAATAATATCAGTCTGATATAATGTATGACAATAATATGTCTGTCATCATGTATGACAATAATATCAGTCTGTCATCAGGTATGACGTAATATCAGTCTGTCATCATGTATGACAATAATATCAGTCTGATATAATGTATGACAATAATATGTCTGTCATCATGTATGACAATAATATCAGTCTGTCATCATGTATGACAATACTATCAGTCTGTCATCAGGTATGACAATGCTATCAGTCTGTCATCAGGTATGACAATAATATCAGTCTGTCATCAGGTATGACAATAATATCAGTCTGTTGTCAGGTATGACAATGATATCAGTCTGTCATCATGTATGACAATGATATCAGTCTGTCATCATGTATGACAATGATATCAGTCTGTCATCATGTATGACAATGATATCAGTCTGTTGTCAGGTATGACAATGATATCAGTCTGTCATCATGTATGACAATGATATCAGTCTGTCATCATGTATGACAATGATATCAGTCTGTTGTCAGGTATGACAATACTATCAGTCTGTCATCAGGTATGACAATGATATCAGTCTGTCATCATGTATGACAATGATATCAGTCTGTCATCATGTATGACAATATCAGTCTGTTGTCATGTATGACAATACTATCAGTCTGTCATCATGTATGACAATACTATCAGTCTGTCATCAGGTATGACAAGATATCAGTCTGTTGTCAGGTATATGGGAAAGTGTCTAATTTTGTGCATGGATATGTGTCCAGGTGGTCTTTATTTCTTGGGGCTGTTTGGTTTGGTTTGGTTTGGTTTGGTTTTGTCTTGGTTTTGTGCTGTTGTTGTTGATGATATTTGAGGGTGGGTCAAATCAAGTCAAGTCAAGTCAAAATGATCTTTATTGAGGGTAAAAGATAAAGTCTACATAATTTTTTTTCATCCTGCCCTCCCCCCCCCAAAAAAAAAAAAAATCAAGAAAATTGACTTATTAAAGCATTCAAAAGACAATGTTAATCTATTTTGAAAACAAAAAAAATGTGAAAATTTTTTAATATATAAATCCAGACCTCACAAAGCATGATAAAACATAACCAAGACAGTACAACATAAGCTCAAGTCATACAGACAAATGATGAAAATACAAGATGACAACGGTAGAAACAACGAAGCAGTCAGATGTAAGGGAACCTCGAGTATATGGATTTACAATTTGTCCATCAGATGTTTCTTCAAGAGTTTCTTGAACGTTTGTTTCGAAGGAGCTGATTTTAAAAAGAGAGGTAGGTTATTCCACACTGTTCTTCCTGAATAAGCAAGGCTTGACTTACAGAGATTGTTATGGGGCCTGGGCAAAGACAATCTATGAGTAGGCCTGTTTTTATTGACAGCAACATTTTTCACAATTTTCTCTGGGGCTTTTCCGTTTAATATATTAGACATAGGCCTACAAAGACACTTGAAATGCAGACTGTCTTTGAGTGGAAGAGTATCTAATTCTTTGTAGTTGGTGGTGGTCAGTGTATTAGGATTAAATCGGCTTAGTTTGACAGTTCTGTTCATGTAGGCGGCTTATATGCTTTGGGCTTGTTTCACCAGCACTATCATTTAGGCTAGATACGTCATTTAGAAGAGATAGAATATGTGTGTGGAAGAAGTTTTCGTGACTGTATATTTAGAACATTCTTGATTTCTCTGAGTTGATATAATTTTACTGAGATTCGCTTTCCTAATATGGCTATGTGTTCTGACCAAGATAAATCATGGTCAATTACTGCACCTATTACTTTATGTGAAACTGCTTCTTCAATTTTTTTTGTTCTTGGATAAATTTTGGAGCGAATGGAGATCGCAGTTGCTGAGCGGTTATAAACATACGTTTTGTTTTGTTTGAATGAAGAGGTATGTGGTTGAGTTCTGTCCATTCAATAAGTTTATCGATATCTACCTTCATATCACTCACAAGCTGGTTTGGATCACTGTTATGACACTGAATACATCATATCATCAGCAAACATTTCACATGAACCATGAGTATGCAGAGGTAGGTTATTAATATAAATAGAGAAAAGAAGTGGCCTAATATTGATCCCTGTGGTATACCATATATTACAGGTAATAAGGTTGATCTCCTAAGCCCAATGTCAACAGGTTGTTGATGATTAAGAAATGAATCTAAAAAGATTAATGCTAGGTTGGACATTCTGTAGCATTTTCTTTCTTCTTTTTTTTTTTAATGAGGAGGGAGTGGCTAATGAAATCAAAAGCTTTAGCAAAGTCTAAAAAAAGGACTCCGGTGATTTCCCTGTTATTGATATTCAAAAGACATTGTTTAGTCAGTTGCATTAAGGCAGAAAGGCAAAAATGATTTTCACGAAATCCTGACTGGTTTTCATTAATCAGATCATAGGTTTTGAAATGAGAATGTAAGTGAAATTCGACATGTTTTTCTAATGGTTTAGATAGGACCTACAGTATGGATATTGGTCTATAGTTAGACGGATTAGTTAGGTCTCCTGATTTGTGTAAAAGTATTACTTTTGCTCGTTTAAACTTAAGTGGGAAATAATTCTTGTCAATACACAAGTTAAAGATGTACGTTAGAGTATCAGTTACAGCATATGGGTGGGTGGGTGTCTTTTATTGAACTGGTTGGTTTATCATCAACCGAAGGGCAATGTGAATAGTCGGCTGTGTAAACGATTCGGGTCATTATTATCCAGCAATGACTTGTTTATCAATTCATTAATTTAATTTCTTCATGTTTTCTTCCTTTCTGTCATGGGGGCTGGCTTATTCAGTTAACACCCCCTCTCTCTCCCTCCCTCTCTCTCTGTGTCTCTGTCTCTCTCTCTCTCTCGTACATCTGGCTTATTCAGTTAAGCCCCCCCCCCCCACCTCTCTCTGT
>CM054152.1:51701727-51711727 GCA_028751875.1 Rapana venosa
ACTCTGTATCAAGTCACCAGTGCAGCAAGTCACCAGTGCACTCTGTATCAAGTCACCAGTGCAGCAAGTCATCAGTGCACTCTGTATCAAGTCACCAGTGCATCAAGTCACCAGTGCACTCTGTATCAAGTCATCAGTGCATCAAGTCACAAGTGCATCAAGTCACCAGTGTACTCTGTATCAAGTCATCAGTGCACCAAGTCACCAGTGCACCAAGTCATCAGTGCACTCTGTATCAAGTCATCAGTGCATCAAGTCACAAGTGCATCAAGTCACCAGTGTACTCTGTATCAAGTTATCAGTGCACCAAGTCACCAGTGCACCAAGTCACCAGTGCACTCTGCATCAAGTCATCAGTGCACCAAGTCATCAGTGCACCAAGTCATCAGTGCACCAAGTCACCAGTGCACCAAGTCATCAGTAGTCATCAGTGCACCAAGTCATCAGTGCACCAAGTCACCAGTGCCTTGTCACTGCTGGAGGGACACAGCAGCCGCATCACCAAACAGATGTGCACGGGACTGTAACGACTGCTGTTGTTGTAGCCGGTAGGCCTGCTTGTAATGAACACCACCGTCCAAACAACGTCCTGTTGTTGTTTTGTTGGTTTTTGTGTTACTATATCAAAGCCGTGTGTTTGGAAGGCTGGAAGTCAACGTACACGAGTTTCTTCTGTAAGAAGCGTGTTTGTACCATCGCATAGAAAGTATTTTATTTTTAATCTCATCAGTGACGGTCATTTTGGCTAACTCCTGCCTGTGGTTTTAGCGTGTCTTTGTGCTGGTTTTCAGCCCGCCTGGTTGAGCGTGTATTCAGAATGGAAATACGTAGCTAGCTAACTCCCTCGTGAGGATGTCTGTCAGTATAAATAGCACACCCAACCTTCTGGAAATTCTGTGCTAGGAATTCCCCCTTTTCTATCCCCCTGTCTTTGTTTCTGTCTTGTTCCTTTTCTTCCTGTCATCTTCTTGTCTGTTTTCTGCCTTCTTGGTCCATTCTTCTGCATTTTCCCCCGTGAAGACTTAAAGGATAACAATGCTCTCTCATGCTGAAGTCTGCTGCACTAAACCTGACTTGTCAAGCGATTCATTAACGGCAGCGTGACGCATTTTCTCTCATAATATGACAACAGCTATAGTTGCTGTCTTAGCGTTCGACAAAGAAGAAGAAGGAAAAGAAGAGAAGAAGACAGAGCAGAGAGAAGAAGAAGAAGAAGAAGAAGAAGAAGAAGAAGAAGAAAAGAAGAAGAAGAAGAAGAAGAAGAAGAAGAAGAAGATGATGATGATGATGATGATAAAGAAGAAGAAGAAGTTTACTAACACAGCTTACAAATGTAGTTTGACTTTCAGGATTATAATCCTTACTCTATTATTTGGGGTAGGGAGGGAGAGGTAAGTACCTTTGCAAAACAAATCTGCCAAGAACTGAACAAGCAAAGGAACGATAGTCTCTGAATGAAGATGTTTGTTGTTGTTGTTGAAAATGTCGTGTATAACTTCTCTGGACCACCAGCTTTCCCTGATGGTGTGTGATTGGGTCTGATAGCATGACTGACCTCAGCTCAGTTTCCGCTATGTCACGACTGATAAGTATAGATCTTCTAGGTCGTGCTCTATACTCTCAAAAGCAAGTTCTACCTCTGTGAGTGACATTGCATAATTATCAGCGCTGATGTCGTTTGATGAAACATGAAAGTGCTCCAACCATGTGTCTCTCTCCGAAGTCGAAATACGGCTGCCTAAGTAGTGGATTAATGAATAAAAAAATCCCAAACGGTCGCTTACGCAAAAATCTCAACATTAGAGAACCTCGGTGCTCTAGTCGAGGGAAAAAATCCCCCACAACAATTTATACGTCTTCTGCAATGTTGTGTCTTTTGTGCTTTCTGCCTTCAAAGCGATTCACTTCTGTCCCAAACTCTGGCCAACTGTGGAATTTCTCAGAAAGAAAGCTACGTCTTTTTCAGACTGGCTTTGCTTTTTTTAAAACCGTGAGATGCTTCACCCATCTCTGACTTTTTGCCATTAATATTTATTTTCTGAGAACTTTTCTTTGGGACTGTTTGCTTCTCTTGTCATTTCATTGATGATGATGATGATGATGATGATGATGATGATGATGATGATAATGATGATATGATTGTATATTGTACATCATTACGTCTGCTTCACCTTGGTTTCCCACACCCTGTCGTCATACAGGGACCAGCTTCCCAATCTCTCGTTTAGTTGATCTGTTTTAGTGATTAAAGGCACTTGTAATTCTACTGAATCTGGTCCATGTTTCGCACCTCTTTTAGCAGCTCTATCAGCCCACTCATTGAGACAGAACCCAGGGTGTGAAGGTACCCAACAAAAAGGGACACATGCCCTTTAAGGTAAAGAGATGGATGACATGCTTCATCTCGAATGTAATTTAAAAGCTATCTTGTAACAAGGGGATTTAAAAACACACAATACTACAGAATCAGGGCAAACCAAGAACATAATTAAGAGCCATTAATATAGCTTCTCGTTCCGCTGTAAGTATTGAGTGATGTTCACCAACATAAAATGACTTTTAAAAAATTCAACAGTGGTATAACAAAAGCATAATACGTTTCTTGGGTTATCTAAACGTGGTCCGTCTGTGTAATCTTGTGAAATGATTTAAATAATGATGATGGATGTGAGATCGGACATCAGAAATCATCAATTTCAGATTGTCGTTCGTGTTGACACTAGTGACCTGACAGATGTCAAAGTGTGCATTATCTATCTCCCCTGTGCATTATCTATCTCCCCTGTGCATTATCTTCCCTGTGCATCATCTATCTCTCCTGTGCATTATCTATCTCCCCTGTGCATTATCTGTCTCCCCCGTGCATTATCTTCCCTGTGCATTATCTATCTCCCCTGTGCATTATCTATCTCCCCTGTGCATTATCTATCTCCCCTGTGCATTATCTATCTCCCCTGTGCATTATCTATCTCCCCTGTGCATTATCTATCTTCCCTGTGCATCATCTATCTCCCCTGTGCATTATCTATCTCCCCTGTGCATTATCTATCTCTCCTGTGCATTATCTATCTCCCCTGTGCATTATCTATCTCCCCTGTGCATCATCTATCTCTCCTGTGCATTATCTATCTCCCCTGTGCATTATCTATCTTCCCTGTGCATTATCTGTCTCCCCTGTGCATCATCTATCTCTCCTGTGCATTATCTATCTCCCCTGTGCATTATCTATCTTCCCTGTGCATTATCTGTCTCCCCCGTGCATTATCTTCCCTGTGCATTATCTATCTCCCCTGTGCATTATCTGTCTTCCCTGTGCATTATCTATCTCCCATGATGCCCCCTCATTCATCTCCATGTGCCGACTCCACAGCTTCTGACAGTCATTTGGATCAGACTATAAACCGAGGTTCCGTGTGCGAACACACGCAGAACATCTTGCGCATACATTAAAACCTGTGCAGCTTTTTGAAAGAGTAGGCCATTTTGTACCTGTGGGAGCGGGTGACAAAACTGATAAAACTACATACACGCGGGGACTGGATTTTTAAAAAGCCTATATGAGTGCTTATTCCATCATCCTTCAAATAATCGAATAGATAAGAAAAAGATAATTTACAAAAAATGATGGGCAAGATAAAATTGCTTCTTATGTGTGCATGTTATGGTGAGACGTGCACGTGTGTGTGTGTGCGTGCGTGCGCGTGTATAAGCTTTCAGGAGTACAATATCAGTTATTATAATTATAAACATAATCATTATTCTGTTTCAGTGACACGTCCGTCAGATGCTGGAGACTATTGCACAGACAACACAGACTACTCAGACTACACAGACAGCACAAACAACGCAGACATCAGAGACAACACAAACAGCACACACACTATAGCCAAGGCAACACAAACAGCACAACTACACAGACTACACAGACAACACAGACTACACAGACAAACAACACAGACAACATAAGCAGCATAAACATCACAGACAGAAAAGACTACAGAGACAGGCAGCGCAGTCAGGAGGGTCAGTACAGACAGGCAGACAGGCAGACAGACAGACAGGCAGGCAGGCAGGCAGACAGACAGGCAGGCAGACAGACAGGCAGGCAGACAGACAGATAGCCAGATAGCCGATAGCCAGATAGCCAGCCAGACAGACAGACAGGCAGACAGACAGACAGCACAGACAGCACGGGGACACTCAGCATGGATCAGCAGCGAGGGAATCATGACCAGGGATTCAGCCCAGACCCCGGGACAAAGACGCCCAAACCAACGGCATGACCTTGACCTTCACCCCACCCCTTGCCTCAGTCAAGGACACTCTGGCCGAAGAGGTGACCTTAACCCCGCTGACCTCCAACCTCTCCCTGTATCCAACCCGCCTGAGCTGTTAGCAGAAGGAGCCACCGCGGTCACCACAGATGTGGCATGGAACAAGGACACCTCTGCTGAGAAGGTGACCTTGACCCAGCTGACCTTGACGAACGGAGAGGCTCCGGAGGTGAAGGTCATGCCCTCAGGCGAGGTGGAAGGTCACGAGGCCTTGCTGGGGGATGTGCAGGAGATGAGTGAAGGTGACCTGGCCGCCAAGGAGACCTCCCAGGTCGGTCAGCGGCCAGCAGCAGCTTGCTTCCTCACATCGTTCTGGTTTCTCTTCTCTTGTCTTTTCTTTTCGTTCCTTGGCTAGAGCTCCCAGCGTGCACGAATGGTGATATACATATATATATATATATATATATATATATAATATATATATATATATATATATATATATATATATATATATAA
Organism: Rapana venosa; assembly: GCA_028751875.1. NCBI lineage: Eukaryota > Metazoa > Mollusca > Gastropoda > Neogastropoda > Muricidae > Rapana > Rapana venosa. The sequence continues at coordinate 51,706,518 of CM054152.1, forward strand.
TATATATATAATGAGAGAGATGTAAGGTCTTAATGCTTCAGATAAGTTCCACTAGTATTCCTGTCCTGTCAACACTTCCTGCCCCAACAGTTGTTATTCAGGGGCTGGAACGTCTCTTAGATCCATACAAAGTGCTTATACAACAGGCTCCCTTATTTCCTCTGAATATCGAAAAAGAAAATCTTCATTTTAATCTTGAGTAGAGAAAAGCTCACTAATCTCTAGTTTTGGATCTTTTGTTTGTTTGTCCATCGTGTTCGACGATGACCTCCAAAACAGCAGAGGAGGCAGCTGCTGTTTCGGAAATTGAGCAGAAATTTGATTATAGTGGAGATGCCTTGCCCACAGTACATCCCCACTCTCTCGGCCAAGTGGGCATAACGACAGTCAGCGTTGGAGATGTTCTCCAAAGGCCAGCTAGCCCCCAGGGCTGCAGCACATTAGGACTGTGCGAGTCAAGCCTCCTAGTCAGAGAGTCATAGTCTATCACTAAAGACTAAGCTGTAGAGTGGAATTCCATGAGTGGGAAAGCCACTGGTCATACAGCCTCTCACTTTGCATCTTTTACAGAAGTGGAATCCACTGAGCATACTGTTCTCCTGTTTACAATCAAAGATTCATTTGGCCTTTGCAATAAGCCATATTCTTCCTCTTCATCAACTTTTGCTGTCTGTCATATGAATGACAATGCATTGCGCTGCCGTTGAGCGCCGGGCAAGTCAGGCCCAGCGCATCCGACTTCGGCGTGGGAGAGAATTCTCATTCTGGAAAAAAGAAGGCACAGAATAGACAAGAAGGAGGTGACAGGAAGATAAAGGAACAAGGCAGAAACAAAGGGAGGGATAGAAAAGAGGGAATTCCTAGCTCAAAATTTCCAGAAGGTGGGGATGGTATTTATACTGACAGGCCCCTGCTATGCCCAGAGGGGAACACTAAGCGCTCAAAGAAATCAGTTCTGCCTGGACCAGTCATAGGTTCAAGTTGCCAGTCAAGGGCCTTGCTTGGCTTTTCCCGAATAGCTCTGAACTACAGCCTTACACAAGGAGCCGTGCTGAAGCCTCTTCTCTCCTCTTCTCTTCCTCTCTCTTCTCTCCTCTTCTCTTCTTTCCTCTTCTCTCTCTCTCTTCTCTCTCTCTCTTCTCTCCTTTCTCTCCTCTTCTCTCCTTCCTCTCTCTTCTCCTTCTCCCTCCTTTCTCTTCTCCTCTCCCTTCTCTCTCTTCTCTCCTCTCCTCTTCTCTCTCTTCTCTTCTCTCCTCTTCTTCCTCTTCTCTCCTCTCCTCTTCCTCTTCTCTTCTCTTCTCTCCTCTCTCTCTCTCTTCTCTCCTCTCCTCTTCTCTCCTCTTCCTCTCTTCTCTCCTCTCCTCTCTCTCCTCTCCTCTCCTTCCTCTCCTTCCTCCTCTTCTCTCCTCTCTCTCCTCTTCTCTCTCTCCCTCCTCTCTCTCTCTCTTCTCTCCCTCTTCTCTTCCTCTCTCTTCTCTTCTCTCCTCTCCCTCTCTCCTCTTCTCTTCTCTTCTCTCCTCTTCTCTTCTCTCCTCTTCTCTTCTTTCCTCTCCTCTTCTCTCCTCTTCTCTCCTCTCCTCTCCTCTTCTCTCCTCTCCTCTCTCCTTCTCTCCTCTCTCTTCTCTTCTCTCCTCTCCTCTCCTCTTCTCTCCTCTTCTCTTCTTCTTCTCTCTCCTCTTCTCTCTCTTCTCTCTCTCTCTCCTCTCTCTCTCTCCTCTTCTCTTCTATTCTCTCCTCTTCTCTCCTCTTCTCTCCTCTCCTCTCCTCTTCTTCCTCCTCCTCCTCTCCTCTCTTCTCTCTCTTCTCTCCTCTTCTCTCTCTCTCCTCTCCCTTCTCTCCCTCCTTCCTCTCTCTCTTCTCTCCTCTCCTCTCCTCTCTCTTCTCTCTTCCTCTCTCTCTTCTCCTCTCTCTCTCTCTCTCCTCTCTCTCCTCTTTCTCTCCTCTTCTCTCTCTCCTCTTCTCTCCTCTCTCTTCTCCTCTCCTCTCTCTCCTCTCCTCTCTCCTCTCTCTCTTCTCTCTTCTCTCTCTTCTCTTCTCTCCTCCTCCTCTTCCTCTTCTCTCCTCTCTCTTCTCTCTCTCTCTCTCCTCTCCTCTTCTCTCTCTTCTCTCTTTCTCTCTCTCTTCTCTCTCTCTCTCTCTCTTTCTCTCCTCTCCTCTCTCTCTCCTCTTCTCTCCTCTTCCTTCTTCTCTCCTCTCCTCTTCTCTTCTCTCCTCTCCTCTTCCTCTTCCTCTCTCTTCTCTCTCTCTTCTCTTCTCTCTCTCTCTCCTCTTCTCTTTCTCTCCTCTCCTCTCTCTCCTCTTCTCTTCTCTCCTCTCCTCTCTCTCTTTCTCTCCTCTCTCTCTTCCTCTTCTCTCCTCTCTCTCTTTCCCCTCTCTCTCCTCTCTCTCTCTCTCTCTCTCTCTCTCCTCTTCTCCCCTCCTCTCTCTTCTCTTCTCTTCTCTCCTCTCCTCTCTTCTCTTCTCTCCTCTTCTCTCCTCTTCTCTCTTTTCTCTTTTCTCCTCTCTCATCTCCTCTCATAATGAGCGTTTGTTTCTCTCGGCAGGAATCGCGGGTGACGTATGAGGCAGTCCTGACGTCACTGGGGGAGTTCGGACGTCATCAGAGGCGGCATTGTGTGCTGCTGGGCTTGCTGTACGGCTCCGGGGGATTGCAGGTCTTCCTCAGCATCTTCACCCTGGCCGTGCCCTCCCACAGGTCAGTGGTCAGCACAGGCACAAGGTCACGAGGGTCAAAAAGGTCATGAGGGTCCTGGAGGCTGACAGGGTCTTGGGGTCACAACCGTCATGAGGGTTGAAGTGACCAGCGTCCTCAAGTCAGTCACGAGTAGCCTAGAGGTCGCAGTCACAGGGGTCACTGAATCGCCAGTGTCATGAGGATTCTAAAAGCACACGTACACTTCTCCCCTTGGGATGCCGGGGGCCTGTCAGTGTAGACAGCATCCCCGTCTGGAAATTCTGTGCTAGGAATTCCCTCTTTTCTATCCCTCTCTTTGTTTCTGCCTCGTTCCTTTTCTTCCTGTCATCACCTCTTTCTTGTCTGTTTTCTGTCTTCTGTGTCAAAGATTTAAAAGATAACGATTCTCTCCCATGCCGAAGTCGGATGCGCTGGGCCTGACTTGTCAGGCGCTTAACGGCAGCGCTAGGCATTATTTTCTGCTCATGTGACAGGAAACAGTAATTGCTGGTTAAGCATTCGATGAAGAAGAAGATTGTCCATCAACAACTCAATCAATGAATTTAATTTGATTTGTGAGTGTGTGTATTAGAGAGAGAGACAGAGAGAGAGGGAGAGAGAGAGAGAGAGAGAGAGAGAGAGAGAGAGAGAGAGAGAGAGAGAGAGAGAGAGAGAATCAGACAGATAGACAGACAGACAGACAGAGAGAGAGAGAGAGAGAGAGAGAGAGAGAGAGAGAGAGAGAGAGAGAGAGAGAGAGAGAGAAAATCGGACAGAGAGAGAGAGAGAATCAGACAGACAGACAGAGAGAGAGAGACAGGCAGACAGAGACAGACAGAGAGACAGGCAGACAGAGACAGAGAGACAGGGACAAAGAAAGAAAGAGACAGACAGAGAGACAGGCAGACAGAGACAGACAGAGAGACAGGCAGACAGAGAGAGAGAGGAGAGAGAGAGAGAGAGGGAGGTGTCCCAGCCTGAGTCAGCCAGTGACAGACAACTCTGACGTGGACAGATGCGCCTTGCCGGAAGTGGACAACGACACCTGGCGGGTGCAGGGCCCGCAACACGCCCTCCTCCTCAACCGCTCCCTCCCTCCCTCCCCCCTCCCCTCCTCCTCCTCCTCCTCCTCTCCTTACGACACCTGCCACCTCTACCTCCTCTCTCCTCTCTCCCTTGAGGACAACGCCAGTACCCCCCTGTCAGTCCATGGCCTGTCGCCTCAGGGCATTTCCCCTGAAAGCAGTCACCCCCGCGATATCCCACATCCTAACATTTCATATCAGAGCGTATCACCATCCTACGATATCTGGCCCAAGAACGTCTCAGCCCAAAGTGTGTCCCCTCACAACAATCCTCCATTATCGCCCCGCTTAAATGTGGAGGAGGAAGAGGAGGAGGAGGAAGAGGAGGAGGAGGAGGAGGAGGGGGGTGAGGACATCCCTGTGGCAGAGTCAGGGGGGGAGGGTGGAGGTGGGAGGGTGGTGGAGTGTGAGCGCTACGTGTACGACACCTCCACCTTCGTGTCCACCATCACCACTGAGGTCAGTGACCCCGTTAATGTATTAATGTATGTTGTATGTGTGCTCTCGCTACTTCCTTCCTCTCTACTTCTCTACTGCTCCACTGTTCTCTACTTCTCTCTTCTGCTCTGTTCTCTACTTCTCTGTTGTCTACTTGTCACGTCTCTCATTCTTTCTCGACTGGACTACTGTAATTCTCTCTTGGCTGGTTTGCCGGCATCATCCATCCACTCCCTTCAACGCATACAAAACTCTGCAGCTCGACTGCTCCTTAGAAAGAAAAAATCTGAACACATCACTCCTCTTTTGCGATCTCTTCACTGGCTGCCTGTCTCACAAAGAATAAAGTATAAGATTAATACCCTTTGTTTCAAATGTCTCCACAAATCTGCACCCTCTTATCTCTGTAACTGTCTTCACCTGTACACTCCGTCCCGTTCCCTTCGTTCAGCTGTAGATACGTTGTGCTTTCTAACACCCAGATTTAAACAAACCACTGTTGGTGGTCGCTCTTTCTCTGTTTCCGGTCCCTCCACATGGAACGACCTCCCTCTTCCACTTCGCCAAAAGCCTTCTTTTGATTGTTTCAAATCTAGCCTCAAAACGCACTTATACTCTACTTGAGATCTTCCCCTGTTGTCTGTTCCTACTTGTCAATAGCTGCCTTCACCTCCACCATCCCCACCTAAGTGTGTTGTGTATATAAATTTGATATTTCTTTATCTTGATATTTATGGATGGTTGCATGCGTATGAATGATTTGAATGCAAGCGCTTTGATTTGTTTACTTTACAAGATTCAGCGCTATATAAATTCCATACATTATTATTATTATTATTATTATTATTACTTGTCTGTTGTCTACTTCATTGTTTTCTGCTCCGCTTATCTCTCCATTATTGCTCTCTTCTTCTTCGTCGTTGTTCTCTGTGGTCTGATGTGTCATCATTAGCTGAGTCACCATGATGACCAGTATCACCACTAGCATCCGTAAAAATAAAATTTAAAAAGTC
>CM054152.1:51716727-51721727 GCA_028751875.1 Rapana venosa
GATGTGGTGATGTGTTGTCAGGCATGGTGTGTTGTCAGGCATGATGTGTTGTCAGGCATGATGTTTGTCAGGCATGATGTGGTGATGTGTTGTCAGGCATGATGTGTTTGTCAGGCATGATGTGGTGATGTGTTGTCAGGCATGATGTGGTGATGTGTTGTCAGGCATGATGTGGTGATGTGTTGTCAGGCATGGTGTGGTGATGTGTTTTTCATGGTGTGGTGATGTGTTGTCAGGCATGATGTGGTGATGTGTTGTCAGGCATGATGGTGATGTGTTGTCAGGCATGATGTGGTGATGTGTTGTCATGATGTGGTGATGTTTTTGTCAGGCATGATGTGGTGATGTGTTGTCATGATGTGGTGATGTGTTGTCAGGCATGGTGTGGTGATGTGTTGTCAGGCATGATGTGTTGTCAGGCATGGTGTGGTGATGTGTTGTTAGGCATGAGTGGTGATGTGGTCATGATGTGGTGATGTGTTGTCAGGCATGATGTGGTGATGTGTTGTCAGGCATGATGTGTTGTCAGGCATGGTGTGGTGATGTGTTGTCAGGCATGATGTGGTGATGTGTTGTCAGGCATGATGTGGTGATGTGTTGTCAGGCATGATGTGGTGATGTGTTGTCAGGCATGATGTGGTGATGTGTTGTCAGGCATGATGTGGTGATGTGTTGTCAGGCATGATGTGGTGATGTGTTGTCAGGCATGGTGTGGTGATGTGTTGTCAGGCATGATGTGTTGTCAGGCATGATGTGGTGAGTGTTGTCAGGCATGGTGTGGTGATTGTTGTCAGGCATGATGTGTTTGTCAGCATGATGTGGTGATGTGTTGTCAGGCATGGTGTGGTGATGTGTTGTCAGGCATGATGTGTTGTCAGGCATGATGTGGTGATGTGTTGTCAGGCATGGTGTGGTGATGTGTTTGTCAGGCATGTGTGGTGATGTGTTGTCATGAGTGGTGATGTGTTGTCATGGTGTGGTGATGTGTTGTCAGGCATGGTGTGGTGATGTGTTGTCATGGTGTGGTGATGTGTTGTCAGGCATGGTGTGGTGATGTGTTGTCAGGCATGGTGTGGTGATGTGTTGTCAGCCATGATGTGGTGATGTGTTGTCATGATGTGTGATGTTTGTCATGATGTGGTGATGTGTTGTCATGATGTGGTGATGTGGTCATGGTGTGGTGATGTGTTGTCAGCATGGTGTGGTGATGTGTTGTCCCTGATGTGGTGATGTGGTCATGGTGTGGTGATGTGTTGTCATGGTGTGGTGATGTGTTGTCAGGCATGATGTGGTGATGTGTTGTCATGGTGTGGTGATGTGTTGTCAGCATGGTGTGGTGATGTGTTGTCATGGTGTGGTGATGTGTTGTCAGGCATGATGTGTTGTCAGGCATGATGTGTTGTCAGGCATGATGTGTTGTCAGGCATGATGTGTTGTCAGGCATGGTGTGGTGATGTGTTGTCAGGCATGATGTGGTGATGTGTTGTCAGGCATGATGTGGTGATGTGTTGTCAGGCATGGTGTGGTGATGTGTTGTCAGGCATGATGTGGTGATGTGTTGTCAGGCATGATGTGGTGATGTGGTGTCAGGCATGATGTGGTGATGTGTTGTCAGGCATGATGTGGTGATGTGTTGTCAGGCATGATGTGGTGATGTGTTGTCAGGCATGATGTGGTGATGTGTTGTCAGGCATTATGTGGTGATGTGTTGTCAGGCATGATGTGGTGATGTGTTGTCAGGCATGGTGTGGTGATGTGTTGTCAGGCATGATGTGGTGATGTGTTGTCAGGCATGGTATGGTGATGTGTTGTCAGGCATGATGTGTTTGTCAGGCATGGTGTGGTGATGTGTTGTCAGGCATGATGTGTTGTCAGGCATGATGTGGTGATGTGTTGTCAGGCATGGTGTGGTGATGTGTTGTCAGGCATGGGGTGGTGATGTGTTGTCAGGCATGGTGTGGTGATGTGTTGTCAGGCATGATGTGTTGTCAGGCATGATGTGGTGATGTGTTGTCAGGCATGATGTGTTGTCAGGCATGATGTGTTGTCAGGCATGATGTGGTGACGTGTTGTCAGGCATGATGTGTTGTCAGGCATGATGTGTTGTCAGGCATGGTGTGGTGATGTGTTGTCAGGCATGATGTGTTGTCAGGCATGATGTGTTGTCAGGCATGATGTGGTGACGTGTTGTCAGGCATGATGTGTTGTCAGGCATGATGTGGTGATGTGTTGTCAGGCATGATGTGGTGATGTGTTGTCAGGCATGATGTGGTGATGTGTTGTCAGGCATGGTGTGGTGATGTGTTGTCAGGCATGATGTGGTGATGTGTTGTCATGATGTGGTGATGTGTTGTCAGGCATGATGTGGTGATGTGTTGTCAGGCATGATGTGGTGATGTGTTGTCAGGCATGGTGTGGTGATGTGTTGTCATGGTGTGGTGATGTGGTGTCATGGTGTGGTGATGTGTTGTCAGGCATGATGTGGTGATGTGGTCATCATGTGGTGATGTGGTCATCATGTGGTGATGTGGTCATCATGTGGTGATGTGGTCATGGTGTGGTGATGTGTTGTCAGGCATGATGTGGTGATGTGTTGTCAGGCATGGAGGTGGTGGGGCCCAGCTACCGGAAGTGGGTGGGCTACGGCCACATGTCGCTGTGGTCAGTGGGCATGCTGGTCCTGGCGGCCTTGGCCTTTGCCCTCCGAGACTGGCGCCACCTACAGTTGGCCTCGGCCCTCGTCAGTCTGCCCCTGCTCTCTCTCTACTGGTACTGTCGCTGCTCTGTGTTCTCTGTGTCTGTCTGTCCCTGCTCTGTGTTCTCTGTGTCTGTCTGTCCCTGCTCTGTGTTCTCTGTGTCTGTCCCTGCTCTGTGTTCTCTGTGTCTGTCCCTGCTCTGTGTTCTCTGTGTCCTGTCCCTGCTCTGTGTTCTCTGTGTCTGTCCCTGCTCTGTGTTCTCTGTGTCTGTCCCTGCTCTGTGTTCTCTGTGTCTGGTCCCTGCTCTGTGTTCTCTGTGTCCGACTGTCTGCTGCTCTGTGTCTGTCTGTCTGTCCCTGCTCTGTGTTCTTCTGTCTGGTCCCTGCTCTGTTGTCCTGTCTGTCTGTCCCTGCTCTGTGTCCTGTCTGTCCCTGCTCTGTGTCCTGTCTGTCTGTCCCTGCTCTGTGTCCTGTCTGTCTGTCCCTGCTCTGTGTCCTGTCTGTCCCTGCTCTGTGTCCTGTCTGTCTGTCCCTGCTCTGTGTCCTGTCTGCCCCTGCTCTGTGTCCTGTCTGCCCCTGCTCTGTGTCCTGTCTGTCTCTGCTCTGTGTCCTGTCTGTCCCTGCTCTGTGTTCTCTGTGTCTTCCTGCTCTGTGTTCTGTCTGTCTGTCCCTGCTCTGTGTTTTGTCTGTCTGTCCCTGCTCTGTGTTCTGTCTGTCCCTGCTCTGTGTCCTGTCTGTCTCTGCTCTGTGGTCCTGTCTGTCTCTGCTCTGTGTCCTGTCTGTCCCTCTGTGTTCTCTGTGTCCTGTCTGTCTGTCCTCTGTGTCCTGTCTGTCCCTGCTCTGTGTCCTGTCTGTCCCTGCTCTGTGTTCTCTGTGTCTGTCCCTGCTCTGTGTTCTGTCTGTCTGTCCCTGCTCTGTGTCCTGTCTGTCCCTGCTCTGTGTTCTGTCTGTCCCTGCTCTGTGTTCTGTCTGTCCCTGCTCTGTGTTCTGTCTGTCCCTGCTCGTGTCATGTCTGTCCCTGCTCTGTGTTCTGTCTGTCTGTCCCTGCTCTGTGTTCTCTGTGTCTGTCCCTGCTCTGTGTTCCTGTCTGTCTGTCCCTGCTCTGTGTTCTCTGTGTCTGTCCCTGCTCTGTGTTCCTGTCCTCTGTCCCTGCTCTGTGTCCTCTGTGTCTGTCCCTGCTCTGTGTTCTGTCTGTCCCCTGCTCTGTGTTCTGTCTGTCTGTCCCTGCTCTGTGTCCTGTCTGTCTGTCCCTGCTCTGTGTTCTCTGTGTCTGTCCCTGCTCTGTGTTCTCTGTGTCTGTCCCTGCTCTGTGTTCTGTCCTGTCTGTCCCTGCTCTGTGTCCTCTGTGTCTGTCCCTGCTCTGTGTTCTGTCTGTCCCTGCTCTGTGTTCTGTCTGTCTGTCCCTGCTCTGTGTCCTGTCTGTCTGTCCCTGCTCTGTGTTCTGTCTGCCCTGCTCTGTGTTCTCTGTGTCTGTCCCTGCTCTGTGTCCTGTCTGTCCCCTGCTCTGTGTCTGTCTGTCCCTGCCTGTGTCCTGTCTGTCTGTCCTGCTCTGTGTCCCTGTCTGTCTGTCCCTGCTTCTGTTTTCATGTCTGTCCCTGCTCTGTGTCCTGTCTGTTCTGTCCCTGCTCTGTGTTCTTTTTCTGTCCCTGCTCTGTGTTCTGTCTGTCTGTCCCTGCTCTGTGTCTCTGTTTTCCCTGCTCTGTGTCTCCGTGTCCTGTCTGTCCCTGCTTCTGTGTCCTGTCTGTGTCCTGTCTGTCCCCTCTGTGTCTGTCTGTCCATCTGTGTCCGTGTCTGTCCCTGCTCTGTGTTGCTCTGTGTCTGTCCCTGCTCTGTGTTCTGTCTGTCTGGGCCCTGCTCTGTGTTCTGTCTGTCTGTCCCTGCTCTGTGTTCTTGTCTGTCCCTGCTCTGTGTTCTGTCTGTCTGTCCCTGCTCTGTGTTCTCTGTGTCTGTCCCTGCTCTGTGTTCTGTCTGTCCCTGCTCTGTGTTCTGTCTGTCTGTCCTGCTCTGTGTTTCTGTTGTCCCTGCTCTGTGTTCTGTCTGTCTGTCCCTGCTCTGTTTCTCTGTGTCTGTCCCTGCTCTGTGTCCTGTCTGTCCCGTCCTGCTCTGTCCTGTCTGTCTCTGTCCCTGCTCTGTTCCTGTCTGTCTGTCCCTGCTCTGTGTCATGTCTGTCCCTGCTCTGTGTTCTGTCGTCTGTCCTGGGTCTGTGTTCTGTCTGTCTGTCCCTGCTCTGTGTCCTGTCTGTCCTGTCCCTGCTCTGTGTCCTGTCTGTCCCTGCTCTGTTTTCTGTCTGTCTGTCCCTGCTCTG
>CM054152.1:51729227-51754227 GCA_028751875.1 Rapana venosa
ATTCTTCTTCTCTTCTTCGTCACATTCTTCTTCTTCTTCTTTCTTCTTTCTTCTCTTTCTTTCTTCTTCTTCTTTTTCTTCTCTCTTCTTTCATTCTTTTCTTCTTCTTCTTCTTCTCTTCTTCTTTCTTTCTTCTTCTTCTTTTCTTTCTTCTTCTTTCTTCTTCTTCTTCTTCTTCTTCTTCTTTTCACATCTTCTTCTTCTTTCTTCTTTCTTTTCTTCTCTCTTCTTCTTCTTCTTCTTCTTCCTTTTTTCTTCTTCTTTTCTTCTTCTTCTTCTTCTTCTTTCTTCTTCTTCTTTTCCTTCTTCTTCTTCTTCTTCTTCTCTCTTCTTCCCTTCTTCTTCTTCTTCTTCTTTCCCTTCTCTTCTTCTTCTTCTTCTTCTTCTTCTTCCTTCTTCTTCTTCTTCTTCTTCTTCTTCTCTCTTCTTCTTCTCTTTCACTTCTTCTTCTTCTTCTCTTCTTCTTCTTCTTTCTTCTCTTCTTCTTTCTTCTTTTCTTCTTCTTCTTCTTCTTCTTCTTCTTTCTTCTTCTTCTTCTTCTTCTTCTTCTTCTTCTTTTCTTCTTCTTCTTCTTCTTCTTCACATTCTTCTTCTTCTTCTTCTTCTTCTTTCTTCTTCCTTCTTCTTCTTCTCTCTTCTTCTTCTCTTCTTCTTCTTCTTCTTCTCACTTCTCTCTTCTTCTCTCTTCTCTTCTCATTCTTCTTCTTCTCTTCTCTTCTTCTTCTTCTTCTTCTTCTCTTCTTCTTCTTCTTCTTCTTCTTTTTTCTTTCTTCTTCTTCTTTCTGCTTCCTTCTCCTCCCCTCCTCTCCTCCTTCTTAGGTTCAATTCCACCCCAACACACACTCTCTCTCTCTCTCTTCTCTGTCTCTCTCTGTCTCTCTGCTGTCTGTCTCTGTCTCTCTATCTCTCTCTCTCTACTCTCTCTCTCTCTCTCTCTCTCTCTCTCTCTCTCTCTCTCTCTCTATATATATTCCTAAGGGCGGGAACTGGATGTAAAAAAAAGCACATGGGTGCTTATTCATTTTCCTCGAAATAAAAGAATTTGTCATGGTCATTGTCATTGCCTTCTTCGCATTCTTCACATTCTTCTTCTTCTTCTTCTTCTTCTTCTGCTCCTCCTCCTCCTCCTCCTCCTCCTCTTCCTCCTCCTCCTCCTCCTCCTCCTCCTTCTTCTCCTTCTTCTCGTCAGTGCTGTCTGTGCATGACTGTGTGTGTGTGTGTGTGTACGGGGGTGGTGTGGTGGTGTGGTGGTGATGTTGGCAGACAGCCGGTGGGTGACGGTGCTGCTGGCCCTGCTGGGCAAGCTGGGCATCACGGGCTCCTTCTCCACCATCTGGATCTTCACCTCCGAGCTCTTCCCCACCGTCCTGCGTACCTCCGGCATGGCCGCCTGCTCCACCTGCGCTCGCGTGGGCGGCCTCCTGGCTCCCCTGGTGGCCAGTCTGGTGAGCCTCCGCTGCCAGCCCCGGCAACAGGGCTCTCAGGGCTCAACACCCTCTGTTTCAAATGTCTCCACAAATCTGCACCCCCTTATCTCTGTAACTGTCCTCACCTGTACACTCCACCCCGTTCCCTTCGTTCAGCGTAGATACGTTGTGTTTTCGAACACCCAGATTCAAACAAACCACTGTTGGCCGTCGCTCCTTCTCTGTTTCTGGTCCATCCACCTGGAATGACCTCCCTCTTTCACTTCGACAAAAGCCTTCACTTGATACCTTCAAATCCAGCCTCAAAACACACTTATTTCCTACTTGAGACTTTTCCCCCCAAATATCTGTCCCTAATTTTCAACAGCATTTTTCACCTTCTAAGTGTTGTTCCGAGTGTGTGTGTGTGTGTGTGTGTGTGTGTGCGTGTGCGTGCGTGCGTGCGTGCGTGCGCGCGCGCGCGTGCGCGTGCGTGCGTGCATACGTGCGCGCGCATGGTTTTTGAAATCTGTTGTTCATTATGTTTAAGGAGAGTTGCATGCCTGTAAATGATTGAGTGCAAGCGCTTCGATTTGTTTGTTTTTTTAACAAGATTCAGCGCTATATAAATTCCATATATTATTACTATTATTATTGTGTTCAGTGTGGGTGCCTCCTCTGACGCTGACAGGACTTGGAGTGACAGTCGCGTTCCTCTGCTCTGCTCCACGCTCTTGAGCATCTTCAGGGATAGTTTTCGTCTTCTTCTTCTTCTCTCGTTCGCTGTACACCGTCAGATGTAACTAGGAAAAAATAATGGCTGTATGTCCTTTCCAGCTCCTCTCGTGGGCCGTACAGCTTGGTTTGCAGGGTTATTTATCGCCGTCGGTTACTCAGTCTCCCTGAGGTCGCTGAATAGCGTGCGTCTTTGAAGGATGTGCTCGCCAGTCTGGTTTTCTTTGCCACAGGGGAGAAGGAAGGAGTTTCAGCTTTGTGGACATGTCGTGATTTAGCCTGTTGTGGCCAGTGCAGAGTCTTAGAATGAAGACTCGTTCTTCTCTTTTGAGGTGGTGGTAGTCGTCCTTCTCTACTCTGGGTCGGGCCATTGATTTAGTTATTGTTTTCTTTTCGTGGAAGGTAAGAGCTGCTTTCGCACTGTTCTTTCTGTGCTCCCTGGTTTGCAAGTTCATCATCAGCCTGTTTGTTGCCAGGTATACCACAGTGGGCAGGGATCCATTGCAGCAATACACGTTTGTTTTGTGTGAGGAGCTGTAGTTTCTGTTGGAGTTCTAGTTCTTTGTCTGCAGACAGGCTTGTAGGACTGACGGGACATCAGGGAAAAAACAACACTTGCTGGCATTCCTCTTTGGAGTGTGTGACCATGGTGGCAGCTTGTTTCAGGGCTGGGTATCTGCACGGTAGTTGGCACAGTCTGTCCCTGCTGGGATGTTCGCTGTTTCCACTTCTCCAGATGGGCACTTGATCAGCTCTCCTGCTCCTTTGTTGGAAACAGCATCTGTAGCTGATCCGTCTGTGTAGACATGAATCCATGCTTGTCCTGGAGGCCAGTCTTCACCATGGCCAGGGTGAGTGCCTTCTTGCTGGTGTCACTCTCAGTTCCTTTTGGGGCCACATACTGGACAGTGGAGAGGATGATCTCAGGCTCCCTGTGGTTGGCTTCCCAGGGTCCTGGTAGAGTGGCGGGTCCATGGAACAGAAGGGAAGCAGTAAGTTCAGCTGCTGTCGTCTGAGTGCACGGCTATGTTGGAGGGAACTGCTGCCTCTATCCTGCTTCTTGTTGGCCTCTCCATTCCATGGTGCATTGAGTATTGCAGGAGACTCTGGTGTTTCTCTGCCTGCACTAGAGTCTGGGTGTGTCGCCACAGAGTTCAGAGCGGGTGGCTGCCAGTCAGCTGGTCCATACTTGTGATGGGGTAGATCTCACAGCACCCGACATGAGTCTTAAAGCTTGGTTCTGTGCTTTATCCAGAACTTTCTACTGGGACTTCTGCTGCCGTTGCCCGAGCTGGAGCAGCGCGTATTGCAAGTGCGCCTTGCAGTTCCTGTGTAATATACTGTCTGGAGAATCCTCTCTTTGGTGCTCCACTTGGTTCTCGCTAGTTTCCACAGAATTGCCAGTGTCTGTCTTGCCTTCCCTTCAGCTTTCTCCATGTGAGGTCTCCATGTCAGGCGTTTGTCACATGTGACACCAAGGTAAGTTGCTTCGTCGCCGTTCTTCAGCCTTGTGTTCCCAAGTTTGACAGGGCTGTGGTTTGTGTTGTGGTCAGAGGGTGGACAGGCTGTGGTTTGTGTTGTAGAGAGAGGACAGGGCTGTGGTTTGTGTTGTAGAGGGTGGACAGGGCTTTGGGTGACTTCTCCTCATCGATCCTCACTCACTCATCAATCCCCAGCCAGGCTGTAAGCTGGTCCAGTGCCAGCTGTCGTCGTTGTACTGCCCAGCAGTAGCAGCGTATAATTATAAAGAGAATCCTGACTGACGCACTTGAAAACCGTGAGGGAACGTCAGCACTGGAGGCGGGACAATGACCAACTTACGTTTTGAGGGCGGCATCGACGACCTAGCTGGAGAAGAGCCAGAGCTTGTCAACCTGTAAATCACCTCGATGAAGCCTCGTCAGCATATGGCAAGCAGATCAGCGCAGAGAAAACCCAGCTGATGATGAATAACACCAATGGCATCAGAAATTATAGTAAGATAGACAACAAGAAAACGGAGACCGTTCCTAGCTTTGAATATCTGGGAGCTATAGTACCGGATGAAGGATCAAAACCTGAAATTCCTTCCAGGATAGCCCAGACCACAGCTGCAATGACCAAACTGAAAGCCCTCTGGAACGACAAGAACATCGCCATCAGCCTCAAGATCAGAGTGATGCGTTGCCTGATCATGTCAGTGTTAGTATGCATGTGAAACGTGGACCACAACAGCAGACATCGAAAGAAAGATAAATACATTCAATGGAGATGAGATGCTTTCACAAACTTCTTGGTATCTCGTACAGAGATCACATAACCAACGAGGAAGTGAAAACCAGACTTGAAAACACCATCGGACCATATGAAGAGCTCCTGACTTCAGTGAAAAATCGCAAAATGAAGTGGTTCGGGCACGTCACAGGAACATGTGGACTGGCCAAGACTGTCCTACAGGGAACAGTACAAGGAGGGAGACGAAGAGGCAGACAGAGAAAACGATGGGAAGACAACATCAGAGAGTGGACTGGTGGCCTTGAGTGGAACGATTTGCTACGGAAAGCTGAGAACCGTAAGGAGTGGAGGAAGCTGGCTGCAAAATCTTCAGTAGTGCCCCAACAGATAGTTGAAGATGAAGAAGCAATTTTTACACTTAATTTGTCATTCTAAAGCAGTTAAAACTGTTCATTTATTTGCTGTTGTTTTGAGACATCTAAAACTGCTCTTTATTTGTTTAATGCGTCATAATGCTTGAACGTTCGAATGAATCATTGTTTATTCTGTGTGTGTGTGTGTGTGGTGTGTGTGTGTGTGTGTGTGTTGTGTGTGTGTGTGTGTGTGGTGTGTGTGTGAGTGTGTGTGTGTGTGAGTGTGTGTGTGTGTGTGAGTTTGTGTGCATGTATGTGTGCATGTGCGCGCGCGCGCGTTGTGTGTGTGTGTATGTGTGTGCATGTGTGTGCATGTTGTGCATGTGTGTATGTGCATGTGTGTGTGTGCATGTGTGTGTGTGCATATGTGTGTGTGCATGTGTGTGTGTGCACGTGTGTGTGCCTGTGTGTGTGTGCCTGTGTGTTCCTCTGTGTGTGTGTGTGTGTGTGTGTGTGCCTCTGTGTGTGCCTGTGTGTGTGTGCCTGTGTGTGCCTCTGTGTGTGTGTGTGTGTGTGTGTGTGTGTGTGTGTGTGTGTGTGTGTGTGCCTGTGTGTGTGTTGCCTGTGTGTGTGTGTGCCTGTGTGTGTGTGTGTGTGCCTGTGTGTGTGTGCCTGTGTGTGTGTGTGCCTGTGTGTGTGTGCCTGTATGTGTGTGTGTGTACATGTGTGCCTGTGTGTGTGTGTGTGTGTGTCCTGTTGTGTGTGTGCCTGTGTGTGTGCCTGTGTGTGTGCCTGTGTGTGTGTGTGTGCTGTGTGTGTGCCTGTGTGTGTGCCTGTGTATGTGCTGTGTGCCTGTGCCTGTGTGCAGGCCTCCAGGCTAGGGCAGGAGGGCAGCCTGCTGGCCCCTCTCAGCCTGTACGGGGCTCTGTCCATGCTGGCGGGGCTGCTGCTGCTGACGCTGCCCGAAACCCTGCACCGTGCCCTGCCCGACACCCTCACTGACGCCCTCCGCATGGACAGGTACACAGACAGGTACACAGACAGGTACACAAGTACACAGGCAGGTACACAGGCAGGTACACAGACAGGTACACAGACAGGTAGACAGGTACACAGGCAGGTACACAAACAGGTAGACAGGTAAACAGACAGGTAAACAGACAGGTAGACAAACAGGTACACAGATAGGTACACAGACAGGTAAACAGACAGGTACACAAACAGGTACACGGACAGGTACACAGACAGGTAGACAGGGACACAGGCAGGTAGACAGACAGGTACACAGGCAGACTGGCAGGCAGACAGGTACACAGACAGGCAGGTAGACAGACAGGTACACACAGACAGACTGGCAGACAGGTAGGCAGGCAGACAGTTACACAGACAGACTGGCAGACAGACAGACAGGCAGGCAGGCAGACAGGTACACAGACAGACTGGCAGACAGACAGGCAGGCAGACAGGTACACACAGACAGACTGGCAGACAGACAGACAGGTAGGCAGGCAGACAGGTACACAGACTGGCAGACAGACAGACAGGTAGGCAGGCAGACAGGTACACAGACAGACAGGCAGACTCTGACTGATGCCCTCTGCATGGAAAGGTAGACAGACAGGCAGATAGATATACAGAGAGAGAGAGAGAGATGAGAAGAGAGAGAGAGAGAGAGAGAGAGAGAGAGAGAGAGAGAGAGAGAGAGAGAGACTCTGTGTGTGTATGTAGGGGTGGGGGTGGGGGGGGGGGGGGACGGAATATCCTGGTGGTTAGCGTGATGCGCTCGTGATCTGCTGACCCGAGTTCGATTCCCATTAAAGAGGATTTGTCCTCAGGAGTTAACATCAGTGCAGACTCCACTCTCCCCAAAAGTCCTTGGGATGAGACTATAAACCGAGGTCACATGTGCGAACGCACGCAGAACATCTTGTGCACACGTTTAAACTCATTCCGCTTTTCGTAAGAGTAGGCCATTGTGTGCCGGTGGGAATGGATGACAAAATGTACAAAACTGCTTACGCTTGGGGACTGGATGTAAAAGAGCACATGAGTGCTTATTCCATTATCCTCGAAATCAAAGAATACAATCTCTCTGTCCTCTGTCATCTCTCAAGACAATGTTACAAAATTGCATACACACGGGGGACTAGATGTAAAGAAAAAAGCAAATGAATGCTTATTCCGTTATCCTCGAAATAAAAAAAATAATATAAATAAAAGAATTAATAAATAAATAAACAATCATGCTTTCTGTGTGGGCAGTAATACATTACTGCTGACAGTTATCAAAGTTGTGATGACAGACCTGTCGTTAAGTTGTCTGTCCACACCTTTCATCATCAGTTCTGATGACAGGCCTGTCGTTAAGTTGTCTGTCCACACCTTTCATCATCAGTTCTGATGACAGACCTGCTGTCATGTTTTTTATTCTCTTGCAGGAAGAAGAGGAACCTTGAAAAACAATCCAGGTCAACATGTAAGACACAACTCTCCCCTCTCTCTCTCTCTCTCTCTCTCTCTCTCTCTCTCTCTCTTTTCTCTCTCTCTCTCTCTCTCTCTCTCTCTCTCTCTCTCTCTCGCTCTCTCTTTCTCTCTCTCTCTCTCTCTCTCTCTCTCTCTCTCTCTCTCTCTCTCTCTCTCTCTCTCTTTTCTCTCTCTCTCTCTCTCTCTCTCTCTCTTTCTCTCTCTCTCTGTGCGTGTGTGTGTATAAAAATTGCTAATTGCTCCACTACTCTTTGATAAATAACAGTGATGCCTCTTTAGTTTCAAAGAGTACTATCCATCCCCACCACCACCCACCCCAAATGTGCTTTTACTACACCATAATTCTGTTTTTTTATTTTGTTTAAATTTTCTGTTCTTTTATGTGTGCCTTCACCACTCTCAGTCATCACAGTCTGTGTTGTTTCAGTCATCAAAGTCTGTGTTGTTTCAGTCATCAAAGTCTGTTGTTTCAGTCATCAAAGTCTGTGTTGTTTCAGTCATCAAAGTCTGTGCTGTTTCAGTCATCAAAGTCTGTTGTTTCAGTCATCAAAGTCTGTGTTGGTGTGTTGTTTCAGTCATCAAAGTCTGTGTTGTTTCAGTCATCAAAGTCTGTGTTGTTTCAGTCATCAAAGTCTGTGCTGATTCAGTCATCAAAGTCTGTTGTTTCAGTCATCAAAGTCTGTGTTGGTGTGTTGTTTCAGTCATCAAAGTCTGTGTTGTTTCAGTCATCAAAGTCTGTGCTGATTCAGTCATCAAAGTCTGTTGTTTCAGTCATCAAAGTCTGTGTTGGTGTGTTGTTTCAGTCATCAAAGTCTGTGTTGTTTCAGTCATCACAGTCTGTGTTGTCATGTTGTTTCAGTCATCACAGTCTGTGTTGTCATGTTGTTTCAGTCATCAAAGTCTGTGTTGTCATGTTGTTTCAGTCATCAAAGTCTGGTGCTTTCCCTCTGTGTTGGTCCAGTCTGGTCAATTTGAACTCAGAAAAGGGTTTTGCTTCTGGTCTTGAGTGCCTCTCGTCTTGTGTGCCTCTGGTCTTGTGTGCCTCTGGTCTTGTGTGCCTCTGGTCTTGTGTGCCTCTGGTCTTGTGTGCCTCTGGTCTTGTGTGCCTCTGATCTTGTGTGCCTCTGATCTCTTTTGCCTCTGATCTCTTTTGCCCCTGATCTTGTGTGCCCCTGATCTTGTATTGCCTCTGGTCTTGTGTGCCCCTGATCTTGTGTGCCTCTGATCTTGTATTGCCTCTGGTCTTGTGTGCCCCTGATCTTGTATTGCCTCTGGTCTTGTATTGCCTCTGGTCTTGTGTGCCTCTGATCTTGTATTGCCTCTGATCTTGTGTGCCTCTGGTATCGTGTGCCTCTGGTATCGTGTGCCTCTGATCTTGTCTGATCGTGTGTGCCTCTGATCTTGTCTGATCGTGTGTGCCTCTGATCTCGTGTGCCTCTGATCTTGTGTGCCTCTGATCATGTATTGCCTCTGATCTTGTATTGCCTCTGATCTTGTGTGCCTCTGATGCTGTGTGCCTCTGATGCTGTGTGCCTCTGATCTTGTGTGCCTCTGATCTTGTGTGCCTCTGATGCTGTGTGCCTCTGATCTGGTGTGCCTCTGATCTCTTTTGCTGCAGAGAGACTGCCTGCTTCCTTGCTGGAGGCACCAATGACGTTGATCAGGGGAACCTGGGGAACCGTTAGTTGGGTCATCACCACCACCATCACCATCACCATCACCATCATCGTCGTCATCGTCGTTTGATGCTGACTGCAGTGTCCACTCTGGTCAGTGTCTCTGGCCAAAGAACTGTTCCCCTCTAACTCAGGGTCACGAGATGACGTCACGGCTTCTTATCCCACCCCCTCTCTTACTCCTTAAAACACAGACAACAGAAAACATCATCATCATCATCAATGCCTTTGTGCCTTATTGGCACGTAGGGCAGCAACAAATGTTCTCCACTCCACAACAGAAAACAGCAGGGGGAAAACCCAACAACCCTTGTGGCAAAGAGGGCAAGATGGCGGAGAGGAGGGGGTGTGGGGTGTGTGTGTGTGTGTGGGGGGGGGGGGGGGGGGGGGGGTCTGTTTTCAGCCCTGTGCCTGATTGAAGGAGAGGTATAGCCTTGCTGAAGCAGACTGTGCATGATCTGTCTGTAGCTCACTGTCAGTGAAGACACTGTCTGTGCCATGGTGGAGGATAATTATTGTGACACCTGCAACAACAAAAATGAAGTTCGTGTTAACCGTCAGCGCCATTTCCTCCCACATTAAAGCATTTATGTGTGTAATAGCTGCTCTTGAAATTTCAACATTTCATTCCTATTTCTCCCATATACATGAATCCATGTCTCTGATAACGGCCCTTCAAATGTCTAACTATCAAAAGAAATACAAATCTCCATTCAGCTCTGGAGTTCTGAGCCAGGAGGTGTTCACACCATTGAGAGTGACACTGAGTGTCACGTATTTTTAAATTGCAAATGGCTTCTCCATTGTTAAAAACAAATCCACCTGGAATCTCACCCTGTCTAGCAGTGTCATCTGCTGAGTAATTTGATATCCACTGTCATAGTCCTCAGTCAGGATTTTATCAACTCTTTTCTTTTGCTGCCTCATCTTTTGTGACCTCCCCGTCCTGCTGTTCCCACGCCGCTCATCCCAATCTCCCCACCACAGCCATACCCAGATTTGTTATGTCTCATGCCCAGGGTCGGAAGTCCACAGGGAGCCCATCAATATCAGGCCGCCGTGGAGCCACCAGCCAGAGGGGCCCTGCACTGCTGCTGGGTCACTTTGGTGGTGTTCAGTGGTGCCTGTTCTGAGCTAACATACGTAGGACACCACCTACTAAGCCCCCTACTAACGACAGTATTAGCTCAATCGCGGAGCAAGGCTGAGTGAGTTGCCCACCTGAGGTGGCGACGACCACAACGTCCCTCCATCGACCATTCCCCGCGAACCCCCAACCCCAAAGGCTTTGACACAAACTCACCACAGGCACAGAAGTGTATGAGGAAACCGAATCTGAGGTCACCATGAGACCAGAGTAATTGGGACCACCGAATCAGAGGCCATTTGTGTTTTTTTATTGCATGATGATCAATGACAATGAGGATGACGCAATTTTGCCGCTGTGGAAGTGCATATGCTTTGAGACTACTTGACAGGGTTGTACTTTACGCTTACTATCCTAATATATCCTGGCGTCAACCGGGCCCGAGAGATACAGACAACTGCAGTGCTGGTCAGGTAATTTTAGCAACGCTCTTAAACTCGCATCCGTAAAGTGGATGAAGCTCGACTGTGTGGTCCCAGTCTTCCCACTGAGCCCACAGCACACTCACTCTGGGCAGGAGCCGGCCGGAGTCTGAAAAATCCCTTTGACTCTATGGGATTCGAACCCGCGACCTTCCAGTCCGAAATCCAAGGCGCTAACCACTGCGCCATGGCGGCTGGTGACAGTTATGTCAGGGTCAGCAGGAACAGAGCTGTGTGTGGAATTACTTACTTACTTTAGTGATCACCGAGGAAAGCAAGGAAGTCTTCTTCTTCTTTGCGTTGCCTGGGTTATGTTTTGAGACCAGATCTTTTGAGGAATTCAGCAGTTGCCTGCAGGTCATCCACCGTGCCGTACAGTTTCTGCTCCAGAGGCGTGGGCTCAGGCCACACTTCCAGCTTAGCGTCTGGAGGGTCCTGCAGTCTTGTGGGATGTGGGCCGTATCCTGTTCTTCTTCTCCACAGGGGCACATAGCAGATGGTGCAATTTTCAATTTTCTGTGGAGGTGTTTATTCAGCCTGTTGTGCCCTGTGCGTAGTCTGAAAATGACCACCTGTGCTTGTCGTGAAAGCTGGTGATAAGGGTCTGGTTTGAGTGGTGATCTGAAGAGAGATTTGATGATGGTTTTCATCTCCATTAGGTTGACAGGATTGTTCTCTTGCTCCTCTCTTGCCCCTATTTTGGCCATCTTGTCTGCTTGTTCATTTCCTTTAATGCGCAGTGGGAGGGGATCCACTGGAGCTCTATGCGTAAGGCGTTAAGGCTGTGCAGTGCCTTCTCCAGATCTTTCAGTTGTCCGGCATTATAGTATTATAGCAAGGAAGTGAGCAAACACTGACAGTGTTATGCTACAGGGATGATGGAGGCAGGACAGTAGTAGAAACTGTAAGATGTGTCATTGATCAAGAGAGGCTAGTAGCTCTCTCTCTCTCTCTTCTCTCTCTCTCTCTCTCTCTCTCTCTCTCTCTCTCTCTCTCTCTCTCCTCTCTCTCTCTCTCTCCTCTCCCCCCCCTCTCTCTCTCTCTCTCTCGTTTTTGATAGGAGGTGTGAGGGGGTAATAAATGTATATAAACGCTCTTTTACCATCACTGCAGCTTTTACATTTGAAACTGTTTTACATTCCTCAGTTCATACTGGCGTCAGTTTTCTGTCCCTCCTAACATCATCTCCATGTCCAACATTTGTATGGTAATGCTGCTGTTGGTTTGGTAAAAGAGAGGTATGTAACTGTGGTCGTATGCAACGTGTCTTTATTGTACAAAATCTTTTGTATGCACAATGCATGTCTCCGATGTGTGTGGAATCATTTGCTTCTTCATGTATGACTGTTTTCCCTCTTGATGAAGATGTGGTGCACAGAAACCTCTGGGTGAGTTTGAGTCTCTCTCTCTCTCTCCTCTCTCTCTCTCTCTCTCTCTCTCTCTCTCTCTCTCTCTCTCTCTCTCTCTCTCTCTCTCTCTCTCTCTCTCTCCTCTCTCTCTCTCTTACAAGGTTACCAACTGTTTTCAGCACTTATATAATTATATAATATATCTATAATATTAACAACAACAATAATAATAATAATGATGATGATGATGATGATGATGACGATGATGATAACAGACGACAGTAGCAAAGCACCAACTGCAGGCGCCTGTGGCTGCTGAGGCCAGCATGTGCAGCTGGCTAGCTGTGTGGTCTGCAGCTTTTCCAGGACTGATTGTTTTTCCATGACAACTGACAAGCTAACGGGTCATAGGCCTAGGTCATTCATTCTCGCCCCACGCTCTCCATCGCCCTGCTTCTGCCACTGCTGATGACAGTTCTAGGGTAGGCTATGTTTATTTCTGGCCTGGCTGTGTGTAGCTCACAGAAAAAAACGAAGCAGCCAAACAAGTTAGTCTGCATGCAGACATGGTTACTGTTTTCTCCATGTTCATCGTTTGTATAATTATAGTGAATAACTGCTTTGAGAGAGAGAGAGAGAGAGAGAGAGAGAGAGAGAGAGAGAGAGAGCGCGGAGTTATTATTTTATTTTTAAATTTTGGGGTTATTGTATGTATGCCTCCACCTCTCCTGTTCCTCTTCACGTGTTTGAACTGAGAAGAGAAAACTGGTTCACAGCTCATTTCAACGAGTGTTTTGTTTTTTTCTTTTGTGGCGATTCATTATGCAAGACGACGCGTGAAAGAAACGGGTAATTTAGGCCTGAACACAAACCACAAGCGCTGCCTGTAGACTAGGCTAGTCTATGTTGCCCTGTGTATTTGTATACAGGACGGCTGCCAGCTTTGACTGGGTAACTACAGGGGGGCAATGAGAAGCAGTAAGAGTGCAGCTGCCTTCATGGTGAACAAAAACGGTCAAAACCACAAAATCTCACTGTCAGCCTCGCGAACCTCTCATCTCTAGTCGATTAACGGAAAAAGAAGAAAAAAACAAACAAAAAAGAGACCCACGTAACAACAGGGACAGCCTGGTGGTCAGAGTGATGCGCTCGTGGTCTGCTGACCCGGGTTCGAATCTCGTTCTAGAGGATTTTTTCCTCTGGAGTTAACATCAGTGCAGACTCCACTCTCCCCCAATATTCTTTGGATGAGACTATAAACCGAGGTCTGGTGTGCGAACGCACGCAGAACATCTTGCGCACACGTTGTGAGCGCTTTGATTTGTTGCTTTACAAGATTCAGCGCTATATAAATTCCATACATTATTATTATTATTATTATTATTAAAACCCGTTCGGCTATTCGGAAGAGAAGGCCATTGTGTGCTGGTGGGATCGGATGACAAAACTGATAAAACTGCATACTCACGGGGACTGTATGTAAAATAGCACATGAATGCTTATTCCATATCCTCGGAATAAAAGAATAAAATAAAATAAAAAGTAGTGTGTATTTCTAAAATGAAGCTTTCGACATAAAGATAGCTACATAGTCCTCAGAGGGCAAAGAATTAAGGGGGGAGGGGGGGGGGGGGTGCAATACAGACTAAAGTTCAAGGTCATATAGGCCTAGTGAAGCTGTTGACATAAAGAAGATATGACAAAATTATTATTAGGCCAAGGGGTAGTATCTTCCTATATAGTCCTCAGAGGCGGGGCGGTATGTCGATTAAAGTTCAGGGTCAGATGTTGGCGTGGTGGTGTTGAAGGCTACTAGAGACCTACACTACTGTAGTAGGGCCTAGCCTAGTCTACTGTGCGCGAACCACATTTGGCTGAGAGGTCCAGACAGGAGGTAGGCCTATAAAAGCAGAGCTTGGCCGGTGGCATCGCGTTAGGCTAGGCTACTATACTAGGCTGCTAGTGCTGCTTGGCTTGGCTTACAGCAGTCATGTTGCCTGTGGTGGACATGGGCGCTTTTCTCTCCGCCTTGGAGCAGCCAGGGGAGGGGAGGGGGGGGGAGAGGAGGAGGAGGGGGGGAGGAGGGGGAGAGGTGTGGTGCAGCCCAGAGTACAGCCAAGTCTCTGCATCAGGCCATTCTGGAGCATGGCTGCTGCCACCTGGCCAACCACGGCATCCCCCACACTGTGGTAAGTGTCTGTCTGGCAGTCTGTCAGTGTGTGTGTGTGTGTGTGTGCGTCAGTGTGTGTGCGTCAGTGTGTGTGTGTGCGTGTGTGTGTGTGTGCGCGTATCAGTGTGTGTGTGTGTGTGTGTCAGTGTGTGTGTGTGTGTGCGTCAGTGTGTGTGTGTGCGTCACGTCAGTGTGTGTGTGTCACGTCAGTGTGTGTGTACGTGGGTGTCAGTGTGTGCGTGCGCGCGTCAGTGTGTGTGTGTGTGTGTTATAGTTTTGCTTGATTTTTTTAAACCATTTGTTTGTCCAAGCCCACCCTCCCTGCCCCAGTTGGACAAAAGGAATGACATGTGTTCTCTTCTTTGTTGATTAATTAATGTCTTGTTCATTACTAGTACTGTGCATTGTAAGCAAACTTTAACTGTCTAGAACAAAAGTGTTGATTAATAAAGGAGATCTATGAGAGTATGCAGGGTCCTGGGAAAGATTTATACTGATATATATATATATGTTATTATATAATAATATATATATATCAGTCATATATATATGATATATATATTATATATTTCCACTGTTGAATGATATATATATATATAATATATTATTATCACCTTCCATCCCACTGTTGAATGATATAATTATGCCTCAGCATGCAATAATTGATGTTAATTATTATTGCTGAGAATCCTGCGATGTACTTTGAACATCCCCATAGTTTGATCTCCTGTTAGTTCCCTTCTTTGTATACAGTTCTTTAAGAATAGGACAGTTGCAGATATATATTATATTATATATTTTTATATATATTAATATTATTATATATATATCATCATCATCAGTCCGTGACCTTGGCAGTCGTGGAGGAGACCGAAGACGATGCTGTGGTATTTAATATATATTATATATATATATATATATTTATATATTATATAATTATATATATTATATATATATTTATATATATATATATATATATTTATAATTATATGACTGTCTGTGTGTGTGGTTTTAGACTCTGAGTTTATTTATTTAATTCTTTTATATCGGGGATAATGGAATAAGCACTTGTGTGCTTTTTTACATCTGTCCCGTGTGTATGCGGTTTTGTGAATTTGTGTGTGTGTGTGTGTGTGTTTTTTAGTTGTGTGTGTGTGTTGTGTGTGTGTGTGTGTGGTTTTAGACTCTGTGTGTGTGTGTGTGTGGTTTTAGACTCTGTGTGTGTGTGTGTGTGTGTGTGTGGTTTTGGTTGCTGTGTGTGTGTGTGTGTGTGTGGTTTTGACTGCTGTGTGTGTGTGGTGTGTGTGGTTTTAGACTCTGTGTGTGTGTGTGTGTGTGTGTGTGGTTTTAGACTCTGTGTGTGTGTGTGTGTGTGTGTGTGTGTGTGTGTGGTTTAGACTCTGTGTGTGTGTGTGTGTGTGGTTTTAGACTGTGTGTGTGTGTGTGTGGTTTTAGACTCTGTGTGTGTGTGTGTGTGGTTTGTGTGTGTGTGGTGTGTGTTTGACTGTGTGTGTGTGGTTTTAGACTCTGTGTGTGTGTGTGTGTGGTTTTAGACTCTGTGTGTGTGTGTGGTTTTAGACTCTGTGTGTGTTGTTTGTGTGGTTTTAGACTGTGTGTGCTGTGTGTGTGTTTGATGTGTGTGTGTGTTTTGGCTTGTGTGTGTGTGTGTGTGGTTTTAGACTCTGTGTGTGTGTGGTTTTAGACTCTGTGTTGTGTGTGTGTGTGGTTTAGACTCTGTGTGTGTGTGGTTTTAGACTCTGTGTGTGTGTGTGTGTTTAGACTTGTGTGTGTGTGGTTTTAGATCTTGTGTGTGTGTGGTTTTAGACTCTGTGTGTGTGTGTGTGTTTTAGATCTTGTGTGTGTTGTAGACTCTGTGTGTTGTTGTGTTTTAGATGTGTGTGTGTGTTTGTGTGTGTTTATGTGTGTTGTGTGTGTGTGTGTGTGGTTTTAGACTGTGTTCTAACTGTGGCAGGATGCTCTACCTCAGAACTGTCAGTATCCACGGTGGATGTTTACATTCTGTCTGTTTTCTCTCTCCAGACAAACAGACATTGTGACACGGGAGAAAATTTACTGGTCATCAAAATTAAGTTGCATGAACTTGTTGAAAAGAACGACAACCTAATCTGTTTCTGTTGTATGCAGTGTTGATAATGTTTTTGTTAATTAATGCAAATCATATGATGTACCTTACTGTTTATTTTCCTTAAGTGTGACAGGCTAATTAAATACTTTTTATTATTTTATCTTGAATCATGTGTGTGTGTGTTTGTGAGACTGTTCGCATAATTCCATGCATGAGTCCATGCTAGTTTTGACCATGACAATGACAAATTCTTTAATTTCGAGGATAATGAATAAGCACCCATGTGCTTTTTTTGCATCCAGTCCCCGCCCTTAGGGATATATATGAGAGAGAGAGACAAAGAGAGAGAGAGAGAGAGTGTGTGTTGGGGTGGATTTGAACCTAAGACTGTTAGAGTTTTTTGTCCACCTGCTGGATTGATTGTGTGGTGTGTGTGTGTACATGCTAGTGTCTTGCTGTGTGCACATGATTCACATTTTTCACGCATGCTTGGCTGCACGGTTCAAACCCAGGTTCAAGCCACCACCACCATGCTGCCCCACATTCAAGGCACTTTCCCCCTGCAGTGAACATCAGCGCCAGCCCCTCTCCCTGAAGCTGAACGTCCCCTCAGAGGACGAGGCTATGAACACAGGCCCCCTGTGCGAACGCTCGGTGAACATCTCGTGCACACATTAAAACCTGTTTGGGAGAGAATGTCATTTGTGTGTGTGGGGATGGATGACAAATTTACAGTGTCGCATGCACACGGAGACAGGATGTAAAACAGCACATAAGCCCTCAGGCTTATATTCTATCATCCTCAAAATAAAGGAATGAATAAAATCCTGAAATAAATAACATGTGGTTATTCTGCTCTTGCAAATCTTGTGTGCTCTAAATTGTTTTAGAACTCTGTTGGAAAGTTCATTTTGTTCATGAAGTATCAAAGTGATCATTGATAAATTGCGCTTGAGTATTGCAACAGTGGTACGTGTGTTTGTGCTGGTGTTGTGTCAGTCCACCAGACGTCATGGCTGGGCAGCCTGGTGCTTGACACGACTGTAAAAGCCAGAAGGGGCAGACTTGCTTCAGTGATACCTGCTAGGCAAGGGTCAAGGTGCTTGACACGACTGGAAAAGCCAGAAGGGGCAGACTTGCTTCAGTGAGAGCTGCTAGGCAAGGGTCAAGGTGCTTGACACGACTGTAAAAGCCAGAAGGGGCAGACTTGCTTCAGTGAGAGCTGCTAGGCAAGGGTCAAGGTGCTTGACACGACTGGAAAAGCCAGAAGGGGCAGACTTGCTTCAGTGAGAGCTGCTAGGCAAGGGTCAAGGTGCTTGACACGACTGGAAAAGCCAGAAGGGGCAGACTTGCTTCAGTGAGAGCTGCTAGGCAAGGGTCAAGGTGCTTGACACGACTGGAAAAGCCAGAAGGGGCAGACTTGCTTCAGTGAGAGCTGCTAGGCAAGGGTCAAGGTGCTTGACACGACTGTAAAAGCCAGAAGGGGCAGACTTGCTTCAGTGAGAGCTGCTAGGCAAGGGTCAAGGTGCTTGACACGACTGGAAAAGCCAGAAGGGGCAGACTTGCTTCAGTGAGAGCTGCTAGGCAAGGGTCAAGGTGCTTGACACGACTGTAAAAGCCAGAAGGGGCAGACTTGCTTCAGTGAGAGCTGCTAGGCAAGGGTCAAGGGTCAAGGGTCAAGGTGCTGTGAAGAACTGTCAGCAGTCTGAGTGCTTAGTCCAGTATTTTCAATATTTTTATTAATTTTTTTTTTTTAATTGTCATCTGAGCGCTTTGATTTGTTGCTTTACAAGATTCAGCGCTATATAAATTCCATACATTATTATTATTATTATTATTATTATTATTATATTGGCTGCTAAAATCAACTAGGGGTCAGCAGAAGTTATCTTGGAATATTTAAACAAATATAAATCATAGCTTTCTTGTGTCTTTTCCAGATTATGATTCAGGCTGTCATTTATATTCATTTATTCTTTTATTTTGAGGATAATGGAATAAGCACTCATGTGCTTTTTTTTTTATATCCAGTCCCCATGTTTATGCAGTTTTGTAAATTTTGTCATCCATTCCCACTGGCACATAATGGCCTACTCTTCCAAAAAGCAGGACAGGTTTTAACATGTGTGCAAGATGTTCTGCGTGTGTTCTGACACAGGACCTCGGTTTACAGCCTCATCCTGTCAGTGTTGTAATCGCCCCTCATGGGGTGATGAAAGTATTTTTCATTTTTTGATTTATATTATTTTTCATTTTTGATATATATCACCTTATTCCCCCTTGCTGGGGATGTCAAGGGTCGGGTCAGTATAAACAACGTCCCCTCTGTCTGGAAATTCCCTCTTTTCCATCCCTCCCTTTGTTTCTGCCTTGTTCCTTTTCTTCCTGTCTTTTCGTTCTTGTCTATTTTCTGCCTTCTTGGTCCATTCATCCGAATTTTTACCAGAAAGACTTCAGAGATAACAATTCTCTTCCATGCCGAAGTCCGATGCGCTGGGCCTGACTTGTCAGGCGCTTAACGGCAGCGTGACACATTTTTGCATATATAACCAACAAGAACAGTTGCTGTCTGAACGTTGGACGAAGAAGAAGTAAGAAGAAGAATATCATCTTATTGATTCCATTACATTCTTCATACTGTTTGGATTGTTTATCCAGGTGGAGAAGACAACTCTCTAGCTCCAGACGTTCTGTAGCACTGTGTTTATAATAGCTTGTTGATATGGATATAGTGTTTGTAATATCTTTGTTGATATTGTATGTATATATATATAATATATAAATGCTGTTTATGCTGTTGATGTAGGTCCAGCAAATGATGCTGAGCTCCAAACAGTTCTTTGAGCTGGAGGTGAAGGTCAAGGACAAGTACAGGCGGGGTGACAGCACCAATCATGGCTGGGCCTGCCTGGAGCGAGAGAAGTCAGCCGCCTCCCTTCCTTCCTTCTTCCTTCATTCTTCCTTCCTTCCTTTCCTTCCTTCCTTCCTCTCCTTCCTTCCTTCCTTCCTTCCTTCCTTCCTTCCTTCCTTCCTTCCTTTCTTCCTTCCTTCCTTCTTCCTTCCTTCCTCTCCTTCCTTCCTTCCTTCCTTCCCTCCTCCCTTCCTTCCTTCCTTTCCTTCCTTCCTCCCTTCCTTCCTCCCTTCTTTTCCCCTTCCCTCCCTTCTTCCTTCCTTCCTTCCTCCTTCTTCTCTCCTCCTTCCTCCTCCCTTCTCTTCCTTCCTCCCTTCCTTCCTTTCCTTCCTCCTTCCTCCCTTCCTTCCTTCCTTCCTTCCTTCCTTCCTTCCCTTCCTTCCTTCCTTCCTCTTCCTTCCTTCCTTCCTTCCTTCCTTCCTCTTCCTTCCTTTCCTCCTCCTTCTCTCCTCCTCCTCTCCTCCTTCCTTCCTCTCCCTTCCTTCCTCCCTTCCTTCCTTCCTCTTCCTTCCTCCCTCTCCTTCCTCCTTCTTCCTTCTCCCTTCCTCCTTCCTTCCTTCCTTCCTCCTCTCCTTCCTTCCTTCTCCCTTCCTCTCCTTCTTCCTTCCTCCCTTCCTTCCTTCCTTCCTTCCTCCCTTCCCTTCCTCCTTCTCTTCCTCCCTTCCTCTCCTTCCTTCCTTCCTCTTCCTTCCTCCCTTCCTCCTTCCTCCCTTCCTTCCTTCCTTCCCTCCTCCTTCCTCCTATCCTTCCTTCCTTCTTCTCCCTTCTACTTCTCTCTCCCTTCCTTCCTTCCTACTTCCATCTCCTCACTTCCTCCACTTCTTCCAGTGTCTCACCATCATTCCATTCGCTGGTACTTCGCTTCCTGTCACTTCCTCACATCTTCACATTGTGTCAGTGTGTCATCAACTGCAGCCACGATCGTTCACATTGTTCATGTAAACGCACCACGATGTTCACTTGTGCAGTGGTAGAACTGCACCACATGTCCACGTGTTGATGTCAGTGGTAGAACTGCAGCCACGATGTCACATTGTGCAGTGGTAGAACTGCAGCCACGATGTCACATTGTGCAGTGGTAGAACTGCAGCCACGATGTCACATTGTGCAGTGGTAGAACTGCAGCCACGATGTCACATTGTGCAGTGGTAGAACTGCAGCCACGATGTCACATTGTGCAGTGGTAGAACTGCAGCCACGATGTCACATTGTGCAGTGGTAGAACTGCAGCCACGATGTCACATTGTGCAGTGGTAGAACTGCAGCCACGATGTCACATTGTGCAGTGGTAGAACTGCAGCCACGATGTCACATTGTGCAGTGGTAGAACTGCAGCCACGATGTCACATTGTGCAGTGGTAGAACTGCAGCCACGATGTCACATTGTGCAGTGGTAGAACTGCAGCCATGATGTCACATTGTGCAGCGGCTGGTTGATGTCAGTTGTAGAACTGCAGCCACGATGTCACATTGTGCAGCGGCTGGTTGATGTCAGTTGTAGAACTGCAGCCACGATGTCACATTGTGCAGCGCTGGTTGATGTCAGTTGTAGAACTGCAGCCACGATGTCACATTGTACAGCGCTGGTTGATGTCAGTTGTAGAACTGCAGCCACGATGTCACATTGTGCAGCGCTGGTTGATGTCAGTTGTAGAACTGCAGCCAGGATGTCACAGTGTGCAGCGCTGTGGTGCCGGGGTGAAGGGGTTGGAATCCACGCTGCTGCTGCCGCCAGTGTTGGCATGAACTGCCTGACCAGACATCGCTGCTGCTGCTGCCGCCAGTGTTGGCATGAACTGCCTGACCAGACATCGCTGCTGCTGCTGCCGCCAGTGTTGGCATGAACTGCCTGACCAGACACCGCTGCTGCTGCTGCCGCCAGTGTTGGCATGAACTACCTGACCAGACATCGCTGCTGCTGCTGCCGCCAGTGTTGGCATGAACTGCCTGACCAGACATCGCTGCTGCTGCTGCCGCCAGTGTTGGCATGAACTGCCTGACCAGACACCGCTGCTGCTGCTGCCGCCAGTGTTGGCATGAACTGCCTGACCAGACATCGCTGATGCTGCCGCCAGTGTTGGCATGAACTGCCTGACCAGACATCGCTGCTGCTGCTGCCGCCAGTGTTGGCATGAACTGCCTGACCAGACATCGCTGCTGCTGCTGCCGCCAGTGTTGGCATGAACTGCCTGACCAGACACCGCTGCTGCTGCTGCCGCCAGTGTTGGCATGAACTGCCTGACCAGACATCGCTGCTGCTGCAGGCGGCTGTATCTGGCAGGCCTGGTGAGGCCAGCAGATGTTGTCATGACGCCAAGCGTGGAGTACCCCCCTGTCTTTGGATAGTCTCCAAGCTGGTGCTCTTCCTTAGTTAAAGTCATTGTGGAGGGAATGAATTTCACCACCATTGACCATCAATTACTACACCACACTTCACCACGCCACACGACACCACTCCACTCCACACCACACTTCACCACACCTACCCACCACATCCACACCACACCACACCCACCACACCACACCTCACCACACCACACCACACCACTACACTCACCCCCACTCACCACTCACCACACCACACACACCACACCACACACCACACCACAACCAAACACCTCACACCCTCACCACACCACACCACACCACCACCCACCCTCACCACACCACACCACACCTCACCACACCACACCACACCACACCACACCTCACCACAACACCACACCTCACCACACCACACCAACCACACCTCACCTCACCTCACCACCTCACACACACCACACCACACCTCACCTCACCTCACCACACCACACCACACCACACCACACCACACCTCACCACCACACCACACCTCACCACACCTCACCACACCACACCTCACCATACCTCACCACACCAACCACACCACACCTCACACACACACCAAACCACCCACCACACCACACCTCACCATACCTCACCACACCACACCACACCACACCACACCTCACCACACCACACCACACCTCACCACACCACACCACACCACACCACACCTCACCTCACCTCACCTCACCACACCTCACCACACCACACCACACCACACCACACCTCACCACACCACACCTCACCACACCACACCACACCACACCTCACCACACTACACCACACCACACCCCACTCCACACCTCACCACACCACACCACACCCCACTTCACCACACCACACCACACCACACCTCACCACACCACACCACACCCCACTTCACCACACCACACCACACTACACCACATCACCCCACACCACACCACACTCCACACCTCACCACACCACACTAATGAGAACCATGTGCTGTGTGGCAGACTGAGTGAAAAGCGACCTCACGGTGACCTGAAGGAATCTTTCAACTACAGTCCCTGTGAAGAAGAGGTCAGTGTCTGTGCTACTGCCTCATATCACCACCACCACCACCACCACACTGCTGACATATCAGCACCACCACACCCCCAACACTGCTACAACAACAACCAACACATCACCACCACAACAGCGCTACATTACCACCAATACTCTACATCATCACAACCGCCACCACCAAACGCTCGTGAAACTAGACCTTAAAATAGAGGGAAATTTTATCTCGAAGTCCCACTTTAAAACTGAAAATAGTTGTAATACATTTTTCAAAATCACCTTTCTTCTAAAGAGTCAGTGCTCTCCATCTTGACGCAAACATCCTTGGAGATATTGAAACTACAGTTTGAAATCGAAAAAGCATCTTGAAACCGCACTTGATATACACATTTCTAATGGAAAATGCTCTTAAAACCATCCATTAAAGGAGACAAGGGCTCTTTGAACCATGTATCTGATAAAATGTAAAGTATATTTTTTAAAAAGAAAACGTAGTAGAGAATTAAGAATCAACTTCACATGCATGTAGGCGCTTTTGATTTGTTTTTACAAGGTATAGCGCTATATACAATCCCATTATTATTATCATTATCATTATGATGTCACACACATGACCGCACACACACACACACACTCTCTCTCTCTCTCTCCACACACACACACACAGACACACACACACAGACACACACACACACAGACTCACACACACACACACACACACACACACACACACTGTGTTGTAGAGAACTGAGATTTGGGCTGAAATAAGATAGAAGTGTGGTGGTATGGAGAAGTGTAGTGATGTGGAGAAAATTATTGTGTGTTTAGAGAAATGTGTGATGTGGAGAAGTGTGTTGATGTGAAGTGTACTGATGTGATGTGGAAATGTAAAGTGTGGTAATGTGAAGTGTGGTGATGTGAAGAAGTGTGGAGATGTGAAGAAGTGTGGAGATGTGAAGAAGTGTGGAGAAGTGTGGTGATGTGATGTGATGTGGAGATGTGGAGAAGTGTGGAGAAGTGTGGTGATGTGATGTGGAGATGTGGAGATGTGGAGAAGTGTGGTGATGTGGAGATGTGGTTTGCAGACCCCCATGCCAACAGAGGTGCCGGAGATGTCTGCAGCCTTCCAGGCCATGTTCCAGGCCTGCCAGCGCCTCAGCCTCCACCTGCTGGACCTGATGGGATCAGCTCTGGGGCTGCAGGTACAGTCGCTAGCAGCAGCAGCATAATACTGATACTACTACTATCATCATCATCATCATCATCATCATCATCATCATCATGATAATATTATCATCATCATCACATTAACCTATCATTAATAATAATAATATATGGAATTTATATAGCGCTGAATCTTGTATAAAAAACAAAAAAATCAAAGCGCTTGCACTCAATCATTTACAGGCATGCAACTCTCCTTAAACATAATGAACAACACATTTCAAAACCATGCGGGCGCACGTATGCACGCATACACACACACACACACACACACACACACACACACACTCGGAACAACACTTAAAAGGTGAAAGATGCTGTTGAAAATTAGGGACAGATATATGGGGGAAAAGTCTCAGGTAGGAAATAAGTGTGTTTTGAGGCTGGATTTGAAGGTATTAAGTGAAGGCTTTTGGCGAAGTGAAAGAGGGAGGTCATTCCACGTGGATGGACCAGAAACAGAGAAGGAGCGACGGCCAACAGTGGTTTGTTTGAATCTGGGTGTTCGAAAGCACAAAGTATCTGCGGCTGAACGAAGGGAACGGGATGGAGTGTACAGGTGAAGACAGTTACAGAGATAAGAGGGTGTAGATTTGTGGAGACATTTGAAACAGAGGGTATTGATTTTATACTCCAGTCTTTGTGAGACAGGCAGCCAGTGAAGAGATCGCAGAAGAGGAGTGATGTGTTCAGATTTTTTCTTTCTTAGGTCCAGTCGAGCTGCAGAGTTTTGTATGCGTTGAAGAGAGTGGATAGATGATGCTGGTAGGCCAGCTAAAAGAGATTTACAGTAGTCTAAACGTGAAAGAATGAGAGATGTGACAAGCTTGAAAGTTGCATCAGTGGACAGATACTTGCGAATCGCGCTTATGCACCATAATTGATAGTAGCAAGACTGGCAGGTCTGGGTGATGAATTTTCTCATAGAGAGTGTGTTGTCAAGAACTACTCCTAAATACTTCACAGAGTTGGACAAAGGAACTGACGTATTGCCGAATTCTATTGAAGTTTTTGCGATAGAGGAAAGTTTATGTTGGGTCCCTATGAGCATGGCTTCGGTTTTATCGGCATTAAGTTGTAACTTGTTCTGAGTCATCCAGTTTTGAATGTCTTGAAGTCAGTAGGACATATTTGTCAGGAGGGAAGGCAAGTTTTCAACAGTATCACTGCACTGAAGCTGAGTATCATCGGCATAGAAATGATGATCAATATGGTGGTTGTTTATTATATGTGAGAGTGGAGCAGTGTAGAGAGTAAAGAGAACAGGGCCTAGGACTGATCCCTGCGGGACTCCACATTCCATTTTGACAGGTTTTGATTGAATTTTGTTTACAATAACTTTCTAACAGGCTTGTCATTAAGACTTCAACATAGCTGTCATTTGAAGTGTAAAGCAGCTGTCATTAAGACTTTGATAAGGTTGTCATTAA
>CM054152.1:51759227-51774227 GCA_028751875.1 Rapana venosa
GTGTGTGTGTGTGTGTGTGTGTGTGTGTGTGTGGTGTTCTTGTGTGTGTGTGTGTGTGTGTGTGTTGTGTGTGTGTGTGTGTGTGTGTGTGTGTGTGTGTGTTGTGTTTGTGTGTGTGTTTGTGTGTGTGTTGTGTGTGTGTGTGTGTGTGTGTCTGTGTGTGTGTGTGTGTGTGTGTGTCTGTGTGTGTGTGTGTGTGTGTGTGTGTGTTGTGTGTGTGTGTGTTTGTGTGTGTGTGTGTGTGTGTGTGTGTGTGTTGTGTGTGTGTGTGTGTGTGTGGTTGTTGGTGGTGTGTGTGTGTGTGTGTGCTGTGTGTGTGTGTGTGTGTCTGTGTGTGTGTGTGTGTGTGTGTGTGTGTGGGTGTGTGTGTGTGGTGTGTGTGTGTGTGTCTGTGGTGTGTGAGTGTGTGTGTGTGTGGTGTGTGTGTGTCTGTGTGTGTGTGTAGTGTGTGTGTGTGTGTGTGTTGTGTTGTGTGTGTGTGTCTGTGTGTGTGTGTGTGTGTGTGTGTGTGTTGTGTCTGTGTGTGTGTGTGTGGTGTGTGTGTGTGTGTGTGTGTGTGTGTCTGTGTGTGTGTGTGTGCTGTACAGGTCGTGTGCTGATCGGCATCAGCTGTGTGTGTAGAAGGGAAGCTAACGAATGCGTAGCCTGTATTCCGTGTTTTCACGGGTATAGATAGTACAGACATCCATGTCTTCACGTGGTAATTGACATACAGAATCCATGTTTTCGGGTAATAGACTACAGACATGCCTGTCTTACAGGGTAATGACATCAGCTCCATGTTGCTCGGTGTTTTAATAGATACGACATCCATGTCTTCACAGGGTAATAGACTACAGACATCCATTGGTCTTCACAGTGTAATGACTACAGACATCCATGTTTCGGACTGGGTGTAGCATAGGACTCCATGTTACGGTAATAGACATAAGACATCCAGTTTCACAGGGTAATAGTGAATACATACATCCTGTCTACAGGGTAATAGACATATCCATGTCTTACTGGGTATAGCTGATCTCATGTCTTACGGGTAATAGACTACTACAATCCTGTCTCACAGGTATAGACATACAGGACATCATGTCTTCACAGGGGTAAAGAACTACAACACCATGTCTTCACAGGGTAATAGACATACATCCATGTCTTCACAGGGTAATAGACATACATCCATGTCTTCACAGGGTAATAGACAGACATACATCCATGTCTTCACAGGGTAATAGACATACATACATCCATGTCTTCACAGGGTAATAGACATACATACATCATGTCTTCACAGGGTAATAGACATACATACAGTATCTTCTTCACAGCTCATCGCATGGCGAAGTTGTCTAAGGCTGTGCATGATATCTTGTTTATTGTTGTTGTTTGAATGCTGTTGTTCTACTTGTTATTGTTGAATGTCTCACTGTTGTTGTAGACTGTCATCGTCCATGTTGTTATTGTTGTATGCTGATGGTTTTTCATGTTGTTGCAGGTGTAATGTGGGCTTAGTTATTTTTGTCCGTTGTATGCTGCATAGTCAGTTTTTGTGTTGATCTGCTGCTGTAGGTTGTATCTGTTGTTAGATTTTTTTGTGTTGACTCTGCTGTTTTATGTATGCATGTTCCTGTTTCTGCTATTGTAGTCCCTGCTGCTGCTGCTGTTGTTGCTGTATTTCATACTGCTGTTGATGTGGTGTTGTTTGTTGTTCCTGTTTTTCACGTTTCTGGTGCTCCAGGGTTCTTGTGCTGCTTGTGTGTGTTTTTCTGTCCACACATGATCACTGGTGCTGGTGTGGAGGAAGGGGTGTGGTGGAGGAAGGGGTGTGTTGGAAGGGTTGTGGGGAAGGGGTGTAAGAAGTGGGTGTGGAGGATAGTGGGTGTGGAGAAGGTGTGTGTGGAGGTGTGTGGTGTGGGAGGGGGTGTGTGGTGCTGAGAAGGGTGTGGAGGAAGGGGTGTGTGGAGGAAGGGGTGTGGTGGAAGGGTGTGGTGGAGGAAGGGGTGTGGAGAAAGGGGGTGTGGAGGAAGGGTTGTGGTGGAGGAAGGGTTGTGGGAGGAAGGGGTGTGGAGAAAGGGGGTGTGGAGGAGGAAGGGGTGTGGAGGAGAAGGGGTGTGGAGGAAGGGGTGTGGAGGAAGGGGTGTGGTGGAGAGGGGTGTGGAGAAGGGTGTGGGAGGAAGGGTGTGGAGGAAGGGGTGTGGAGGAGGAAGGGGTGTGGAGGAAAGGGGGTGTGGAGGAGGAAGGGGTGTGGAGGAGGAAGGGGGTGTGGTGGAGGAAGGGGTGTGGAGAGAAAGGGGTGTGGAGGAGGAAGGGGTGTGGGGAGGAAGGGTGTGGTGGAGGAAGGGGGTGTGGAGGAAGGGGGTGTGTGTGAGGAGGAAGGGGGTGGTGGTGGAGGAAGGGGTGTGGAGGAGAAAGGGGTGGGAGGAGGAAGGGGTGTGGAGGAGGAAGGGGTGTGGTGGAGGAAGGGGTGTGGAGGAAGGGTGTGTGGAGGAGGAAGGGGGTGTGGTGGAGGAAGGGGGTGTGGAGGAGGAGGGGTGGTGGAGGAGGAAGGGGTGTGTGGAAGGGGTGTGGAGGAGGAAGGGGTGTGGTGGAGGAAGGGGTGTGGAGGAAGGGGTGTGGAGGAGGAAGGGTGTGGAGGAAGGGGTGTGTGGAGGAAGGGGGTTGGTGTGGAGGAAGGGGTGTGGTGGAGGAAGGGGTGTGGAGGAAGGGGGTGTGGAGGAGGAAGGGGTTGGTGGAGGAAGGGGGTGTGGAGTGAAGGGGGTGTGGGTGGAGGGGAGGGGGTGTTAAGGAAGGGGTGTGGAGGAAGGGGGTGTGGAGGAAGGGGTGTGGTGGAGGAAGGGGTGGTGGAGGAGGAAGGGGGTGTGGAGGAAGGGTGTGGAGGAGGAAGGGGGTGTGGAGGAAGGGGTGTGGAGGAAGGGGTGTGGTGGGAGGAAGGGGGTGTGGAGGAGGAAGGGGGTGTGGAGGAAGGTGGTGTGGAGGAGGAAGGGGGTGTGGTGGAGGAAGGGGGTGTGGAGGAGGAAGGGGTGTGGTTGATGCAGGACGTATCGTTGCTCGTTGCAGGGAAGGAAGGACATGTTTGTTGTTACATGTTGTTACATGTTGTTACATGTTGCAGTGAAGGAAGGGCATGTTTGTTGTTACATGTTGTTACATGTTGCAGTGAAGGAAGGGCATGTTTGTTGTTACATGTTGTTACATGTTGTTACTTGTTGTTACTTGTTGTTACATGTTGTTACATGTTGTTACATGTTGCAGGGAAGGAAGGACATGTTTGTTGTTACATGTTGTTACATGTTGTTACATGTTGCAGTGAAGGAAGGGCATGTTTGTTGTTACATGTTGTTACATGTTGCAGTGAAGGAAGGGCATGTTTGTTGTTACATGTTGTTACATGTTGTTACTTGTTGTTACTTGTTGTTACATGTTGTTACATGTTGTTACATGTTGCAGGGAAGGAAGGACATGTTTGTTGTTACATGTTGTTACATGTTGTTACATGTTGCAGTGAAGGCAGGGCATGTTTGTTGTTACATGTTGTTACATGTTGTTACATGTTGTTACATGTTGCAGTGAAGGCAGGACATGTTTGTTGTTACATGTTGTTACATGTTGTTACATGTTGCAGTGAAGGAAGGGCATGTTTGTTGTTACATGTTGTTACATGTTGTTACATGTTGCAGTGAAGGCAGGACATGTTTGTTGTTACATGTTGTTACATGTTGTTACATGTTGCAGCTAAGGAAAGGCAGATCGCGTGTGGGGAACACTCTGACTATGGATCCATCACGCTGCTCATCCAGGATGACACTGGTGGCCTGCAGGTGAGAGACAGAGACAGGGAGAGAGACAGGGAGAGGGAGAGAGACAGAGAGCGACAGGGAGAGAGACAGGGAGAGGGAGAGAGACAGAGACAGGGAGAGAAACAGAGAGTTTTTAAAAAATGTTTCTTCAAATATTCTTTTATATTGAGGATAATGGAATAAGCACTTATGTGCTTTTTTACATCCAGTCCCCATGTGTATGCGGTTTTGTAAATTCTGTCATCTGTTTCCACCGGCACACAATGGCCCACTCTTTTGAAAAGCGGAACAGGATTTAACGTGTGCGCAAGATGTTCTGCATGCGTTCACACATGAGGCCTCGGTTTATAGTCTCATCTGAAGGACTTTTGGGGAGAGTGGAGTCTGCACTGATGTTAACTCCAGGGGAAAATATCCCCTTGAACGGGAGTGAGAGAGAGAGAGAAAGAGAGAGAGGGGTGGGGGGTTAAGTGATGCACAGTTCATTCCTTGTTTTTTACCTGCTGCTTCTTCCCCTGACCTCTTTTCTCTGTCACCATAACATCACCAGTGTGTCACCGTCACATCACCACTGTGTCACCGTCACATCACCAGTGTGTCACCATCACATCACCAGTGTGTCACCATCACATCACCAGTGTGTCACCGTCACATCACCAGTGTGTCTCTGTGTCACCATCACATCACCAGTGTGTCTCTGTGTCACCATCACATCACCAGTGTCTTTATCACCATCAAGTCTGGAGCAGGACACTTCTTCTTCTTCCTTTTTTGTCATGTTTCTCCCAGGGAAGGTTTGACATTGATGAGCCTTCTCCATCTCTCTCTGTTTTGAGCTTCCTCCTTACTTATGCCCCTTTCTCTAAGATCATCTATATAAATTCCATACATTATTATTATTATTATTATTATTATTATTATTATTATTATTATTTATCATCTGCAATACAGGCAGCCCAGGTTTTGCTAGGTCTTCCCTTTGGTCTCTTTCCATCCACTACGAATTTCATTGCTCTTTTTATGATGTGGTGGTCTGCTTTCCGTTGAACGTGCCCAAACCAGCGCAGTCTACTGGTACTAGCTACAGACTTCAGATCATCAACTTTGCACATTCTCCATAGTTCTTCATTCGTGATCCTGTCTTCCCAGAGCAGGACACTCTAATGATAATAAAAAAAATATTAATAATAATAATATATGGAATTGACATAGCGCTGAATCTTGTAAAGAAAACAAATCAAAGCACTTGAACTCAAATCATTCACATGCATGTTACTTTCCACAAATATAATTTTTAACAGATATCAAATTTGTGCAAACACACACACGTGCACACACATACGCACGCACACACACACACACACACACACACACACATACATGCGTGTGAACACACTTAGGTGGTGATGAAGGTGGTTAAGGATGCTGTTGAAAAGTAGGGACAGATATGAGGGGAAAGTCTCAGGTAGGAAATAAGTGTGTTTTGAGGCTGGATTTGTTTCCAGAAAAGCTGTTTGTTGATTTCAGCTTTTGACTTCTGCCACTGCCGTTCTAGTTACCGATGTTTGCGCTTTGCTATCAAGATATTGTGAGAGTACCATGGCGCACAGGGTCTGTCAGGCAGGAGATGGTCAGTAAGAGGTGCATGCTCGTTAAGCAGTTGGTGGAGAATAGTGTTACAGTGTTCAGAGAGGTCAGTGTGGTCAGAGGTTTGTGACAAGATAACCACTCGGCCACCCTCCCCTTCTGTCGTGAATCTTCTCTTGTTGGCTCTACACTGTCCTGAAAACTTGTCTGGGACAGTAATGGCTGCACATCCTTTCCAGCCAGCTCCTCTCGTGGGCCGCACAGCTTGGTTTGCAGGGTTATCTCCGTCAGCCACACAATTTTCTTATGTATAGCGGGCATCTTTTGTAATCGTTGTTGGCTGCATGACTCTGTAAGAATATGTTGAAAGCAAGCGCTCTGATTTGTCTTTGCAAGATACAGCGCTATACAAATTCCATTTATTATTATGATTATGATTATTATTATATTGTGCCCACCAGTCTGGTTTTTGTTGTTGGTTTTTTTCACCACAGAGAAGGACAAGTTCCAGCTTTGTGGACATGTGGGGATGTAGTCTGTTGTGCCCAGGGCAGTGTTTTAGGATGGTGACCTGTTCTTCTCTTTTGAGATGGTGGTAGTCATCCCTCTCCACTCTGGGTCAGGCCTTTGAATAAGATGTGTAGTTGTCATAAACTGCTATGTAGCTGCAGTAAGCTGTGTAGGTATAAAAAAGCTATGTAGTTTTAATAAGTTATGTAGTTGTAAAAAATTATGTAAGTGTAATGTAGTTAGTAGTCATCCTTTTTACTCTGGGTCAGGCCTTTGAATAAGATGTGTAGTTGTCATAAACTGCTATGTAGCTGCAGTAAGCTGTGTAGGTATAAAAAAAGCTATGTAGTTTTAATAAGTTATGTAGTTGTAAAAAATTATGTAAGTGTAATGTAGTTAGTAGTCATCCTTTTTACTCTGGGTCAGGCCTTTGAATAAGATGTGTAGTTGTAGTAAACTGCTATGTAGGTATAAAAAAAGCTATGCAGTTTTAATAAGTTATGTAGTTGTAAAAAATTATGTAAGTGCAATGTAGTTAGTAGTCATCCTTTTTACTCTGGGTCAGGCCTTTGAATAAGATGTGTAGTTGTAATAAACTATGTAGCTGCAGTAAGCTATGTAGGTATAAAAAAAGCCATGTAGTTTTAAAAAGTTATGTAGTTGTAAAAAATTATGTAAGTGTCTTCTTCTTCTTCAAGTGTCCGGTCTGGTCCTGCAGACATCGACGATCATGGCTCTCCATTCTTCCCTGTTCTCGGTCCCTCTCATGAGCTCATTGTTGGTGCCCTCTTTATTCGTTGCGAATTTGTTTAGGCTGTCTGTGAATTTTGTGCGTTGTCTTCCTGTAAGTGTAATGTAGTTATAATAAGTTATGTAGTTGTAATAAGTTGTGTAAGTGTAATGTAGTTAAAATAAGTTATGTAGTTGTAATAAGATATGTAAGTGAAATGTAGTTGTAATAAACTATGTAGTTGTAATAAACTATGTAGTTGTAATAAGCTGTGTAGTTGTAATAAGCAATGTACTTACAATAAACTGTGTAGTTGCAATCATGGAGGTAGGTCAGTCCTTCGGATGAGACTATAAACCGAGGCCCCGTGTGCGAACGCATGCAGAACATCTTGCGCACACGTTAAATCCTGTTCCACTTTTCGAAAGAGTAGGCCATTATGTGCCGGTGGGAACAGATGACAAAATTTACAAAACCGCATACACATGGGGACTGGATGTAAAAAAAAGCACATGGAGTGCTTATTCCATTATCCTCGATATTTTTTTTTTAAAAAGTCATCTGAGCACTTTGATTTGTTGCTTTACAAGATTCAGCGCTATATAAATTCCATACATTATTATTATCTCTGTCTGTCTGTCTGTCTGTCTGTCTGTCCATCCACAGATTCAGGGAAAGGACGGCCAGTACCATGACGTCAGCCCAGTGTCGGGGGCAGTGCTGGTCATGGTGGGAGACCTGATGCAGCGCTGGACCACTGACCAGTATCCCGCCACTGTAAGTCACCATCATCATCATCATGATCATTGTCGTCATCATTATCATCGTCATCATTATTATTGTCATCATCATTATCATCATCATCATCATTTTTATTACTGGTCATGGTGGGAGACCTGATGCAGCGCTGGACCAATGACCAGTATCCCGCCACTGTAAGTCACCGTCATCATTGTCATGATCATCATCATCATCATCATCATCATTATTGTTGTCATCATCATTATCATCATCATTGTCATTATCATCATCATCATCATCATTGTCATCATCATTTCTCATACTGGTCATGGTGGGAGACCTGATGCAGCGCTGGACCAATGACCAGTATCCCGCCACTGTAGGTCATCGTCATCATTGTCATGATCATCATCGTCATCATCATCATTATTGTTGTCATCATTATCATTATCATCATTGTCATCATCATCATTGTCATCATGATCATCATTGTCTCATGATCATCATTGTCCATCATCATCATTGTCATCATCATCATTGTCATCATCATCATCATCTCTTCTTCTTCTTCTTCATCATCTTCTTAATCATCATCATCTTCATCATCATCATCATCTTCTTCTTCTTAATCATCATCATCATCTTCTTTTTCTTCTTCTTAACCATCATGATCATGAGGTGAATGGGGGTGGTGATATAATTATGGTGATGTTTGAGGTTGATGGTGATGATGTTGGGGTGGGTAGGGGTTGTATAACGTAAAGATGGTGGTGGTGAAGTTATGAGGCGGGTGGTAAGGGGGTGAAGGGGATGGTGATGAGGTCTACGAGAGTGATGGTGGTGACAGTGAGGGTGGGGTGTATGAGGTGATGAGGGTGGTGGTTATGACGATGATGAAGGAGGTGACAGTGAGGGGTGGGTTGATATGAGGGGAGTTATGACGATGAGAGGAGGTGACAGTGAGGGGTGGTGTATGATGAAGGGAGTTATGACGATGAGAGGAGGTGACAGTGAGGGTGGGTGTATGATGAGGGAGTATGACGATGGAAGGAGGTGACAGTGAGGGGGGTGTATGATGAGGGAGTTATGACGATGATGAAGGAGGTGACAGTGAGGGGGGGTGATGATGAGGGGGTTATGACGATGAAGGAGGTGACAGTGAGGGGTGGGTGTGATGATGGGGAGTTATGACGATGAAGGAGGTGACAGTGAGGGGGGGTGTATGAGGTGATGAGGTGGTTATGACGATGATGAAGGAGGTGACAGTGAGGGTGTGGGTGTATGAGGGGATGGGTGGTTATGACGATGATGAAGAGGGAGGTTGGACATGATGTGGGTTGATAAGTGACAGGTGAGGTGAGTGGTGTGGGTGTTATGACGATGATGAAGGAGGTGACATGTGGCGGTGTGAGGTGAGGAGGGGTGGTGGTGGTTATGACGATGATGAAGGAGGTGACAGTGTGGTGTGTAGGTGATGGGGTGTGTGGTTATGACGATATGAAGGAGTGACAGTGGGGTGTATATGAGGGATGGTTGTCCTAAAACACCTGGTACGTGCCCCCAGGGTTGAGGGTGGGGCAGGGCGGGAGGAAACGCTGGCTCTTCTTCAGCCTGACCACCACGCGTCATCACCTGTGATGGATCATGGTCCTACCAACTCCTCATCAGCATCCCACCGTCACCTCTGCCCAATACCTGGCCAGCAGGTTTTCCGCTACCTACTGACCGCAACAAGTCACCTCCCCACCCCTCTCCTCCCCCCCCCCCCCCCCCCCCCCCCCCGTCCTCCCCGTCACCTCCTACCTGTGATTGGCCAGCAG
This sequence comes from Rapana venosa, assembly GCA_028751875.1. Lineage (NCBI taxonomy): Eukaryota > Metazoa > Mollusca > Gastropoda > Neogastropoda > Muricidae > Rapana > Rapana venosa. Next base: position 51,768,407 of record CM054152.1, read on the forward strand.
GTTTTCTGCTACCTCCTTGTTTCGTTGAACAACAAACTCTTTGTTTTGAAAACGCTCCAGTGGAGGTAGAAGGCTGACTGAAATGCCCAGAGTTGGTGTCTCCTATCTCTCGTGAATCACATGATCCAGACAGAGCACAAGTTGACTCAGGAATCAAGTTGGGTTTCTTTTATTCTTCTGAATCAGTTCGAAACAATATTCATTTCCAGTGCAATAGTTCCAAAACGAAAAGGAAAAAAAATCATTTGAACAATTACCGTGGATCAACAGCCAAAACTCTGTGACTACACTCACTAACTTAAACATGAGCTCCATCAGTTAATGATTTCACAGTCCTTGTAACTCTCCTTCAATTCCTGCAAGTTCTCTCCCCTTCTTGGCCTGTCCTGCTGTCCTGCCCCCTGCTTCAGTAATAACAAACAGCCCCGAGTATAATTACATACATACATATATATACACACACACATATCTATCTCTCTCTCTCTCTCTCTCTGTTATCAGAGTTATTCGAGGTAAAAGTATTCTATTTATTCCCCGCCCCAGGATCGACTTATTCATGTCATCCTTGGTTTATTCAGGTAGTAAGCTATGGAACAATATCCCTGATTATCTTAAACAGAAGCCTAGTTTGTCTTCATTTAAGAAAGGATATCACAGACATCTTTTTGAAATGTTATGATTAGAATTTCATTTTTGTGTTCGAAGTCCTTATCTCTAGTAGTCATTAGCACACAATTCATGTTTAATTATCTGTAGTAGTCATTAGCACACAATTCATGTTTAATGCGATTTCATTCTTCACGTCTCTTTGCTGTTGTTGTTTTGTTTTGTTTTGTTTTTTGTCCGTTTCCCTGTTGATCTATCTCTGTTCTCACACTGTCCATAACTCTGTAAGCCACTCCCACCCCTACCCTCACTCTCTTTATCCTTTGCTGTTTTGCCGCTGTCTGTATGTCCGTCTGCCTGTCTGTCTCTTTGTCTCTTTCTGTCTCTCTCTGTAATGTGGTTTCTGAGTCGGTGGTTGGTTTTTTTTTGTTTTTTTGTTTGTTTTGTTTTTGTTGTTTTTTGTTTTTTTAATTTTCTTTATATATACGTGTTTGTCTGTGTTTGTTTGTTTGTTTGCTTTTCTTTCCTTCTCCATTGTTTCCCTTGTATGACATTCATCGTCATTGTATCTAGTTCTCATTTATAGTGTTTGATTATAATAATCAATTTTGAATTTTCATTTTGGTGTCTTTAAAACTGTTGATAATGATTGTTTGCGGGTTTGTTTGGTGGGGGGGGGGTGTTGTTGTTGGGTTTTTGTTTGTTTGGGGTTTTTTTTTTTGGGGGGGGGGGGGGGGGCGTTTGGTGGTTTTTAGTTGTTGTTGGTGGTGGTGGTGTGTGTTTTTTGTTTGTTTGTTTTTTTGTTTTGTTTTTGAGAGCATGGTGTAAAAAAGCCCTGAGCTTATCCATTTCCTCTCAATAAAAAGTTCGAGTTCGAGTTCGAGTTCTCTCTCTTCTCTCTCTCTCTCTCTCTCTCTCCTCTCTCTCTCTCTCTCTCTCTATATATATATATATACATATACATACACATACACAGCCCCGTGTATAATTTTATATATATATATATATATATATATATATATATATATATATATATTCACACAACCCCTTGTATAATTACATACATATATACATACACAGCCCCATGTATAATTACATATATATATATGTATGTAAATGTGTATGTATATATATGTATATGTAAATGTATGCGAAAATTTGATGACATCAATAAAAGGAGAAATGAAGCTGAACACAGTTGTGTTTTTATTGCCATTTGACTATATATATATATATATATATATATATATATATATATATATATATATATATATATATATATATATATATAGTATGTATGTATGTATGTATACAGCCCCTTGTACAATTACATATACACATACATACACAGCCCCTTGTATGATTAAGGAACTCTTCAGAACATTAGGGGAAGTATGCAAGCATCTTCTGCTACAGTAAACCATTCTGGAAACTTCTAGATTTTCTTAGAATACTGTAAAACATTCCAGAAACTTCACAAGCAAACAAACATTCCGGCTAGAAGTAATGACATTTCTTAACAAAACGATTATCTCATCACCAATGCATGAAGTAATGACATTTCTTAACAAAACGATCATCTCATCACCTTGCACGCGTCATTAAGCAATGCTAGAAATCTTCTCAGTACAAACCCAGAATCTGTTTGTATGTAACACTACTGACAGGAAAACAGTGTGCCGGTGGGAACAGATGACAAAATTTACAAAACCGCATACACATGGGGACTGGATGTAAACAAAAAGCACATGAGTGCTTATTCCATTGTCCTTGAGGGGAAAAAAATCTGAGCGCTTTGATTTGTTGCTTTACAAGATTCAGCGCAATATAAATTCCATACATTATTATTATTATATTGTGTTTAAGTTTTCTTTTATATTTGTATTCATGAAGAAACTGGGGTGCACAGTGGGTCAAATTTGCCTGTGCTTTCAGCTACGCTTTCCCAGCTAGTGGTGGCCGTGGTCCTACTTAATGTCAGTCACACACTTCTGGGCCACAACTAAATTAACATGGAAAAAAAATCATGAATACATTATCAGGTTTTCTGCTGTTATGATGTCCACACAGATGATGTAAAATGCAATACAATTTCCCCCAACTGAAGAAAAACATGGATTCAATGACACTGTACAAAAGTGAAGAAAAACAAGAATTCAATGACACTGTACAAAAGTGAAGAAAAACACGGATTCAGTGACACTGTACAATCCATCTCCACAGGGACAGCCCTTCTTTCCACTTACTGGTGCACAGTGATCCTGGTCCTCCTCCATCCATGAAGCAGCAGCAGCAGGGGGAGGGAACTGTTCAGGAGATGGGCAGCACACGCTGAGGGCCCAGGCTGAGGTGAAGGTCAGGGGTCTGGTGGCTTCTTCTTCCTCGACACTGGCAAGGCTGGGGAGACATGGTGGTGGATCCCTGATGTCACTGACCTGTTCACAGAAAACAACACACAGTCACCACTGACAGCAGCAGGACACACATCACCACCAGGAATGACAATGAGGCGGGACAGGGCAGGAAAGCCTAGGGGTCAGAGCGCTGCACTCAGGATCTGACGGCCCAGGATCAAGCCACCACAGAGGTGCCCGTTTTACTTTTTCTGTTTTAGGGGATTTTATCCTGGAGTGGAGTTCACATCAGTACTGACTCCACTCCCCTGAAAGTCCTTTGGACGAGGCTATAAAACAAGGCCCCATGTGCAAACGCACGCAGAACATCTTGTGCCCACATTAGAAACACAGGGATGATTTAAAAAAATAATCCCAATACTGGTTTTCTTCTTCTTCTTTTTTACCATAGCCAGAGTTTGCCAAATAATAATGCTTCATAGCAAAGAAAGATGTCTTAGTACTTAGGCCAAACAGTTTAACTTAAGTGAATACCCGAAGCATGCAAAGCACATCATACAATAGAGCCTGGTGTGAAGTAACCAACCTTTCAGACTCAAACTTTAATTAATACTTAGGAATATTACAGTGGACGTCAAGTCTAAGGAAGAGGTGTGACCCCTTCCCCTCCTAAAAAGCAGGGGTCAGGGGGCTGTGCCCTCTGAAGCTGAAGCATTTTCTTCAAATCTAGACAAACTGTCTCTGGAAATGAAAACAATACCTCAAATCCTTTTTACTGCCTGAAAACATCCACAGTCAAGGAAAACAGTGCAGGCAGCATTGTTGTGTGATCTTGAGAAGAAACTTTACAAAGTCTTTCAAAATGTCTGGGATTGTCAGCATGTGCCTGAAGAATTTTTCCCCATTAACCCTTAGCCTGCCAAGGATTTTGGCTGATAAATAAATAAAGGAAAATCCCATTTGCTAGGGAATTTTCCCAACAAATGGGTGACTGTTGAAAAAATACTACTGTGAATTACATTCTGAACTAATATTCCTGTAAAAGTACATTCTCTGACAAGGACTGGAAGGAACAACAGCCTCTCTTTCAAGTTTGGCCACAACAGGGGAGGAAAGAAGAGCGAGGGGTGACAGCTTACAAGAGTTGTCTTTTCTTACTTAGGCCTCGCCATTGAACTTTGACCCATATTATGCACATGGCGAGTTCGTGTTGCTGAAGTGGAACAGGTGAACTGGTGGCCTGCATGCAGTGACTCTACATGTGTACTGTGTCCTGCCTGTGTGTGTGTGTCAGTGTCCGCCATTCTGCAATGATGTGAATGCTGTGATGTGCTCCACAAGGAGGTAAGTCAAGGCAGAGGACTGCTAGGGAAGGGGGGGGGGGGGGGGTTGTTATTCCTGTAATTCAAGGTTAACGTCTATACTTCTTTCTTTGGATCAGTGTGTGGAGTAGGGGGGGGGGGGGGGGATGAGTGTGTGTAGGTGGGTGGGTTTAGTGCGTGAGTGAGTGTGTGTGTTGTGGTGTGCAAGCGCACATGCATTTGTGTGTGTGCGTGCGCACGTGTGTGTGTGTGTGTGTTTGCAGTGTGGTTGTTTACAATAAGAGAGAGAGAGATTTAGATTCAAATTCTTTAATTTTGAGGATCATGGATGAGCACTCGTGTGCTTTTTACACCCAGTCACCGCCCTCATCAGAAATAGCACCATGGTACAAAACTCAAGCCTCCAAACACACACAGTCACCCAGAGAAGAAAAGTCATAGAAAAGAAACACATGTGCAAAACAGCCAACAACAACAACAACAACCAAACATTAACAAAACAAAGAACACACACAACGCACAAAACACACACATACGCACGCACACATACACACACATCTTGCGTGCACTCGTTAAAACCCGTTCCGCTTTTCGGAAGAGTAGGCCAATGTGTGCTGGTGGGAACGGATGACAACATTTACAAAACTGCAAACACACGGGGTTGGATGTAAAAAAAATAGATAAAAAGCACGTGAGTGCTTAATGTCTCTCTGTTCCTGTTTTTTTGTTGTTGTTTTTTTTTTTTTTGTGGGGGGGGGGGATTTTTTCTCAATTATTTCGAGGATAATGAAATAAGCACTCGTGTGCTGCTTTAAAAAAAAATTCAATCCCCCTGTGTATGCAGTTTTGTAAATTTTGTCATCCTTCCCACCGGTTCACAATGACCTACTCTTCCGAAAAGCGGAACGGGTTTTAACGTGTGCGCAAGTCGTTCTGCCAGCATTCGCAAATGGGACCTTTGGGGAGAGTGGAGTCGGCACTGATGCTAACTCCAGAGGAAAAAATCCTCTTGAACGAGATTCGAACCCGGGTCAGCAGATCACAAGCGCATCACTGTGTGTGTGTATGTGTGTGTGTGTGTGTGTGTGTGTGCCCCTTTTCTAGAGAAAAAGGAGTGGGGGAGGAAGAGAAAGGGAAGTAGTGTTTGACAGAACAGCCACACAGATAGAACACTTTACCTGTAGACTTGTGAACACACGCCATTTTGTAGTGCAGAGATGATGAGGGGTGGGAGAGGGGGTGGGGGGGGGGGGGGGGGGGGGGGTGGGGGGAGATGCTTGTTCAGCTGGACAAATATATAAAGCCAACACAAAACCCCAAATTTATACAAAAGGTGTTATGTTGTTTATAGTATTTATTTATATATTTATTAATTGACATTTTTTAAAATTATTTTTATTATAAAATATTTTGCACGTATTTTTATATATAAACAGTTATTGTCTTTTTGTTAAAATAAAAGTATAAATAAATAATAATAAGTTGAAGGGACAAAACTGCAATTTCTTTGATAAATTGTTCTTTCCCTTAGTATACACA
>CM054152.1:51779227-51795207 GCA_028751875.1 Rapana venosa
TTTTCAGAATAGATGCATGAACATGACAATTCAGTGGCATTGGGTACACACAACACACACACACACACACACACACACACACAACAACAAACACACACAACACACACACACACACACACACTTACACTCACACACACACACACACACACACACACACATGCACCCATGGCGCGCGCACACACACGCTGCGCGCGCACTCACACAAAACCATGCACTAATTTTGGCTTGTGGTTGGTCTACGCTTGATCCAGTGTCTATGTGCCTGTGTCTCTGTCTCTCATTTCACTCCATTTGTTTACTGTATCGTTGCTCGTTGTGTCCATACCTGTCTTTCTGTTTCTGTCTGTCTGTCTCTCTTTCTCAGTCTGTCTCTGTCTCTCTTACTCTCGGTTTTTTTCTGTCTGTCTGTCTGTCTGTCTGTCTCTCTCTCAAGCGAGTGAGCGAGCGAGTGCATGCGTGCGTGCGTGTCAAGTCAAATTTTTAGTGTGTGTGTATGCCTGCGTGTGTGTGCGCACATGCATGTGTGTATATGTGTATGTGTGTGGATGTATGTACGTGCAACTGTATGTGTGTCCATGCGTCTGTCTGTCTATCTTTTGTTGTCTCTGTCTCTGTGACTTGACAACTCTCGTGTTGCAGTGGGTTCTTTTGCGTGCAGTAAATGCATGTTGCACATGGGACCTAGGTTTATCATCTCATCTGAAAGACTAGCAACCAGACCACCTCTCATGATCTAGTGGATGAGGTGGGAAAAGTTTAACTTTCTTGGAGGAAGGTTACCCGTAGACCATCAATAATAATAATAATAATAATAATAATAATAATAATAATAATAATAATAATAATAATAATAATAATAATAATGTATGGAACTCATATAGCGCTGAATCTTGTAAAGCAACAAATCAAAGCGCTCGGTCAGTCCATCAGTCCGATCAGTCAAACCATCAGTCCGATTTGTGTGTGTGTGAGTGTGTGTGTGTGTGTGTGTGTGTGTGTGTGTGTGTGTTGTGGGTGTGTGTGTGTGTGTGTTTTTGTAGTGTGTGTGGTTGTGTGTGTGTGTGTGTGTGTGTGTGTGTGTGTGTGTGTGTCGTGAGTGGTAGTGTGTGTTGAGTGTGTGTGTGGTGTTGTGTGTGTGTCGTTGTGTGTGTGTGTGTGTTGGTTATTTATTTTATTTTTTCTTTATTCTTTTTATCAAGGATATTGGAATAAGTACGTATGTGGTTTTTTACGTCCGTGTGTATTCGGATTTGTGATTCTGTCATCTGTTCCACCAGGCACCTATGGCCTACTCTTACGAAAAGCGGAAACAGGATTTACTATGGTTGTGTTGTGTGCGTGTGTGTGTAGTGGGTGTTGTTGTGTGTGCCTTGTGTGTGTGGTGTGGTGGTGTTGTAGCCTATTGTCTTTGTCTCTCATTGTCTTTACCCTCAGTCTCCTTTGCTCTTGTGCCTGTCGTTCCTGGGGCTGTGTTTTTTTCTCTCTTTGTTGTAGTTAGATTGAAAGAGAAAGAGAGGGGAGAGCTGACAAAAGAACAGCCATGGACAGCAGTGGATCGGTGGTCTAGAGGTAACGCGCCTGTCTAGAAAGCGAAAAAGTCAGGGTCGGAAGTGTGCAGTGGTTTGAATCCTGTTTGGGCCTGAAACTGTTCCCCTATCCATTAGACCATGAGTGGTGGTCTGGGCGCTAGTCTTTCGGATGAGACGATAAACCGAGGTCCCGTGTGTTACACAATATTATTCAGCGCACGTAAAAGAACCCACGTCCCTGGCAAAATTCTTAGAAAAATGCCACAAAAACAGACCCAACAAAACCCAAAAAAGGGTGGCGCTGCCCTTGTTCCCCCCCCTTTTCCCCCTTTTGGGCGACGCGCTCTCCCGGGGAGAGCAGGGGGGGGCCCCGAATTTCACGAAGAGAAATCTCGTGACTTAAAGTGGTTTATATAAAGATAATACATTACAGAAAAATTATTTATAGACAGTCACTTATGTAACGCATAAATTATTTTAAAAGAGATTTCGTTTTTGGTATAGCAAAACATATATAAAACAGGCAGAACCACGTAAGTTTGTACAGATTGTCTTTTACTTTATTCATGCAAAATAGTTATATGTAATATTTTTATTGTCATCTTTAGAGCAGATTGTACATTAATATTTATATAAATTATGTTTTACTCAAATGTCTTATAGCATAAAAGAAAGTTATCAAATTATAAATAATAAAAATATAGATAAATAAGTATATAAAACATTGTTAAGAAAACTAAACTGCTACTTTCCTTAAAAGATTGTGCTTTCCCTTGTCTGCCACGCCTCTGTGCATGTATATATTTATATACTTCTTTAACACCTGATACATTTTTGTTATTGTGTCCTATTTCATCATATATTATAACTGAGACATAATATTCTTGTACTTTATATACAGACCATTGGTTTTTATAGTTAATAAAAGGACAGATAAATAAAAAAACGAGAAACATGTGAAGGGATCAAACGCTATTTTTATTATAGATTCTTTCCCGTAGTCTACACGCCAACCCGCTCTCAATCTCTCTCTCTCTCTCTCTCTCTCTCTACTCTCTCTCTCTCTCTCTCTTCTCTTTCTTATGACCATTCACGCACGCACGCTCACATTCACCGGCACGCAGCTCACACACACACACACACACACGCACACACACACACACACACCACAACGACCACAGACTGAGAAAATAGGGAAGACAGGGACAGACATACAGACACAGACTGAATATACAGAGCAGTATACCCCTGCTACAATATTTAGTGTGTAGACTCTGAGGTCAGCGTGTTTGCTGCACTGCTCGCCAGTTGCTGAAAAACTGCAGTTTCTGCAAGTTCAGAGTTTCTTAGCGGCTGATTGAAATGTGAGGGGCGGGAGAAGGCGCTGGTGGAGAAGGAACAAGGAGTAGCAGACGACAATGTCCGAGGGAGGCAATGATTATCAGATGCAACAGGCCTATGTGTGCGTCTTGCGCGCGCGGAAAAGCACGCACACTCGCACGTACCCCTCCCCCACACATACCAAACACCCACCAGCATGGCATACCTGTGTGTGTGTGTGTGTGTGTGTGTGTGTGTTGTGTGCCTTGCGTGCGCGCGTGAGTGTGAAATTGTTTGATGTGTGCGTTTGCCTGCCACTGAATTATTAGTTTCATTGTTAAGTTCAAATGTTAAACTCTGATCAAGAATCACTGACCCGTTCATGAACTGGAGTTTGACAGGCAGAGATAAACTGCTGCTGCGTCTTACTTCATTGCAGAGGTTTTGTTCCCTTACACTGCTGTTGGACAAGCACCAGAACGTAGGAGTCCTCGTTTATAGCTGGATATTAGAAAGGATTTTTGTCTGTTGAGTTGGTCGATCTGTCTGCCTGTCTGGTCTGCCATTTGTCTCTCTGTCTGTCTCTCTGTCTGTCTCACATCTGTCTGTCTCTCAATTCTGTCTCTTTAATCTGTCTCTCAATCTGTCTCTCTGTCTGTCTCTCTGTCTGCCTCTCAATCTGTCTCTCAATCTAAATCTCAATCTGTATCTCAATCTGTCTCTCTGTCTGTCTCTGTGTCTGTCTGTCTGTCTCTCAATCTGTCTCTCTGTCTGTATCTCATCTGTCTCTCAACTGTCTCTGTCTGTCTCTCTGTCTGTCTCTCGTATGTCTCTCAATCTGTCTCTCGAATCTGTCTTCTGTCTGTCTGTCTGTCTCTCATCTGTCTCTCTGTCTGTCTCTGTTGTCTCTCAGTCTGTCTCTCTGTCTGTCTCTCAGTCTGTCTCTCTGTCTGTCTCTCAGGTCTGTCTCTCTGTCTGTCTCACTGTCTCTTGTTCACAATCTGTCTCTCTGTTGTCTCTAATCTGTCTTCTCAATCTGTCTCTCTGTCTGTCTCTCAGTCTGTCTCTCAATCGTCTCTATAGTCTGTCTCATCTGTCTGTCTCTGTCTGTCTTCAATCTGTTCTCTGTCTGTTTCAGTCTGTCTCTCTGTCTGTCTCATCTGTTGTCTCTCAGTCTGTCTCTCTGTCTGTCTCTCTGTTGTCCTGTCAGTCTGTCTTCTCAGTCTGTCTCTCATCTGTCTCTCAGGTCTGTCTCTCTGTTCTCAGTCTGTCTTCAGTCTGTCTTTCAATCTGTCTCTAATGTTCTGTCTCTCAGTCTGTCTCTCTGTCTGTCTCTCAATCTGGCTGTCTCTCAGTCTTGCCTCTCTGCTCTGTCTCTCAGTCGTCTCTATGTATCTGCTCTCTTGTCTGTCTGTCTCTCTGTCTGTCTCTCAGTTCTTCTCTCTGTCTGTCTCTCAGTCTGTCTCTCTGTCTGTCTCCAGTCTGTCTCTCTATCTGTCTCTCAGTCTGTCTCTCTGCTGTCTCTCAATCTTTCTCTCTGTCTGCCTCTTGACTGTCTGTCTGTCTCTCAATCTGTTCTCTCTATTGTCTCTCCATCTGTCTCTCTGTCTCTCAATCTGTCTCTCTGTCTGTCTCTCAAATCTGTCTCTCTGTCTCTGAATCTGTCTCTCTAGTCTGTCTCTCTGTCTGTCTCTCAATCTGTCTCTCTGTCTGTCTCTCAATCTGTCTCTCTGTCTGTTCTCTCTGTCTGTTCTCAATCTGTCTCCTCTGTCTGTCTCTCAGTCTGTCTCTCTGTCTCCAATCTGTTCTCTCTGTCTGTTCGCTCAATCGGTCTTTCTGTCTGTCTCTCAATCTGTCTCTCTGCTGTTCTCTCGGTCTGTCTGTCAAATCTGTCTCTCTGGTCTGTCTCCAGTCTGTCTCTCTGTTTCTCCAATCTGTCTCTTTGTTCTGTTTCTTGTCTGTCATCTATGTCTATCTTTCAATCTGTCTCTCTGCTGTCTCTTTTTTAAGTTGTTTCTAGCTCTATCAGTTTGTATGCACGACGAGTCTCAGTTGTGTGTGTGTGTGTGTGTGTGTGTGTGTGTGTGTGTGTGTGTGTTGTGTGTGTTTGTGTGTGTGTGTGTCTGTGACTGTTGTCTGTGTCTTGTATGTGTGACTATGTGTGTCTGTGGTGTGTTGGGTTGAGCTGTGTGTTCCCTATGTGTGTGTGTGTGTTCTTCACCCTCATCATCATCATCATCATCATCATTGTCATCATCATCATTGTCCTCCTCCTCCTCCTTCTCCTCATCTTCACCCTCATCCAGCCATCCCCCCATCTTTCCATCAGCTGGTTGATGTCAGTTGTAGAACTGCAGCCACGATGTCACATTGTGCAGCAGCTGGTTGATGTCAGTTGTAGAACTGCAGCCACGATGTCACATTGTGCAGCAGCTGGTTGATGTCAGTTGTAGAACTGCAGCCACGATGTCACATTGTGCAGCGCTGGTTGATGTCAGTTGTAGAACTGCAGCCAGGATGTCACATTGTGCAGCAGCTGGTTGATGTCAGTTGTAGAACTGCAGCCACGATGTCACATTGTGCAGCGCTGGTTGATGTCAGTGGTACGACTGCAGCCAGGATGTCACATTGTGCAGTGGTAGAACTGCAGCCAGGATGTCACGTTGTGCAGTGGTAGAACTGCAGCCACGATGTCACATTGTGCAGCGCTGGTTGATGTCAGTTGTAGAACTGCAGCCACGATGTCACATTGTGCAGCGCTGTGGTGCCCAGGTGAAGGGGTTGGAATCCACGCTGCTGCTGCCGCCAGTGTTGGCATGAACTGCCTGACCAGACATCGCTGATGCTGCTGCCGCCCGTGTTGGCATGAACTGCACATGACCAGACATCGCTGCTGCTGCTGCCGCCAGTGATGGCATGAACAGCCTGACCAGACATCGCTGCTGCCTGCAGGGCTGTATCTGGCAGGCCTGGTGACGTCAGCAGATGGTGTCATGCGCCAAGCGTGGGTACCCCCCAGTCTATGGTTTAGCCTTCAAAGTGTGCTTTTCCTTAGTTAGAGTTCTTGTGGAGGGAATGAATAATTCACACATGACATCAATTACTACACACACTTACCTCACTACACACATCACACCACACCCACACCACATCCACACCACACACTCCACACTACACACATCACACCTTAACCAACCCCACCTCACCCCACCTCTCCCCACACCCCTCCTCACCCCACCACACCTCACCACACCTCACCACACCACACCACACCACAACCACACCACTCCTAACCACACATCACCACACGCTTACCTCCAACCTCACACCTCACCACACTCACCTCACCAACCCACACCACACCCCACTTCACCACACCACACCACACCTCACCACACCACACCCACACCACACACCACCCCACTCACACCTCACCACACCACACAACCCCCACTTCACACACCACACCACACAACACCACACAAACCTACAACACCACACAACACCTCACCACACCACAAAAACACCTCACCAACAACACCACACAAACACCACACCTACCAACAACACCACACAAACACCTCACCTCACACACCACACCACACCACACCACACCACTCACACCACACCAGCTCCACACCCACACAACCTCACCCACACCGCACTAATGTTGGGACTATGTGCTGTGTGGCAGATGTTGCGAAAGCGACCTCTCGGTGACCTGAAGGAGTCTTTTCTATTCGTCCCTGAGAAGAAGAGGTCCAGTGTATGTGCTACTGCCTCATATCACCACCCACATGCCAACATATCAGCACCACCACACCCCCAACACTGATACTACAACCAACACATCACCACCACAACAAGCGCTACATTACACCAATACTCTACATCATCACAGCCACCACACCAAAACGCTCGTGAAACTGACCTTAAAATAGAGGGAAATTTTATCTCGAAGTACCACTTTAAAATGAAATTAGTTGTATACATTTATCAAAACCACTGTTCTTCTAAAGAGTCAGTGCTCTTCATCTTGACACAAACATCCTTAGGAGTATTGAAACTACAGTTTGAAATCAAAAAAGCTCCTTGAATCCGCACTTGATATACACATTTCTAATGGAAAATGCTCTTTAAAACATCCATTAAGGAAACAAGGGTTCTTTAAACCATGGTTTTGATAAAATGGGAAAGTTATAGTTTTAAAAACCAACGTAGTAGAGAATTAGAATCAAACTTCACATGCATGTAGGCGCTTTTGATTTGTTGTTTACAAGGTATAGGCATATAAACAATCTCATTATTATTATTCATTATCATTATGATGTTCACAACATGACCGCACACACACACAATTCCTCTCTCTCTCTCTCTCTAACACACACACTCACCACACAACACAACAACACACACAACACACACACACACACACCACACAACACACACCCACCACACACACACACACACACACACACACACCACACAACACACACTACTGATGTTGTAGAGAAAAGCTGAGATCTTGGGGCTGAAATAAGATAGAAGTGTGGTGAGATGGAGAAGTGTAGTGATGTGGAGAAAATAATGTGGGTGTAGAGAAATGTGTGATGTGGAGAAGTGAGTGTTGTATGTGAAGTGTATGATGTGGAAGTGTATGTGTGATGTGGAATATGTAAAGTGTTGGTAATGTGAAGTGTGGGTGATGTGAAGAAGAAGTTGGGAGATGTGAAAGAAGTTGTGGAGATGTGGGAAAGAAGTGTGGAGTGTGAAGAAGTGTGGAGAAATTGGCGCCCCGATGTTGGAGAAGTGTGGTGATGTGGAGAAGTGTGGAGAGATGTGTGGGGAAGTGTGGTGATGTGATGTGAGATGTGTGGTGATGTGGAGAAGTGTGGAGATGTGGAGAAGTGTGGTGATGTGGAGTTGTGATGTGATGTGATGTGGAGAAGTGTGGAGTTGTGAGATGGTGTGGTGTTGTGGAGGGTGATGTGATGTGAGAAGATTGTGGAGGATGTGGAGAAGTGTGGTGATTGTGGAGAAGTGTGTGATGTGGAGAAGTGTGGAGATGTGTGGGGAAGTGTTGTGAATGTGATTGGGGATGTATGGTGATGTGGAGAAGTGTGGAGATGTGGAGAAGGGTGGGTGATGTGGAGAAGTGTGGTGATGTGGAGAAGTGTGGTGATGTGGAGATCTCTTTTGAGAGAGTGTGGTGATGTGGAGGAGTGATGTGATGTGGAGATGTGTGGTGATGTGGAGAAGTGTGGTGTTATGAGGAGTGTGGTGTTCGTGGAGAAGTTGTCGGTGATGTGGAGAGTGTGGTGATGTGAGAAGTGTGGTGATGTGATGTGATGTGGTGATGTGGAGAGTTGAGAGAAAGTGTAGTGATGTGGAGATGTGGAGAAGTGTGGTGATGTGATGTGATGTGGTGATGTGGAGATGTGGAGATGTGGAGATGTGGAGATGTGGAGAAGTGTGGTGATGTGATGTGGAGATGTGGAGATGTGGTTTGCAGACCCCCATGCCAACAGAGGTGCCGGAGATGTCTGCAGCCTTCCAGGCCATGTTCCAGGCCTGCCAGCGCCTCAGCCTCCACCTGCTGGACCTGATGGGATCAGCTCTGGGACTACAGGCACAGTCGCTAGCAGCAGCAGAATAATACTGATACTACTACTACTACTACTACTGCTATCATCATCATCATCATCATCATCATCATGATAATATTATCATCATCATCATCACATTAACCTATCATGAAAACTTTAACAGGCTTGTCATTAAGACTCTACCATAGCTGTCATTTGAAGTGTAAAGCAGCTGTCATTAAGACTTTGATAAGGTTGCCATTAAGACTTTGATAAGGTTGTCATTAAGACTTTGATAAGGTTGTCATTATTTTAATGGGTTTTTTTTTTTTTTTAATTTTTTTATCAAGGCTTGATAAAACTGTTATAAACACTTTAATGGGGCTTTTTATCAAGGCTTGATTATTAAAAAAAACACACAACTGTTATAAACAATTTAATGGGGCTGTTATCAAGGGTTGACAAAACGATAATAAACACTTTAACAGGGCTGTTATCAAGGCTTGATAAACAAAAAACCTGTTATAAACAATTTAACGGGGCTGTTATCAAGGCTTGATAAAACTTAAACACTTTAATGGGGCTTTTTTTCTTACTTTTTTATATCAAGGCTGATAAAACTGTTATAAACAATTTAATGGGGCTTTTATTAAGGGTTGACAAAACTGTAATAAACACTTTAATGGGGCTGTTATTAAGGGTTGACAAAACTGTAATAAACACTTTAATGGGGCTGTTATTAAGGGTTGACAAAACTGTAATAAACACTTTAATGGGGCTGTTATTAAGGGTTGACAAAACTGTAATAAACACTTTAATGGGGCTTTTATTAAGGGTTGACAAAACTGTAATAAACACTTTAATGGGGCTGTTATTAAGGGTTGACGAAACTGTAATAAACACTTTAATGGGGCTGTTATTAAAGGTTGACGAAACTGTAATAAACACTTTAATGGGGCTGTTATTAAGGGTTGACGAAACTGTAATAAACACTTTAATGGGGCTTTTATTAAGGGTTGACAAAACTGTAATAAACACTTTAATGGGGCTTTTATTAAGGGTTGACGAAACTGTAATAAACACTTTAATGGGGCTTTTATTAAGGGTTGACGAAACTGTAATAAACACTTTAATGGGGCTTTTATTAAGGGTTGACAAAACTGTAATAAACACTTTAATGGGGCTTTCATTAAGGGTTGACAAAACTGTAATAAACACTTTAATGGGGCTGTTATTAAGGGTTGACAAAACTGTAATAAACACTTTAATGGGGCTGTTATTAAGGGTTGACAAAACTGTAATAAACACTTTAATGGAGCTTTCATTAAGGGTTGACAAAACTGTAATAAACACTTTAATGGGGCTGTTATTAAGGGTTGACAAAACTGTAATAAACACTTTAATGGGGCTGTTATTAAGGGTTGACGAAACTGTAATAAACACTTTAATGGGGCTGTTATTAAGGGTTGACAAAACTGTAATAAACACTTTAATGGGGCTGTTATTAAGGGTTGACGAAACTGTAATAAACACTTTAATGGGGCTGTTATTAAGGGTTGACAAAACTGTAATAAACACTTTAATGGGGCTGTTATTAAGGGTTGACAAAACTGTAATAAACACTTTAATGGGGCTGTTATTAAGGGTTGACAAAACTGTAATAAACACTTTAATGGGGCTGTTATTAAGGGTTGACAAAACTGTAAAAAACACTTTAATGGGGCTGTTATTAAGGGTTGACAAAACTGTAATAAACACTTTAATGGGGCTTTTATTAAGGGTTGACAAAACTGTAATAAACACTTTAATGGGGCTGTTATTAAGGGTTGACAAAACTGTAATAAACACTTTAATGGGGCTGTTATTAAGGGTTGACAAAACTGTAATAAACACTTTAATGGGGCTGTTATTAAGGGTTGACAAAACTGTAATAAACACTTTAATGGGGCTTTTATTAAGGGTTGACAAACTGTAATAAACACTTTAAGGGGCTTTTATTAAGGTTGACAAAACTGTAATAAACACTTAATGGGGCTGTTTATTAGGGTGAAAAACTGTAATAAACACTTTAATTAAGGTTGACAAAACTGTAATAAACACTGTAATGGGGCTTTATTAAGGGTTGACAAAACTGTAATAAACACTTTAATGGGGCTGTTATTAAGGGTTGACAAAACTGTAATAAACACTTTAATGGGGCTGTTTATTAAGGGTTGACAAAACTGTAATAAACACTTTAATGGGGCTTTTATTAGGGGTTGACAAAACTGTAATAAACACTTTAATGGGGCTGTTATTAAGGGTTGACAAAACTGTAATAAACACTTTAATGGGGCTTTTATTAAGGGTTGACAAAACTGTAATAAACACTTTAATGGGGCTTTTATTAAGGTTGACAAAACTGTAATAAACACTTTAATGGGGCTGTTATTAAGGGTTGACAAAACTGTAATAAAACACTTTAATGGGCTGTATTAAGGGTTGACGAAACTGTAATAAACACTTTAATGGGGCTGTTATTAAGGGTTGACAAAACTGTAATAAACACTTTAATGGGCTGTTTAGTAAGGGTTGACAAACTGTAATAAACACTTAATGGGGCTTTATTAGGTTGACAAAACTGTAATAAACACTTTAATGGGGCTGTTATTAAGGGTTGACAAAACTGTAATAAACACTTTAATGGGGCTGTTATTAAGGGTTGACAAAACTGTAATAAACACTTTAATGGGGCTGTTATTAAGGGTTGACAAAACTGTAATAAACACTTTAATGGGGCTGTTATTAAGGGTTGACAAAACTGTAATAAACACTTTAATGGGGCTTTTATTAAGGGTTGACGAAACTGTAATAAACACTTTAATGGGGCTGTTATTAAGGGTTGACAAAACTGTAATAAACACTTTAATGGGGCTTTTATTAAGGGTTGACAAAACTGTAATAAACACTTTAATGGGGCTGTTATTAAGGGTTGACAAAACTGTAATAAACACTTTAATGGGGCTGTTATTAAGGGTTGACAAAACTGTAATAAACATTTTAATGGGGCTGTTATTAAGGGTTGACAAAACTGTAATAAACACTTTAATGGGGCTGTTATTAAGGGTTGACAAAACTGTAATAAACACTTTAATGGGGCTGTTATTAAGGGTTGACAAAACTGTAATAAACACTTTTATTAAGGGTTGACAAAACTGTAATAAACACTTTAATGGGGCTGTTATTAAGGGTTGACAAAACTGTAATAAACACTTAATGGGGCTGTTATTAAGGGTTGACAAAACTGTAATAAACACTTTAATGGGGCTGTTATTAAGGGTTGACAAAACTGTAATAAACACTTTAATGGGGCTGTTATTAAGGGTTGACAAAACTGTAATAAACACTTTTATTAAGGGTTGACAAAACTGTAATAAACACTTTAATGGGGCTGTTATTAAGGGTTGACAAAACTGTAATAAACACTTTAATGGGGCTGTTATTAAGGGTTGACAAAACTGTAATAAACACTTTAATGGGGCTGTTATTAAGGGTTGACAAAACTGTAATAAACACTTTAATGGGGCTTTTATTAAGGGTTGACAAAACTGTAATAAACACTTTAATGGGGCTGTTATTAAGGGTTGACGAAACTGTAATAAACACTTTAATGGGGCTTTTATTAAGGGTTGACAAAACTGTAATAAACACTTTAATGGGGCTGTTATTAAGGGTTGACAAAACTGTAATAAACACTTTAATGGGGCTTTTATTAAGGGTTGACAAAACTGTAATAAACACTTTAATGGGGCTGTTATTAAGGGTTGACAAAACTGTAATAAACACTTTAATGGGGCTGTTATTAAGGGTTGACAAAACTGTAATAAACACTTTAATGGGGCTGTTATTAAGGGTTGACAAAACTGTAATAAACACTTTAATGGGGCTGTTATTAAGGGTTGACAAAACTGTAATAAACACTTTAATGGGGCTGTTATTAAGGGTTGACAAAACTGTAATAAACACTTTAATGGGGCTTTTATTAAGGGTTGACAAAACTGTAATAAACACTTTAATGGGGCTGTTATTAAGGGTTGACAAAACTGTAATAAACACTTTAATGGGGCTGTTATTAAGGGTTGACAAAACTGTAATAAACACTTTAATGGGGCTGTTATTAAGGGTTGACAAAACTGTAATAAACACTTTAATGGGGCTGTTATTAAGGGTTGACAAAACTGTAATAAACACTGTAATGGGGCTTTTATTAAGGGTTGACAAAACTGTAATAAACACTTTAATGGGGCTGTTATTAAGGGTTGACAAAACTGTAATAAACACTTTAATGGGGCTGTTATTAAGGGTTGACAAAACTGTAATAAACACTTTAATGGGGCTGTTATTAAGGGTTGACAAAACTGTAATAAACACTTTAATGGGGCTGTTATTAAGGGTTGACAAAACTGTAATAAACACTTTAATGGGGCTGTTATTAAGGGTTGACAAAACTGTAATAAACACTTTAATGGGGCTGTTATTAAGGTTGACAAAACTGTAATAAACACTTTAATGGGGCTGTTATTAAGGGTTGACAAAACTGTAATAAACACTTTAATGGGGCTGTTATTAAGGGTTGACAAAACTGTAATAAACACTTTAATGGGGCTGTTATTAAGGGTTGACAAAACTGTAATAAACACTTTAATGGGGCTGTTATTAAGGGTTGACAAAACTGTAATAAACACTTTAATGGGGCTGTTTATTAAGGGTTGACAAAACTGTAATAAACACTTTAATGGGGCTGTTATTAAGGGTTGACAAAACTGTAATAAACACTTTAATGGGGCTGTTATTAAGGGTTGACAA
Source organism: Rapana venosa (assembly GCA_028751875.1). Lineage (NCBI taxonomy): Eukaryota > Metazoa > Mollusca > Gastropoda > Neogastropoda > Muricidae > Rapana > Rapana venosa. Next base: position 51,792,507 of record CM054152.1, read on the forward strand.
AACTGTAATAAACACTTTAATGGGGCTGTTATTAAGGGTTGACAAAACTGTAATAAACACTTTAATGGGGCTGTTATTAAGGGTTGACAAAACTGTAATAAACACTATAATGGGGCTGTTATTAAGGGTTGACAAAACTGTAATAAACACTTTAATGGGGCTGTTATTAAGGGTTGACAAAACTGTAATAAACACTTTAATGGGGCTGTTATTAAGGGTTGACAAAACTGTAATAAACACTTGTAATGGGGCTGTTATAAGGGTTGAAAAACGTAATAAACACTTTAATGGGGCTGTTTATTAAGGGTTGACAAAACTGTAATAAACACTTTAATGGGGCTGTTATTAAGGGTTGACAAAACTGTAATAAACACTTTAATGGGGCTGTTATTAAGGGTTGACAAAACTGTAATAAACACTTTAATGGGGCTGTTATTAAGGTTACAAAACTGTAATAAACACTTTATGGGCTGTTATTAGGTTGACAAATCTGAAAAACACTTTAATGGGGCTGTTATTAAGGTGTGTAAAACTGTAAACATTTATGGGCTGTTATTAAGGTTGCGAAAATGTAATTAACACTTAATGGGGCTGTTATTAAGTGTTGACGAAACTGTAATAAACACTGTAATGGTGCTGTTATTAAGGGTTGACAAAACTGTAATAAACACTTTAATGGGGCTGTTATTAAGGGTTGACAAAACTGTAATAAACACTTTAATGGGGCTGTTATTAAGGGTTGACGAAACTGTAATAAACACTTAATGGGCTGTTATTAGGGTTGACAAACTGTAATAAACACTTAAGGGCTGTTATAAGGTTGACAAACTGTAATAAACCTTTAAATGGGGCTGTTTTTAAGGGGACGAAACGTAATAACACTTTAATGGGCTATTAATTACAAACTGTAATAAACACTTTAATGGGGCTGTTATTAAGGTTCCAAAACTGTAATAACTACACTTAAATGGGCTTTATTAAGGTTGACAAAACATGTTAATAAACACTTATGGGCTTGTTATTAAGGGTTGACAAAAACTGTAATAAACACTATAATGGCTGTTATCAAGGGTTGATCCAAAACTGTAATAACATGTAATGGGGCTTTTATTAAGGGTTGACAAACTGTAATAACACTTTAATGGGCTGTTATCAAGGGTTGAAAAACTTAATAAACACTTTAATGGGGCTTTTATTAAGGGTTGAACAAAACTGTAATAAACACTTAAATGGGCGCTGTCTTAAGGGATAGACACAGTACACCATCTTCACATGTAGAATACAAACCGTCTACGTAATGAATAAACACTGTTTCAATGGTGCTCATTGAAGTATAGAATCAGCCATCTCAGAAAGAATATCAAAGTCTTTAAGTAAAGCTGAACTGTTCCTGGTGTATGCATAATGTCTCTGAATAGATGAAATGTTGTGTGTCTTGTGTGTTGTCTTGTGTGTTGTTAGTGTGTGTTGTGTGTGTTGTGTGTTTGTGTGTGTGTGTGTGTCTGTTGTGTGTTGTTTTGTGTGTGTGTGTGTTGTGGTGTGTGTGTGTGTGTGGTGTTTAGCGGTGCCTACCGGGGGCGCATGCTGTGCAGGATCCCTCAGTGCTACTAAGGCCCATCACTGGTGGGCGGGAAGGGAAACTCCGCACTCGCAGCCGTACTACCCGCTGTTTCAGAGGGAATAAAAAAAATAAAAAATAAAATAATAATGAATGGAATTTATATACGCTGAAACTTTTAAAGCAAAAAAAACCAAACGCTCAGATTTTATTTTTACCACTTTAAGTCCGGCAGATTTTCCCCCCGTGAAATTCGGGCTGCTCTCCCCGGGGAGAGCGGGAGAACCGTCGCCACAAGAGCGCGCCCCCCTTTTTTTTTTTTCTTTTTTTTTTGCAACTGTTTATTTTCCCCATCAAGTGGCTTTTTAATAGACATACAGACCCATGTCTTCCAGGGGAAAGACAACAAAAATCTTCTTCACGGGTAAAAAGACAACAGAATCCATTCTCACAGGGTAAAAGACATACATACATCAGTCTTTACAGGTAAAAGACATACAAATCCATGTCTCACAGGGTAAAAGACATCCAAAAATCCATGTCTTCACAGGTAATAGACATCCATACATCCATGTCTTCACAGGGAATAGACATACAACATCCCTGTCTTCAAAAGGGGAATAAAATACATACATCATGTTTCACAGGGGGATAGACTACAACATCCATTCTTTACAGGGTAAAACATCCAACACCAGCTTCACAGGGTAAAGCATTTCATACATCCATGTCTTTACAGGGGAATAGACATCCATACTCCATGTCTTCACGGTAATAGACATACATACATCCATGTCTTCCAGGGTAAAAGACAACAGAATCCTGTCTTTTACAGGGTAATAGCATACATCCATGTCTTCACAGGGGAAAAAACATACATCCATGCTTCACAGGGTAAAGACATACATACATCCATGTCTTCACAGGTAAAAGACATACAGACATCATGCTTTACAGGGGAAAAGACATACATCCCTGCTTCACAGGGTAATAGCAAAACATACATCATGTCTTCACAGGGAAAAAAAACAACATAATGTATCTTCTTCACTGCTCTTCGCCCCCTGGGCGGTTGCTAGTGTGCTATTTCTGTTATTTTTGTTTTTTGTTTTATGCTGTTGTTCTTCTTGTTTTTGTTGATTC
>CM054152.1:51795707-51798207 GCA_028751875.1 Rapana venosa
CTTTCATTCTCATCCTATCACTACCTCCCCCCATCTCTCTCATCAGTTTCCCTCTCTGTGTCTGTGTTTCCTTTCTCAATCCCTCTTTCTGTCTCTGTCTCGTCTGTCTGTCTCTCTGTCTCCCTCCCTCTCTCTCTCCCTCTGTCTCTCTCTTCTTTCTCTCCTCCATTCCTCTCTCTAACCCCTCCCTCCCTCTCTCTCTATCTCTCTATCTCTCCCTTCCTCTCTCTCTCTCTTTCTATCTCCCTCTCTCCCACCCCTCTCTCTCTCTCTCTCCCTCTCTCCCCTCTCTCTCTCTCTCCCTCCCTCTCTCTCTCCTCCCCCTCTCTCTCTACCTCCCTTTCTCTCTCTATCTCTCCACCATCTCTCCTCCCCCCCCTCTCTCCTCCTCTCTCTCCTCCCTCTCTCCCACCCCTCTCCTCTCTCCCTCTCTACCCTCTCTCTCTCTCCTCCCTCCCTCTCTCCCCCCTCTCGCTCTCTCCTTCTCTATCTCTCCACCCTCTCCCCTCCCTCCTCTCTCTGTCTCTCTCCCCCCTCTCTCTCTCTCTCCCTCTGCCCAATGGCTACAGGCTGCTGAAGAACTCTGCCCTATAGCCTAGGCTAGAGGAGCTCTGAGGACTCCAGACCCGGTGCCGATAACAGAAAACACGCCCGTCTTTTCTATCCAACTCTTCACCAGCACTAAGGGGAACTCCACTAGGCTAGAGGGTCTTCAATCAGTCTTCTTCAATCTCTCCCTCTCTCTCCCTCCCTCCCTTCCTCCCTTTTTCTCTCTCTCTCCCTCTGCCCCCCCCCCCCTCTCTCTGTGTCTCTCTCTCGGTGTCTCTCGCTCCCACCCTCTCTCTCTCTCTCTGTCTCTCTCTCCCACCCCCTCTCTCTCCCACTCTCTCCTGTCTCTGTCTCTCTGTCTCTCTCTCTTTCTCTCTCTCCCACCCTCTCTCTTTCTCTCTCTTTTTCTCTGTGTCTCTCTCTGTCTCTCTGTCTCTCTCTCTCTGTCTCTCTCTCTCTCTCTCCCACCCTCTCTCTCCACCCTCTCTCTCTCCCACCCTCTCTCTCCCATCCACCCTCTCTCTCTCTCTCTCTCGCTGTCTCTCTCTCTCTCTGTCTCTTCCACCCCCCACCACCCTCTCTCTCTCTGAGATTTTTTACGTGCACTTTTACGTGGGTTCTTTTACGTGCACTAAATGAGAGAGAAAGGGAGAGAGAGAGGGGGGGGGGAGGGAAGGGGAGAGAGGGGGGAAGAGAGGGAGAGACAGACAGACAGACAGATGGAATGGAACTTCACTTAAGGGTCTTCAATCAGTCAGTTAGTCAGTCCTGAAGCTGATCAGGGTTCCCTATATAATGGTTATCTCCTCTTCCAAGGTAGATGGTCCACCACTTGTCTGCCTGCAGATGAAAGCGAACATTGTCGTTTGGTACAGTGGACCCTCACAGCCGACTTAGAGAGAAGAACATGATCTGTAGAAATGAGGTGCTTCCGAAAGACTCCTAGGCATCTCGTACAAAGACCACATCACGAACGAAGAAGTCAAGAGACGCATCCGCAATGATATCGGGCCCTGTACTGACCTTCAAACACTCGCAAGACAACGAAAACTGAAGTGGTTTAGTCATGTCACACGCTCCTCTGGTCTTGCTAAAACAATCCTACAAGGCACAGTGAGGGGAGGAAGAAGAAGAGGCAGACAGAGGAAGAGATGGGAGGACAACATTCGAGAGTGGACAGACATGGAGCTGAGAGACACCCTGAGAGCGGCTGAGAGACGCGAGGACTGGAGAAAGGGGGTTGACAAAGCTTCGAAGGTGCCCCAAAGGATTCGGAATCTGAGGGATCGGTGACGGTGACGGAGATGTGGAGAGGGGTCTGTCAGCATATACAGCCTTGATTTCAGACACAGACACTGAAGATGATTTCAGTCTTTGGCTTCAGAACCTCTCTTTGCCCCCTGTAGGGATACCGGGGGACTGTCAGTATAAATAGCCATCCCCCACCTTCTGGAAATTCTGTACTAGGAATTCCCTCTTTTCTATCCCTCTCTTTGTTTCTGTCTATTTATTTATAACACTTTAAGTCTCGAGATTTCTCTGCGTGAAATTTGGGCTGCTCTCCCCGGGGAGAGCGGGAGAGCGCGTCGCCACAAGAGCAGCTCCACTTTTTTTTTTGGTCTGCAACTGTATTTGTTTCCCTATCAGAGTGTTTTTTTCTAACAATTTTGCCATGGACAACTCTCTTGTTGCCGTGGGTTCTTTTACGTGCGCTGAATAATTTTGTGTAACACACGGGACCTCGGTTTATCGTCTCATCCGAAAGACTAGCGCCCAGACCACCACTCATGGTCTAATGGATGGGGAAAAAGTTTCGGGCCCAAACGGATTTGAACCACTGCACACTTCTGACCCGGACTTTTCGCATTCTAGACAGGCGCGTTACCTCTAGACCACCGATCCACGTCTTGTTCCTTTCTTCTTTCTGTCACCTCCTTCTTGTCTTATCGTT
>CM054152.1:51800707-51805707 GCA_028751875.1 Rapana venosa
TCTCTCTCTCTCTCTCTCTCTCTCTCTCTCTCTCTCCTTCCTGCCCTCTCTCTCTCTCCTCTCTCTCTCTCTCTCTCTCTGTCTCTCTCTCTCTCTCTCTCGCTCTCTCATACAGTGCAGTGCCACATATTTTGTGCTATCTCCCTGTGTTTACGTCAACCCTCTCTTATTTATAAACCTCTGAAAGAGAATCCACAACAGAATGAACCGAATTTCACAAGCGCCAACTCGCTTGATGCTGAGGGTTCATTTCCATGCACTAAAGTTTTAAAAAATATTTTCTTTTTATTTCGTTCTTTCATTTCGAGAATAATGGAATAAGCGCTTATGTGCTTTTCTACATCCAGTCCCCGTGTGTATGCAGTTTTCTCAATATCCCTTCCCACCAACCACACAATAGCCTATTCTTTCAAAAAGCTGGACAGGTTTTAACGTGTGCGCAAGATGTTCCGCGTGCGTTCGCATACAGGACCTCGGTTTATCGTCTCATCCGAAAGACTAGCTCCCAGACTACCACTCGTGGTCTAATGGATGGGGGGATGTGGGGGTGGGGGGGGGGGGGGGGGAGGGAAGTTTCGGGTGCAAACGGGGATTCGAACCACCACACACTTCCGACCTGGAGTTTTCGCTTTCTAGACAGGTGCGTTACCTCTAGACCACTGCTGCCCGTCCCTTAGGGCCTGTCTATGGTCTCCTCTTCCTCTTCCTTCTTTTTAGGAAGAAGTCTTCCTTCTTCCTTCCTCCTCCCCCTTGATCACATCCCCCCCCCCCTCTCCTCCTCCTCCACACACATTCTTCCCCCCACACCTGACGTTGCTGTGGGATAGGGGCCGGTGCAGATTCCTGTTAATGACCCCCCCCCCCCCCCCCCACTCTCTCTTTTTCACTCCCCGGACATAGTTTGCTTACACTCGTATACTGTGTACCTGCTAGGTCAGTGTAATGTGTGTGTGTGTGTACGTGTGTGTACGTGTGTGTGTGTGTGTGTGTGTGTGTGTGTGTGTGTGTGTGTGTGTGTGTGTGTGTGTGTGTGTATGTGTGTGTGTGTGTGTGTGTACGTGTGTGTGTGTGTACGTGTGTGTGTATGTGTGTGTGTACGTGTGTGTGTATGTGTGTGTGTGTGTGTTTGCGTGTGTGTGTACGTGTGTTTTGTGCGTACGCGTGTGTGTGTGTTTGCTCGCGCGCGCGCGCTCGCGCACGCCAAATACTTAACAGTGAGAAGACGTAGAAACCTTTAGATACTTAAAGTAAAAGAAAAAGAAAAGAAAAAACGAACATTCTCTCTCCCTTTTCACACACACACACACACACACACACACACACACACACACACACACACACACACACACATACACACACACACACACCACACCACACCACACCACACTACACCCCCCCTCACACACACACACACACACACACACACACACACACACACACACACACACACACGCACACACACACACCACACTACACACCCCCCCCCCCCCCCCACACACAACACACACCTGCGGGATAGAGCTGTTACTACCACTACCAAGCCTCATAGCGGACATAACTGATGTTACTTTGCACTGCAGAGGAGTCGAAAGAGAGAGAAAGAACAAACAGAGAAAAACAGTTGTGTTTTCAATCCAGTGTTAGCTCCTAGAGCTCTTGCGTCCACGAAACTAGCTCATGCTGTGTTCGTACCTCATCAGTGAGGTCCTGGAGGTGTGTCTTCATGCCTCATCAATGAGGCCCTCACTGTCCGTGTGCCCGGGTATTTCTTCATAGGATATATATATATATATATATATATATATATATATATATATATATATATATATATATATATATATATATATATATATATATAATACTGTGTTGGTGACAGAAGTGCTGAAAGAAGGGGGGTGTATCTGTGCTGCAGTGATCTGCTCTTGTGTCTCTTCTTGGTGCAGATGTCCTCTTGTGTTTCCTCCCCTCAGTGCAGATGTCCTCTTGTGTTACATCCTCTCAGTGCACATGTCCTCTTGTGTCTCATCTAAGTGCAGATGTCCTCTTGTGCGACTCCTCTCAGTGCAGATAGATGGCTGAAGTTTGGCAGAGCCGTAAGGAACAACAGCAAGTTCAGTGTCAGTGCGGGGCCACTTCGTGCTAGGAGTCTGTAGTCTGTAGAACGATCCTATGTTCAGCAGATTGGCGGTGTCGTCACCAGAAATATCCACTTTGTTCCCCCCTGTCCATGAAAAAACCCTGACCGTTGCACAGGTGAACATAAGCAGTTCATGTATGTAGGTGGGTGGATCGGTGGTCTAGAGGTAACGCACCTGCCTTGAAAGCAAAAATCCAGGTTCGATCCCGGTTTGTGCCCCAAACTTGTACCTCCATCCACTAGACCTTGAGTGGTGTTCTGGGAGCTAGTCTTTTGGATGGGACGGTAAACCGAGGTCCTGTGTGTAACACGCATTTAGCGCATGTAAAAGAACCCACAGCAACAAGAGAGTTGTCCTTGGCAAAATTCTGTAGAAAAAAAATCCACTCTCATCTCATCTCATCTGCTCCCATAACCCCCTCGGGGGTCGCAGCTACAGTAACAAACGTGATAAGGAAACAAATACAATGCAGACAGGAAAAGAAAAAAAGGTGGCGCTGCTCGTGTGGCGACGCGCTCCCCTCTGGGAGAGCAGCCCTGAATTTCACGCAGAGAAATCTGCCATGACTTAAAATGGTATGCAAATACAATTAGCCGTTTGAGTGGATGGGGAACATGGATTCAGTTTTTCCCGCCAAAAAATAACGAAAAGAAAAAAAAAAGATTTCTGGTGACTTCACCACCAACCCCGATTCCAAAAGGATTCTAACACACCTTGGAAATGTACGTGTGCGTAAGATGAATGCCAGACTTAACGATGTAGTGATGGTGGATTAGCTTTGGAGAGATAATTATATGTGATAGCTCTTCAAGTGGGACTGACAACGAAGACAGTGACCGGCTTCTTAATAATAATGATAATAATAATAATAATAGTAATAATAATAATAATAATGATAATGATAATAATAGTAATGTATGGAATTTATATAGCGCTGAATCTTGTAAAGCAACAAATCAAAGCGCTCAGATGACTTTTAAAAAAATGTATTTATTATTTTTTTTTATCGAGGGTAATGGAATAAGCACTCAGGTGCTTTTTTTTTACATCCAGTCCCCGTGTGTATGCGGTTTTGTAAAGTTTGTCATCTGTTCCCACCGGCACACAATGGCCTACTCTTTCGAAAAGCGGAACAGGATTTAACGAGTGCGCAAGATGTTCTGCATGCGTTCGCACACGGGGCCTCGGTTTATAGTCTCATCCGAAGGCTTCTTCCTAGTTTTTGCTGGCAAGATTCCTATCCAGATTATTGCACTGCATGCTGACCGTTCACAAGAAAGAGAACTCCCCAACGTCGGAATGTGGCTACCTTCATGGTGGGCGAAAACGGCCGCATACGCGAAATTTCATCATTGGTGAACCTGGGAGCTCTAGCTGAAGTAAAAGAGAAGGAACCGTGTTTTTCTTGAAACTAGACAGTTGTAGACAAACGGGAAAAGCGTGATTGCAAACACAAACCGTACTAATGGCGTTGATTTTTTTTATTTAATCATAACGTACAGATAACATATCTCAGCGTTCTGTAAAGGACGTAGTTTATAAATTATATTATTATTATTATTATTATTATTGTTGTTGTTGTTGTTGTTGTTGTTGTTGTTGTTGTTATTATTATTATTATTATTATTATGAATGCTTGGAAAACTAAATATTCCAAACAATGTTCTCTGCACCTTGTTCTGCTATGATATCAGTCCATCATACATTGTTTAATTACCCCGTTCCTTGTGCCTCGTATTTAATTAAGCAAAGGAATAGATGTCCGTAAAAAAAATATGAAAATATCTTAAGTGTTCTGAATGATTCCCAGTCTCATGCTCCAGTATTAGTTGCAGAAAGTATTCGCCAGTCACCGTCAGAAAAGTTATGAAATTAATCTTTTAGACTGATCAGCATTCATTACCTTCTTCACCCTTCCACCCTCCCACACACTCACCCACCCCTTTTTTCTATACATTCTTAACGTGACTGTACACTTGTCTAAATAATCTTGAAGTGGATGGAGAAATACTGGAAGAGGTGAGCCAATTCAAATACTTAGGCTCCATCCTAACAAAAGATGGCACATCAAACAATGAAGTGAAAGCTCGCATTGCAACAGCAACATCTGCTCTAGCCAGACTCGAGAGGATCATCAGAAGCAACAACATCAGCTTCTGCACCAAATACCACCTCTACAAATCCCTCGTGATATCTATCCTCCTATATGGCTGTGAATCATGGACTCTGTCATCAGAGCTAGAGAGGAGAATCCAAGCATTCGAGAACAAGTGCCACAGAAGACTCCTCAAAAGATCATACAAAGAACACAAGACCAACAACTATGTGAAAGAAGAAATCAAAAAGCGTGTGGGCCCCCAAGAACCTCTGCTCTCCACCATAAAGAGGAGAAAACTGATGTGGTTTGGTCACACCACAAGACACAACACCTTAGCAAAAACCATCCTGCAGGGAACAGTTGAAGGCAAGAGAAGAAGAGGCCGCCAAAAGAAATCATGGGTTGACAACATCAAAGAATGGACCGCCCAACCCCTGCAACACCTTCTACTAGCCACACAGGATCGTGAAGCATGGAAAAATATCTCTGTCGCGTCTTCTCTCATGTCCCCCTTACGTCCTTTGAGACATGGGACTGAGTGAGTGAGTGAGTGGATGGGCATAAAACTAACGAGAAGGAAAAAAAATGTTTCCAGGAATGGACAAATTCCATGTACCGACAAAATTCACCAATGCTGTACCTCTCCACAAAAACGGTTTTTAAGTACAGCAAAAAAAAAAAAAAAAAAAAAACCGACGCATACTTAACAGAACATTTTTTTTCTTAATGAAAATATTTTCGGAAGGAAGGAAATGAAGGGATAC
>CM054152.1:51808207-51843207 GCA_028751875.1 Rapana venosa
ACACCCTAAGAGGTCTGGGACCTCCACAGGATGTAAAAACGCTAACAATCAATGACCACCCTATCTAGAGTGCTCATTACATTAGTTATCCTCACGCTGACACACAACAACAAAACACATCTCACACACACCACATATCTACTGCGTCCATACAACATAACACGACACACAAAGACAATACACTCCCCACCAATCCACTCCAAAACAACACAAACACACTTCCACACACAACACACACACACACTACGCAGGCTTTATGAAATATGTGCTGCGCGCACACATAAGTTTGCGCGCTGAAGGGTGTTGGAGAGGAATGACGACAGTCCATTTATTAGCTATTTATTTTTTTATTTATGCATACCTGCTTTCAAGGTCACGGTCCAGACTGCGCTGCGTGAAATTCGGGCCGCTCTTACCCCGGGGAGAGAGAGGCGCGTCGGCCAACAAAGAGCCCAAGCACCACCCATTTACCTTTTGTGGTATCTTTTCTGTCTGCCACCGTATTTTGTTTCCCTAATCAGAGTGGGCGGTTTTTTTTCTATAGAATTTTTGCCAGGACAACTCTCCTTGTTTGCCAGTGTGTTCTCTTTTACTGTTGCGGAAAATCATTAAAGTGTAACACACAGGGCCTCGATTTATCGTCTACATCGGAACGCGGACAGCGCCCAACCACCCTTCATGGGTCAATGGATGGTGGGGGGGGGGTCGGGAGGGGGGGGGGTGTGGGGGGGGGGGTGGGGGGAGGGGGGGGGGGGGGGGGGGGGGGGGGGAGGGGGGGGGGGGGGGGGGGGGGGGGGGGGGGGGGAAGAGTTTTGAGATCCAAACGGGATTCCGAACCAAACCGCGCACACTTCCGACCGCGACTTTTCGCTACTACTAGACTGACGCGTTAACCTCTAGAACCACCATCACAACTTAAAAAGGAAGCATTTTTATAGTAGGACAGCTGTATGTTCTAGTGGATATGAACAACTGCTCGGGCCGAGAAACATCAAATATAGGGAAATTATCTGCAAACAAACCAACCTCCCTAACCTATCTCACCCAAACCCCCACAACACTTTTCCCTCCACCCCCCAAAAGTACAAATTCATTTATAATCCAACCCACCTACCCCCAAGTCAGAATACAGCTACTTCATGGGATGGATTTTTAAAAAAAAGGTCTCCCATACGCAAAACCCCTTGGTGAACCTTGGACCTCTCTAGCCAAAGAATCGGGGAAAAAATCCAACCTGAATTTGTATATGGGGAAAGAAAGATGAAGGATGCTTTCCGAAATGTCCAGAAATTAGTTTGATTCGTGTCATAGTCATACAAAAACAGAATCTGAGAGAAGGATCTGAGACACTAAGCGCTGATAGAGGGATTTAGAACTGCATTTATAATATTTTGTTTACTTTTTCAAGAGAGAAAAACAAACAAAATCAACAACGACAAACTTTAGAATAAAGTACAGATAGAAGAAATTCTAAAAATCGGTCTGCGAAAACTCTAACGAAACAATTTACAACGGCACAAATCTGTATAAGGAAACAGAAAAAGACGACACAGAAGAATTTTCAAGAAACACTATGCAATGCGAAAAAAGACTGAAAGATACATAAATAGATTTTCACGGTAAATACAAATCGATAATCCAAAGGTGTGTTGCCAAAGAAAGAACAAAAACAACAAACAAAAAAACAAAAACAAAAAAACTAAACAAACAAGCAGCAAAACGATTATTCCTCACTACTCCACAAGTGGCAGGCAGGAAAAAAACATAAAAAATAAATAAATAAATAAAAATAAAGGACCTCTGTGCAGGCCTTGCAGCATAGACAGACAGCGTAGACCAGCTCAAGCTGCAGCCGAAACCTTGCAGACAGCACGCAGCAATCATCAACACACGACTCAAGCACTTTTGGCCCTTGGTCGGGGAAGGTTTTGCAGCGAGAAACACTATCTGCAGCATTTGCAGCCCGGATATCACAATTTGTTGTACAAAACCGAGAGATTGCTGGCAAGCCCTAAAGGCTAGAGAGAGAGAGACACACAGAGACAGACAGAGTGAGAACACAGAGGATTAGGGGGGTATAAAAGGTAGTCCTGACGTCCACTCAGACAACTCTGGCTGGAGGCAGACAGACGGACTCGGGGGGAATGTCTCTAGTCTCAGGCTGGAGCGCAAGTGCCTGTTCCTGGCAACACGCGATGTTACTGCTGCTGATACTTGCATTAGTTTTCGCGTAGGTGACTTGTGTTGTGTTTCTATGCGGGAGTTGGTTGTGGTGAGGAGGAAGGAAGAGGAAGGAGGTGACGTGGTGGACGCGTGGTGGTGATGATGACGACGATGATGATCGATGTGGGTGGGTTGTGGGTGAGGAGGAGGAATGAGGATGGAGGTGGTGGGTGGTGGTGTGGTGGTGGTGAATGATGACGACGATGTGATGGTGAGGTTATGATTTGGGTGGGTTTGTGGGTGAGGAGGAGGAAATGGAGGTGGTGGTGGTGTGTTGGTGGTATGACGACGATGATGGTGATGGTGATTGTTTTATGAATAATCGAGATGGAATGAGGAGAGGAGGAAAAAAAATGATATGTTTGAAAATGTGGTTTTTGATGAGGAGGAGGAGGAGGAGTATGATGAGGATATTTTGCGAAACTGGAGGAGCTCATCTCTGTCTGCGTGCGTCTCTCACTCGCTCACTCTCTCCTCTCTCCACCTCTATCTCTCTCTCTCTCTCCTCACCTCTAATCCTCTCTTCTCTCTCTCTCTCTCTCCCTCCTTCTGTTCTCTCTCTCTCTTCTCTCTGTCTATCTCTGTCTCCTGTCTCTCCCTCTCTCTCTCCTGTCTGTCTGTCTGTCCTCTCTTTCCCTTTCTACTTGCTTAATGTTTTCCGTTGTTTATTCTTGTCATTATTTGGTGCTTCATTTCACTAGCTGAGATCAACACGGGGACTGAATAGTCCATATCCATTTTTATCTAATGAGCAGTTAATTTTCTTTCCTTTACGTTAGATGCATGACGTAATGCTCTTGTATCTATCATTTATATTCACGAAAGAAAGACTCGCGGTGTACCTCCCTTGTCAAGTAGGCCACATTGGGCAAAATGAATAACGAATTGGTCAAAGTCACTGAGTGTTGTGTATGTGTGTGTGTTGTGTGTCTGTGGTGTGTGTGTGTGTGTTGTTGTTGTTTGTTGTTGCTGGTTGGTATTTTCATATTACACATCGTATCCTCGGCTAAGCTCCAGGTTCACCAAGGTGACATTTCTTCGTATGGCGAGACCTTGTTTCTTGGACGATAGCTCAGTGGTCGAGCACTCGCTTTCCCCCCACACAAGTTAAGCAGCGTCGAGCGTGGTTACCACTTCAGAATTTGATCCTGATTTGCCGTCCTTGGCTTCACAACAGTTCCCCCAGTTCAACCCAGCTGAAATGTTTACCTGCCCTCTTTAGGGTCAGGGAAGGTAAGCAGTTCGAGGGAGCAGGAGGTGGGGACAGCCACCGCCCTCAATATGCCCTGGCCCTAGAGAATGCGGTCACTGACGCCTCGCTCCCCTATAGACCTTATAGGTTTATCGTGACTCCTTTACCTTTACTTTATCCTTTGTACCTGTTTTGTGTTGTTGTTTTTTAACCCTCCAGATGGTAGCCGCATTCCCGACTTCGTAAAGAACTGTAACTGAAACTTCTTTCATTTCTTCATCTGAACACCATGATAATCATGACATTATTATCTGTCTTCTCAGTGGGTGGAAACAACAAACTTCGGCAACACAAACAACCGTGCACAAGTGACAGGAGAATAATAATGGTATGTGTGGTTGGTTGGGTTTGTGGTTCCTTCGGTTGTGGTCTGGGTTGGTTTTTTTTTTCCTCTTCTTCTTCTTCTTGTGCTTTCTTCTCTTCTTCTTCTTCTTCTTCTTTTTCTTCTTCTTCCTTCTTCTGTCCTTCTTCTTCTTCTTCTGTATCTTTCTTACTATTCTTCTTTCTTCCTTCTTCTTCTTCTTCTTCTTCTTCTTCTTGTGTTCTACTTCTTCTTCTTCTTCTTCTTCTTCTTCTTCTTTCTTCTTCTACTGTTTCTCCACTTCTTCTTCTCTCTTCTTGCTTGCGGCGGCTACTTCCAAATTGTCATCGTGTCAGAGTGAAGGATGTGCGGGTTTCTTTGTCGGAACGCTTCGCCCTCAGTTTTTAATCATTATTGTGACGTCAATTAGAGCAGAGAGACAGGTTTGCAAGTGTCCCAGGTGTGTTGAGAAAAGGAGAGGAGAAAGGGGGATAGGGAGGGGGGAGGGAGGGGGGTGGGAAGGGAGGAGGGAGTGTAGGGGTGGAAGGGAAGATTGGATAACAAGGGCATAAAATAAACGTTACGTGACAGAGCGCAGTATGGATGAATACTGAAAGCATTAGTCCTTTCCTCGCTGAACCACGACAAAAAAAAAATCAAGGGAATGGAGGCTCGGGAAATTATGTATAAGTCTGTAAGGGCCGGTGGGAGGTGGAGGCAAGAGGTTCTGCTGTGTGTCTGTCTGTTGTCTTTCTGTCTGTTCTCTGTGTCTCTCTTTATCTGTCTGTCTGTCTGTCTGCCCTCTCCTCATCTCTCCCTCTCTCTTTCTATTATTTGTTTGCTATTTGGTCTGTCTCTCCACTGTGTCACTGTCTCACCTAACTCTCTCTCTCTATCTTCTGTCTGGACTGTTTTGTCCTCTCTCCTCGCTCTCTCACTCTCGCTCTCTCTCTCTCTCGCATTCTGTTGCTATCTGCCTGTCTCTGTCTCTCCTATGGCAATCCCGCTGTTCTCTCTCTCCCTCTGTCCGTCTTTCATCTATCTCTTTCTTTTCTTTGTTGCAATCCTCTGTCGCTCTCGACATCTCTCTCTCTGGTCTCTCTCTCGTCTCTCTCTGTCTCTCGTCTTTGTCTTCCCTCTCTCATCTGTGACTCTCTCTTTGTCTCTCTCTGTCTCTCTCTCTTCTCTCTTCTCTCTCTCTCTCTCTCTCTGTCCTCTCTCTCTCACTCTGTCTCTCTGTCCCTCTCTCTCTCTCTCTCTCTCTCACTCTCTCCTCTACAACCTCTCTCTCTCTCGTCTTTTCTCACCGGAAAAAAAAAACCCAAAAGAAAACAGACAAAAAGCAACACCTCACCCCCATCGCCACTCCACCTCCCCCCACCCCCTTATCACCCCACCCCTGTCAACACCCCCCTGCCCCATCCCCACCAGCTCCCATGTAAGACACAACACAAAAACTGATGTATCCCTCACCAATCGTATCAACATAAAGCGGGGGCGGGGGGATAGTAGAGAATCATACCACACTACTCGACCTAGAAGGCAATGGAAAAGCAGAGTGAGATCGGAAAAGCGACGTTATGTAATTGTTGAGCTGTCACACCTCCGAAAACATGGACTAACCCTACCCTGTAGGAGGCAAGCTGGGAGGCCTGTCAGTACAATAAACATCATCCCCACCTCTGGAATCGTTCTAGGAATACCCTCTTTTCTATCCCTCTCTTTGTTCATGCTAGTTCGCTTTTTCTTTCTTCCTGTCACCTCTATCTTTGTCCTTTATTTTCTGCGACTTGGTCCATTCTCCTGTCTTTTTTTCCCAGAATGTATGTAAAAGATAACAATTCTCTCTGTGCTGGAGCCGAGGTCGTATGTGCTGGGCCTGACTTGTCAGGCGCTAACGCAGCGTGAACAGCATTGATACTTGCGCTCAGTAAACAGACAAACAATAGTTTGCTGTCTGGATTGTTTCGACGATCGAAGCAGAACAAGAACAAGATGATGATGATGATGATGATGATGATGATGATGATGATGATGATGAAGAACAAGAAGAACAAGAAGAACAAGAAGTCTTCTACAGAGAAATTGCAGGGATGAAGGTAAATGATTACGTATAACTTCTTCTTCTTCTTCTTCTTCTTCTTCTTTGTCGAACGCTCAGACAGCAACTATTGTTGTCTGTTGTAATATGAGCGAAAATGCGGTCGCCTGCCTGTCAAGCGCCTTACAAGTCAGGCCCAGCGTACCGACCTCGTCACAATAGAGAATTGGTTAACGTGTAACTAACTGATACAGACAGCGAAAGTGACGGTGAAGGGGGAAAGGGTAAGGCAGAGAGAAAAGAGTGTTTTGAGGAAGGTGGGGACGGGGGGGGGGGGTATAGCTTAAAGAAGGACAAAAGAGTATGAGAGACAGCTATTTATGCGAACCTCCGCTTCAGCACCTCTAGGGCATGTTAGCCCTGTGGCGGTATACGAAAGGCGAAAGTACAATGAGCTGGACTGGCCCCGCAGACAGTTTTAAACGGCTGCCAAAGTGCCCGGGTCCAGCGACCCCCCCTTTCGCCACGCATCAAACCATCGGAGTTTGTCCTCTTACCGGCTCGTTAAGTCCCGGCCCTCTTCTGGCGCGCAGGCGGAACATGAATGTGCGTTATCAACACTGCCCTGGAAATAGTGTGAGTGTGTGGGTGGGGTGTGGGGGGGGGAGTGGGAGGGCGGGGGGGGGGGGGGTTGAGGGGTGTGTGTGTGTGTGCGTGGGGGAGGGGGTGACGGAAGTGGGTGCGGGGATGTGTGGGAGTGTGGGGTGGTTGGGTGTGGTGGTAAGTGGGTGGGTGGTATGTGTGGGGGTGTGGGTGGGTGGGTGTGTGTGTGTGTGTAATGTGTGTGGGGTGTGGTGTGGGTTGGGTATGGTGAGTGAGGTGGGTGAGTGTGGGTGGGTGGGTATGTGTGTGCGGAGTGGAGGTGAGTGATGGGCGGGTGGCGGTATGTGTGTGTGGGGTGTCTGGCGGTGGTGGGTTATGTGTGTAGTGTACTGTTGTGGGGGCTGTGGGTGGGTGGTATGTGTGTGTGGAGGGTGGGTATGTGCTGTGTGTGTAAGTGTGTGGGGGGGGGGGTGTGGGTGGGTGCTATGTGTTGTGTGTGGGGGGTGAGTGTGGGTTGGGTGGCGTATGTGTGTGTGTAATGATGTATGGGGGGAGTGGTGGGTGGGTATGTGTGTGTGGTGGGTGAGTGTGGGTGGGTGGGTAGTGTGTGGCACGGGTGTGGGTGGGTAAGGGTATAGTGTGTTGTGGGGGAGTGTGTGTGTGTAAGTGGTGGGTGGTATGGTGTTCTGTGGGGCATGGTTGGGTGGGTGGGTATTGTGTGTGTGTGTGTAAGTGTGAGGGGGTTTAGGGTGGAGGGTATTTGTGTTTCGTTTGGGTGAGGTGGGTGGGTGGGTATGTGTCTAGGGGGGTGTGGTGGGTGGGTATGGATTGTGTGGGGTGTGGGTGGGGTGGTATTGTGTGTGGGGTGTGGGT
Source organism: Rapana venosa (assembly GCA_028751875.1). Lineage (NCBI taxonomy): Eukaryota > Metazoa > Mollusca > Gastropoda > Neogastropoda > Muricidae > Rapana > Rapana venosa. Next base: position 51,815,501 of record CM054152.1, read on the forward strand.
GGGTGGGTATGTGTGTGTGTTAAGTGTGTGGGGGGGGTGTGGTGGGTGGGTATGTGTGTGTGGAGGGGTGAGTGTGGGTGGGTGGGTATGTGTGTCTGTGGGTGGGTGGTATGTGTGGTGTGGGGTTGGGTGGTGGGTATGTTGTGTGGGTGGGTGGGTATTCTGTGTGGTTGGGGGTGGTGGGTATGTGGTGTGGGGTGTGGGTGGTGGGATTGATGTGTCTGTGGTGTGTGTGTAAGTGTGTGTGTGGGGGATGTGGTGGGTGGGTATGATGTGTGGTGTAAGTTTGTGTGGGGGATCTGCGGGTGGTGCGGGTATGTGTGTGTGGGGGGGTGTGGGTTGGTGGGTATGTGTGTGTGGGGGGGGTGTTGGGTGGGGTTGTGGGTCATGTGTGTGTGGGGTGGTGTGGGTGGTGGGTATGCTGTCGTCAGGGCGTGTGGGTGGGTGGGTATGTGTGTGTGTGTGTAAGTATGTGGGTGGGTGGGTATGTGTGTGTGAAGTGTAAGTGTGTGGGTGGGTGGGTAATGTTGTGTGGTGGGTGAGGTGTGTGGTGAGGGTGGGTGAGGTGTGTGCGTGTGTGTATTTTTTTTTAGAGTCCACAGGAAAGTTTTGGTTTCTTGGTGGTATCTCGTCAGTTCTCTCTGTGTCTCTAGTCTCCTCTATGTCTCATGTCCTTTCTGTCGTCTGTCTCAACTTTCTCTCTCTGTGTCTTCTCTCTCTCTCCGTACTCTCGTCCTCTCCCTGTCCTCCGTCTCTTGTATGTATGTATGTCTCTTTGTGTTGTCCCTCTCTCTCTTCCTGTCCGTCTCTCTCTCTGAGTTCTGCCCTCTGTCTGTCCTCTGACTCTGTTTCTCTCATTCTCCTCTCTCTCTCTCGTCTCTTCTCCTCTCTCTCCTCTGCTCTCTCATCTCTCACACTCTTCCTCATCTCTTCTAATCCTCCTCACTCATCCCATCTATCACACGAATCTCTCCGTCTCACCCCCCTCTCTCTCTCATCTCTCTCACTTTCTCTCAAGTCGTCTCTCTCTCAATCTCTCATCCAACTCACTCACATACTCCCTCAAACCTCTCTCTCACGTCATCAGTCATTCTCTCTCCTCATCTCCCTCCCTCTCCACCCCCAGCTTGCTCATATTTGCGCAGGGGGTCTCCCCCAGACACTATCATATCACCAATGCTCACTGAACGATTATACGACAAAGCATGACCCACGACCGAGTTCATTTATGCTTCATACCGCTGAAGGTCGCGGAATATGACGGTTTTCACTCTCATCTCATGAGCTGGGTTAAATACGGTCGCATACACCCCAAATGCTCAACCATTGGTGAACCTCGGAGCTCTGATTACAAGCATTCGAAAAGTTTACATTCATGGCAAGTGTTTGCATGCGTGCTTTCGTGTGTGCGAGTCGTACGGCTCTATAAATGTAATATGACGACTTTGAATAATATTGGGGAGGCCCAAAACTGCTTGTCAGAATGGTTGAAGGTTTGTGACGCATAGATGGCGGGGCGGTGACTGTCGCGATAGTGAAGAGGTCTGATATCTGCAAGCCAATTAGTCTGTCTGATGGATCATGTGCATGTAGACGTGGTGTGGTGCCTCTGGTGTGTGTGTGTGTGTACGTTGTGTGTGTGTATAGTGTGGTGTGTGTGTGTGTGTGTGTGTTGTAGTTTGCGTGTGTAGTGTGTGTTGGGGAGTGAGTGGTAGTGTTCTCGAAAGGGTCCTTGAGTGTGCGTGGTGTTTCTGCGCGAGTGAGAGAGGGTGGAGGTGGAAGGTCTGTGTGTTGTGTGTGTGTGGGTCGGGGATGTGTGTATTGTGGTGTTGTATTGTGTCGGTGTGTGTGTGGTTCGTGTGTGTGTCTGTGTGAGAGGGAGGTCGGTGTGTGTGTGTTTGTATGTGCTGTGTGTGCGTGCGTGCGTGCGTGCGTGTGTGTGTTAGGGAGGCCTGTGTGTGAGTGTGTTGTGAGGAAGGAGTTTTATAGCACTGTGTGTGAGTATTATTGCTGTACGTGCGTGCTTGCGTGATGTCGTCTATACGTGTGTGTGTGTGTGTCGTTTGAGGGAGGTGTGTGTGTGTGCGTGCGTGTGTTTGTGCGTGCGTGTGTGTTATGTGTGTGTATGTCTGGGAAGGGTCGGGGTGTTTCTACTCTTTGGGTAATGACACAGTGTGTGTGTTGCGTTTAGTGTGCTAAGGTTTTTTTTTGCGTGCGTGCGTGCCTACGTGCGTGTGTAGCGTGTGCGTGTGTGTAGCACATGGAGTGTGTGTGTGTGCGTGTGTGTGTGTGCGAGTGTGTGTGTGTGTGTGTGTGGTCGTGGCGAGGCGCCTACTGCGTGTGTGTGTGCGTGTGTGCTGCGCGACGCGTGTGGCTGTGTGTTGGATGCAACGCAAGCAGACATCAGAAAGATGGGTATCCAGGCTGTCACATTGCAACAAGACTCTGGCTTTTCTGTTCTTAACACCTGTCTGTCTACTGCTACCTGTCCGCTTTACTGCTGATGCCCCCTGTCTGCCTGTCTTCTGTCTTCTGTTTTGTCGCTGTTTCTCTCTCATTCTTTCCTGACGAGTGTCTCTCTCTGTGTCTTCCTCCTCCTCTCTACACTCTCTCTCGGTCTCATTCGCCGCTAACTTCCGTCTCTCCATCTTCGGTCTCCTCCGTCTCTCAATCTCCTCTCTCTCTCTCTCTCTTTCTACTAATGCTCTCTCTCTCTCTGTACCACCTGTGTCTAGATTTCCTCTTTTTGTCTCTGTCTGTCCTCTCCCACTGTATCCCTTTGTCTCTGTGTATCCCTCTCTCTGTCACCTCCCGATCCTTTCTGTCTGTCTGACTGTCTGTCTGTCTGTCTGTCTGTCCTCTCATCTCACTCTCGCTCTCTCACTCTCCCTCATCTTCTCTTCTCTCCCGCCCTCTCCTCTCGCTCACTCCTACATCTTGACGTCCCTATCTGCCTGTCTGTCTCCTCTAGTCCGCCCCTATCTCTTTTCTCTGTCGCTGTAGGCTGCTTCTGTCTCTGCCTGAGTCCTGCTCTGTCTCGTTTCTCTCTCTCTCTCTGTCTCTCTCTAGTGTCTCGTCTGTCTGTCACACTTCTCTCTCTCCTATCTCATATCTCACACACACACACACAAACACACCACCACGACACACGCACGCACGCACGCACGCACGCACGTTGACCTATGCGCATCACAAAATAACAATAAAAACGTTAAATACAGACCTGGTGTCCTAACATCAACACCCTCCCACGCCGATATTCAAGACCAGATATATGTCCGTGTGGCTGCCTCTAAGTGTGTGTGGTGTTGGTGTGTGTGTGGTGTGTGTGTGTGTGTGTGTGTTGTTTGTGGCTGTGTGTGTGTGTGTGTGTGTGTGTTTGTGTGTGTGTTGCGTGCGTGTGGTGTGTTGTGTGTGATCTGTCTCTGATAGTTGTGTGAGCATTTTATTTTATTTATTTATCTTTTATTTTCGAGAATAATGGAATAAGCAATCATGTGCTTTTTTTCCATCCAGTCCCCCTGTGTGTGCAGTTTTGTCAATTTGTCATCCGTTCCTACCGCAACACAATGGCCTAACTCATCCGACAAACGGAACAGGTTTAAACGTGTGCCAAGATGTTCTGCTTGCGTTCGCACACAGGACCTCGTTTATAGTCTCTTCCGAACGACTTTTTGAGAGGGAGATTTGAGTCGGCACTGATGCTAGCTCCAGAGAAAAATACTCGTGTGAGATGTGTGTGGTGGGGTGTGTGTGTGTGTGTTGTGTGTGTGTGTGGTGTGAGTGTGTGTGTGTGTGTGTGTGTTGTGTGAGTGTGTGTGTTTGTTTTATGTGTGTGTGTGAGTGTGTTGTGTGTGTGTGTGGTGTGGTGGTGTGGTGTGAAGATATTGTGTGTGTATGTGTGGTGGTATGTGTGTTGTCTGTGTGTGGGATTGTGTGTGTTAATGTGTGTGTGTGTTGTGTGTGTGTTGTGTGTGTGTGGTGGGTGTGTGTTGTGTGTGGTGTGTGTGTGTGTGTGTGTGTTTGTGTGTGTGACTTGAGCATGTCTCTTGGCATTGGCTTCGCAAGCAGCACAGAAAACGTGTCCCCAGTCTCCTGTCTCAGTCTCCAGTAATTCTGTCTTTCAGTCTGTCAGCATGTTTCAAGCAAGTCAGTTTCTGGTGTTTTTCTCTTTTTTTTTGCTGCAGGCTTGAATTGGAAACGTTTGTTAAAGTCGTTGTATGATCATGTTGTCGTCTCTCACCATCTTCTTCTTTTTCTTCTCCGATAGTTGTCAACGTTTGTTTATGTCTTCATATTCTTGTTGTTTTTTTGATTTTGTTGGTTGTTAGTTGTTCTGTTTTTGTTGTTCTTCTCTTCTTCTTCTTCTTCTTCTTTCTCTTGTCTTCTTCTTCGTCTATCTTTCTTCTTCTTTCTTCTTCTTCGTCGCGTCGTCGTCGTCCGTCGTCGTCAGGCGTAGTCAGTTGTCTGTCTGTCCGTCAGTCTTCTTCTCACCTTCTCTTTTTGCAATTCCTTCTTCCGCAATTCTTCGCAATTCTTCGCACTTCTCTTCTTCTTTTGAATACTTCTTCGCAATTCTACTTTCTTCATCGTCTTGGCTGAACACAATTATTTCTACCATACACATGAAAGAGACTGTAGGTAGAAGAGTGGGCTAAACGTGTGAAGAGGAACAACAGGGGGAACAAGCCGAGATGTAGGGGGAGGGGGTGGAGAGCGAGATATAGTGGATGACCCGGACATGAGTTTAAATTTACTCATCGGGGGAAAACAGAGGTGTTATGGGGGGGGGGGGAGGGGGACAGACAAAATGGAAACCCAAGACACATTTGTTTTATTTTCCAATGCTGCACATGTTGGTGGACCATTTCTGTCCACTGTTTCCCCCCTTTTTCTTCCATCAGTCTGAAGAACTTGTATTCTGTACACTGGCACTGCATGAACGAAAGCACATAAATACGGCGGCTGTTGTTGTTGCTGCTGCTGCTGCTGTTTGTTGCTGTTGATTGTTGTATTCCATATGCTACTACACTCCGAGGTTCACCAATGAGTAAGGATTTTTTTGCGTATGCGACACACCTCTACCACCCCCCTCCGCCCATCAAACCACCACCACCAACACCAACACCCCATCATTTCCGTAGCTGCCTATCCGACTATTTCGGAGCACATGGTGTCAAAACACGACACCTGGTGACAGTACGGGTTTTTGGTTTTTTCTAAAAAATTTGCTTACTCTTATGAAAGGCGAACGGGTTTTTTTTTAAAACGTGAACGCTAGATTTTCAATGCGACATATCGCACACGGGGCCTCGGGTTTACAGTCTCAACCCAAAGGACTTTGACTTTCAGTGTTGGTTTTCTCGTCAAACTGGTGGAAAAAAGGCAAGGCCTGGGAATCAACTACCCAGATCTCACAGTTACTTGTTATGAGTAGGACAGTGAAGGTCTAAACATCCTAGCACCTTCCTCCTTATTAAAATTATGATATTTGAAAGTGACCAGAATCTTGAGTCTACAGCCATCTCCAGACTAGTCCTCACGTGAGCCGCACTACCACCACCCATAAAGTATCTGCCACTCTGCAACTGTGTGTGTGTGTGAAGGTCATGTCAGCCCGCAGCATGACGTCATAGCCGATGACGTGTTGCAGTGACACGCCAGCAGGACAGCGGAGGGGGGAAGGGGGACGTGGGTGGGGGGGGGTCCGAGACTCCACCGGGTGAGCAGAGCCGGCAGCCATCCCCGCCCAGAGGCGGACCAGAGTCTGCTGTGCGATGCGTGCCAGGACGCCAAAAGTCCTCCACATCCGTTCTCCACGCTTTCCAGGGCGGTCACGACAGAACACACCCCAAACACTTCCCCGATGCCAACTGTGAGTCCGCTGCCTGCCTGGCTGCTGTCTGTCTGTCAGTCTGTCTGCTTCTGTGATGTCTGTCTGTATGGTGTCTGTCTGTTTGCTGTAATGCTCTGTCTGTGTGTCTGTACTGTATGTATTTCTGTGTGTCTGTCTGTGTGTATGTCCCTGATAGCTGCGAGGTCTGTCCCATGTTTGGTCCTGTCTGTCTGTGTGTCTGGCTGTGTGTCTGTCTGTGGTGTCCCTGTCTGTGAGTCCTGCATGGTAGGAAGTGGGGATTGGTGGTGAGAGGTGGGAGGGTCACGACAAACACCCCCCCCCCTCCAAAAATCTTTCCAAGAAGCCAACTGTGAGGGCTGTCTGGCGTGTGTGCTTTGTTGTTTTGATTGTCCTGCTGTCAGATGGGGTAGGGACTTGGGTGGGGAGGGGGTGGTTGGGGGTTCTGTTCACTTTTTTGTGAACTAAGGTTGTATGTGTTGGGAATGTTTTGAATGCTCAAGCAATTTGGATGTGTTTAGAATTTAAAGGATACGAGACCACGGTGAAAATTTTATGGCTTTCTTCTTCTTCTTCTTAGCATCAATATTGTACTTATTAATTACTGTTATCATTATCATTATCATGCATTTTATTATCAATTATCGTTATTCATCACATCATTATTCTGTTTCCTGTTTCCAATTGTGTGTGTGTCTGGTGTCCTGTGTCTGAGCTGTGTGGGTGCTTGAACAAAGCTAATTACACAAACAGGACATATATTCCAATGATGAGTTTACCCTTCTTCTTCTTCACTTAATAATAATCAAAAAATGATGATGATATTGATGATGATGATGATGAAGTGATGATGAAGATGGTGGTGGTGGTGGTGGTGGTGGTGTGGTGGTGGTGGTGATGATTAATTGTCTGCATGATGATGATTGATGATGATAGAGTCGAGTGAGACAATGATGATGACGGGTGATACAACGACGTGGTGGAGGTGATGATGATGATATGATGATGATGATTGATGATGATGATGATCGTATAATGTATCAAAAAATTGGAGGCATCCCGGCAGTCACACAATGAATTAAGGTTTTTTTTTTACCTTCCACCACTACACGCTCCAGACAGTTCTCCCAGTCATCAACTAAAGAGTTGTAACGTTACCCGACGTTTTTTATCCCCGACCTAAAGGGTAACGACATTACACTTCGGGTGATGAAAGATGTGACATGTGACAGCAAAGCGCATTATATGTTTGTACCCTCTGTTCACACACGATAGACCTCCAAACATCAGAAGCTTCGGCACTTGCTGTTGCCAAGTTGGGAAACTGGGCAGGCGCGAATGTGATAATAGTGGGAGATGCTCGCCCCACAGTACAATCTCCCACTCTCTCGGGCCAAGTGGGCATCTAAGGACAGTCCACTCGTTGGAGAGTTCTACCAGAAGGCCCAACTAGCCCCCAGGGCGCATACACATAAGTGACTGTGGCTAGTCAAGCCATCCTAGTCAGAGAAGTCACAGTCGATCACTAAAGACTAAGACGAGTAAAGTGTAGCGAGCAACTTCCATGAGTGAGGAAAAGAAAGCCACTGGTCATACAGCCTCATCACATTTGCTTGTTGCCACCCAGCAGTCAATGGTTTAATCAAGAACTGTGATAAAGCCCAGGCGCTGAAAGACTGACAAGTAGATACATGAAATCGGGTCAAGTCAAGTCAAGTCAAAATGATCATTATTGAAAGGTGAAAGATTAAGTCTACACAAGTTTTTTTAGTCAGATAGATAGATAATAGTAGATAGGTAGGTAGATTAGGTAGATAGATGATAGATAATATATAGTGGATAGATGATAGATAGAGAAATATAGATAGTTAGATATATGGGATAGTTAATAATAGGTGGATAGATAATAGATAGATAGTAAACAGATAAGATGATAGATAGGTAAACACAGATAGATAGCTAGATAGATGAATAATTAGATAGACTAGGTATATAGATATTGCTAGGATAGACTAGATAGATAGAATAGGTAGGTAGGTAAGTAGATAGATAGATAGACAGACAAGACAGACAGACAGACATATCAGATAGATTACGATAGACAGACAGCGCGACATGACAGACATGCTAGTATAGATAGAACACACAGACACACAAACAACAGACATATCGGATTACCACACTACACGACTACCAGCTCTGAGCTTCCCCTACAAAAGCAAGTCTCTGACAGCTGTTGGGCCTGCCCAATATCCCCTCCGCTCAGCCCAAGCAAACAAAACCCCATCACTTCTCCCCCTGGCATTCCCCACCAGGCCCACATCCTTTCATCCTTTGCGTCCATGACTCCAGCGCGTGCGTGCACCGCCTCACCTACGTGTCTGTCCCCCGTGTGTGTGGCAGAGTTTGTGATGTTCGTTGTTAGGAGTGTGTGGTGTGTGAAGTGTGAGTGACAGTGTGTGTATATGTGTGTGTGGTGGTGTGTGTTGAGTGAGTGGTGTTTTTGGTGTGTGTGTGTGTGTGTGTGTGTATCCGTGTCGCCTTGAACAAGTCCTTGGCGCGTCATATTTGAAGCCCCTCTCGCACGTAAAAGCCTCTCACGGTTTGTCGCGCAACGCGGCCATGCGGGCAGTATTTGACTGCGAAGTCCCAGTGATGGTGCATCCTGCTGGACGACATCCCGGTGTTAGTGGTCCGAAAACACAGACAGACATGTACAGATGTGGGAGGCCTGCACTACAGCGCACATCATGTGTTGCTGGTTGGGTCTCCAATACATTAGCAACCACCATCAATCACTACCCACTGTGTGCTAGCAAATAACAACACGCACGCTTCGTCTCGGGCCTAAGGTTTAATAAAATATTATGCGGATGAATAATAATAATAATAATAATTACAATAATAATAATATTAATAATAATAATTGTAATAATAATAATGATAATGATAATATTACTAGATAAGATCTTTGATTTTAATATAGCTGCCTGAATTCTTGTAAAAGAAGACAAATCGAAGCGGCTTGCACCTCAAAATCTTTTATCACACACACACTCCACACACACACACAACACCACACACACCACACTCACACACAAACCACTACCCACACGTCAACCAGATATGTGCTATATAAATTACCCATATCTACTCACATCACACTGCACATTATTACAACTAACACATCACTCCCATAACTGATATCACACCACACACCACTATCTACACCCTAAGAGGTCTGGGACCTCCACAGGATGTAAAAACGCTAACAATCAATGACCACCCTATCTAGAGTGCTCATTACATTAGTTATCCTCACGCTGACACACAACAACAAAACACATCTCACACACACCACATATCTACTGCGTCCATACAACATAACACGACACACAAAGACAATACACTCCCCACCAATCCACTCCAAAACAACACAAACACACTTCCACACACAACACACACACACACTACGCAGGCTTTATGAAATATGTGCTGCGCGCACACATAAGTTTGCGCGCTGAAGGGTGTTGGAGAGGAATGACGACAGTCCATTTATTAGCTATTTATTTTTTTATTTATGCATACCTGCTTTCAAGGTCACGGTCCAGACTGCGCTGCGTGAAATTCGGGCCGCTCTTACCCCGGGGAGAGAGAGGCGCGTCGGCCAACAAAGAGCCCAAGCACCACCCATTTACCTTTTGTGGTATCTTTTCTGTCTGCCACCGTATTTTGTTTCCCTAATCAGAGTGGGCGGTTTTTTTTCTATAGAATTTTTGCCAGGACAACTCTCCTTGTTTGCCAGTGTGTTCTCTTTTACTGTTGCGGAAAATCATTAAAGTGTAACACACAGGGCCTCGATTTATCGTCTACATCGGAACGCGGACAGCGCCCAACCACCCTTCATGGGTCAATGGATGGTGGGGGGGGGGTCGGGAGGGGGGGGGGTGTGGGGGGGGGGGTGGGGGGAGGGGGGGGGGGGGGGGGGGGGGGGGGGAGGGGGGGGGGGGGGGGGGGGGGGGGGGGGGGGGGAAGAGTTTTGAGATCCAAACGGGATTCCGAACCAAACCGCGCACACTTCCGACCGCGACTTTTCGCTACTACTAGACTGACGCGTTAACCTCTAGAACCACCATCACAACTTAAAAAGGAAGCATTTTTATAGTAGGACAGCTGTATGTTCTAGTGGATATGAACAACTGCTCGGGCCGAGAAACATCAAATATAGGGAAATTATCTGCAAACAAACCAACCTCCCTAACCTATCTCACCCAAACCCCCACAACACTTTTCCCTCCACCCCCCAAAAGTACAAATTCATTTATAATCCAACCCACCTACCCCCAAGTCAGAATACAGCTACTTCATGGGATGGATTTTTAAAAAAAAGGTCTCCCATACGCAAAACCCCTTGGTGAACCTTGGACCTCTCTAGCCAAAGAATCGGGGAAAAAATCCAACCTGAATTTGTATATGGGGAAAGAAAGATGAAGGATGCTTTCCGAAATGTCCAGAAATTAGTTTGATTCGTGTCATAGTCATACAAAAACAGAATCTGAGAGAAGGATCTGAGACACTAAGCGCTGAGAGAGGGATTTAGAACTGCATTTATAATATTTGTTGTTTACTTTTCAAGAGAGAAAAACAACAAAATCAACAACGACAAACTTTAGAATAAAGTACAGATAGAAGAAATTCTAAAAATCGGTCTGCGAAAACTCTAACGAAACAATTTACAACGGCACAAATCTGTATAAGGAAACAGAAAAAGACGACACAGAAGAATTTTCAAGAAACACTATGCAATGCGAAAAAAGACTGAAAGATACATAAATAGATTTTCACGGTAAATACAAATCGATAATCCAAAGGTGTGTTGCCAAAGAAAGAACAAAAACAACAAACAAAAAAACAAAAACAAAAAAACTAAACAAACAAGCAGCAAAACGATTATTCCTCACTACTCCACAAGTGGCAGGCAGGAAAAAAACATAAAAAATAAATAAATAAATAAAAATAAAGGACCTCTGTGCAGGCCTTGCAGCATAGACAGACAGCGTAGACCAGCTCAAGCTGCAGCCGAAACCTTGCAGACAGCACGCAGCAATCATCAACACACGACTCAAGCACTTTTGGCCCTTGGTCGGGGAAGGTTTTGCAGCGAGAAACACTATCTGCAGCATTTGCAGCCCGGATATCACAATTTGTTGTACAAAACCGAGAGATTGCTGGCAAGCCCTAAAGGCTAGAGAGAGAGAGACACACAGAGACAGACAGAGTGAGAACACAGAGGATTAGGGGGGTATAAAAGGTAGTCCTGACGTCCACTCAGACAACTCTGGCTGGAGGCAGACAGACGGACTCGGGGGGAATGTCTCTAGTCTCAGGCTGGAGCGCAAGTGCCTGTTCCTGGCAACACGCGATGTTACTGCTGCTGATACTTGCATTAGTTTTCGCGTAGGTGACTTGTGTTGTGTTTCTATGCGGGAGTTGGTTGTGGTGAGGAGGAAGGAAGAGGAAGGAGGTGACGTGGTGGACGCGTGGTGGTGATGATGACGACGATGATGATCGATGTGGGTGGGTTGTGGGTGAGGAGGAGGAATGAGGATGGAGGTGGTGGGTGGTGGTGTGGTGGTGGTGAATGATGACGACGATGTGATGGTGAGGTTATGATTTGGGTGGGTTTGTGGGTGAGGAGGAGGAAATGGAGGTGGTGGTGGTGTGTTGGTGGTATGACGACGATGATGGTGATGGTGATTGTTTTATGAATAATCGAGATGGAATGAGGAGAGGAGGAAAAAAAATGATATGTTTGAAAATGTGGTTTTTGATGAGGAGGAGGAGGAGGAGTATGATGAGGATATTTTGCGAAACTGGAGGAGCTCATCTCTGTCTGCGTGCGTCTCTCACTCGCTCACTCTCTCCTCTCTCCACCTCTATCTCTCTCTCTCTCTCCTCACCTCTAATCCTCTCTTCTCTCTCTCTCTCTCTCCCTCCTTCTGTTCTCTCTCTCTCTTCTCTCTGTCTATCTCTGTCTCCTGTCTCTCCCTCTCTCTCTCCTGTCTGTCTGTCTGTCCTCTCTTTCCCTTTCTACTTGCTTAATGTTTTCCGTTGTTTATTCTTGTCATTATTTGGTGCTTCATTTCACTAGCTGAGATCAACACGGGGACTGAATAGTCCATATCCATTTTTATCTAATGAGCAGTTAATTTTCTTTCCTTTACGTTAGATGCATGACGTAATGCTCTTGTATCTATCATTTATATTCACGAAAGAAAGACTCGCGGTGTACCTCCCTTGTCAAGTAGGCCACATTGGGCAAAATGAATAACGAATTGGTCAAAGTCACTGAGTGTTGTGTATGTGTGTGTGTTGTGTGTCTGTGGTGTGTGTGTGTGTGTTGTTGTTGTTTGTTGTTGCTGGTTGGTATTTTCATATTACACATCGTATCCTCGGCTAAGCTCCAGGTTCACCAAGGTGACATTTCTTCGTATGGCGAGACCTTGTTTCTTGGACGATAGCTCAGTGGTCGAGCACTCGCTTTCCCCCCACACAAGTTAAGCAGCGTCGAGCGTGGTTACCACTTCAGAATTTGATCCTGATTTGCCGTCCTTGGCTTCACAACAGTTCCCCCAGTTCAACCCAGCTGAAATGTTTACCTGCCCTCTTTAGGGTCAGGGAAGGTAAGCAGTTCGAGGGAGCAGGAGGTGGGGACAGCCACCGCCCTCAATATGCCCTGGCCCTAGAGAATGCGGTCACTGACGCCTCGCTCCCCTATAGACCTTATAGGTTTATCGTGACTCCTTTACCTTTACTTTATCCTTTGTACCTGTTTTGTGTTGTTGTTTTTTAACCCTCCAGATGGTAGCCGCATTCCCGACTTCGTAAAGAACTGTAACTGAAACTTCTTTCATTTCTTCATCTGAACACCATGATAATCATGACATTATTATCTGTCTTCTCAGTGGGTGGAAACAACAAACTTCGGCAACACAAACAACCGTGCACAAGTGACAGGAGAATAATAATGGTATGTGTGGTTGGTTGGGTTTGTGGTTCCTTCGGTTGTGGTCTGGGTTGGTTTTTTTTTTCCTCTTCTTCTTCTTCTTGTGCTTTCTTCTCTTCTTCTTCTTCTTCTTCTTTTTCTTCTTCTTCCTTCTTCTGTCCTTCTTCTTCTTCTTCTGTATCTTTCTTACTATTCTTCTTTCTTCCTTCTTCTTCTTCTTCTTCTTCTTCTTCTTGTGTTCTACTTCTTCTTCTTCTTCTTCTTCTTCTTCTTCTTTCTTCTTCTACTGTTTCTCCACTTCTTCTTCTCTCTTCTTGCTTGCGGCGGCTACTTCCAAATTGTCATCGTGTCAGAGTGAAGGATGTGCGGGTTTCTTTGTCGGAACGCTTCGCCCTCAGTTTTTAATCATTATTGTGACGTCAATTAGAGCAGAGAGACAGGTTTGCAAGTGTCCCAGGTGTGTTGAGAAAAGGAGAGGAGAAAGGGGGATAGGGAGGGGGGAGGGAGGGGGGTGGGAAGGGAGGAGGGAGTGTAGGGGTGGAAGGGAAGATTGGATAACAAGGGCATAAAATAAACGTTACGTGACAGAGCGCAGTATGGATGAATACTGAAAGCATTAGTCCTTTCCTCGCTGAACCACGACAAAAAAAAAATCACACACACACACACAAAGTTCGATAAGTATTTCCGATAATTCAGTTTTTTGTAGTATGTTAAAGTTTAAGTACTGTTATTTGACACTTTTTTGTTATTGTTTATATCACTTTTTCCCGTCTAAAATCACTAAATGTGAATAGACGTTAAACTGAAGATCACATACCTCAGTTACCAAACTTCTGCATGAAAGAAACTAAAAACAAGGTGTGGAGAGAGGGTAGGAGAGGAGAGGGGAGGGAGGGAGGGAGGTGTACGTTCCTGCCTTATCAGGCTGGCTCTCACGGCTTCACGGCAGAGAGAGGTGTACGAGTGACAGGGGCCACAAAGGCACTGAGGGAAAGCGCTGGCAAGCTTAGGTTCAAACCCGAGGCACGGATCAAGCCGCTGTCCAGGCTATTAGCGCCAACGGGTGTCAAGTAGCCGAGCCCACCTCTCTCTCCATGCCAGCTCGCACTTTTACGGGTGGGTTTGGTGGGGGGTGGGGGGAGGGGGGGAGGGGGGTGGAGGGGTGTGGGGTGTGGTGGGGTTCGCACGCGCTGCGCTCTTGCTTTATAATGTAATATTTGGATGATGATCTCCTTTTCTGATTGTCTTGTCGTCTGTTAGGGGTCTGTTGTGAAGGATCACGAACGAAGAACTATGGAGAATGTGCAAAGTTGATGATCTGAAGTCTGTAGCTAGTACCAACAGACTGCGCTGGTTTGGGCACGTTCAACGGAAAGCAGACCACCACATCATAAAGAGAGCAATGAAATTCGTAGTGGATGGAAAGAGACCAAAGGGAAGACCTAGCAAGACCTGGGCTGCCTGTATTGCAGATGATCTTAGAGAAAGGGGCAGCATAAATAAAGAGGAAGCTCAAAACAGAGAGAGATGGAGAAGGCTCATCAATGTCAAACCTCCCCTGGGAGAAACATGACACAAAAGGAAGAAGAAAAAGAAGAAGAAGAAGAAGAAGAAAAGAAAAGAAGAAGAAAAGAAGAGTGCGAAGAAAAAAGAAGAAGAAGAAGAAGATTTGAAGGTAGCGTGCGCTGTTTCTTACAGGGGGGTGATAGAAGAGGACTGTGAACTTCTCTGTTAGTCTGGGTGTTGTGTGTGTGTGTGTGTGTGTGTGTGTGTGTGTGTGTGTGTGTGTGTGTGTGTGTGTGTGTGTGTGTGGGGTGTGTGTCTGTTGTCTGTCTGTCTGTCTGTCTGTGTCTGTGTCTGTCTTTCTCTGTAGCTGTCTGTCTTTCTGTTTGTCTGTCTGTCTCTGTCTGTTTTGAGTCTGTGTCTGTCTGTCTCTCTCTCCTCTTTTTCCCTCTGTGTCTGTCTCTCTCTGTCTCTTTGTGTCTCTGTCTCTGACTCTCTCTCTCTCACTCTCTCTTTCTCTCTCTCTCTCTCTCTCTCTCTCTCCCCTCTCTCTCTCTCACCTCTCTCTCTCTCTCTCTCTCTCTCTCTCTCTCTTCTCTCTCTCTCTCTCTCTCTTCTCCTCACTGGCATTGTTGATTTGCTGGCCAGTGCCGAATAGTGGGTACTGGATCACAGAGAGTGGCAATTCTTCTTCTTCTTTTCTTGTTCTTCTTGTTCTTGTTCTTCTTGTTCTTCTTCTTCTTCTTCTTCTTCTTCATCTTCTTAATTCTTCTTCTTCGCAAATCTTCTTCTTCGCAATTCTTCTTCTTCGCAATTTTTCTTCTTCTTCTTCTTCTTCTTCTTCGCAATTCTTCTTCTTTGTTGTCGTCGTCGTCGAACGCTCAGACACCAACTATTGCTGTCTGTTATATGAGCAAAAATGCGTTGCGTTTCCGTTAAGCGCCTGACAAGTCAAGACCCAGCACATCCGACGTCAGCATGGGAGAGAATTGTTATCTTTGAATAATTGTTCTATGAAAAAAAAAGGGCAGGAGAATGGACCAAGAAGGCAGAAACTAGACAAGAAGGAGATGACAGGAAGAAAAGGAACAAGGCAGAAACAAAGAAGAGAGGGATAGAAAAAAGGGAATTCCTGGCACAGAATTTCCAGAAGATGAGATTGCTATTTATACTGACAGACTCCCTCACATCCCCACAGAGTGGGGGTAGGCAGGTAGCTGAAGTCTATAGGATTTTTTTTTCATGCTGTTATCCAATTCTTACGCAAACCAGCAAGAGGGGTTGCAGTACAAACGCAATGTGCTCTTCTTCAGCTCTTTAAAACAAGGGATCTGGCTTTCACACGGCGACCCGCGAAAGTGGAACAGGCCTTCCCTCATAACAAACCCGACCCTTGAAATATGACAGGAGCGTTTCTTCACAGCGTGCATGCAAGCTCTCTCTCTATATATATATAGTTAGTTATTGTTAATGTCCATTCCTATTCAATTTTTGTTTGTTTTTAGTTAGTTCTGAGTATATTTAAGTACTCTCTCTGATGTTCTCTATATCTTGCTTGTCTTCCAGTATGTGTGTGTGCGTCTGTGTATGTATTGTTTTCCATGCAATTCTATGTCAATATGCGTATTTTCCCTTCTTATTTACTTCTTTATTATTTTGAGGGTTGGATGTAAAAAAGCATGTAATGCTTAATCTACTACCCTCTGAAAAATAAAAGTTGTTCAAAAAAATTGTTCTCTCTCTCTCTCTCTCTCTCTCTCTCTCTCTCTCTTCTTTTCTCTCTCTCTCTCTCTCTCTTCTCTCTCTCTCTCTCTCTCTCTCTCTCTCTCTCCTCTCCTCTACAGAAAGTTTTGTACCGTTTCTGACTTGAAGCCATATTTCAGGCTAGATATGGATAAACATATGATGTTTATAACGACAAGATTTAGATTAGGTGTATCAGAATTAGCGGTTCATTATTATAGGTATAGAATTGTTGGTAATGATGAATTGATTTGTCCTCTGTGTAAAGAGGCAGAAGAAAACGAAGTTCGTTTTGTTCTTTGTTGCCGTGTTTTAACAACGATTCGAAAACAGTTTATTAAGCCCAAATATTATAGACAGCCATCATTGTTTGAATTAACCTTGTTGATGTCATCATCCTCTCCTGAAGTAGTCCGTAATTTTGCCTTGTATTTATATAAAGCATTTAAGCTTAGAGACCTTGTTATGTTGTGAGAATCATTTTTATCATATGCAGTCAGTCTGTATTCACTTTTTTTCTTCTTTCATGTTTGGATCTTACTACATGTGTTGCAATTATCATATCATGTTCCTATACCCCTTCATAAGGGGCCTTGGCCTATAAATGAATAAACAATCCGACTCTCTTCTCTCTCTTCTCTCTCTCTCTTCTCTCTCCTCTCTCTCTCTCTCTCTCTCCTCTCTCTCTCTCTCTCTCTCTCTCTCTCGGGATAGCCCAGTGGTCAGAACATTGCGCTCGCTATCTGATGACTCGGGTTCGATTCCCGTTCAAGGGGATATTTTATTTTCCCCTGGAGTTAACATCAGTACAGACTCCACTCTCCCAAAAGTCCTTCGGATGAGACTATAAACCGAGGCCCCGTGTGCGAACGCACGCAGAACATCTTGCGCACACGTTAAATCCTGTTCCGCTTTACGTAAGAGTAGGCCATCGTGTGCCGGTGGGAACAGATGACAGAATTTAAAAAAACCTCATACACACGGGGACTGGGTGTAAAAAAGCACGTAAGTGCTTATTCCATTATCCTCGATATGAAAAAAAGATCTCTGAAACGATATGAATATTGTAGTGTTAGCATGCTTATACTGCTTTAAAAGTTTGTAGTTATGTAACCTAATTGTTCACCATATAATTATCAGATCTTCACCTTCACCTATCCTGTAGTCCCGTGGACCGTGGGGGGCACCAATGAAGATTTTGCAGTATACCATAATTATCTCCTGATTATATGGGCCTGATGACCTGCACAATCTGAATGAACCAGCATTGCTATTGGGTAGGCTGCTGCTGCTGATAATAACGGAACCGCCAGGTGCAATGGCCTGAGTTACCTCCCAGTAAGGTAGTCCTTCGTTGCCGAAGATGACGATGGAATCCTGCAGCTCATCTGTGGACGGCATGTGGCTGTGCAATCCCATCTTGGATGTACAATGTCTGTTGCAGTGGGGACACTGGAATGTCGTGGTTGGGGTGGTTGGATTATGTCTCCTCTCTCTTCTGATAGTCAGCCTCTCCCTGTAGTTGATATCGCTGTTTCTGCTGGCAACCGGGTGGACAGCCCTGCGCCCGGCGGTTCCCTTTTGGTGGCAGTTTTTTTCGAGTTTTTTTGGAGGGAAACCCTTTTTGGGAAATGGGAAGGTTTGCCTTTTTTCGTTGGATTTTCCTTTGAAACCCCTTTTTTTGGCCCTTTTAGAAATTTTTTTTGGGCCAAATTGCCCAGTTTTTTTTTGGCCCTAAACGTTGTTTGGGCATTTGGTGGTCTTCCATGCGGGGATGACAAAGGCCCCCACCCCCCTCCGTTGGGGTTTTTGCAAGCAGGCTTTTTTTTCCCCTTTAGGGGAGATAATTATATGACCCGATGGAGTTTTTACATTGGGGTCTCTTTAACACTCAGACAGCAACCCATTTTTTGTTGTTATTAAATTTTGAGCAAAAAAAGCGTTTTTGTGTCTTTTTTTTTAGCCCTCATGCGGTCAGCTTGGTACTATTTACAAAGCGTTGCGTTTTCTTTTGCAAATTTCTTTTCTAGGGTTTTTTGAAAATGCCCGAGTAGTTGGGGGCGGGGTGTTGGGGGGGCAAATTGGGGGGGCTGTCCTTTTAATTTTCCCTGTTGGTCGGCCCCCCTGTCACGTGACAAATTTGTTAAAGGGAAAACACTGAATGGACCGGGGAAAGGCCCGCGAAAAGGGAAAAAGACAGAAAGGGAAAAGAAGGAAATAAAAAAAACAGGGCCCCCAAAACCCGGGAGAGAAAGAAAAGAAAAAAGACAAAGAGAAACAAAACACACAAAAGAGGAGGGGGGAGAACTTATAGATTGATCCAAAGGTATGGAATGGTTGGCTGTTTTGCGGGGAAACACAAATTTTCCCCGACCCACAGTGCACGGTTTGCAGGAATGAGAAGAAAAAGAAAGAAATTTTCGGAAAAAGAAGATGGGGGAAAAAAAAAAGAAATTTCGAAGAAGATGAATTGCGAAGAAAAAAAAGGAAAAAGAAGGGAAAGGGGGAAAAATTTTCGACGCCGAAAGGGCGGAAAAAAGAAAAAGTTGATTTTAAAATGTGATGATTTATGTGATGATGAGAGATGATGAGTGATGATGATGATGATGAAAAAAAGGAAAAAGGGGAAGAAGAAGAAGGGGGAAAAAGAAGAAGAAGAAGAAGGGAAAAAGAAGAAAAAGAAAAAACAAAAACCACAACAAAAAACCCCAAAAAAAATTGCGAAGAAGAAAGGGGTTAAGAAGAAGGAAAGGGGGGGGACGGAAAGAAGAGGGGAAAAAAAAAAAGGGAAAAAGAAGAACCCAAAAAACAAGAAGAAGAAAACTAGACCCTTTTTTTTTTAAAATGGGGGCGGGGGGTTTTTTACCATTCCCCTTTTTTTCCCCTAACAGTAACTGTATGATAAATTTTGGGGTTTCAATTTCCCTTGTAATGAATTAGATAAGCTTTCAACCCCAAATTTAAAAAATAAAACAAAAAAACGTTTTTCTTTCCCTGCATACAAAAGCGATAAAAACAAACAGACAAATAAGAAAATAGGTCAGAAAGACAGGCACCCCTTTCCCCCCGCTCCCCACCCCACCCCCAATGAAAGATGGGTAAATGCCCCCCCCCTTCCCCGGACACACACGTTTCCCCCCGCTTCACCCCTTTCCCCTGACCTTAAACCCCCCGACACACCACACACACACAAACCCTACACACAACACAACCCCCCCCCAAAACAACAACACACACACAACACACCCACACACACAACCCGAGGCAAGTTGGGATGTCTGCCCATAAGCGAACCCCTTCCCCCCGGTTAAAGGAAAAAGCCATTAACCGCCCCGTTCCCTCCTTTCCCTTTTTCAGTTAAAAAGGGATGGGTCCCATAACCTTGTGGTTTTTGGGGGCCCAGGCGTTCAGAGACCTCGCTTTTTTCCCGGGGCCCCGCATATTTTAGGGGGGCGCCCATCTCCCCTCCCTCGCCCGCTTTCCCTTCCCCGATCCCAAAAAAGGGAGATACCCCTTTACAGCCCGGTGAACTGGGGAAATGTACTGAAGCCAAGGCGGCAAAAAGGTCCCCCCAAATTCCCCCCTGGTTAAAAAAAACCCATCTCTTAAAAAAATTGGGGGGGGAAAGCGAGGCCCCCGACCAAATTTGGGTATTTCCCCTTCCCCCTTTCTATTTTGTTTATTTAATGTGGTTTAAAAGGGGAAAGGTTTTTTTAAAAATCTTTATCTGTCCCCAAAAGGAAAAAGGAAGCAGGTTATTAAAAGCGTTTTGGGTCCTCAGCTGTAACTTCCTTCGTTGTTAAGATATATTTTTTATTTCCCAAAAGCTCGGATTTTTAGGGCTTTTGTTTGTTTGGTGTGTGGGGTGGGGGTGGTGTTTTTTTGTGTGTGTGTGTGTTTTGTGTGTGTGTGGGTTTTGTGGGGTGTGTGTGTGTGTGTGTGTGTGTGTGTGTGTGTTTAGAGGAAAAAATTGGATTTGGAAAATTTTTGCCAAATTTAAAGTCAGTTTTTATTTTTGACCAAGGCCAAAAAACCCCCCCCCTAATTTGGCTTTATTGTGGTGTTGTATTGGGGTTTTTTTGTGGTGTTTAAAGGGGTGTTTTTTTGGGGGTTTTTGAAGGGGGGGGTGTGTGGGTGTGTGTGTGTTTGTGTTGTTGTGTGTTGTGTTGTGTTTTTTTGGGGGGGTGGGGGGTTTTGTTTGGTGTTGGGTTGAAAATTTTTTTTTTGTTTTGTTTTTGCCGTGTTTTTTTTGTGTGTGGTTGTTGGGGGGGGGGGTGGTCGGGGGGGTGGGGGTAAAGGGGGGGGGGGGTGAGAACGGGGGTTTAGATTTCAGAAACAGGTTCAAAAAAATTTTATTGCCCTTTCGTCATTGACCCTTTTTTGACACAACCCAAAAAAACCCTTTAGTCATAATTATTTTGGTGGTTTTGTTGTGTGTTTGGGGGGGGCGGGGGAAAGGGGAGGGGGGGGGGGGGAGAGAGAGGGGGAGGAAACGATTACAGAATCAGATTCAAAATATTTTTTTGCCCTTTTAAAATCTGTAGACTTTAATTTTAAAAAACAAAAACATTCCTTATAAAATTTTCCCTTTTGTGGTGTTGTGTTTGTTTTGTGTGTGTTTTTTGGGGTGGTGTGTGGTTTGTGTGTGTGTGGGAGGGGGGGATTGTGTGTTTTTTTTTTGCCTTTAAAAGGGGTTTTTTGAAAAACAAAAAAAACGGGTTTTTTTTTTTATCCCTTTTTGTGGTTGTGGTTGGTGTGGTGTGTGTTGTGGTTGGGGGGGGTTGTTTTGTTTTGTTTGGTGGGGAGTGGGGGGGGTGTTTTGGGGAGTTTAAAGCCAAAAGAACGAATACCTTTACTTTGGGGGGGGATTTTGTTTTGGTGGGATTCAGGTCAAAGGGGTTTCGGTTCTTAATTAGTTCTTTTTTTTTTTGGAAAAGATTTTAAGGGGCCTCTTTTTTGATATGACCTTTTTTTTTTTTAAAGGAACAGTATTTCTTCTTTTCTTTTCTTTTCTTTCTTTTTCTTTTTTTCTTCTTCTTCTTTTTTTTCCTTTTTTTTTCCTTTTCCTTTTCCCCCTTCCGTTTTTTTTCTTTGTCTTCTTCTTTCCTTCGCAATTTTCTTTTCGCAATTTTTTTTTTTCCTCCCCCTTCCCCCCTCCTCCCTCCCCCTCCTCCTCCCCCCTCCTTTTTTTCTTCTTCTTTTCTTGTTCCTCCCTCCTCCATTCTTCTTCCTCCTCCCCCTCCTCCCCTCCTTTTTGCAAATTTTTTTCTTGGCAATTCTTCTTCTTTGGGAATTTTTTCTTCGTATTCTTCTTCCTTTGCAATTCTTTTTTGTCTGCAGCTTTTTGTTGTTGAGCGGGAAAAAGCGTTTAAAGCAGTATTTGAGGTTTCAAAAATACCAGACACACAGACTTAGGGCCCCTTACATTACACGCCCCTTTTTCATTTTCCCACAGGTTATTTTACAGATGAAAATACCCCACAAAAGTTTCCTTGGGGCTGTCACAGCCATAATCAGTAGCGCAGGCCTGGGTGTTTTAAGGCTTTTCCCCTGCCTTTAAAGCAAAGCAGAGGTAAAAAAGTTTTTACCATTTAGAAGAGAATTTATTTAAAAACAAAAAAAAAGCCCAAAAAAACATCCCCCGGGGGGTGGATTGAAACGGGGCCAAAGGGGGAAAAAAGTAGAAAAAGTTTTGAAAAAAGGAACGTTCTAGCACAGTAAGGGAAAATGCCACCTTTTTTGAACCCCCGTTAAAGCTTGCACCCCTGGGTTTTAAAAAAAGGGGGGTTTAAAAGGGAAAGGAAATTTCCCAAAAACCCTTAAAGGTTTGTTGGGGAGTGAGGGGGGGGAGACCCACTTCTCTAGGGGCCCGCCTTTGAGGGCGGCGCCCCTCTTTCCCCTCCCCCGCTGTTTTCCCTTTCCCCGACCCTAAGAGGCAAAAGGAGGTCCCCCTTTAAGCTGGGTAACGGGGGAACTGTTCCCGAAGCCATGGCGCACAAAAAGGTCACCCCTCCAAGTGGGAAACCCCGCTCGACGCTGCTTTTAAATTGGCTGGGGGCAAAACGTTAGGCCCCGCCCCTGAGTATCCCGTCCCCCCTTGGGGGAAGGGGGGGTTTTAAAACTAAAACTGAAAGAGCCCCCTTCCCCAAACCCCCCTCCCCCATTCCCCCCAAAAGGGGGAAGGGGGGGGGGGGGGGGGGAGGCAAAAAGGGGGGCAGCAGGGCTGACAGCTGTCAGTTAAAGCCCTCTGCGTGAAAGGGAAAGGCGTTTTTCCCGCCCGTCCCCGTTTTGCCATTGCTGGGGAAGAAATTGTTTTTTCTGTTGCCCCGGGGTTTATGTGGAAAGGGTTTTTCCCTTTTCTTTAATCCAGGGGCCATTTTTTCTTTCTTGAAAAATCGTTTTTTTTAAATTAAAATATCATCAGCATGATTTTAAAACTTTCCCCTGTAATAACAGACCATCATTCTGTCTTGTCAGTCCTTCTCCTTTAATTACAGACCATCAGCACTGATGTAAATCTTTCTCCAGTAATTACATATCATCAGTCTGTCTTGTAAGTCCTTCTTCTGTAATTACAGACCATCATTCTGCCTTGTAAGTCCTTCTGTACAGCCCAGACAGCCTGTCCTAGCGCAGTGCCGTCACTTCCCTCACTGCTAACAGCTCCAGCTGTCTGTGTCTTCATCGCTGTGCTGTACAGCTCGTTAACCAGACAGCTCCCGGAAGGCGGCTGTGACAGCTTAAACCTGACAGCTCGAAGTGACGGTTTAGACATCTTCCTGTTGCCGTTTGGCTCCAAACATCAACTTACCTCTCTCTCCTCTCGCTTGGAGATGTTTTGTATCCTACGTTGTGTTTTGGAGAATGCTAGCAGTTGAAACATCACAGCTAACTAACTGTGGCCTGATTTTTGGGTTGGGTATTTTTGGGGGGGTGTGAGAACACCTGTGGGGTGTATTTTGTTGGCTGCTGCTGCTGCTGGTTGTTGCGGAACTGTCAGGGTGGATTTAGGGATGGGGCTCTGATGAGGGAGAGGTGAGGGTGTGGTGGTGGGGGGGGGGGGGGGGGGAGGGTGCATGCTGAGTCAGTTTGATGAGGAGTTGTGTGCAATGTTTGACATGTGTTTTTATGAACGCCATGTCTCTGTAGCTGCTAGATGTGGACTGAGTTGAAAATGGTTCGTGTTGATGTGTGTGTATGCCTAAAGTGTTTAACGCTTGTCTTTTTTTAAGAAATACGCAATTTTTCACTTTGTTTATGCTACTGTGTGTATCTATGACAGTTGATGATTCATTTTCAGGGGTTACGTGCAGAAAAATGCAGAGGCATGCATTTATTTGCTGTATATAAAGAGAAGATGGAAGCAAGCTTTTTTCCCCAGTAAAACTAACTACGCAAAGAGAAGATAGATTTATCACTAAGGGACGGACGATAATTTCTGGGGGATCATGTATACTGTAATCTTTTTCGTAGAAAGCCAGTACAGAACCAGAGAATGTCCAGGTATGTCAACTACATCTGCACCAAAAAACCTTTCAACCAATGTAAAATATATTTTTAAAAAACCACCAAAAATAACAAAAACTAATTGACTTTACTATGCAGTAACCTGACAAGTTCTCTTCTGAAAGCCAAACCAGCAAACGAACTGTAAACGAACGATAAAGGAGAAAGCTATTTTGTTTTTTTTTTTGTCCCTCGGCTAAAAACTCCAAGTTCCAGTTAAAATTTTTTGATTGCGACACCCCCCCCCCCCCCACCCCACCACCACCCCCCCTCTTCTTAAAAGGTAGCCGCATTCCAACTTCTTTGGGGTCTTGTGTAAATCAGCTTACCCGCAACCGCAACTGGCACCCAGTGCGATGATTATAACATGAGAAGAAGAAGAAACAGCTGTGGGGGGGGGGGGGGGGGGGGGGGGTATGTTTAAAACCTCCTGCTGCCCCCCTTCCCTTGTTAGAGAAAAGGGGGGTTGGGGAGGTGGGGGGCGGGGGGAAGGGGGGGGGGAGTAGGGGTAGGTTCAGGTGATGTATGAGAAAAAGCGTAATATGCCGTGTCCTTCCTGGCGATGGGGTTTTGGGGTGTTGTTGTTGTTTTGGGGGTTGTTTTCTTTGCCCGCCGCCTATAGACATGAACTTCCCTCTTTTGGGGGTCGGGCAGGCCCGGTGTATGGAGTGTCTTGGTTAGGGAAAATGAGGAAGGGAAGGAGGATGTGAAGGAAGGAAGGAATGAAAAGGAAAAGGGAAAGGGGAATGAAGGAAGGAAGGAAGGAAGGAATGGGGGTTTAAAATGGGGGGAAGGAAAGGAATGAAGGAATGATTGAAGGAAGGGAAGAAAGAAGGAAGGAAAGGAAGGAAGGAAGGGAAGGAGAAGGAATAAATGAAGGAAGGAAGGGATGGAAAGGGAAGGGAAATGATGGGGGAAAAGGGGAAAAGGAAAGGAAAGGAAAGGAAGGAAAGGAAGGGAAAGGAAAAGGGAAGGAATAGGAATGAAAAAGGAAAAAGGAAAAGGAAGGAAGAAGAAGGAATAAAGGTTTGAAATTTGAAATTGAATTTTTAAAAAAAAAAAAAAACAAAGGAATGATGGAAGGAAGGAATTTGAAGGAAAAAAATAAAGGAAATGAAGGAAGGAAGGAAAATAAAGGAAGGAAAGGGAGGAATTGAAGGAAGGAAAGGGAAAATAAGGATTGAATGAATAAGGAAGGAGGAAGGAATTTGAAGGAAGGGAAATTTTGAAAAAGGAAAGGTTTTTGAGAAGGAAGGGGAAAATAATGAAGGAAAGGAAGGGAAGAAAGAAGGGTTTTGAAGAAAGGAATGAATGAATGAAGGAAGGAAGGACGGAATGAGGAAGGCTTTGAAGGAATGAATGAAGAAGGGGGGAAGGAAGGAAATGTTTGGGGAAAGGGGGAAATGGGGCCCTTTTGGGGGAAGGTTTGGGTTTTCTCCCTTTTTTGGAGGGCGACGGTTTCTCTTTGTTCTGCTTTGGGTTCGTCCCTTTTGAGGGGCAAAGGGCGTTAGGGGTAGGGGTGGCTTTTCGGTTTTTTTGTTTGTTGTCTGTTTTTTCTTTTTTCTGTATGTCTGTCTTTAGTTGTCTCTGTCTTCTGTCTGTCGTTGTCTCTGTTTTCTGTCTGTCTTCCTTTCTCTCGTTTTGTCTGTCTCTATGTTTTTCTTTGTCTGTCTCTGTTTTGTCTTCCGTTTTTCTCTCCCTCTCTTCTCTCTCTCTCTCTCTCTTTTCTCTCTCTCCTCTCTCCTCCCCTTTCTCTCTTATTCTCTCTCTCTCTCTCTCTTCTCTTCTTCTCTCTCTCTCTTCCTCTTTCCTCTCTCTGCTCCTCCCTCTCTCTCTTCCCCCCCCCCCCCCCCCCCCCCCTCTCTTCCTCCCCTTATTCTCTCACTCTTTCTCTTCCTCTTCTAGCTTTCTTCTCCTCTCTCTCCCTCCTCTTCCCTCCCCCCCTCTCACTTACTCTCTCTCTCTCTCTTCTCTTCCCTCTCTCCTCCCCCTCTTTTCTTCTCTCTCTCTCTCTCTCCCCTTTTCTCCTCTTCTTTCTTTAGAAGAATGGTTAAAACCTTGGGGGATGGCGTTGTGGTTTTTTGGGGGAATAATTTTGGTAGGGGGGGGGGGGGGGGGGTGCAGATAATGGTTGCAGAACCGAGGAGAGGAGGGGAGAGGGAAAACACCACACAAAAAAGAGAGAAAGAGGAGAGGACAGGCAAACAGACAGAGCCAAGCAAAAAAAAGAAAGAGAGGGGCAGAGAGGGGAAACAAAGAGAGAAAGAGAAGAGAGAAAAGAGAGAGACAGACAGACAGAAAGACAGTCGAGAGGAGAACAGAAAAAGGAAGAGACAGACAGAAAAGCAGACAGAGACACACAGGGGGAGAAGACCAAGACAGAGAGAGAAGGAGAGAGAGAGGAGGAGGAGAGGGGAGAAGGGGAGGAGAGAGAGAGGAGAGGGGGAGCAGTGACGGGAGGAGGAGGGAGTGGTGTTTGGTGTGTGGGGTCAGTGGTTTTAAAAATTTTTTCCCACCGAGGGGGTTGCAGCTCTGACCCTTTCCCCGGTTTGGGGACATTAAGGTGTGTACTACATACTGAGCTGGAGTGCAGTGTCTTTGTTTTCATTCCAACCCCACGCGCGCGCACTACGACACATACCAAAAAGAGATTTTGAGAGAATGAAGAATGAATGAATGATCTTTTTTTTGCAAGGGTTCAGATAACATTTACATACTTTTTTTTCCTCTTCGCTTTTTCTTGAAGAGAGAGAGACAGAAAACGACAGACAGACGAAGCAGACAGACGAGAAAAAAGAGCAGGGGATAGGCGGGAGGACAGACAGACAGGGGAGGACAGGAGGGAGGAAAAGACCAGACACAGACAGACCAGAGGAATAGACCACTACAGAAGAAGTAAGAGAGACGAGAAAAACAAAAACAAAAAGACCGGAGAGAAACAAAGGGAAAAAGGAAGAAAGGGAAATTGGGGGCAGTAAGCCAGTCAGTCAGTAGTAAGTAATAAAGGGTTTGTTAAAACAGCGAGCAAGTTTTGGAATGGCAGAGGAAGATACAGTGCAGGGGACATTCAGCAGACAACACATTCGCTCACTTCGTCTCTCAGCTTCTCTACCCCCCCCCCCTCCCCCCCTCCCTCTCTCCCTCCGTCCCTCCGTCCTCCCCCCCCCCCACCTAGGTAGGCATACTCTGCTGTCACTGCTGCTGTACCTACAGAAAGGTCACTGTTTGTGAAATTGTCCAGTCCACAGAAAGAGAGGAGGGGGGGGGGGGGGGGGGGGGTTGGAGGGAGGGAGGGAGAGAGAGGGGGGAAGGAGGAGGGAGAGAGTGGGGGAAGGAGGGAGGGGGAGAGAGGGAGAGAGAGGGGGGAAGGAGGGAGGGAGAGAGTGGGGGAAGGAGGGAGAGAGAGGGGGGGGATGGATGGATGGAGAGACAGGGAGAGAGAGAGACAGACAGGGATAGAAAGACAGAGAGAGAGAACGTTAAAACATGTAAAACCACAAATATGAGAGAGAGGGAGAGGGAGATAGAGAAGACACATAGAGAGAGACAGAGAAAGACAGAGGGACACACAGACAGAGAGAGACTGAGACACAGAGGGGACAGACACACAGACAAGAGAAAAGGAGAGAGAGAGAGAGAGGAGAGAGAGAGAGAGAGAGAGAACGTTGAGCATGTAAACCGTACTTATAATTACATCTAGGGGGATTGTGTGTGTTCGCCCGAATGTCACGTGTGGTGGGGTGTGTGTGTGTGTGTGTGTGTGTGTGTGTGTGTGTGTGTGTGTGTGTGTGTGTGTACACGCACGCGTGCAGGTGTACGTGTATGTGTGTGCACACACGCGGATGGCCTGTGTGTGAATGTCAACTTTCAAAGTGACGTGACAGCCATGTTGAGTCTGCCAGCACCTAAAGAATGGAATGAGAATGAAGGACATTGGGCAGCTGATCCAGGGTCTTCTCTCTACAATGCAGGCGGTAATCATCAGGTGTTTTCCCCCCGTGGCGATGCCGGGGGAGTCTGTCCGTATAAACAGCATCCCCACCTTCTGGAAATCCCCAGCAAATGTCCCGCATGGAGTGACCTGGGAGAACG
>CM054152.1:51865707-51870707 GCA_028751875.1 Rapana venosa
GTGTTCAGAGATAGTTTGCACATTGTACAGTATAGTGTTCAGAGATAGTTTGCACATTGTATAGTATAGTGTTCAGAGATAGTTTGCACATTGTATAGTATAGTATTCAGAGATAGTTTGCGCATTGTATAGTATAGTGCTCAGTGATACTTTGCACATTGTATAGTATAGGTTCAGAGATAGTTTGCACATTGTATAGTAGTGTTCAGAGATAGTTTGCACATTGTATAGTATAGGTTCAGAGATAGTTTGCATATTGTATAGTATAGTGTTCAGTGATACTTTGCACACTGTATAGTATAGTGTTCAGAGATAGTTTGCACATTGTATAGTAGTGTTCAGAGATAGTTTGCACATTGTATAGAATAGGTTCAGAGATAGTGTGCACATTGTACAGTATAGTATTCAGAGATAGTTTGCACATTGTACAGTATAGTGTTCAGAGATAGTTTGCACATTGTACTGTATAGTGTTCAGTGATAGTTTGCACATTGTACAGTATAGTGTTCAGAGATAGTTTGCACATTGTACAGTATAGTGTTCAGAGATAGTTTGCACATTGTACAGTATAGTGCTCAGAGATAGTTTGAACATTGTACAGTATAGGTTCAGAGATAGTTTGCACATTGTATAGTGTAGTATTCAGAGATAGTTTGCACATTGTACAGTATAGTTTTTCAGAGATAGTTTGCACATTGTATAGTGTAGTATTCAGCGATCTTCTGCTTCACTGTGCTGTGTAGCCTACAGCCCCGCCCACCACCACTGACCTATCTCTAAAATACACTGTAGCTTGTTTGGCTGCACACCGGTATTAAAAAATCACTCTTTTCCTTCTGTTTTTCTATGTAACTTTTATATTCATACCGCACGTACTAAGGCATCCACAGAAATAAAAACCACTTTTTTGTGAAAGACTAGCCTCTGACTCAAAACTCATGTGATTTTGAACAAATTTGGTAGGTTTGAAATTTTTTACTTTTTCAGCAAACACTGTACCCCCTCAGTCCTTTGTCGTCTGCTAGCTTCCTTACCGCATTGTGCATGCGCGGGGTCAACGCTGTAGGAATACAGGCAATCCTCATTTGATGGTTATTTCCAACTTTCTCGTGACTACCTGGTATTGCTCTATGTCCTCAATCCAAAAAACAAGTGCACAGTGCATCATTTCATGCTGTTAAAAAATCTGTGAAAATTACCAACAGTTTTTTCCACTCGCACTCTATAGAAGATACTACGTGACCCCCAAATTAATACCGGTGTGTAGCCTATAGGGTCAGCAGCACACTGTTCAATCCATCTCTCCTTCATGACGGACGCTATAGCCGAGTGGTTAAGACCGTCCCGACTCCATGAAGTCGTGGGTTCGAATCTCAGTGGCGTGTGGTGAGTTCAAGGTGTGGGGGATTTGTACGATCCCCCAGGTCAGCTTTAAGGTGCAGATCTGCCAGTGCCTTAATTCCCTTCAGGTGTTTATACACAAGAGAAACTGAGGTCTCTGACGCCTCGCTTCCCTACGACCTTACAAGGTTATGGGACACCTTTACCTGTATGTACACATGCAGAAGTTGTAATACTCAGGTTAAAGATCCCGTTATTTTTATTCATGTCAGTGTTCGGTGGGTGACGGAAACACCAACATTCCCATTACATCCCCGAAGTGGGGAATTTTCGGCACCCTTAAGGGGGGAAAAAACAACGGTTGCTTCCCAAACTGCCGAAAAGCCATGATGAAGACTTCTTCCGGCAGTCAGCTGCCTGCCGGCCTTGTCATCAACACACCACCACACCACACCACACCCGCCACGCCACACCCCACCCCCCACATCATCCACCCCGCACCACCCCCACCACGCCACTCCCCCCCCCCCCCCCACACCCTCATGAATAAGGCTTCTCTGGGAATTGTGCCTAGTTTAAAATCAACACCACACACACACACACTCACACTCTCACACACACACACACACACTCACACACACTCCACACACACACAACACACACACACACTCACACACACACACACACACACACACACTTCTCACACACACACACACACACACACACACACACAACCCTCATCCCCTCCCCCCACCCCACCCCACCCCCTTGAATAAGGCTTTTCTGGAATTGTGTCTAGTTTATCATCAACACCCCCCCCCACACACACACACACACCACACACACACACTCCCTCACACCCCCACCCCTTGATTAAGGCTTTTCTGGGAATTGTGTCTACTTTATTCATCAACACCCTCCACCCCTCATCCTACCCCACCCCTCATCCCCCTCTCCACCCCACCCCACCCCTTGATTAACACTTTTGTGGAAAATGTATGTTATATAATTTTGCTCTGTGTGTGCTATTAGTATTTTATTATATTTTATTTATCTATTTTATTTCGTGGGTAATGGAATAAGCACGTGTGTGCTTTTTTATGGATCCAGTCCCCGTGAGCATGCAGATTTTTTTATATTTTGTAATCCACGCCCACTGCCACAAATGGCCTACTCTTCCGAAAGGTGGAACAGGTTTTAACGTGGGTTTTTTTTTTATTGGGGGGGGGGGGCAGAGTTGTTTACCGTGTACATTTAACTTTATCTGGACATTCTTGATCTTAAAAAAAAAATTACTCTGTTATTTCAATTTATTGCACAAGACATGGTGAAAAATACCCGAAAAAAACAACCCAACAACCAAACAAAGCAAAAAAAAATTAAAATATCGAAAAAATGCTAAGACGTTTCAGCATTCCTACTGATAGAATTTGATCGGGTACAAGCCCAGTTGCTGTTGGGAAAGCCAAACGATGCTATTGTGACATGTTAGTTGGTGCCACAGCAAACAGCAGCTCAGCAAACCCGCCAAACTGGTGCAAGGGAAGTAACTCGTACATTTAGTGGTGACAGATAGGTTACAGTTCTTGGGGATTCCTTGTTTTGGCAAAAAAAAATAATCACAAGAAGAGTAGACCGTTAATTTTTTGTGTGGGAGGGAACGGATAACACAGTTTTTACAAAACTGCATGAACACGGGGACTGGCTATAAAATAAAAAAAGCGCATCGATGCTTGTTCTATTATTTTCGACTTTTTTTTTCCGTTCCTCGGCTAGAGCTCGGAGGTTCACCAATGGTGAGATTTTTGCATAGCGACTGTTTTTACCCACCATGAAGGTAGCCGCATTCCAAATTCGGGGATATCCTCGAAATAAAAAAATAAAGACACCTCCCGCCCCCACCCCCACAAAAGAAAAGAAACGAAAGAAGAAAGAATGACACCAACACTAACAGTGGGTTGTACATTCGTTCTTTACTCTTTACTCGTGTGTGCCCAAAACTTTCCCCCCATCCCCCATGGTGGTCTGGGTGCTAGTCTTTGGGATAACGATAAGCCGAGGCCCCGTGTGCAACACACATTCAGCACACGTAAATGAAAACCCACGGCAGCAAGAGAAGTTTCCCTGGCAAAATTCGGTAGCCAAAAAAGAAAGAAGCCCTTGTAATAAAGAAACAAATATTGTTTGAAGTCAAGAAAAACAATAATGGGGGGGCGCTGCTCTTGTGGCGACGCGCTCTCCCTAGGGGGGGGGGGGGGGGGAGAGAGAAGAGAGAGAGAGAGAGAGAGAGAGAAGAGAGAGAGAGAGAGTAGAGAGAGAGAGAGAGAGAGGGGAGAGAGAGAGAGAGAGAGAAATTGACAAATGACAAATTCTTTTATTTCGAGGATAATAAATGAGCACTCATGTGCTTTTTTACATCCAGTCCCCGCCCGTAGGGATACATCTTAATAATAACCTAATATTATACTCTAAACCCAGTGAGGTGAGAGAAGTGAGGAGAGACGCAGACAGACAGACGACAGGGAGCAGTTCCGGAATTTGGGCCCCAAAAAAATCACCCCGACTTAGAAAGTGGTTTGGAAAAGCAGACAGAAAAAGACAAAAAAAGGGAATGTACTAAAAATTTTCCCACGGTTTTTTGCAGCTGGATGCTGCCAAGAAAGGAGAGTGACTCCACTAATTTTTTTAGTTTTTTCCCCTTTAATTTTAGTGGGAAGGGCTTTTTATTGGGGTTACAAAAAAATGAACGAAGAATAAAAAAACAGCAATATACCCAAAAATAACATGAAAAAACCTACTATACTACTATATAATAATATAGGAATTAAAAAGCGCTGAATCTTAAAGCAACAAATAAAGCGCTAGATTTCATTATTCATTTTAAAGTCAGGGGCGGATTTTTTCCCCGTAAAATTCGGGCTGCTCTCCCGGGGGGAGAGCGCGTCGCCACAAGAGGGCGCCACCTTTTTTTTTTTTTTTTCCCTGTCTGCAACTTATTTGTTCCCTATCAGGTGGCTTTTTTCTAAAAATTTTTCCCCAGGGACAACTCCTTGTTGCCGGGGGGTTCTTTTAGTGCCAAAATAATTACGGTAACACAGGGGACCTCTTTTATCGTCTATCCAAAAAGACTGCGCCCCGACCACCCTCGGGGTTAATGGATGGGGGGAAATTTTCCGGCCCAAAGGGGGTCGAACCGCCGCACATTCGACCCGGACTTTTCGCTTTTAGAAGGCGCGTTACCTCTAGACCACGATCCACCTAATAGCAGATTACAATGAAAAGCGCAAACACACACACACACACACACGGGTTGTGGGCGTATAGGGAGGGGCAGTTTGCCGGGCACCCTAACGCCTACCCCCGGGAAAAATGTCCGGAGAAAGGGCGGTGTAGTGTTCGGACGGGGGTGTGTGTGGCAAGCGGTTTGTAGGGGGGGGGGGCCCGGGGGGGGGGGCCCCCCCCCCCCCCCCCCCAAACCCCCCGGGGATGCCCGGGAACACAACCGCCACCCCCGGGGAAATCCCCCCGGGCCCCCCCCAGGGGCGGGGGGGGGGGGGGGGGGGGGGAGAGGGGTGGTTTGGGGGGTTTTTTTTTTGGGAAAGGGGTTTTTCCCCGCCCCCCCTTCCCCCCCCCTTTTCCCCCCCTCCCCTCCCCCTTCC
>CM054152.1:51875707-51978207 GCA_028751875.1 Rapana venosa
ACCCACCCACCCACCCATCCACCCACCCACCCATCCATCCATCCACCCACCCACGCACACAACGTACACATCTCTCTATCTATCTATCTGCCTGCCTGTCTCTCTGTCTGCCTCAATCCCCCAGAGAGCGCTACAGAAGGTGGAGGACATGATCGCGCAGACCAAGGCGCTGGACCTGGCGCCCAGAGCCAAGCTGCTGATGCAGCGCGAGCAGCACCGCATGCTGCGCCGACTGCGCCGCAAGCACAAACGCCTGCTGAAGAGCCGTCGCCACGGCCAGCGCCACGGACACAGCGGCAGGGCCAGAAGACGCCGGCGACGCCAACGGAAACATCATGACGGACCTTCTTCCGCCGACGACTGTCAGGTGAGGCGGTGTGGGGGGAGGGGTGGTGGGTGGGGAGATGGGGAGGTGGTGTTGGGGTGGTGGTAGGGTGGTGGTGGTGGTGGTGGGGTGGGTGGGTGGATGGTTGGGGGGGGGGGGGGGATGGTGCGGGGTGGGGGGTGATTGTTTTAGTTAAAGTCTTTCCACATAATTATCATGTCTATGAAGACTAGCTAAAATAAGGGAGTTAAAAGGGAATAAGATGAGGACTTACGTCCCTTTAAGCGTGCCACAAGGCTTTTAACTGGCTCAAAAACATTAATGCTGTTAAGCTTTTAAAAGAAGAAGAAGCAGAAAAAAGAGAAGAAGAAGAAGAAGAAGAAAAAAGAAAGAAAGAAGAAGAAGTGTGGAGAGTGGTGTAAGGCTGTAGTGAGGGGTGTGTACCTCTGTTGCTTGTGGTGTGTCCCCTTAGATGTCCCTCTCTCTGTTGACTGTGGTGTGTCCCCTTAGATGTCCCTCTCTCTGTTGACTGTGGTGTGTCCCCTTAGATGTCCCTCTCTCTGTTGACTGTGGTGTGTCCCCTTAGGTGTCCCTCTCTCTGTTGACTGTGGTGTGTCCCCTTAGATGTCCCTCTCTCTGTTGACTGTGGTGTGTCCCCTTAGGTGTCCCTCTATCTGTTGACTGTGGTGTGTCCCCTTAGATGTCCCTCTCTCTGTTGACTGTGGTGTGTCCCCTTAGGTGTCCCTCTCTCTGTTGACTGTGGTGATTCCCCTTAGGTGTCCCTCTCTCTGTTGACTGTGGTGATTCCCCTTAGATGTCCCTCTCTCTGTTGACTGTGGTGTGTCCCCTTACATATCTTCCTTCGATTTCATTTTACGTCTCTTCAGAAATTGTGATAGTAGACAAGGTGGGGGAGGGGGGGGGGGGGGGGGTTCTGGATCAGTGTTTGAGGGTGGAGGCACAGTGAATACCAGTGGACAAGTACATAGCAGTCACATCAGTGGACATGGCAGTCACATCAGTGGACATGGCAGTCACATCAGTGGATATGGCAGTCACATCAGTGAACAAGGACATGGCAGTCACATCAGTGGACATGGCAGTCACATCAGTGGACATGGCAGTCACATCAGTGGACAAGGACATGGCAGTCACATCAGTGGACATGGCAGTCACATCAGTGGACATGGCAGTCACATCAGTGGACAAGGACATGGCAGTCACATCATTATACAAGTACATGGCAGTCACATCAGTGGACAAGTACATGGCAGTCACACCAGTGGACAAGGACATGGCAGTCACATCATTATACAAGTACATGGCAGTCACATCAGTGGACAAGTACATGGCAGTCACATCAGTGGACAAGTACATGGCAGTCACATCAGTGGACAAGTACATGGCAGTCACATCAGTGGACAAGTACATGGCAGTCACATCAGTGGACAAGTACATGGCAGTCACATCAGTGGACAAGTACATGGCAGTCACATCAGTGGACAAGGACATGTCAGTCACATCAGTGAACAATACATGGCAGTCACATCAGTGAACAATACATGGCAGTCACATCAGTGGACAAGTACATGGCAGTCACATCAGTGGACAAGTACATGGCAGTCACATCAGTGGACAAAATACATGGCAGTCACATCATTATACAAGTACATGGCAGTCACATCAGTCGACAAAATACATGGCAGTCACATCATTATACAAGTACATGGCAGTCACATCATTATACAAGTACATGGCAATCACATCATTATACAAGTACATGGCAGTCACATCATTATACAAGTACATGGCAGTCACATCATTATACAAGTACATGGCAGTCACATCAGTGGACAAAATACATGGCAGTCACATCATTATACAAGTACATGGCAGTCACATCATTATACAAGTACATGGCAGTCACATCAGTGGACAAGTACATGGCAGTCACATCAGTGGACAAGGACATGGCAGTCACATCAGTGGACAAGTACATGGAAGTCACATCAGTGGACAAGCACATGGCAGTCACATCAGTGGACAAGTACATGGCAGTCACATCAGTGGACAAGTACATGGCAGTCACATCAGTGGACAAGCACATGGCAGTCACATCATTATACAAGCACATGACAGTCACATCAGTGGACAAGTACATGGCAGTCACATCAGTGGACAAGTACACGGCAGTCACATCAGTGGACAAGCACATGACAGTCACATCAGTGGACAAGTACATGGCAGTCACATCAGTGGACAAGTACATGGCAGTCACATCAGTGGACAAGTACATGGCAGTCACATCAGTGGACAAGTACATGGCAGTCACATCAGTGGACAATACATGGCAGTCACATCAGTGGACAAATACATGGCAGTCACATCAGTGGACAAGTACATGGCAGTCACATCAGTGGACAAGTACATGGCAGTCACATCAGTGGACAAAATACATGGCAGTCACATCATTATACAAGTACATGGCAGTCACATCAGTGGACAAAATACATGGCAGTCACATCATTATACAAGTACATGGCAGTCACATCATTATACAAGTACATGGCAATCACATCATTATACAAGTACATGGCAGTCACATCATTATACAAGTACATGGCAGTCACATCATTATACAAGTACATGGCAGTCACATCAGTGGACAAAATACATGGCAGTCACATCATTATACAAGTACATGGCAGTCACATCATTATACAAGTACATGGCAGTCACATCAGTGGACAAGTACATGGCAGTCACATCAGTGGACAAGGACATGGCAGTCACATCAGTGGACAAGTACATGGAAGTCACATCAGTGGACAAGCACATGGCAGTCACATCAGTGGACAAGTACATGGCAGTCACATCAGTGGACAAGTACATGGCAGTCACATCAGTGGACAAGCACATGGCAGTCACATCATTATACAAGCACATGACAGTCACATCAGTGGACAAGTACATGGCAGTCACATCAGTGGACAAGTACACGGCAGTCACATCAGTGGACAAGCACATGACAGTCACATCAGTGGACAAGTACATGGCAGTCACATCAGTGGACAAGTACATGGCAGTCACATCAGTGGACAAGTACATGGCAGTCACATCAGTGGACAAGTACATGGCAGTCACATCAGTGGACAAGTACATGGAAGTCACATCAGTGGACAAGGACATGGCAGTCACATCAGTGGACAAGTACATGGCAGTCACATCAGTGGACAAGGACATGGCAGTCACATCAGTGGACAAGGACATGGCAGTCACATCAGTGGACAAGGACATGGCAGCCACTTTTTTACAAAAAAAAAATTTTAATTTTATTCTTTTATATCGTGGATAATGGAATAAGCAGTTATGTGCTCTTTTACATCCAGTCCCCGTGCGTATGCGGTTTTGTAAATTCTGTCATCTGTTCCCACCGCCACACAATAGCTTACTCTTACGAAAAGCGGAACAGGATTTAACGTGTGCGCAAGATGTTCTGCGTACGTTCGCACACGGGGCCTCGGTTTATAGTCTCATCCGAAGGACTTTTGGGGAGAGTGGAGTCTGCACTGATGTTAACTCCAGGGGAAAATATCCCCTTGAACGGGAATCGAACCCGGGTCGTCAGATTGCGAGCGCAATGTTGTAACCACTAGGCTATCCCGTTTCCTCACATCAGCGAACAAGTACATGGCAGTCAAATCAAGGTGTCCCTCTGCTGACTGTGATGTTTCCCCTTTAGGTGTCCCCCCACTGTCTGTTGACCCTGGTGTGGTGTGTCCCCTGTCCCCACTGTCTGTTGACCCTGGTGTGGTGTGTCCCCTGTCCCCACTGTCTGTTGACCCTGGCGTGGTGTGTCCCCTGTCCCCACTCTCTGTTGACCCTGGTGTGGTGTGTCCCCTGCCCCCACTCTCTGTTGACCCTGGCGTGGTGTGTCCCCTGCCCCCCCCACTGTCTGTTGACCCTGGTGTGGTGTGTCCCCTGTCCCCACTCTCTGTTGACCCTGGCGTGGTGTGTCCCCTGTCCACACTCTCTGTTGACCCTGGCGTGGTGTGTCCCCTGCCCCCACTGTCTGTTGACCCTGGCGTGGTGTGTCCCTGTCCCCATGCTGTTTCCCCGGCTGGTGTGTCCCCCGTCCCACTGTCGGGTTTCCCTGGCGTGGGTGTCCCTGCCCCCCTTCTGTTGCCTGGTGTGGTGTGTCCCGTCCCCATGTCTGTTGACCCTGGTTGGTGTGTCCCCCCGTCCCCATGTCTGTTGACCCCGGCGGGTGGTCCCCTGTCCCCCCTGTTGTTGACCTGGTGTGGTGTGTCCCCTGCCCCCCGTCTGTTTACCCCGGTGTGGGTTCCCCGTCCCCCCTTTTGTTGCCCCGGGGTGGTGTGCCCCCGCCCCCGTCGTTGACCCTGGGGGTGGTCCCCCGCCCCCGGGTCCCCCCGGTCCTCGTGGTCCTCGTGTCGGGACCCGTGCAAGGGCTCCATCTCACGGACCCGACGTGATCGACCCGCGGGGAAAAGGAGGCCGGGGCTGCCCTCGCCCCCCGGTGAAGACCCAAAAAGGAGAATGGCGTCAAATTCGTGGTAGCAGGGCTTTTTTTTTAGTGTGGGTGGGGGGGGGGGGGTTGGTGGTGGGGGGAGAGGGGGAGGGGTAGAGGGGGGGGGAGGGGAAGAGAGAGATAGCTAGTAGAAGACCAAGAAATGCAAAAAATGAGCGTCAAGTGCCGTATCAGTTGCTTATTTTGGGGGGGGGGGGGGGGGGGGGGGGGGGGGGGGGGGGGGGGGGGGGGGGGGGGGGGGGTGAGGGGGGGGGGGGGGGGGGGGGGGGGGGGGGGGGGGTGGGGGGGGGGGGGGGGGGGGGGGGGGGGGGGGGGGGGGGGGGGGGGGGGGGGGGGGGGGGGGGGGGGGGGGGGGGGGGGGGGGGGGGGGGGGGGGGGGGGGGGGGGGGGGGGGGGGGGGGGGGGGGGGGGGGGGGGTTTTTTTTTTTTTTTTTTTTTTTTTTTTTTTTTTTTTTTTTTTTTTTTTTTTTTTTTTTTTTTTTTTTTTTTTTTTTTTTTTTTTTTTTTGGGGGGGGAAATTTTTTTTTGGGGGGGGTTTTTTTTTTTTTTTGGGGGGAAATTTTTTTTTTTTTTTTTAGGGGTTTTTTTTTTTTTTTTTTTTTTTTTTTTTTTTTTTACTTTTTTTTTTTTTTTTGGGGGGGGGGGGTGGGGGGGGTTTTTTTTTTGGAGGGGTTTTTTTTTTTTTTGGGGGGGAAAGGGGGGGGGGGTTTTTTTTTTTTTTTTTTTTTTTTTTTTTTTGGGGGGGGGGGGTTTTTTTGGGGGGTTGTTTGGTTTTTTTTTTTTGGGGTTTTTTGGGTTTTTTTGGGTTTTTTTTTTTTGGGTTTTTTTTTTTCACCAGGTCCAAAAGGGACAAAGGGACTGGGGCCCACGCACCTGGTGGAGAAAAAACCTTGGCCGGGGGCGCCATTTTGGGGACGGGCCGAAAAGCCATAAAGTGAAAAACCTTCTTCCGTCAGTCAGCCCCCTGCCGGTTTTGCCCTAACACACCACCAACCACACCACACCCCCCAAACGCCACACCCCATCCCACATACCCCACCCCCGCCCACCCCCCCACTCCCCCCCCCCCCCCCCAAACCCCCTTTCATGAATAAGGTTCTCGGGGAAATTTGTGCCTATTTTAAAATCAACCCCACACACCCCAACACACTCACACTCTCCACACACACACACACACTCACCACCCCCACACACCACCACACACACAACCCCCCCCACACCACACACACACCCACCCCTTTTAACACACCCCACCAAAAAAACACACACCACCCCTAAAACCCCCTTTCCCCACCCCCCCCCACCCCCCTTGAAAAAGGGCTTTTTTTGGGAAAGGGTGTCTAGTTTATAAACAACACCCCCCCCCACACACACACAAAACCCCAAACAAAACCCACCCCCTCACACCCCCCCCCCTTTTGTTTAAAGGCTTTTCGGGGGGTTTGTGTCTCTTTTAATCAACACCCTCCCCCCCCCTCTCCTCCCCACCTTTTTCCTCCCCCTCTCCCCCCCACCCCACCCCTTGTTTAAAACCTTTTGGGGGAAAAAATGTATGTTATTAATTTTTGCTCTGTGTGTGCTTTTTGTATTTTATTAATTTTATTTTATCAATTTTTTTTCGTGGGAAATGGAAAAGCAGGGTGTGGTTTTTTTATGGACCCCAAGCCCCCGTGAGATGCAGATTTTTTTTTTGAAATTCCCCCCCTGCCACAAAGGCCTACTTTCCAAAAGGTGGAACAGGTTTTAAACGGGGGTTTTTTTTTTTTAGGGGGGGGGGGGGGGCCCGAGTTGTTTCCCGTGTACTTTTTAACTTTATCGGGGCATTCTTGATTTTAAAAAAAAAATTAACTCTGTTTTTTTCTTTTTTATTCACAAGACAGGGGTTAAAAAATACCCGAAAAAAAAAAACCCCCCAACAACCAAACAAAGAAAAAAAAAAATTTAAAAATATCGAAAAATGTAAGACGTTTCAGTTTTCCTCTGATAGAATTTAAACGGGACAAGCCCAGTTGCGGGGGGGGAAAAGCCAAACGATGCTTTTTGGGGGCCCTGTTATTTGGGTTTTGCCACAGCAAACAGAAAGTCGAAAACCCCCCCAAAGGGTGAAAGGGGAAAGTAACTGTACTTTTAGTGGTGAAAGTAGGTTACGTTGGGGGGGAAATTCCTTGTTTTGGCAAAAAAAAAAAAAAATTAATTTTTTTTCAAACAAGAAAAAGAAAAAGGGACGGTTAATTTTTTTTTCCCGTTTTTTTTTGGGAGGGAAACCCGGTTAAGAAAACAGTTTTTCCCAAAAAACCGCCCAAAAGGGGGAAACCTGGTTTTATAAAAAAAAAAAAATAAAAAGGGGGGGAAAAAAAAAAAATGGGGGAATTGTTTTTTTTTTGTTTCCCTTTATTTTATTTTTCGAAAAACCCTTTTTGGTTTCCTTTTAACCCGGGCCCAAAGGGGTTTCCGGAAAATTTGGTTTACCAAAAAAGGGAAAAAACCCCTTTTTTGGGAAAAAAATTTTTTACCCAAAAAAAATAAGGTTTGGGGGGCCCGGGCATTCCCCCAAAAAGGGGGGAAAATTTTCCGAAAAAAAAAAAAAGGGGAAATCCCCCCCAAAAAAGGAAAAGAAAGGGAAAGAAGAAAAAAATTGACCCCAAAAATTTTTTAATTTGGGTTGAAACATTCTTCTTTTTTTACCCCCTTTTGGCCCAAAACTTTTCCCCCTCCCCCATTTGGGGTTTGAGGAGTTTTGGGGAAATAAAAACGAAAGCCGGGGAAGGGGTTCCCGGGTTTTGGCCATGAAAACTTTCCCCACCTTAAAAGGGGGCCCCCCAAACAAAAAAAAGCAAAAAAGAAGTTTTCCCGGGCAAAATTTTTGGAACAAAAAGGGGAAAAAAGCCCCTTTAAATTTTGGGGGAAAAATTTGTTTAGGAAAAATCAAGAAAAAAAACCAAAAATTCCCCCTCTTGTTCACTCCTCCCAAAATTGGGAAAAATGGGGGAAACGAAAGAAAAATTAAAGCGAGAAAATTTAATTTTTTAGAGGGGAAAATTTTGGAAAGGGTGTCGGGGGGAGAGGGTGGGAAAAATTGACACGAAAAATTTTTTTTTTCCCCGGGAAATTTAATTTTGACCCTATGGGGGTTTTTTTTAAAAATTTCCGGGGCCCCCCGTGGGCTTTTACTTAAAAAATTTACAAAACCCCAAAAGGGATGGGGAATTTTAAGAAAGACGGGGCCGGGCCCAACCCCGGAAAGGAGGGGGAAAGTTCCGGAAAGGGGGCAAGGGAAATTCCCCCGGGATTTTTGAAAGGGGTTATAAAAAGCCCAGCCAAAAAGAACAAAAAAGGAACCAAACAACAAACCAGGGGTTTTTTGCGGGCTTGGGGGGGGTTGCCAAGCCCGGAGATAACCCTCCCCCCTAAAATTTTTTTTTGGGGTTTTTTCCCCCTTTTAACTTTGTGGGGAAAGGGGGCCGGTTTTTTTTTTTTGGGGGGCCCAAACAACCCCCCCCCCCCCAAAGGTACGGGCCTTTACCCCCAAAAACCCCCAGAAACCACTCCCCCCTTTAAATTTAAAAGGGAAAAGCCCCCCCAATTTGTCCCAAAAAACCAAAGCCCCCCCCCACAATCCCCCAAGCCCCAGGGCCCCCCCCAGTTGGGGCTCTCCCGGGGGGAATGGCCCGCCCCCCAAGAGCAGCCCCCCCCCCCCCTTTTTTTCCCCCCCCCCGGTTTTCCCAACGAAGCCCCCCCAAGAGGGGCCCAAGAAACCCGGGGACAACCCTTTTGGCCCCCGGCCCCCCCCCCCCCCAAAAAGGCCCCCCAAGGGCCCCCCCCCCCCCACGTTCCCCAAAAGCCCCCCCCAGCCACCCCCCCCAAGGAAGGAGGGGGAGGGGGGGCCCCCGGCCCCAAAGGGGAAAAACCCCCCCCAGCCCATTTTTCCCCCCAGGCCCCCCTAAAGAACCGACCATTTTCCCCCCCAGAGACCCCCCCCAAAACCCCGCACACCCAACAACCCCCCCGGGGTTTGGGGCCAAGGGGAGGGTGCCCCCCCAAGCGGCCCACCCCCCCCCCCCCAAAACCCTAAAACCCCCCAGAAACCCCAGGGGCACAGTCCCGGGGCCCCTCAAAACCCCCCCCCCCCCCAACCCCCCCCTTTCCCCCATTTCCCTCGCTGGTTTACAACGCCCCTGCACAAGTCCCCGGTTTTTCAGTCGGGGGATGCCGCGGCAACGACCAACCCCCCTTCGACACCCGGGGGAGTGCCTCCCAGCTTTTGCCCCCAGCATAGGGGTCAGTGGGTGTGGGGTTTGGTGGGGGGGGGGGGGGGGGGGGGAGAGGGGTGTTGTGTGGTGTGTAAGATTGTTTTTTTGGTGTAAGATTGTTTGTGTGTCTGGGGCTCTCTCTCTCTCTCTCTCTTTTCTCTCTCTCTCTCTCTCCCCTTTCTTCTTCTCTCTCTCCTCTCTCTCTCCCCTTTTCTCCCTCTTCTCTCTTTTAGGGCCTTTTTGTCTGTCTGCTTTTCTGTCTTTCTTTCTGTTGGTCGGTGTCGGAGGTAAGGCACCCCCTAAAAAGGGGAAAAGTCCGATGTTTAAATTTCGGGAGGATGTGTTTTTTTTGGGGTCTTTTTTGGTTTTTAAAGGTTTTGGGCCCCAGTCCCCGAAACCATGCCACGATAAATTTTGGGCTTTTGGTGTAAATTTTGTGTTCATTTTGGGTTGAAAAAATTGTTTTTTTTTCCTTTCCCCAAGTCCCCCCTTTCCCCCCGCTCCCCCTTGTGAATCGGTTTAAAACCCCTGCCCCAAAAACCTTGTCATTGTCATTTGGGGGGTTTCGGTGGTCTAGAGGAAATGCCCCTTGCCGAAAAGCCAAAGTCCGGGTGGGAAAGTGTGCGGGATTCAACCCGTTTGACCCCAAAAAACTTTTCCTCCTCCTTTTAGATCTTTGCCCTCGGGGTTTGTTTAGTCTTTCGGATGGACGTTAAAACGAGGTTATTTTTTACACAAAATTATTTAGCGCACGTAAAAAAAACCCTTTGGGGGACCGTTTTGCGCCCCTTTTTGGCTCATTAAAAAGTCCCCCGGTTCCCCCAGTGTAAAGGGGTACCTGCCCTCTTTGGGTCAGGGAAGGTAAAGCAGCGGGAGAGGAGAGGGGCCCCCGCCCTCAATATGTGGCCCTAGAAAACGGGGCCCTCGCCCCCCTTCCCGCCCACTTTGGTTAGGGGGGAACTTTACCTTTTAAAAAAACCCCCACGGCAACAAGAGAGTTTTTTCTTTGAAAAATTTGGCAAAAAAAACCAAAACCTATCCATTTTTTAAAGGAAACAAATACAGTTGCAGACAAAAAAGGGGAGGGGGGGGGGGAATAATGGGTGGCGTGCCCTTTTTGGCGACGCACTTTCCCCGGGGGAGAGAAAGCCCGATTTTCTTGCGAGAAATCTGCCGTGCCTTTTTTTTTTCTTTTTGTTCTTCGTTTATTCTTTTTTTTTTGGGGATGAGGGAAAATTAAGCACTCATGTGTTTTTTTCTTTCCACCCGCCCCCGTGAGTATGCAGTTTTTTTTAAATTTTGGGTCCCCCTTTCCCACCGGCACAAAAGGGCCCCTACTTTACGAAAAGCGGATCGGGTTTTTAAACACGTGCGCAAGATTTTTCGCGGCGTTGGGCTCATAAAAGGGGCCTGGGTTTTAAATAGCTTCATCCAAAGGGGATTTTTGGGGGGGGGAGTGGAGTCTGCACGGGTGTTAACTTCCAAAAAGGGAAAAAATTCCCTCTCGAACGAGAAGGCCCCCGGGTCAGCAGATCACGAATACTCGCTCAAACCCACGGGCTATCCCGCCCCCCGGGGCAAATTTCAATCTTTCCCTCTTCTCTCTCTCTCTCTCTCTCTTCTCTCTCTCTCTCTCTCTTCTCTCTTTCTTTTCTCTCTCTTTTCTCTCTCGCTTCTTGTTGTCTCCTTTTTTTACTTTACCCTTTTACCTAATTTAACCCGTGTATCAGTTTTCATGTTAATGTTTGTTTATTTGGGGAATTATATTTTTATAAACGTATATCTCTTTTCTCCCCCAAAAAATTTAATGTATCTTTAAAAAATTAAATTGCTCAAGTCAGTTAGGGATTATGGTGTAAAAATTTTGGGGTTTTTTTTTTTTAAAAATCATGTTGTCGTTGTTTTAGGGAGGGTTTTCCCCCTTTTTTTGTTTATAGTCCCCAAACCCGGGCAAGGGCCGGATTAAAAAAAAAAATATGCGCATGCTTTTTTGTTTCAAACTATCTATCTAAACTGTCCCCTAGTCTGGGCGGGCCGTGGGGGCACCCTCAAAGGATCAGCAACCAGTTCCCTCCCCTTCTTTTTCCTTTTTCTGCCTTTTTTCAGGGTTTTTTTTGAGTTCTAGGCCGTCCATTCACCCGATGTTATCCTCCCCTTTTTATTCGGTTTCCCCTTTAAAAATAAAAATAAAACAGTCTTTTAATTTTTTTAAAGTCTTTTCCCCTTTAAGTGATACCAGACGGCCCCAAAAAAAGGGATTTAATGAGAGAGATGGTTTGGTACAAGTAGGATGATTTGATTTGGTAGATAATAAAATGATATGATAGTGATAGATAGATAGGTTTGGGGTAGTGATTTGGGTAGATAGGGTAGATTTGATAGTTTGGTAAGGTAGATAGATAGATAGATAGATAGGTAGGTAGGTAGATAGGGGGTAGGTAGATAGTAGTAGGTAGGTAGGGGATAGATTTGATAGGTTTGATAGATAGAAGATAGATAGATAGATGATGATAGATAGGTAAAGGGAGGTAGGGGGTGGTAGGTAGGGGAGGTAGGTAGGTAGGTAGGGGGTGGGTAGGGTCTATTGTTTTGGTGCGTGCAAGCGTGTGAGTGTGTGTGTTTTTTGTGTTGTGTGTATGAGAGAGAGTAAAGTGTGTGTGTGTGTGTGTGAGTGGGGTGTGGTGTGTAAAAAATAGTTTTAATAATAATAATAATAATAAAATAAAGAGTAAGAAAAAATAAAGATTCATTCATTCTCTCTCTGCTGCTTTCCCCCCAACAGCAGAGGCGCATCGTCAAAAGGCCAGCCCGGGCAAAGAGCCGAAGGCGGGGCAGCGGGGAGCGGCGGGGGCTCTGGGGGTCGAACCCCCGGGAAGCAGATAGCAGCGGCCCGCTGGAGCGGGGGAGAGGGCTGCAAACGGCGGCCATGGCCGGCAAGCAGCGGCAGATGGGGGGCTGAACCCCGCAGCAGAAAGAGCTGCGCGCACAAGGGAGCGCCTTGGCCCCCGGGTTTGGGGACGCCCTGAACCCGGGGGTGAAGGGTTGGGGGGGGGGGGGGGGGGGTTGGGGGGGGGGGGTTTAGGGGGGGGTGGTAGGGTGAGGGGGG
The DNA here is from genome assembly GCA_028751875.1 of Rapana venosa. Lineage (NCBI taxonomy): Eukaryota > Metazoa > Mollusca > Gastropoda > Neogastropoda > Muricidae > Rapana > Rapana venosa. The sequence continues at coordinate 51,887,938 of CM054152.1, forward strand.
TGTGGGGGGGTTGGGGTTGAGAGGGGGGGTTGTTTGGGGTGAGGGGGGGTGTGGGGGGGGTGAGGGGGTGTGGTGGGGGGTTGGGGGGTTTAGAAGGTGGGGGTGGGGGAAAGGGGGGGGGTGTTGGGTGGTTTTTGGTGGGGGGGAAAGGGGTTTGGGGGGTGTGGGGGGTAAGGGGGGTGGGGTTGGGGGTGTGGTGGGGTGAGGTTAGGGGGGTTGGGGTGTTGGGGGGGGGGGGTGGGGGGGGAGGGGGGTTTGGGGGGTGGTGGTGGGGGAGGGTTGGGGTTTGTTTGGGTGGGGGGTGGGTGGGTGGGGGGGGTGTGGGGGGGTAGGAGGGTTTGGGGAAAGGGGGGGGGGGGTGGTGGAGGGAGAGGGTTGGGAGTGTTGGGTTTGGGGGGGGGGGTGTTGGTGGGGGTGGGCTGTGGGTGTGTGTGTGAGTTTGTTCGTTCATTTTGTATTTTAAAGGTTTTGTTTTTCTAGGGAAAATTAGTGTATTATGTGTGTGGGTGCCCGGGTGCGTGAAAACGGTATATCCCGCAGCGTGTGTCCCCGCCTGCGGATGCGCGACAACCCTACCTGCCTTTACGCCTTTACCAACCTTTCCCTCCAACCCCCCCAGCCTCCACCAAACCATGCATCCATTTCCTCCCCCCCATCCCCCACCCCCCACCACCCCCCACCCCCCATCCCCCACCCACCCCCCCACCCCCCCCCCACCACCCAACCCCCCCCACCCATCCCCCCACCCCCCCCCCCCCATCCAACCACCCCCCCTCCACCCCCCACCCCCCCTCCCCCCAACCATCCCCCCCCTCCACCCCCCCCTCCCCCATCCCCTCCACCCATCCCTCCCCCCACCCCCCCATCCATACCCACCCCTCCACCCACCCACCCCTACATCCCCCAACCCCCCCCCCCCCAGCCCCCCCCCCACCCACCCCAAACCCTCCCCCACCCCTCCCCCCTGCTCCATGTACCCCTCCCTCCAAACATCCACCCCATCCCTCCCATCCCTTCCATCCACCACCCACCCATTCCCTCCACCATCCATAACCCCTCCCTCCACCCATTTTTTTTTACCCAAAACCATCCCCCCCCCATCCACCCCTTTAAACCATCCCTCCCTGCAACCATGTACCCCCCATCCTCCATTTTGTACCCTTTCCCTCAATCCCCCCACCCATCCATTTCCCCCATCCATATATCCTTGACCCCCTCCAGGATCCCCCCCACCCCCTCCACCCCACCCACCCATCCTTCACCCATCCCCCCACCCAACCCCTCCAAACCACCCAACCCCTCCACCCAACCCCTCCATCCACCCCTCCCCCAACCCTTCACCCCCCCCCCCATCCACCCCCCCATCCATCCATCCACCCATCCATCCCCCACCCCAAAACCCCCCCCCCCCACCCACCCATCCCCCCCCACCCATCCAATTTCCCCCCCCCACCCACGCCCCACAACGTACACTCTCCATTATCATCTGCCTGCCTGTCTCTTTTGTCTGCCCCAATCCCCAGAGAGCGCTACAGAAGGTGGGGACATGATCGGCAGACAAGGCGCTGGACCGGCGCCCCGAGCCAAGCGCTGATTGGGAGCGCGGGGCAGACCCCCATGCTGCGCCGCCCGCGCCCCAAGGGACAAAAAGCCCGCTTTGAAGAGCCGTCGCCACGGCCAGCGCCACGGACACCGCGGCAGGGCCAAAAAGACGCCGGCGACCCCCCACGGAAAATCATGACGGCCCCTTTTTCCGGGCCCACCCACTGTTTAGGTGAGGCGGTGGGGGGGAGGGTTTGGGGGGTGGGGCGTGGGGGGGTGGTTTTTTGGGGTGGTGGGGAGGGTGGTTTGGGGGTGGTGGTGGGGTGGGGGGGGGGATGGTTGGGGGGGGGGGGGGGAAGGTGCGGGGTGGGGGGGATTGTTTTAGTTAAAATCTTTTTACATAATTTTTCATTTTCTATGAAAAAATAGCTAAATAAAGGGAGGAAAAAGGGGAAAAAGTGAGGGGCTTTCGTCCCCTTTAAACGTTTTCCACAAAGGGTTTTTAAATGGCCCCAAAAACATTAAAGCGGGTTGCTTTTAAAGAAAAAGAAACAGAAAAAGGGGGAAGAAGGAAAAAGGGAAAAGAAAAAAAAAAAGAAAGAAAAAGGGAAAAAGGGGGGAAGGGGTGGGGTAAGGCTGTAGTGGGGGGGTGTGTACCCCGTTGCTTGTGGTGTGGGCCCCTTAGATGTCCCTCTCTCTGTTGACTGTGGTGTTTCCCCTTAGAGTCCCTCTTCTGTTGGGCTGTGGTGGGGTCCCCTTTGTGTCCCCTTTCTGTTGGGCTTGTGGGGTTTTCCCCTTTGGTGTTCCCTTTTCTCTGTTGACTGTGGGGTGTTCCCCTTAGATGTCCCCCTCTTTTGTTTTACGGGGTGTGTCCCCCTTTGGTGGGCCCCCTACTGTTGGGCTGTGGTGTGTTCCCCTTTGATGTCCCCCTTCCCGTTTGGGCTGTGGTGTGTCCCCTTGGGTGTCCCTTTTCTCTGTTGGCTGTGTGATTCCCTTAGGTGTCCCTCTCTCGTTGACTGTGGTGATTCCCCTTTGATGTTTCCCCTTTTCTGGTTTCCCGTGGTTTTTGTCCCCCTTAAAATCTTCCTTCGATTTCCCTTTTAGTCTCTTCAGAAATTGTGGGTAGTAGGAAAAAAGGGGGGGGGAAGGGGGGGGGGGGGGGGGGTTTTGGATTTAGTGTTTGAGGGTGGGGACAGTGAATACCAAGGGGGACAAGTACATAGCGTCACACAGTTGGAAAGGGAGTCACATCAGGGGGGCAAAGGAGTCAATCAGTGGGGTATTTGGCCAAATCAAAATCAGTGAAAAAAGGACAGGGGAGTCACATCAGGGACACCCGGCGTTTCATCATGGACAAGGCAGTACAATTCCAGTGGACAAGGAAAAGGCAGGGCCCATAGTGGAAAGGCAGTCAATCAGTGGCATGGCCCGTTTACATTTAGTGGACAAAGGCCTGGCAGTCAAAATCATTATTTCAAAATAAAATGGATTTAAAACAGGGGGAAAAATACATGGCAGTAAAACCAGGGACAAGGCATGGCGTCACATCATTAAACAAGTACATGGCAGTCAATCAGGGGCAAGTACATGGCCCGTCACATCAGGGGAAAAAAGTTAAAGGCAGTTTACATCAGTGGAAAAAGTCATGGCAAATCACCTTTAGTGGACAAATACATGGCCCCTTACAACGTGGACAAGTACGGGGAGTCACATCAGTGGACAAGTAATGGCAGGGACATCGTGGACAAGGCATGTCAGTAAAATCAGTGAACAAAAAATGGCAGTCACATCAGGAAAAAAAACATGGCAAATACACAGGGGGAAAGTTTCAAGGCAGTCCATCATTTGGGCAAGTTTTCCCTGGCAGTCACATAGTGGGCAAAATACATGGCAGTCACCTTTTATACAAGTACATGGCAGTCACATAGTCACAAAAAACTGGCAGTCCCCATCCTTAACAAGGGACATGGCCCGTCCCCTTTAATTTTAAAAAGTACATGCAATACTCCTTATACAAGAAATGGCAGTCAATCTTTTTACAAGTTTAAAGGCAGTCACTTTTATTATACAAGTAATGGCAGTCACCTCAGTGGGGCAAAAAAAAAAATGGCCGTCAACATTATACAAGTCCCTGGCAGTCACATCATTATACAAATACATGGCAGTCCCATCAGGGGCAAAGTACATGGCAAATCACATCAGGTGGACAAGGACCCTGGGAGTCACATCCGTGGACCCAAATCATGGAAAGGCACATCAGTGGGCAAGACATGGCAGTCAATCCGTGGGGCAAGTAATGGCAGTCACAACAGTGGGGGCAAGACATGGCAGTCACATCAGTGGAAAAGCACATGGCAGTCACATCAATTTTACAAGCAATGCAGTCAAAATCAGTGGGGAAAATACCCTGGCAAATCAATCAGTGGAAAAAGTACACGGCAACCCCATCAGGGAAAGCACCCTGGACCCGTCACATCAGTGGACCCAAATACATGGGGAGTCACATCAGTGGACAAGTACATGGCAGGCACACAGTGGACAAAAATACAGGAGTCAAATCGTGGACAAATACATGGGAGTCACATCAGTGGCAATCATGGCAGTAATCGTGGACAAAAACATTGGGAGTTTACTCAGTTTGGGCAAATACATGGCCGTACATCAGTGGACAAGTCTTGGCAGTAAAATCAGTGGACAAAATAATTGGGGTCACAAACATTTACAAAATACATGGCAAATAATCAAAAGGGGCAAAATTTCATGGGAGTACATCATTATACAGTACATGGCCAAATCACATATTATAAAGTACCTGGGAATCACATAAATTTTACAAGTTTCATGGCAGTCACTTTATTATACAAGTACATGGCAGTCACATCATTATCAAGTACAAGGCAGTAAAACAGTGGGAAAAAATAATGGCAGTCACATATTTTTACAAGTACATGGCGTCACATCATTATACAATTTCATGGCCGTCACATCAGTGGACAAATACCCCTGGGGTCACAAACAGTGGAAAGGGCATTGGGAAGTCACCCTCAGGGGGCAAAATACATTTGGAAATTTAAATAGGGACAAGCACATGGCCCCCCCCATCAGTGGACCCGTTTCATGGCCCCGTCCATCAGTGGACAAGACAGGCGTAAAATCGTGGAAAAAGCCCCATGGCAAATACTCATTATACAAACACATGACAGTAAAATAGTGGACAAGTACAAAGGCAGTCACATCCCGTGGACAATTCCACGGGCCCCCGGGGTTTCAAATCCCCCCCTTTGGAAAAAAAAAGCACATGGGCAGCACCCTAGGGGGACAAATAATGGGAGTTTACACGTGGACAAATACATGGCAGTCACCCTCAGTGGACAAGTCATGGGCCCGTCACATCAAGGGGCAAAATACTGGCAGTCACATCAGTGGGGCAAGTACATGGAAGTCACACAGGGACAAAGGGCATGGCAAATCACATCAGGGACAATTTCATGGCCCGTTACTCCGTGGGGCAAAGGGTGGGGGTACATTTGTGGACAAGGACATTTGGGGGGTCACATCAGTGGACAAGGACATGGAGCCCCTTTTTTTTCAAAAAAAAAAATTTTTTTTTATTCTTTTAATCCCCCCGGGTAATTTAAAAAAGCAGTTATGTGCTTTTTTTACATCCCGGGCCCCCTGCGTAAGGGGGTTTTTTTAAATTCTGTCATCTGTTTTCCCCCCCCCCACACCTAGCTTTCTTTTTACGAAAAGCGGAACAGGATTTAAAGTGTGGCCAAGATGTTCGCTACGTTCGAAAACGGGGGCCCCGGTTTATAGGTCTCATCCGGAAAGGGCTTTTGGGGGGAGTGGAAACTGCCTGAAAAATTTTAAATCCAGGGGGGGGAAAAAAATCCCCCTTTAACGGGAATCGAAAAACCCCCTCGTCAGGGTTTCGAGCGCCCAAAGGGGTAACCCCTAGGCTATCCCGTTTCCCCACATCAAACGAACCAAAATCATGGCGTCAAATTTAAGGTGTCCCTTGCTGACTGTGATGTTTCCCCTTTAAAGGGGTCCCCCCCCTGTTGTTGGCCCCCGGGTGTGGTTTTGTCCCCCTCCCCACTGTCTGTTGGGCCCCCGGGGGGGGGTGTTCCCCCGGGCCCCACTTTGTTGAACCCCGGGTGGTGTGTCCCCTGTCCCCTCTTGTTGACCTGGTGGGGGTGTGTCCCCGCCCCACTCTTTGTTGACCCCGGCGTGGTGTGTCCCCTGCCCCCCCCCCTGTCTGTTTACCCTGGGTGTGGTGTTTTCCCCCGTCCCCACTCTCTGTTGACCCGGGGGTTTGGGGTGTCCCCCGCCACACTTTTCCCGTTTTACCCCGGGCCCTGGTGTGGCCCTGCCCCCACTTTTCTGTTGACCCCGGCGTTTGGTGTGTCCCCCTTTCCCCCCCTGTCTGTTGACCCCGGGCGTGGTGTTTTTCCCCCGTCCCCCCTGTCTGTTACCCTGGCGTGGTTTTTGCCCCCGCCCCCATTCTGTTTTACCTTTGGGGTGGTGTGTCCCTGTCCCCCCCTGGGCTGTTTTACCCCGGTGTGGTGTTTTCCCCCCGTCCCCCCCTGTCTGTTGACCCTGGCGGGTGTGTCCCCGTCCCCCTTTTTGGTTGACCCCGGTGTGGTGTGTCCCCCGCCCCCCCGTCTGTTGACCCCCCCGGTGTGGTTTTTCCCCCGTCCCCCTCTTGTTGCCTGGCGTGGTGTGCCCCCGCCCCCCCTGTCTGTTGAACCCCGGGTGGTTTTTGTCCCCCGCCCCCAGGGTCCCCTTTGGTTTCCCCCGTGGTTTCCCCGTTCGGTGAACCCGTGGCAAGGGCTCCCCTCCACGGACCCGACCGTGAAATCGACCGCGGGGGAAAGGGGGGCCGGGGCTGCCCTGCCCCCCTGGTTTAAGACCCCAAAAAGGAGAAGACGGGCAAATTTCCCTGAGTAGCAGAGGCTTTTTTTTTAAAGTGTGTTGGGGGGGGGGGGGGGGTTGGGTGGTGGAGGGAAAAGGGGGAGGGGTAGAGGGGGGGGGAGGGAGAGAGAGAGATAGGGTAGATAGAAGACCCAAAAAATGGCAAGAAGAGCGTCAAGTGCCCCCATCAGTTGCTTTTTTTTCGGGGGGGGGGGGGGGGGGGGGGGGTGGCTTTGGGGGGTTTGGGGGTGGGGGAATGGGGAGAATGAGGGGGAGGGGGGGGGGGAGTGAGGGGGAGGGATGGGGAGGGGGAGATAGAGATAGATGATAAAAAAAAAGGGGGGCCCAAAAAAAGCAGAATGAGCTCAAATGCCGTGAAATAGCCGTTTTTCCCTTTTTTGGTGGGGGGGGGGGGGGTGGGGGGGGGGGTTTGGTGGTGGAGGGAAAAGGGGGGGGGGAGAGAGGGGGGAGGGAGAGAGGAGAAGGGGGGGGGGGTTGGGGGGAGAGAAGGGGGTGAAGACCCCGAAGGGGGGTTTTAGGAAAAAAGAAGTTTTAGAATTTTTGGGCGTTTGGGGGTTTGGTTTTTTGGGGAGGGGGGGGGGGGGCTTTTTTGGGTGGGGGGGGGGGGAAAAGGGGTTTTTTGGGGGACGGGGAAAAAAGGGGGTTTTTGGAGAGAAGGGGGGAGAGAGACAGGGTTTTTTTTTTTTTGTTTTTGGTTTTTAGAAAAAAGAAGGAGAATTTTTTTTTTAAGTTTTGGTTTTTTGTTTTTTTCGGGTTGGGGGGGGGGGGGGTTTTTTAGGGGAGAAGGGGGGGTTTTTAGGGGGCGAGGAGACGGGAAGAAAGGGTTTTTTTTGAGAAAGGGGGGAAGAGGCGAGAGAATTTTAGTTTTGGAGAGTAGGAAAAAAAGAAATTTTTTTTTTAGGTTTTGTTTTCGTTTTTAGTAGGGTGGTTTTTTTGTTTTTTTGTGTGTTTTTGGGGGGGGAGGGGGGTTTTTGGTTGGGGGGGAAAAAGGGGGAAAGAGGGAGGGGGGAGGAGTTTTTGAGGGAGGAGGGAGAAAGGGGGAAAAAGGAAAAGAGGTGGATTTTTTTTTTTAGGTGTAGGGAAGAAAAAAAGTGAATTTTAGGTTAAATTTTTTTAGTATTAGTTTTTTGGGTTGGGGGGGGGGTTTTTGGGGGAAGATTGGGGGGGAGGGGGGGGAGAGGGAGGAGGGGGGGGGGAAGGAGGGGAAGGGGGGAGAAGGGGGGGAGATTTTGGGAGAAGGGAGGGGTTTTTTGGGGGGGGGGAGGGGAGAGGGGGGGTTTTAAGAGGGGAGGGGGAGGGAGAAGCGGGAGGGAGAGGGGGAGGGTTGGGGGGGGGGGAGAGGGGGAGATTTAGATTTTGGGTTTGGTGGTGGTTTGTAAGTTAGGTGGGGTTGGGGGGAGGTTTTTTTTTGGAGAAAAGTTTGTTGTAGATGTTTTTGTTTTGAAACGACAGAAGAAGAATTTTTTTATTTAAATTTTTTTTGAAGGGTAGTTTTTTAAATTATTTTTGTTAGGGGTTTTGGGTTGAGAAGGGTTTTTTGGGTTTTTTGGGGGGGTTTTTTTAGTTTTTTTTTTTGAATTTTGGGGAACTTTTTTTTGGAGGAGGGGGTTTTTTAGGAAAAGGAGGGGGTTTTTTTGGGCCAAAGAGAAAAGAGGTTTTTAGTTTTTGTGTTTTTTTTTGTTATGAAGCGGGTTTTTTTGGGTTTTTTTTTTGGTTTTTGGTCCCTTTTTTTTTTTTTTAAATTTTTTTTTTTGGGTTTGGGGGGGTTTGAATTTTGGGCTAATTTTGGAAACCCTTTTTAAAAAGTTTTGGGTGGTTTGGGGTTTTTTTTTGGGTTTTTTTAGTTTGAAGGGGTTTTTTTTTTTTTTTTTTTTAAAATTTTTTTTTGGGGGTTTTTTTTTTGGGAAAAAGGGTTTTTTGGAAAAAAAATTTGGGGGGTTTTTTTTTTAGGTTTTTTTTAAAAATTTAATTTTCCCAAATAGGGTATTTTTTTTTTTTTTTATAATATTTCCCCGTTTGATTGTTGGTAGAATTTTTTTTTGACTTTTTTGTTTTTTTGAAAAAAGGGTTTATTTTTTAATTATTTTTGGAAAAAAAGGTTTTTTAAATTTTTTAGGTTTTTTTTAATTTTTGGGAGTTTTTTTTTGGGGGGTTTAAAATTTATTTGGGTTTTTTTTTTTTTAAAAAAAAACAAAAAAGAATTTTTTTTAAATTTTAGGTTGGTGAATTTATTTATTTTGGTTTTAGTTTCGATTTTTATTTTGGGGTTTTGGGAGGTATTAGAGGTTTTTTTTTAGGGTGTTTTTGTTTTTTTGGGTTTTGTTTTAGGGGTTTTTTGAGAAAGATTTTTAAAGTTTGTTTTTTTTTTTTTTTTAAAAGAAAGATTTTTTTTTAAAAGTTTTTTTGTAAAATTTGTTTGGAGGGTTAATTTTTTTTTTAAAACAAAAATTATCATGGGTAGAAAACACGGTGCAAGGGAAAAGCGCAAGGCCGTGGATTTTGTGGTTATTTGGGGTTTATTTATTTTTAACCCCCAAAAAGGGGGTCTTTTTGTGGGGGGTTTTATGGGGGGGGTTTTTTGGGGGGGGGGGGGGGGGGGGCAAAATTGGGGGTTTGGTTTCGGGGAAAAAAAGGGAAGGGGGGAGAGGCGGGGGGGTTTAAATAGAAGGGGGGAGAACCATTGGAGAGCCCGGAAGGGCCAGAGGTCTGGTAGAAAACCGGGGTGGCTTTAGGCAAGGGGGTAGTATCTTGGATTTGGTTGGGGGGGGGGGGGTTAAGAAGGGGAGGGGGAAGAAAAGGGGGGGAATAAAAGGGGGCGAAAAGAAAAGGGGCCAAAAAGGGGCGAAGAAAGGAAAAATTGGCCCCCTCCCCATCGCCCCATAAAGCCCGGGGTTTAAATTAATTTGTTTGGGGGGGGGGGTAAACTTTAAAAAAAAAGGGGAAAAAAGAAATAAAGGGAAAACAGAGAAAAAGGAGAAAAAGAAAAAGGGGGAGAATGTAGAAACCGAAAAAAAATGACGAAATTATGGACAAATTTTGTTTAAAAAGGGGGGGGGGGGGGTGGAAGGGGGAAGGGGGGAAGAAGGGGGGGAAGGGGGGAAGGGGGAAAGGGGCCCAAGAAGGGGGAGAGATAGGGGGGCAAACAGGGGGGGGGGAGGAAATAAAGAAAAAGGGAAAATGGGGGGGGGTGGGGAGGGGGGGAAAAAGAACCGAAAATGGTTATAATAGAAAAAAGATAAGAGGAAAGGGGGGAGGGGAAAAGATGAAGAAATAGAAAAGATAATAAAAAGAAACCCCAAAGGAAAGAAAACTTTTTTCCAAAGGGAAAAAGGAAAAAATTTTTAAAAAAAAACAACCATAAGTTAAATTTCCCAAAGATTAGAAAGATGAGGAATGGGGAGAGTTTTGGGCCCAGGTTTCCTCTGGGCGCCCTGGTTTAATTTGGGAACCGGGGCGGGCCCGCGGGGGGGCCCGCCTTTCCCGGTAGGGCCCAATGACCTTGGCCCGGAAATGGGGTTTTTTAAACCTTTACCCGGTCCTTTTTCCCTTTGGTTTTTGCTTTCCCCCCCTTTTTTCCCCGTTTTTTCCCGTTGTTTGTTGGGGTTTTTCCTTTGGGTTTTTGGGAAAAAAGTTTATTGTTGTGTTAGGGGTTTTTGGGAAGGTTTGGGAAAGGGGAAAATTCTTTCCTTTTTTTTAAAAAACGTTGGGTTTTGGCAAGGTTTGGGGAAAGGGGAAAAGGAAAAATTTTTGGGGAAAATTTTTTTAAAAATTCCCCAATTCCCGGCCCCGATTATTTTTGGGCCTTTAGTTTTTTTTTAAAAAAAACCCCCCAACCCCCCCCTTTTAAAAAGAACTAGTTTTTTGATTAAATTAAATTTCAAAAAAGTACGCTCTTTTTAAGAAATTTTAAACCCTTTTTCCCAGGTTTCCAACATTTTTTTGGGGTATGGAAGAAGTGCAAACCGGATAAAATTTTGCAAAAACCAAACCAAAAAGAAAATTTTTTGCAATTGGGGAGGATGGTGAAAAAATTTTCCCCTTTTGTTTTACCGATGTTCTTCAAAAGTATGGTTTTTGTGTATTGCCACTTAAACCGTTCAGAATGAGGCCCGTTGGAAATTTCGGGTTTTATTGTCGTTTATTTCCCAAATCCTTTTTAAAATTTTTGGGTAAAAAACCCCCTTGGGACACACTGTTGCTTTACCTTATGCCGGCTTTTCCAAAAAGGGCCCTTTTTTCCCCTGGTTTTTTTTATCCCCAAATCAAATGGGCTAATTTTTGGTGGAAAAACGGTTTTTTTTGGAAATCTCCCCCCTTTTTTTAAACCCCCAACCTTTTAAAATGGGAAACAACCAAAAAAAATGTTTTAAAATTGGAAAATTTTGGAGAAAAAAGTCTGAGATGACCCCATTTTCCAACCGTGTCCATCAGATGTCTGTGATCTGGTTTTATCCAACTCTGGAATTTGCCATGGAATTCTGACAACAAATTATGATGGCTGGTGCTACTACTTCAAACACACAGGAACTTTCCTGACCATTATCTTCTGCCACAGTTCTTCAATTCCAGGAGGCTGGTTGTGTTATCTGGTCCATCAATGCGTGTTGGTGATAACAGCTGAGTTAGGCTAAAAATGACGGAAGCAAAACCTGATCTGTTCAAAATGATGACACCACACCAAAGTCAGATTTGCTGGGCCTGACTTGTCAGGCACTTGACGGCAGCACAAGGCATTTTTACTCATATGACAGACTGCAATAGTTGCTGTCTGAGTGTTGGACAAAGAAGAAGAATGATAGGCACGATGATACCAGCACACGGACGTGGTACCACCAAAACCTGACCTCTACACGACTGATAAATACGGTGTGGAGGACGTAATCAGGTCACCGCATGGAGGAATCACGGACCTAGAGCTCCAGGTCAGGTTGGTTTGGAGAAGCACGCACAGGGTTCCCCAAACTGAAGGTGGTGACCTTGTGGGAGAGGTCGCCCTGACAGCGCAGTGTGCAGGGGACTGGGCGCAGGGCAGTGTGGCGCCTGACCGGTCCCCTGTCTAATGGCCGGCCTCTTGCCTTGTGTCTGTGTTTGCAGGTGGAAAAGAAAATCAATTACTACATGATGTTCCACCGCCGCTACTAACCCCCTGATAACGAAAAGCACCCCCTTGTCCTGGCAGCCCCATCAGTATGTGGCTGTAAGCATGCATGCATGCATGCACGTCCGCCTCTTTTGTGCTTGACCTAGTGACCTACTTACCTCTCTCCTCCCTGCACTGCTTCTTGGTGTCGCGTAGTGGCAGCGCAGCAGCAGCAGCAGCAGCTTGTGGTGTGACATGACGACTCAGACTGCAGACAGTGACGGTGACAGCGGCGGGGATGGTGGCCCTTGTGAAACATGCTGTGCAGAGCGGAGTTGTCTGCCCCTCCTCGCCACACCGCGCCTCCCGCACACCGCCTGTTCCCTTGTTCCCCTCTGTGGGGCCTAGCACACCACACTGACTCCTCCTTACCTCCCCTTGGATATTTTTTATTTTTGCATTTTTTTCCATCATCACTTTTTGCATGGTCAGTAGCGTGGACAACTCTCACCCACGTAGGGACAACTCTCCTCTGCCTTGTTGCACCGCTAACTTCTCTCAGAACTGACGGTGTGTCGGGAAAACACCTGACTGTTCCTTTGACATCAGGGCGTGTTGGCTTTAGGAGAATCACTGTGAGGATTTCAGAACCAGGGAGCTTCTGTTGGCTCAGCCCCTTGGGGCCACAACAGAACTGGAATCAGTCGCCAAGTGAATGGACCTCGATCCTTGGGAAAGCTACACGGCCACTGTTGCTAGACCCATGTGTACAGACAAAAGGGTTAGGGGCTGTGAACAGTTATACCAGCGGCCTGTGTTCAGACTGGGGAACAACTGCCTGTATGCTTTAACCGCTGAAGTCAACCATGTTGACCATTGGAAATAACCCCTTGTCCTCTGTGTACAGTACGGTAGAGCTTGTTCTTCTTGCCTGGTATGTGTTGTGGAGTACGATGATCAGGGTTGTAGAGTTGTTGGATAACGTGCATGCTGCACTGTGTAGGTGTAACACTTGTGAAAAAGGGTCTAGTTCGGCTTCAAGGGGCACTTAACTAGTTGCTTTGTAACATCTCTCTCTCTCTCTCTTGCCCTCTCTCTCTCTCTCTTGCCCTCTCTCTCTCTCTTGCTCTCTCTCTTGTCCTCTCTCTCTCTCTCCCTCTCTTGCTCTCTCTCTCTCGCTCTTGCACTCATTCTCTCTTACTTGACAGTGATCATAGATACAGTTTTGTTTCTTCAATACGAAAATGACGAATGCACAGAGTGAACATAGAAAAAATCAGTTCAGACACAGCACAGTCAGTTGTTTCAGAGATAGTGGTGGATTGGAACGGTGTACAGTATCGCATTTTAGCTATCTGTGTATGCATGGAACTCACGGGGTAGCCAACTGTTTTTCTTATCGTTTTTTTGTTATGACTTGGCATAACCTCAATATGTGTCCTTTGATCACTGCTGTTGTTATGATTTTTTTTAGTATCACTTTGTATTATGTTGCTGCCCGCAACGCTGTGAGAAAAAAGAATTTCTGACTAAAGTCTGCAAGAAAACTAGTTTCAGCTGCCATTCCCAAGTGGATATTAGGTAAGCAAAACAAGCCAATATGAAGACAGGAAGCTAATGGAAAAGGTAAAAAAGGTAATGTTTTTCCTAACTGAATGAACAGTACATTCTTCTTTGCTGTTGAACACTCAGAAAGCTACTATCACTGTCTGTCATATCAGCAAAAATGCGTCGCGCTGCCATTAAGCGCCTGGCAAGTCAGGCCCAGTGCATCTGACTTTGGCATGGGAGAGAACTGTTATCTTTTAAGTCGTTGGGAAAAGGTAGACAAATGGACCAAGAAGGCAAAAAGTAGACAAGAAGGGGGTGACCAGAAGAAAAGGAACAAGGCAGAAACAAAGAGATGGATAATAATAATAATAATAATAATAATGTATGGAATTTATATAGCGCTGAATCTTGTAAAGCAACAAATCAAAGCGCTCAGAAAAGAGGGAATTCCTAGCACAGAATTTCCAGAAGGTGGGGATATTATTTATACCGACAGGCTCCCATCATCCCCACGAGAGAAAACAGTACATTAAAAACTGGAGAGGAAAAATGGCAAGACTTTTCAGGAAATTCTTTTTTCTCACTGATTTTAGTTGACAAAATGAACCAGACATGTTCCATGTTGTGATTTTTTCTTCCTCCTGTAGTGTGTTACCATGTCAGTAGTGTGCATGTTCCTAGCTCATCATCATCATCATAAGTAACACAGACCCACTGCACGGTGCACTGTTGATTGTCGTCACGCCGAATGTCTCTGTTTTGCGTATGGGCATTTCTCTTTTACGTGTTGACAAACTGCTGATTTGAAGAAGTGCAAATTGATTTTTGTCTTTTCCTGTCTTATAGTTGTCCCTTGGTGATGTCGTTTCTTGCGGAGATTTGTTCCATAATGTTTTGAAATGGATGTGAAGTTCATACCGTCAAGTTCATATGATTATGTGGCATGACTATGGTCAGTTCATGTGGCATGTCTATTGTCAGTCTATGTGGCATGTCTGTTAGTTCATAGGTAACAAGTCTGATGTCATTGCATGTGGCATGTGTATTGTTAAAGCATGTGGCATGTCTTGATGATTACGGCTGTAAATTGCTCGGCCACTTTTTTGGAGAAACACAAAGATAGAACAGAAGTCAACAGAACTCACCTCTCTTCAGCTGTTGGCACTTCTAGGTCAACTTAGGACATTCTCTGGAGTGGAAGAAGTCTTGAGTCTTTTCTTCAGGCAATAGAACAGGATTTAAGACAGCTTTGCAGCCAGAGCCAGAGCCTGGTTCAGACAAAAGCTCTGGTACTTTTCACCCTTGATACAATGTCAACATGTCTGGATATTGGGCAAGAACAGAGGCACAGTCTCTACACCACTGTAGGAATGATCCAGGACAAACAGGTCAGAGCAGATGTTGCCCAGACTAGGAATAATTAAAGACAGCAGACCACATCAGCTGATTTGCCCAGAATGCTCCTTCCCTTTGGAGGTGGTCAAGGTTTGTGCTGATAGTGCTGCTGTTCCTCTCAGTCTCAGAGATGGTGGAACAAGCACACTGGAGATATTGCACCCTCTGGTCTGACTGTTCTCCGTTCTGATGTGACGAAAGTGTGGGTCACCCTATGCAGCCGTCCATCAGATGGCTGTGTTGATCCACCAAGCTGTGAAATGAAATGAACGGGAGAGAGACCCAGGAACTGTGTTTTCGGAACAGTCGCATGTCAGCAGTTTCTTTAGTTGGGGAGAGTAGCGAGGGTTACTTGCCTGTCCTGAAATTCTTGTTCATGACCATGAAGTCCTCAAGTAGTTGTGACAGCCACCAGTGTTAGGCATCTGTGTTGTGGGGCTGCCCGGATATTTCTGGTGATGGCTACACTTTGGTGAGACATGATGCTCACATTCAGAGGTGAGCTATCCTCTCTCCCTCCCCCTCTCTCCCCCCACTCCTCTCCTCCTTAGTCATCAGCTTAAGAGCAGAATGACGAACTGTTCATGCAAAATGGATCAACTGTCTAACTATTTGATAGTTCTTTGTTTGTCTCTGTTTTACAGACCACACAAAGATAGAGAACATGGCATGCTGTAGTTTTGGTGTCCATACTTTCAGTTCTGTTTCCATCTTTTTCTCAACACTACTTGACTGTCATAATGGACATCATGTCCACCTTTGTGACCACTGCTGACATCTGTGTAGAACTGCTGTATGAATTAGACATGCTGTTGACATGGTACCATGACTTGAAGCACAGAGTTTCTGTTTTACAGAAATGTTGCCCCCTGAACCAGAAAAACACATATCCTAGTTCAGTAGTGTAGTTTAGATGTCCAAGGATGTTCTTTAGAAACTAGCTTAGAGGTTTTCGTCTGTGTGCTGTGCGTGTAACACTCTAGTAGCTACAGTGACTCTGCTGATTGTACACATATGTGAAACTGTTGTGTAGTTGTGTGCAGATAATGAGCATGATGAGCACCTGTATGTTGCAACGTGTACAGCTAGCTGATCACCTAGACTAGTGCATCCTCCTGCAAAAAACACTGGCATGTCCGTCACAGTGTGTGGAGTAGACAGACAGCCATTATCACACCGCTGTAGATTCAGAAGAGTAGATTAGCCAATTGTAGTTTCTGCATGTTGTCTTGCCTGAACAGTCTAACCAATATAGAAAATAGACTGACATTTTGTCAGGTGTGTATTACTATTAGAACATGGACGTACTCTCAGCTCAACCCAGCTCTAGTTTGTCATGGATCAGCCGTGTAGTATGCAGAGCAATGTGTTGTGTGTGTAACCAACCGCATGATCTTTTGTCGCCGTAACAAGCGCTTCCGTTGATGATGCATTCTGCTTTCGCCTTCCTCAGCCTGCAATTGACCCTCAGCATGTGCAGACTATAAATATGAAGACATGTTGCCTGCAGTAACGTTTTGTGAAGACATCTTCAGATTTTCAAGATATGTTGCCTGCAGTAATGTTTTGTGAAGACATCTTCAGATTTTCAAGACATGTTGCCTGCAGTAACGTTTTGTGAAGACATCTTCTTCACAGGTTTTCTATGAACGTTTTTTCCATTTTTTCCAAAAGAAAAGTAAGAATTTTTTCCAGAAAGTAATGTCATTCTCAACAATGAAACGATAAACGAAGTGTATAAAGAGCCATGAAATAAAGTAATGGATGTCATCCAGACTACTAAAAAGTAAAATCATGACAAACAACTTCTATTCTGTGATGATGATAAGTGTAAACGATAATTATAACTGCAGAAATAAATGGCTGAACGAGTGACTGCATTTCTCAGTGAACATGCCACCCTCACCATGAATGGCTCAGTGACACAGCCCTTGTCCCCTACAGGTGTCATTGCTAACAGAAGCCGGCGACGACAGATGAGACACACAGACACACCGACACTGACAACCGACACTGCCGCACACCTACCTTGACCTTCTGACCATGCCAACAGCTCAGGCCAAAGGTCACTCACTCACATTACTCCAACACTCGAAGTCCTGCTTCTCTCACCTTCCTTTCAACCGCAGACAGCTTCATCCAAGATGTCTCCCTCCCTTCAATCCTGGCTTCGTGTCTAAACACCTGATTGGACGACGTGTCAGATCCCTGCCATATAATTGGACAACATTGGAAAATCCCTGAGATATGATTGGATGAAGTAACAGGTTTAGAAACAAGCTGGGTTTGAAAGCTGACGCGTGATTGGACAACAACAAAAAGGGGGATGTGAGACAAACTGTGACCTTGACTTAGTGGTGGTTGGAGGCAGAGCAAAAACTGGAGTTAGTGAGGTGTAGCTGGGCTTTGGTCTTCCCCAGACAGGGCATAAAGTTATATGCTGATGACGATAGATGACGACTTAGACGGTGTTGTCCTTAAAGTTATCCAAAGAAAACAATCATAAGGCGACATGCAGGACTGCAATATACAAGCAGGGGGTAGGTAACGTATGTTTTATTGGTTAATTTATTGACCTACTTATTTATTTATTTGGGTATTTTGTATGTTTTTTACTTCAACTGCTGAGTATGTATACTGGTGTAAACTGCTGAATGTTGGGTTTTTTTACCGCTGTTTTTCTTCTTCCTCGTGGTCAGGGTCTATGCAAGCTTTTCACAAAAGTGCACAGGTTAACATATAAAAAATGCGATTCATCTTCTGCAGCACACACACACACACACACACACACACAGAGAAACCCTGGAAGAGGCAGACAAGTGTCCTAC
This sequence comes from Rapana venosa, assembly GCA_028751875.1. NCBI lineage: Eukaryota > Metazoa > Mollusca > Gastropoda > Neogastropoda > Muricidae > Rapana > Rapana venosa. Next base: position 51,905,269 of record CM054152.1, read on the forward strand.
TATACCCAGTAACAACATGGAAGCAATATAAAATCTCATCATCCTTCAGTTCCATCCATTTCCCAATTCTTGCTAAGCAGGAGAGTACCCGAGTCTGCATCATAAGCCAAGATTTGGTCAGAGAACAAGCTTCTTCTGTTCTTGCTGCTTACCTGAGGCTGCTTCTGCAGCCATCTTCATCCATTCTGGAGGCTCAAGGAAACAACATGAGGCATTCCCATCCAAGAGCAAGGATACTCCCTGTCATCAACAGAGAGACGTTAGAATAATGTCACTGTTTCCAACATGCTGACTGGATGTAGGAGTGAAAGACTAAGGTATCTGAACTTCCACAGCCTCACACAGGGTACTGCTGTTTGCAGTAAGAGAATGCAGTGGAATCCCACATGATTTCTATCTAGTTGGTGTGGGAAGCAGAAAACGGTACACAGGGTAGTCACAATACTCAGATCATCAGCCAAGCGTTTGGCTAGGACACAGCTTTGCACAGTTATTCATGGCTGAAATGGAACACACAGACTCCAGGTAGATTGTTGTTGTGTAATACCACTGAAACTGCTACATAACATCAATGGTTGGTTTCAACAGGTGTGGAATATTACTGAAACCAAAACACAGCATCAGTGGTTTCAGCAGCTGTATAATATCACTGAAACCATTACATCACATCAATGGTTTTCAACAGATTGGCCAGTTATCACCAGTACTTTGGTATCCACGTTTATTTGTGACTTCAAGTTTAAGGCTTCATTTCTTAGGGTGGTGGCGGTGGTGATTATCATCATTATTATTGTTGTTGCTATCAGTGAGGTATGGCTAGCTTGGCACATACACATCATCTATCCATGGTGACAATGTCGTTTCATGTGAAACCTGTACAGACGTCTCAGCCCTGCTCCTCAAGGTTGGTGGCAGGACTGTGACAGATGAAGGATGAATGACTGGAGTGACTGCCGATGTACATAATTGTTGTCTATGATCGTAGGGTTGTGGTGTGAGGCGTGTTACCTTTTGGTTCGTTCTTTTAAAATCACGACATAGGGGTGTGTTGGTGTATTTCATTCATTCTAGATTAACATCTGTTTAATTATTTATTGGATTGATCAGCGCATACCCACCTTATATATATTGTACCTACACTACCCATCCATCCATTTTAAATGTTGGCTTTTTTGTACTGTAGTGGGGGTTTGCCAAAATGTTTGAATTTGATGATTTGTCTCATAAAGTTTGGAGTAACATAGGTAATGAACACACACACATACAAACGCACGTCTATGAAATATCACAACACTAAACATAGAGTTTAGTGTGCAGATGTATATATAATATTTTACTTTTTCCCTTGGGGGGAGAAGAGGAACAGTAATGATCATCATGTGTGTAAATTCTTCAGTGCTGTTTGTAGTAAACACTAAAAGATCACACACACACACACACTCTCTCTTAACCGTCTAATATCACTTATCAGTGAAAGGACGTTAAACTGAAGAACTAACATACACACACACACACACACACACTGTACCATCTGCTTATTCAGTATCCTTGAAATAAAAGAATGGGATTTTTTGAAAAATTGAATCTGGAAACCAAAGTGTGTGTTTTTGACTTTTATCACACACACACACACACACACCATCGAAATACGTTCTCTCCTTACCTATTGTACCTGTGTACGTGGGCAGTCAGTCTTCCTGCAGCTGCCTAGCGTACAGATCTGCCCACCTCCGTCACAGCAGTCTATGGCGATACAACCATCACCATCAGTCTGTTGTCCTTCAGTACAGATAACAGCCAGAACATACAGGCTGGTTGTGGTTGTCGTATAGTCCCAGCAGAGCTGTCCGATCTAGGGGCTGTGGTAACGGCAAGTCGTCTCACTTTGGCGCCGGGTCACCCTAAAAATAGTAACAGTTCTTGAAACAAACTATGCCATGCAAACATGTGCATAATGTATAAACACACAGGTAGCATAATTATCATGATTTGATATATGACCCTCCACAGTGAAATGAGTGGCATTGCACCTGAACTAGAAGCCATTTTTAGGCGGGTTAGGGGTGGGGGATGTTGTTGGTTTTGATTGATTATAAAACTGTAAACTTGCTTTACCTTGAGCATAAGTATTAAGGCATAATTGTGTTTCCTTTTGCTTCTGAAAGCATGTTTAAACATAGTCAATTCCCTCCCCTGACCATTCATTACGAAGCAAATTCGTCTATTTCTTATTTTTTCACTTCCATGATGTCTGGCATTTTAATTTGTAATAACTTCTTATAGAAAATGTTCGATTTTTCATCTTTTTCTTCATTGAATAGCATTTTTTTTTAATTGCTTATCAGTAACATGCTAGCAATTAAAATTTAACGTCCAGTGCAATGCCACTCATTTCGAGGTGGATGGTCACATATTAAGATTTTCTCCCACTGTAAATACAACTCCTCTTTTTCTTCAACCCTGAAGCTTCTTTCTTTTTTTTATTTTTAGTTCTTCATAATTTTGTTCATAATTTCTAGATTAAAAAAATAAATAATTCAGGTAATATAATTGATGGCCTGGAAAAACTGCGCAAGTCAAATATGACTGTGTAAGACTTGCGCATTTTTTGCAAGGCAAGTAGTGTATTTATGTTCTACAGGTGTCTGTTCTGTTTAAAAAGCAGACTTTTAAAAAAAAATCATAAATCATGCTGTACATATTTATACGTGTATAAACTGCGTCGTTAAGTCGTTAGAACTCTGAAGCTGAGATGTGGTGTTGTTGTTGTTGTTGTTGATAGTGTTTGCATCAGTTATGTACAGAGGTTTATTATTGTGGATGATATCATCTGTGTACACTGCTTGTTTGGGATTTTTTTTTCTCCATAAGTTTGTACCATATTGTGATACATTATTGTCAGTAAACTATTTTAAAAACTGTTGGTTACTTCTTGACAGTGTGCGAGTAGGGGATGGGGGGGGGGGGGGAGGGGTATGAGTGTGTGTGTGTACGCGCATGCATGGGTGCACAAATACACTGTTCTGTATGTGTATATTTCTATGTCTAATTCCGTCTCACTGAAGTGATTTTATATAAAACTGAATGAATGGACATAGAAGTGATAAAGTCCCTACTTTCGGTATAATGTCTATATATAACTGAACTCTTTCTCTCTCTCTCACACACACACACACACACACAACAGAAAGGCACACACACACCACCACCACCACCACACCACACAAATGATATGAAATCATTTATTCAACATACAACATCCAACCTAAAAAAAATGACCCACCGACCAACCAGCCAACCAACCAACCAAGTAATCAACCAATCAACCATGAACGGCACAAAACCACACTAGTGCATGAGAAGCCATGGAACAATCAAAATGGACACAATGCTGACTCATTATGTATGAAAGAGCGTTCATACATACAACCCACACATACACACATACATACATACACACCACAGCACGTTAACATTCATAACAACCAGTCACGTATGATTAATTAAAACCATCAACTGCAACAGTAATCACTAAAACATCAAAAACAACAAACAAACAACAAAATGGCCTCAACATCTCAACAGTATCAATCAAAATCCAGAAGAGAAAAAAAAAAACCCCACTCATGTAAATACCCGACATTCATGTACAGAGCTGGCCAAATTTATTTTATAAAGCAAAAAAAAAAGAAGAAAGAAAGAAAAGAAAAGAAAAAGGTTGAGAGGAAAAGAGATTGGAGGGGAAGGGGAGGATATCTGACAATGAAAAAAAAAAGTCTTTATGATCTAAAACAGTTAAAAGAAAACTTTCTAACCCTCATTCCCCCACCCAATCCCTTTTTTTTCACATTCGATTTGCTCTCTGTCCCCCCCCCCACCATACACACTTCTCTAACTGCAGTATTTGTACTGACTGGTTCATGTCCTGTCCCCCACCCTAACACTGTCCTTGTATACTGCAGTGACCACACACTGGCTGTGAGTGTGATGCAGTGTCCACACCTAGGTCAGTCCACCTCCCCAATGCTCCCTCATCAAAGTCAGATGTGCTGGGCCTGACTTGTCAGGCGCTTTACGGCAGCACAACGTATTTTCGCTGATATTACAGACAATGGTTGCTGTCCGAGCGTTTGATGAAGAAGAAGATGGCTAACCCACGAGTGATTTGTCTAAACCCCTCTATCTGTAGTTCAATGCATGTGAGAAGAAAACGAAGAAAAAGAAGATGACTAACCCACGAGTGATCTGCCTAAACCCCTCTATCTGTAGTTCAATGCATGTGAGAAGAAAACGAAGAAAAAGAAGGTGGCTAACCCACGAGTGATCTGCCTAAACCCCTCTATCTGTAGTTCAATGCATGTGAGAAGAAAACGAAGAAAAAACCCTGGCAAAAGAAACAAAACCCAAAACAAACCAAAAAACAAAAATTATTTTTAAAAAATTGCTGCGAACTGTTCTAGAACATGACCACCTTGAACACTTTCAACACCAGAAAAAAAAATTTTAAAAAGTTTACAAGCTTTCCAAATCAACATCGTTGGTTGACAACAAAGTTATTGAATAAAATCACAACACAGAGTAAATTTTGATACTGTCGCATCAGTGTTTGACACAAAAAAACAACCAACCCTAATAAGAGCCACAACGCAGGATAATGTAATACTGTAACGATCAGAACAAAGTCATAAAAACCACAACGCAGAAATCTCAGATCAGCTTTTCAGCAGGAAAAACATAAAATGCACAATGCAGGAAAACACTGATATCCCAAATCCTCAAACTAGAAGAATAAATAAAGAAATAAATATATAAAAAATCCTTCAAAATGACATAAAAAATAATACAAAATAAACTACCATAAGATAATTTTTTTTTTTTTTTAAAACAATGAACCCCCCTCCCCCATAAAACCATACAGCAAAACAAATGTTAAAACGCAAAATATCGGTTTTCGATCCCCCAAAAGTATTGTCAACAGGCTAGATACATCATCTACTACACAAAACCTTTCCTTTCCTACCCATGACAAAAATTCACAGACTGCAGAAACTGTCGACACGACAGATCCGCTCTGTAACAATCCACAAACAATGGCAAGCTGACCTGAATCCAACCCCCTTCATTATCCCATGCCACAAAAAATACATCGTCAATTCAACAATCCCTTCAAATCAGAACATTAGGAGGGAAAAGATTCAAAACTGTGTAACTCATACGAAAAAAACCCTAAGTGGACAATGCTTAGCCCATGACAACTGAACACCAGTGGACAAGTCAGGTATATTATCTATCATCGAAAACGAATTCTCAAAACACACAAATCTTCACCCCCTGGTTCACACTTCCAATGTTCTGGATGATGATTGATGGGTAACTTTCACCACTGAACACACAGGACCACAGTTAATGATATGGAGAGAGAGACACACACAGACAGACAGACAGACAAGAGGCAGAGACAGAGAGAGAGAGAGGAACGCTATCCATAACAACAAAATCTAATGTACACTCCCATGACTGTATTCAAGATGGACAGGCAGACAGACAGGCAGGCAGGCAGACAGACAGACAGGCAGGCAGGCAGGCAGACAGACAGGCAGCAGGCAGGCAGGCAGACAGACAGACAAAGGATGACAGTAATTAAACCTCCTAACATAAGAAGTCTACTTCCACAGACAAATGCTCAAAACTCACGAGTCAATATTCATTACGACAAAACGTTATCCACATAGATATTTTTTAAAATGCAGTAAATGGTATAACGACTTTTAACAACGCAGTTTTCTAAAAAGCTATATATGAACAATATTGACAGATATATATACATTAGAAACAGAAGCAAGGGGAAAAAGGTGACATATATACAAGAGACAGACAGACAAAAAAGACAGATGAAGGAGACAGACAGACAGACAAATAGACAGACAGTCATAGATAGAGCTCAAGAATGAAGCAGGAAAAAGAACAAAGACACCAACAACAACAAAATTCAAAGACACAAAAAATCTAAACCATGCAACTATTCCTCACTTCTGTGACAGCAATGCATGAACAGTCTTTCTCACTGACCTTCCACTCACTCTGAACACGTCATATGGAGACCCTGACACAAACACTGACGCCACACCCCTACACTGACAAACAAAATTGAAAAAACCCAAACCCACCTCATCTTACATAATGCCGGGGCAAGACTGAAGCGCATACCTAACAGAGCACCCCGACACACAGTTTAAATCTATCACGATTCCATTTTCTTCCACATACATGCTTTGCCTGTGGTCCTTCTTTGTCGAACGCTCAGACAGCAACTCCTGAGGCCCTGACAAATGCTGCCGTGCGCTGAAGGCCCTCCAGGGGTCTGAAGAGTGTGTCCCTCATCGGCAGGTCAGTAGGCCAGACATCGACCCTCAGGGCGTGAGGTCCAAAGTTGGACAGTTCATTTCCTTCCTGCGTGGATCTTGTATAGTCATCTCAGCTAACATGGACAACATATTTCCACAGCAGCGCAAGAAATACTGCCCAGAAAAGCTGAGACACTGAGGCCTGTCTGTACTTCTGTATACCTAGTCTGGGGTAATAAAACTGAAGCGTGGACCTTATTGGAATGAACCGTGTTTTCAGCTTCTAAGTCAACCCGGCTATTGTCAGCACATCAATTCAGATGTACTTATCTGTTAACACTGTATAACCTACCTCTCCAGATCAAGGCAGATCCTATTTTCAAGAGGATTTTTACCCAGAATGTTATCAATGTGTGTCCAAACAGCTCTGATTACAAGTTCTATGGCATGGTACCAAAAAGAAAAAATTATATATATACATATATGTGGCACACATACACACACATGCTCGCACCACACACACATATGAATCCTAACCCTCATTTTCTTCCTCTCCTATTTTTCAGTTTTGATTACATGAAAACACACGCACACATTATATAACATTCTACTGCTTGTATACACTGATACTACACATCAACTGGAAAAATAAGACATACACACAGATTACCCCCACCCCCCCCCCCCCAAACCAACAGACACTGATGAATCATGGAATTGACAAATATGAAACAAAACAAAATTCCAAAACAGAACAGACACATTTCAAAAAACATAAAATTCCATGGCAGTGATACTCCCCATCAGAAAGATCCCAATCTTCATGCAGAAATATCCTATGACATTACCACACAATCCAATAATAATGATAACATATGGAATTTATATATAGTGCTATATCTTGTCAGAACAAATCAAAAGCGCTTGCATTCAGCCTATTCTTATAACACAACACAACACGACATATACTACCATCTCAAAATGACACAGCACAATACAAACACACAACTTACATCACGATAAGAGTATATAATGATACAATACAATGTAGCTCAAAATGATGTCGGAGGTTGCAAACTACAACAACACATACCAAAACACAACACACAATATCATACAGATGAACTAACACCACACTGAGCTACTGAAAGAAGAAAGGACATGAGTGATAACAGTTTGGACAAAACACATCATTCTGGAAAATACACATTATGGACATGAATGAACCATTTCACTACATTATCTTAACGACAAGGAATTTGCCATAACACACTTGTAACCCTTCAAAAACAAATACATAATCAGATCTGTAATAAATGGTCAGAAAAACATATGTGAACACATACACACACACACACACACACGCACAGACACACACAAGGTGGGGAGAAGGGGAGGCAATTGGTTCCATCTGCCCACTACATACTACACAAAACAAGAGTTACTCTGCATGGGACTGTTTTCTTGTCATCGAAATTTTCCTTCTACAAGCTACTGATGACAAAGGTCACCAAAAATTGATTACAACAATAGCAATAATAATAATAGTAGTAACAACCATGTAAATAAAAAAATTAATTAATAATAATAATAATAATAAATAAATAAAATTTTAAAATAAATTCATGATATTAATAATAATGTATGGAATTTATACAGCACTGAATCTTGTAAAGCAAAACAAATCAAAGCACTTAAATGATATAATCATATTTAATGACAATAATGATAATGAGGATGAAGATTATGCCAAAAATAATAATGATAATAATAAAATAATGATAATGCTGAAAATAAAAACAAAAATAATAATGATGATAACAACAACAACAGTAAGAAGAAGAAGAAGAATATGCACACAAAACTTCAAAGGAATCAAACTGAAGAAAGAAAGAAATAAACACAGTGTTCATCTTTCGAAAAAGAAAACAAAACTTATTCAAACTCTAAAAATAAAACTCCCCAAAATATACATCGCCATCTTTTCATCATCTTCGTCCCTGTACTAAAATATGCCACAAAAATCATAATTTATATCTATTCATCATTTTTCTTTTAAATCAAAGTCATTTTCTTCTTCTGTTAATTCTATATTTTTGAAATGCTATTAGTCACACAACTTGTCTGCAGTGCTGTGACACAGACTGCAGCACTTAAATAAAAAACCTTTTTTCCACTTCACAACTACTACTACCAAAAACTATAAAATAAAATAAATCTAAATTTAAAAAAAAAAGAAAGAAAGAAAGTCACATAGCTTTACTGTAAAGACTAGCATACTTTAAAGTAAGCTGTAAAAACTGGCATACTTTACAATAAGTTGTAAAGACTGCCATACTTTACAGTAAACTGTAAAGACTAGCATACTTTACAGTAAGTTGTAAAGACTGCCATACTTTACAGTAAGTTGTAAAGACTGGCATACTTTACAGTCAGCTGTAAAAACTGGCATACTTTACAGTAAGCTGTAAAGACTGGCATACTTTACAGTCAGCTGTAAAAACTGGCAAACTTAGACTGGCATACTTTACAGTCAGCTCTAATGACTGGCATACTTTACAGTAAACTGTGCCTATATTTAAAAAAGAATTTGGTGCTGTAACCAAGACTTCTACCAGCCAACATAATCATGAATACTAAGCAATACCCCTTCAGTACTAGGTGAATAAAATAATGTCATGTGGGCATATCAACGGATGTTCACACAACAAAAACATGGCAGATAATAGCAAATCATGGAGACACTGTATCGTTCCCAAACGGAACAACAATTATGCTGTAAATAATCTCACTGGCTGTGGTATAATCGCAGGGTTAGATTTTCACCAAGGAATCGTGTGAAATTCAAACTAATACAACCATTGTTTTATTCAACATATAAGAAGTGATATAACAGGCAATTGTTGAATCAGGAATTGGGTTGTTCTATGGAGTATTATTCAAATAGATGGCAAGCAGCTCTGTGTTTACAAAATAACAAATAAATAAAAGACAAATACAAAATAGCAAATAAAACAATCTAACAAGCAAAATTGTGTGTCTTTTCATTCCTCTGCTAGAGCTCCGAAATTAACAAATTACAAGATTTTGCGTATACGACTGTTTTTCCCCCCCACAACGAAGGTAGCTGCATTCCGACTTCAGGGAAATAACAAGCAAATAAACATTGGACAATTCCTATTTCATCCCCCACATCCAAAATTTTAAGAAGACCTTTATAAAAACAAAACAAAAAACCCATAATGCAAGAAAATGTTTAGAGCATATAATACCTCCCACCCCTCAAAAAAACCCCAAACATTTACTAGTTTGTCCTTCTAACTTAACGAAGCAAACAATCCACTTTGGCTTCAGTACAGTCCCCCAGTTCACCCAGCTGTAAATGGGTACCTACACTCTTTAGAGTCAGGGAAGGTAAAAGCAGTGAGGGAGAGATGGGCGCCGCCCTCAATATGCTGGCCGCTAGAGAAGCTGAGGTCTCTGACGCCTCGCTCCCCTACGACCACATAGGTTATGGGACACCGTTACCACCTTTTTACCTTTCTCACCCACTTGCGTATTCATGTTGTTGTTCTGGATTTTTTAAAACCCATCTTGTATTTTTCAGAGAAAACCATAGATGTAGCCAAAACTGGCCATAAGCTTTGTGGTGGGATACAAAACTGACACTCTGTACCAGTCACTTGGCTTTTTTTTTTTTTAAAAAGGGGGGAGTAGGTTACTTGCCCATATTTGTTGTAAAAGTCTGTCAACAACACACACACGGATCCATTATTGTTATAAAAACAAACGGGGAAAAATATTCACAGTGTAATAGACTTAGGATGATAACACATGCTATCTATCATTGATATAGACACATGTCAGCTTTTTCATTTGTTTCCCTATTGGAAAGTAAATATATGCACTTTCAGCAAATTAAAAGACCACAAAATAAAAGATTTTCAATATCATACACGCTTCCAATGCAAGCACACGCATGCATGCACATATACACACACACATTCTCACAAGCAAAAAGAAGAAGAAGAAGAAGTAGAAGAAGAAGAATTTGACACAAATGGATGAAGCAGCTCTGCTTGTTCTCAGAGGTATCCACACACAAAATCATACTGCACTGTACCTTCAACTTCAAACACTCTCACATTCTTTCATTACCCTCCCCCCACCCCTCAAAAAAAAGAAGAAAAAAACCCACTTCAAAAGAGAATAACAACAAAAACATTGAACCCCAATACCCTCTACATACACCACAGCCAACCATCAACATTGATTTGTTACTTACTATCTACTGAAACAAAGCCAAAGCACTTTTCTACGACACACGGCTGTTTGATCTTCAAACTGTAAACTGGGGGAGAGGGGCGGGGAGAAAACAGAGTAGCTCTCCCTTCTCTCGTTCCCCTTCTCGCCGCAACGCCAGCAAATCATGAATAAAACAGATTCTATGTGCAATAACGGAAAATACTAGCTGACATTTCTCTGGATAATTAAAAGAGATTCTATATGCAAAAACTGAAAATACTGGTTAACATTTATCTGGATTTTGTTCCATTACTCTTGGTTAACACTTATCTGGATTTTGTTCCATTACTCTTATCTGTTTTCATATCCATTAGTATGTCCATATGACGTTTATAATTTGCCCCTTTGACTGATGGGCTTGTGGCTGTTGTCAAAGAAAATTCTCCCCCGTGGGGATGCTGGGGCCTGTCAGTATAAACAGCATCCCCACCTTCTGGAAATTCTGTGCCAGGAATTCCCTCTTTTCTATCCCTCTCTTTGTTTCTGCCTTGTTCCTTTTCTTCCTGTCACCTCCTTCTCGTCTTTTTTCTGCCTTCTTGGTCCATTCTCCTGCCTTTTTCCCCAGAAAGACTTAAAAGATTTTCTCTCCCATGCTGAAGTTGGATGTAATGGGCCTTACCTGTCAGGCGCTTAACGGCAGCGCAACGCATTTTCGCTCATGTGACAGATAACAACAGTTGCTGTTTGAGCATTCGAAGAAGAAGAAATAAAAATGTTTCATCCGTCCTTACTATCGCCCTCCCGCAACAAATATCTGATTTACATGTATATAGGATTCTATTTTGTTTCTTTTAAAGAAAAACAACAACAAATGATGGAACAACCTTCTTTCTTGTCACAGCACTTGATACAAGCTAGATAATATATAGATAGATACCTCACTAACTAAATGAGTAATAACTAACTGTATTAACAACAACGACCACCCAGCCAAAAGCAAGATGGGTACCTATACAACCACCCCAATAAACTGAAAACCTTACAGCAGCAGAGAGAAAGAGAGTTCATTTCTGGAGGAAGCAAAACAGACATGTTGATTTGTAGAAACTTGAAGAAATTTGTTGAAGATTAGGGTAAAAGAAGCAACAACATCACTTTGAGTTGAAAAGGGAAATGTCGAGACAACTTTATTAACCAATATTATGCCCACACACACACACAATGGCAAAACATATTATGCAAAGATCTGTTCAACGTCTTCCATAAAGAAAAGCAGTGAACACGATTTGTGGTCTTAGTTTCATTTGCAGGCTGAGTATTCTTGTGTTTTTTTGTTGTTGGGTTGGTTTCTTCTTCAACGAGATGAAGCCATGTTTATCATTATAGCATTCAGGACAATTTGGCAGACCTGGGGGGGGGAGGGGGAAACACCCACAAAAATTGATAATCCACTGCTGTAGTTTTTGTTGCTGATTTTTAAAAAATATATAATGACAGCATCAGAGTATGCAAGAATATTCCATTTTGTTTTCTGTTTTATTTTACTTAAGTTTTTTTTTTTTTAATCAATGGTTTTTGTTGATACTTTGATACACAATGTGTGTGTGTGCGTGCATGCATGTATGTGCACGCATGCGCAAGTGCTTCTACATCTATCCATCTCCCTCTATTTCAAACCATATTAGCAAGCAAATTCCAAACAATTCACACTTAATCTGACATTTTCATTAACAAACACACCACACAACCCCCCCCCACCCCAAAATGTAAAAAGTGTCACATTGGATCACAAAAGGCCTATGTTTTGTCACTACTTTGGAAAAAACAAAAAAAAGACAGAAAAAAAGTGGTATATTAGTCCCAGTTGTGGCAAAGAGAGATGGTCAGCAGCAGAGAAGAAGACAACCACAGTAGCAGCGTATCATGATACGAATCAACAGCCAGACAGCCAGCACAAGGCCCACACTCTCTCCTCCCAGTCTCAACTTCGCATCAGAACACTGGTGTTCCCCACTTCTTCTTTTTACAGGGAGAAAAAAGAATACAGTTGGAAAATCTGTTTAAATGTATAAACATGTTGAAACTTTCCTGTCATAAAACTGACAAAGATTTCATTCATTACTGGAACATTCCGTCGATCGGCGCTGACAAAAGAGATATTACTACACGCGAGTTACCACACAACAAGCTGTGCTAACTGACACCCTAGCAAACATACACACTTGAAACATATCATGTGCAACTCCCCCCCCCCCCCCCCCCCCCCCCCCCACACACACACACAGAGCAAACATGCATACGAACGTATATGCGAGCACACACATGCACACAGGGAGAAAACACTGAATCTGTCCTATCAGAAGCAAACGATCCAGGACTTCAAAATGAAGCAAGTAGACAAATGAAAACCCCACAAGATAGACCGCTAGGCAACCTTCTGCACCGTGCCATGCCATGCCATGCCACACAGCTTTTGCCTCCACACCAATGCCTCACCTCGTATCATGTGGCTAGTCTGACATATGCATGGTATCAGCTTAGCACAATCCTGGCATGTGCCTCATCTGAGTAGGATCATTAGCATGATCCTGGCATGTCCCTCATCTGAGTAGGATCATCGGCATGATCCTGGCATGTCCCTCATCTGAGTAGGATCATGAGCATGATCCTGGCATGTCCCTCATCTGAGTAGGATCATTAGCATGATCCTGGCATGTCCCTCATCTGAGTAGGATCATGAGCACGATCCTGGCATGTCCCTCATCTGAGTAGGATCATGAGCACGATCCTGGCATGTCCCTCATCTGAGTAGGATCATTAGCATGTCCCTCATCTGAGTAGGATCATTAGCATGATCCTGAGCATGTCCCTCATCTGAGTAGGATCATGAGCATGATCCTGGCATGTCCCTCATCTGAGTAGGATCATTAGCATGTCCCTCATCTGAGTAGGATCATTAGCATGATCCTGGCATGTCCCTCATCTGAGTAGGATCATTAGCATGATCCTGGCATGTCCCTCATCTGAGTAGGATCATCAGCATGTCCCTCATCTGAGTAGGATCATTAGCATGTCCCTCATCTGAGTAGGATCATCAGCATGTCCCTCATCTGAGTAGGATTATTAGCATGATCCTGGCATGTCCCTCATCTGAGTAGGATCATCCGCATGCCTCATCGGTATCATACACCCACTGAGTAGGATCATCAGCATGTCCCTCATCTGAGTAGGATCATTAGCATGTCCCTCATCTGAGTAGGATCATTAGCATGTCCCTCATCTGAGTAGGATTATTAGCATGATCCTAGCATATCCCTCATGTGAGTAGGATAGCATGATCCTAATGCGTTACATCAGCAGGATTAGCATGACTGCAAATATCTCAGCAGGATTGGAATGAACGATCATGTAGGCATCAGTTCAACAGGATTTTCCTGATTCTAATGTTGTTTATCTCAGCAGGATAGGTGTGGTCTTAAGGGTTAATCTCAGCAGAGTCACTCTGACTTTGAGCCTAATGCATTTCATCTCAACTAAATCACCATAATCTGCACGTGTTATCTCAGAGGAATTAGAATGCTCAAAATGTGGGGGGGGAGGAGGGGGGTTCAGTGAGGTTAGAACTGACTGACTATTTGAGCAAGATTTGCATGATCCTGCTGTCTTTATCTTGCAAGAACTAGTACAATTCTACCGTCTACTCTCATTTCACAAGGATTAGCATAGTGCCCTAGTGTCTAATCTCAGAGAAAGATTAGCACAATCCTGAATTTATCACCTCAGGATTAGCATGATTTTAATGTCTATCATTTCAGCAGGACTAAAATGGATGTGGCTTTTTAACACTTTTTTAAAAAACCATTTACACTTTGATAGAACCACCAAAAACTATCCCACTCCCCACCTTCACCACCACAATTTTCCCTTTGAAAATGTCAACATACAACACTTAAAACAAAAAACCTAACCCCAAACAAAAACCAGAACTCACAAATGAAAAAAAAGCACAGGTTATTTTTTTTCTCTCGACAATCAGATTTCTGATGATGAACTAAAAACTGAATGAATGAATGATTTAAAAATCAATGTTACACAATTTGTACCTTTGGTTCAGTTAGCGAAATCCTTTTACAGATTCTCTCCCTTGGCATATCTCTCTCTCTCTTTCTCTCTCTCTCTCTCTCCCCATCTTTCTCTCTCACACACACACACACACATCATACTACATTTGCTCGTTCCCTCTCTGACCTACATGCATGCATGTTGGCTCTCACAGGCACACGCATTTACCCCACCCACAAGTATACCCACACACAATGATGTCTCAAATCTCATACACAAACTATGCTTCTAACCATCACCACTTCTGCGTTGCATACTGTAAGTCTCTCTCTCTCTCTCACACGCAAACACAATCAAATATTACACATGAACTTTGAACGACAAGCGAACAATAACTCAAACGAAACACATATGAACCCTGGGTCACACGAATCCGGCCAGTATAACACTATTCAGCCATACAGTATTAACACACATGGACCAATAACCCTGCACAAAGTTGTTTCGAGTATAGTCAGGAAATCACAGCAGAATGCGAGCCACATCTGTTCCACATGTGTGCCTGCACCGAGACATGAATTCTGCTGCTATGTCACTGACATCCTCTTGAAATATTCTTTCTGCAGGAGGCACCCTGTATGGGTTAGGGGGTTTTCTGTTCGTTTTCCCTTTTGTTTCTCTATGCAGTGAATCAGGGACGAGATAGCTCAGTGGTCAGACCACTCGCTTTCCCCAAGCTAAGGTTAAGCAGCATTGAGCGTGGTTACCAAGTGTACATTAGCCAAGTACAGTCTCCCAGTTCACCCAGCAGCGAGGGAGAGGAGATGGGCGCCACCCTCAATATGCTGGCCCCTACAGAAGCTGAGGTCTCTGACGCCTCGTTCCCCTACAACCTTATAGGTTATGGGACACCTTTACCTTCAATATTCAGTGAACCAAAATCTGGAACTGAAAACTGATAACTGACAGATTGTATACAAGTGTACAAGTGGTGCTAGATGCCTATTCTTGTCACTCACTACTTACTACTACTACTATTACTACTACAGTTCCAGCATAGCTTAGATATATATGTGTCAGATTTACCCTGTCGCTCACTGAATACTGTTTCAATATTCTTTTACAGCAAAGATCTATCAGTATCACACACACACATGCATCAAGTCACCATCTGAGAACCCACCCCCACCCCCACACATACACACCCAGGATTGACAAACGCATGGAAACAAGTTACAATTACATAATAACAACTATCCATCATATGTAATGGAACAGTCCTTGGTTGTTTTTTTTATACAACTATTGTTCAAAAACACAGACATTGTGTTATTGGCTTTTGTTCCCCTGCTAGTTACTTTACTGGCTTAGTGTTTGCCTCCAGACTATTTCTCAGCCAATTTTCAGGGAAACTGGGAGGAGTGATGGATTAGTTGGTGATCATCTTTCTGAGAAATTGCTGTGCTGTGCCTAACCCCGAGTTAATTCACATGACCACTGCTTTGGCAAACAAATTCTGATTAAAGCTGACCCACGTTATTCTTTTCTGTCTTCAGCTTTTGACACAGGTTTACCACCCTACAGTTCACAGCGCTAAGTCTTCATAACCTGCTGATGGATCCCTTCTGGAAAAACAAACAAAAATCATTCTTCAAGAAAATTCCACCAGTTTTTTTTCTATTTTTTCAACGTTGTTGGGGTGGGTTTTTTTGGTTTTGATTCTTTGGCTAGAGCGCTGAGGTTGTCCAGAGGTTAGATTTTTGTATATACGACTGTTTTTACCCACCATGAAGGTAGCCACATACCCACTTCGGGGATTCGGTTTTATAAATAACCCCACCAACCAGAACAGACTCTAACTGTGGACATTCTGGGTCTGGTAACAAACTAAGAAAACACAACAACAGCAACATCATCAACAACAATAACAACAACAACAAAAGCTGCAAGAAACGAATTCTCAGAGCTTAAAACCCTAGTGTGATGCTCTAGGGCTCTGCGACAGACAGAACAGTCTGTACTGAAACACTGACCACAGCAGCTTGCCTTCATGTCAGTCAGCTATCTGGGAGAGTCCAACAACGCAGCAAGGACAGACCCGTTCAATACAGACATTGGCTGGGAAAACAATTTTAAACAGTATCTGGGGAAAAACAATTTCTACACAAACACTGTCACCTGGAGGAAAAAAGTCTCTCAGATTCCGTGTCCAGATAAGTTTCTGCCGTGCTGAAGTGAACACTCAGCTTGCTGAAGTCTCGGAGGGGGCATGGATGGTGGTCGCTATCATCATCAGTCAGCATGGTACTAGCAGCAAGTCTTTGGTTCGGTCACACCCTGCTCCCACAGGCGCACCAGTTTGCTGGATGCAGCAAGACTGCTGTCTACAGCGCTACAGATGATTACACACCTCCACACTAGTTTCTTACGGCAGATACAGACAGCACTACCAAAATAAATAAATCAATCCTTGATATAAACAGACATGAAAAGACCATGTTGGAGAGAAAGAGGGAGAGATACTGACTGACGGAGGCTGAAAGAAAGATAGACAGTAAGAGAGAAAGAGTGAGAGATATTTTTAAAATTTTATTCTTTTATATCGAGGATAATGGAATAAGCACTTATGTGCTTTTTTTTACATCCAGTCTCCGTGTGTATGCAGTTTTGTAAATTATCTGTTCCCATGGACACACAATGGCCAGAGATACTGACAGAGAGAGGCCATAAGAAAGAGAGAAACAGAGAAGAACAGACAGTACAAGAGAAAGAGCGAGACAGATATATATACAGACAGCAGGAGGCTGCAAGTGTAAGAGAAACACAGACAGACTGGAAAGAAATGTTACATAAACAGAGGGGGCAAAAGGCATTGCAAGATTGCGAGGTTGAGAATCACGAGAATGTGGTTAAGTTACACTCTCAAATCAGTGGACAGGCAAATCCTAATATATGCATTTCAACAACAAAACTAAAACAAACAAAACAATCAACAATAAAACAAAATCAAAAACATGAAAAAAAAATCTTTCTATATGAGAAAAACTTCTTTTGTGTGAATTGGACAGAATACGATTAGAAACAACAGCCCCTTCAGGGAAAAAAAAACCCTCTTCAGTTGTTGAAAAAAGTAAAAATTCAGGCAGCATGATATTCTTCAAATTTCTCCTCCCTTCAGTCTTCTTTCCCCATAATCAATAAATAGACAAATAAATGAATAAAGTAATGTTGCATTTTTTAAATGCACCGAACATCTGCATTCATGTCAGTGTATGACTGAGAGACCTGCTGATTCTGACTTTGAGATTTCATGTAACAGTACAGAGCAACAGTCAGATCTCCCTATGACTCCTCTGTGTGTGTGTGTGTGTGTGTGTGTGTGTGTGTGTGTGTGTGTGTGTGTTTGTGTGTGTGTGTGTGTGTGTGTGTATCTGTGTCTCTGTGTGGGTGCATGCATGCATGTATGCATGTTTTCAGTTGAAAGTATATCTTATCAAGTTTCAAATACATCACTTGAAGACCGTACTCTAAAAACAACAAAAACAAAATTAACAACAAAATAAACCAAGAATAGGGAAGAAAAAAAACGCCGACAAAGAACCTGAAGACACGGTACAGGTCTCCAATACAGTGTATATCCAGGACACAGGCAGAACAACCCCTGACAAAATGAACACTTTCAATTCTAATTGAACACTTTCAATTCTCCCTTCCCCAATCATCACTCTGTGACTGCCAAAAATCTCTCTACTTTTTTTTCTTTAACAAGACTTGAAACTATATGCCAAACTGTCAGTAAAATCTCTCGACTTTTTTTTCTTTAACAAGACTTGAAACTATATGCCAAACTGTCCATAAAATCTCTCTACTTTTTCTTTAACACGACTTGAAACTATATCCCAACTGTCAGTAAAATCTCTACTTTTTCTTTAACACGACTTGAAACTATATGCCAACTGTCAGTAAAATCTCTACTTTTTCTTTAACACGACTTGAAACTATATGCCAACTGTCAGTAAAATCTCTCGACTTTTTTTCTTTAACAAGACTTGAAACTATATGCCAACTGTCAGTAAAATCTCTTAACTTTTTCTGTTTAACAATGACCTCAAACTTATCTTTCCTTTTTGTTTTCTACTGCATACAGAATAAAAAGAAATATTTTTTAAAATCCCTACCACAGCTCCCTCCCCTTCCCCCATGTTTGGTGGTTGTTACTGTTTTACAAATTGCATACTGACATGACGAAGTATCCCTGTGCTGTGTCTGCTATTGTGACTGAAGGCCGAGTGAGTGTAGCAGCCATGGTGAACCCCACAGCAGACAGGGAGGGAGGGGGGGGGGAGGAGGGTGTTGGGGATCCCGCACGTGTGGAATGCTCTGCCCTTCCTCCCTCACTGCTCCTTCTTCTCCTCAGGCTTGGTGTCCATGGGGGAGGTGTCCAGTCGCTGCTTCTTGTCAAACACGGACTTGGGCTCTGCTGCCAGCGCCTGAAACACGCCAGTCACACACACCTCCACATCATCACGATGCTCTGCCTTACTTATCAGCTCACCACACCACCAGCAAGAGCAGTAACAGGACGTCGTAGTCAAGTGATAAAGACTGTTCGAGACGTCAATCCCACGGGTCCATGAAGTCGTGGGTTCGGTTCTCAGCGGCGCCTGGTGAATTAACTCTCCTACTACCGTCGGTGGGTTGACCCGCCCTCTTACTACTTGATCCGTGAAGCCGCGGGCGGGTGTGCCCGCCGAATACCTGGGGACACCCAGTGTCTCCCTTTGCGCTACTTATATACCATGGTCTCACACCCGTTATCGCTTTAGACATGGCAGTGAGCTCCCAGATAGTGTAGCTGCCGCCATTTGCAATTTTCGCTTCAGTTGATCGATTTTGGTGCCGATTTTTTCGATTTTACGGCGATGTCATCGAGTAACAATTTTTGGAGGGAGCTGCATCAATATGGCGACTGCTTCAACGAACTTTTTGGAGGATTTTCTGTGAAAATAATGGCAGAATCTGAACTTATGTGGACTGAAATGGACTTAGAAGCTGAACAGAGGATTCAAGAGTTGCAGAGTGGAATCGATGTGCTGTGTTTATTGGTGATTCGAGTGATCAAGATGACTATGACAGTCGTGTAAACAACGATCCTGCCGAGGGGGGCATATGACTGTGACTGGCTTAAAATGAAAGAATTTCGTGAAAATTGTGGCTCCAGAAACTTGCAAAATGATGCTAGTGACTCGTGGGTAGTATGATGGGTTTTTTTCTTCTGTTTTTCACTGACGAAGTGCAAAATAAAATTGGAACAACCGTGACCTGATTTCAATGGCTGTTTGTTCGTCAGCCTGTATGCTTGTTTGTGAGTGTGATTGCATGTTATTCTAATATTATCTGAACATTATTACTTATTTTGTATGTTTGATTTTATTTCACTTCATCTTTACAATTCTTTACCTCTTGAAATAGTCATATTTTTTAAATTATTGCATAACCACCCTAGCCAACAACAACCGCAACATCATCACCATCGGCATTCCACAACAACAAGTCACACAAGCGTCAAACGAAGAAATATTGAATTTTTATTCACAACTTAACAAGTACAGAAAGTTTCATGTAGATCTGTCTTTATTTCGATTTTTTATTATTTTTTAAAGTCAGTAGGTGTGAAACTGAAAGACACTGCAGAAAATACTTGGTATACAGTGGTAAGTAAGAGAAACGGAACGCGGTAGTAGAAGAGTTAAGGGTGTGGGGGATTTTTACAATATCCAAAGTCAACTTCAAGTGCAGACTTGCCAGTGCCTTAATTCCCTCGATATATACACATGCAGAAGATCAAATATGCACGAGATTCTGTCATTCATGTCCATGTTTGGAGGGCTATGAAAACACAAACATACCCAGCATGCATCCCTTAAGTCAGAATGTGGCTACCTTCATGGTGGGCAAAAACGGTCGCATATGTAGTATCTCACCATTGGTGAACCTTCGCGCTCTAGCTGAGTAATGAAATTAAAACAACAACAACAAAAATCTCAATGCAAAGAACGCCCTCTGCTACTACCCACAATGACAACATGAGTATAATGGCCTCAAAAAAGAGAAAACTGAAAAAGATATTTTCTTTACCTTAAATTTCGTTTTAAAAATTAATAGCAACTGCAACACACTACAAGTACAACAATAAGAACTATAACAATACTAACAATAATTCACCATGTTTTAACATATTGACACACTGTACAAAAACTGAGAATCAGATGATGACTAACTGAGATTCAGATGACGACTAGATCATAAGTGCTGGTCTGGATATATATTTTTATTTAGTGAGACAACAAACACAATCAACACAACACAATGCACTATAAAGACAAAACAAGTCAACACACTACAACACAACACAACACAAAACAACAGAAGCCAATCCACACATCACAATGAAATATTTGAAGAAAGATACAGCAGCCTGATGTTTCCACACAGCCTGACTGACCTGAAGGTAGATGATGATGCGACAGGTGAGGAGGAGGGCAAAGACGATGCTGGGACTCATCTTCTCCAGGCCCTCGTCCAGAGAGTAGTGTGCATAGATGTCGTTCAGCATGATCCCCAGCAGCGCCACGTTCGACATCTCCTTCAGCGCCCCTGCAATACGGCCAAGGCACCGGTAAGTAACTACCGCAGACAGGGACAACTTCCACTCGAACACAGTGATATATATGCTGGAAATAGTACTGGCAGTGATGTGCTTTATTTCTTCTTTTTTTTATTTTATTCTTTTATATCAAGGATAATGGAATAAGCACTTGTGTGTTTTTTACATCCTGTCCCCGTGAGTATGCGCTTTTGTAAATTTTATTATCTGTTCCCACAGGCACACAATGGCCTACTCTTACGAACAGCGGAACAGGATTTAACGTGTGCGCAAGATGTTCTGCGTGCGTTCGCTCACACACGGGGCCTCGGTTTATAGTCTCATCTGAAGGACTTTTGGGGAGAGTGGAGTCTGCACTGATGTTAACCCCAGGGGAAAATGTCCCCTCCCTTGAACGGGAATCAAACCCAGGTTGTCAGATTGCGAGCGCAAAGTTCTAACCACTACGCTATCCCGTCCCTGTCCTGGCTTCCATATGGGAGAACACTGGCCTAAGTTTCTGTAGAGAAATGACTGTGGGTTTGTTTTGGGTTTTTTTAAAAATCTCCTATAACACAGAATACAGCATTCTACTTGACGTGGGAGAACAGCCCAAGTGTCTGCAGAGAAATGGGTTTTATTTCCTACAAGTACAACATAGAATGCAGCGTTCTACTCAATGAAAGAAACTTATAATAATTTCCAAAAAAGTTAATTATGAGTTCTAATCTTTTTTTTTTTTTAGAGCTTAGAAGAAAGAATTCAACTCCTACAGGTAAACTTCAACATTTCACTTTCAGTTTCAGATACAAATGGGTGTTTTCTGACTTTGTTTTACGTTTGCTTGTTTGTTTACTTTTGTTTTCTTTGTTTTTATTCTAATTCTTTAGTTTAAATGAAGTCCTTTGGATGAGATTGTTAAACCAAGAATCCATAAGCGAACACACACAGAACATCTTCTGCACACATTAAAACCTGCTCTGCTTTTCAGAAGAATAGGCTGGCCATTGTGTGCCAGTGAGAATTGATGACAAAATTGACATAACTGCATACACATGGGGACTGGATGTAAAAAAAAAAACATTAAAAAAACCAACAACACATAAGTGCTTATTCCATTATCCTCGAAATAAAAGAATAAAATCACTTAACTTATCTCATAGTCCAGGAGACCGTAGGGGCACCACTGAAGATTTTGCAGCCAAGAATAAAATAAAATAAATACAAAAAAATTGACTGACCAGCCAGCTCCTTCACTTACCCGGCACAAAGGCCAGAATAGCGCCACAGACCACTTCTGCTGTGCCCACGGCTTTTCTGTAGGTATGGGGGTTGGGCTTCCATCCTGTCTGCTTCACCAGTGGGAACACTTTGGACTTTCGTATAAAAGTTTTTCTCTACAAACAAACAAACCAACAAACAACATTCAGATTTAAGCTTTGCAAACCAACCAACTCCAGGCAATGAGGCATGCATCGGGTCAAATACTGAACACAAATTTTTATATTTTATCTTTCATTGGAAGAATAATAGCTAATCGGTAATCCCAAATTCATGAAGTCATACACTTTTTTTTTTTAAACCCAAATGTTTTATAAAACTTGAAAGATGAAAAGGAACTTTAGGCAAAAAGAGAAAAGGAAGGGGATCTTTGAGCTGGTAAGGAGGGACAGGAAGGTGGGGTATGAAGCCTTGAAGGTGGAACACTCTGAATAGGAAGGTGGGAGGAGGGACAGGAAGGTGGGGTAAGGAAGGGGACATAGGGCAGAGAGTAAAGACAGGAGACAGGATGCTTTGAACAGCTAACACTGTAGTCTCCAGCACCAATTGATGCATCCATATAATAGATTAGAAAAGAAAATGTTGAAGGTTCGAACTTCAATTCCCATCTGAAGCTGCCATTTTTGCCTATTAACAAGACCATGAATGGCGGTTTGGGTGCTAGTTTTTCTCAGATGAGACTATATAAAGTATATTATATAACTAAGGTCCTGTTTGCAACATGTATTATTTTAGTGCATGTAAAACTAAAAGGGAACCCATGGCAACAACTGAACAAGAATGTTGTCACAGGCCAAATTATGTTAAGTCATTCTCAGTCTCACTGAGACTGCAGAACTTCAGGAAACTTCTTTTTTTTTTTTAAAGGGGGGAAGGGGGATTTCACAAGGGGCAGTCACTCTCCCTGGGGATTGCAGCCCAAATTTCACGCAGAGAAATCTGCAGGGAACCAAAATGAACATAATGATCAATATAAAAGACAATTAACATTACAATACTGAGCAGCAAAATAGAACTGAATATATATCTGAATTTCAAAGTCTTCCACAAAGGACTGCACATTGGACAGTGTACATGTATACAGGTATGTTTAACAATGTACTTATGATTAATGATTATGTAGACAGTGTCTGATGTTTCTGCCTCAACTGTCTTGTTAATCTTCCAATGGGAACATAATCAGATAATGCTTCCCTGCTGCTCATGGTTTATACCAATAGTATGCATGCACTAATTCATACAATTTTGCATGCTGGGTATGCAGTTCAAGTCATGAATAATATCTGGCCAACTCACCCACAAGTAATGCAGTTTAATTTTATATAATTATTTCACTAAGGTGATGTAAGATTTTAATTTTTATGCATACATGACACACTTCAGACTTGTTTCTCTCAGTTTGTAGAACTTTCAAAGCCAACAAAGGATTTTGCATAGGAATGGAATGAGTTCTGACCAATAAGTAAATTCCTGGGGACAATCCCCTCAAATGGTATGGATGCTTCAGTGCCGACTCAAAGTCAAAATCTTATGGCTTGTGCTGTGGTGACCGAGTCTGTTGTGTGGAACTGGACTGTGTTCATTAAAAAAACAAACAACAAAACTTCATTAGATTATTCTGATCTTCATTTTCCTCACCTTTCCACTGTGTTACAATCAATATTCTGGAACTTCACATCAAACAAGATCTACTGATCCACAGTATTTTGATTTCCCAATGTTATTAAGATATGATCTTCAAATACAACTCTATAGAACCTTGTATTTTGTAAGCTTGCATTCTGGATGTCTTGTCTGGTTGTCATGCTGCTGAAGAGGCACATATCTTGATGCTTCTCTTTAGAACATTGCAATCGTATGGGCATTTACA
The DNA here is from genome assembly GCA_028751875.1 of Rapana venosa. Lineage (NCBI taxonomy): Eukaryota > Metazoa > Mollusca > Gastropoda > Neogastropoda > Muricidae > Rapana > Rapana venosa. Next base: position 51,929,717 of record CM054152.1, read on the forward strand.
CTGTATTGTACAAGTACCTCAACTGAAGTGTAGTATTCTATTTTTGGTATCTAGAGTGCAAATTCATCAATCATTCTGGAATCACATTTCTGCTTCATTATCTGTATATTTTCACCTACTCTTTCTTTTAGCTGTGGCATTCCTTAACTCAATGAGCTCTAACATCTTTTCTTCTAAAAACATAGCTCTTTTACAGGTAAGATCGCTCAAACTAAATCGGCGATTTGCTATTTGACAAATGCTGTACGTAGCGTCTCTCTAGCGGCTAGAAGCTACACATTTCGTATGGCCTAAGCTAGGCTAGGCCTACGTCACTACAGAAACAAACTGCAGATGCGACGATCAGATCACGCCTTTGAAAACATACTCACCATTTCTTTGTAAATATCCGAATTAACAGATGGGGTTAATTTTATAGTTCCCACAAATACAAAGAACAATCCCAATGTTAACGCTAAAATTCGCAAAACGATCGAAGCCATTGTTCGATTCTTGCGTAGAGTCGCTGCTCTCCCCTTTTTCAAGCCGACAAAATTACTTGAAGCAAGACTGTCAAGCGTTGCAGACAAACGTTTTGAGAACAAGTCCATTCAAAAATAAATTTCGGTTTTGTTTTGGTTTGCTTGTTCTTTCGTTCGTTTGTTTGCAAGCCTTTGCTTTGATCGATTGTTTGTTTGGTTGGTTGGATTGTTTGTCTAACCACTGTTTGCTTTTTATTTTAAATAAGCACCAAGTTTCTGGAACAGCAACATGGAACAATTCCGAACGCTATGAGAGCATAATAATAACAGCAAAAAGTAACAACACTAACAACAGTATCGTGTACATGTAAATGCGCGCGCGCGCGCGCACACACACATTGTTCATTACTTGCCAAAACTGTCTTTCTGGAAATGGTTTAGATATCCCATGGGGGTTATACTATTATTTATAGTTTACTGGATATGGTTTTACTGAAATCAATAAAATACTGAATATTTACAAATGAGACAAATTATTGGAGTCTTGTTTTGCAAAGAAAAGTCTCCTTAGTGTTCTGCATCTTTTCTTCTGTTTTTCTGTCTATCTCTATTCAGTTTTTTTTTTCCTTGTTAATGGACATTAGTAATGTATGTATCATTGTGTGTATATGTCTGCACCAGTGAGAGAGAACTTAAGATTTACATTGTGTACAGAGTGCTTGAATTCACTAATGAGTACACGTATATTATCTTGTGCATGCATGTTTATTTCTGACAGGAATTTGAACACATTTGAATGTGTCAGAGTTGTTCGAGTATATTTGATGAACTGAATCACTGATTTGAATACAAGGAGGGGGGAGGGGGGGGGGGGGAGAGATAAGTACAAATAAAGGTATAACTATACAGATATTTGAGATCTTGCACGCATACTCTACACTTGTAAACACACAGTCAATCAAGAATGGAACTCTGAACAAAGACCTTGGTCAAGTGTTTAATTCATCGTCTTCTCATTTTTTGCACTCAATTGTACCACATTCCATCAAATTTTGGCAATGTTTCCAAGACATTCTGAAGCTTAAAATTTAAAAAGTCATAATAAAGTTTCCTTTTCAACGTTTGTTTTGATACAGCTGCGAGCCGGCTACTCAACCCTAACTCCAGCCTATCTTTTTTGGCTGGAAGGGGAGGTAGGCTTTTCCCAATGCTCTGACCAGCAGTGACACAATGACCAACCCACTGACTTTTGTTTGGTTTTGAATTCTTATGCCATCATGTGAAATATAAGACTATAGCGCCGTGTTCATTCCAATATGCTTTTAAAACACAGAAGTGACAAAAAGTCTTAATTACAGCCATGTTATCTTTATAGCCAGAAAGCACAGACACCATGAGTAAGTTCAGTGCAGAATATAAGCTTGTTTTAACAAAGTGAGAGTTGTGCAACACTTCTATTTTTATCAGGAAAGGGTCAGTCAAGTGCCAGTGGTGTGTGCTCACCAGTTGATCTGAAAACTTTAAGGCATGAATTTATCAACTTCATACATATATACAGAGATCTTCAAATAAAATAGAGGAAAAATGGAAGCAATATTACTGATTTCACTACAGGAAACTGGTTCGTTTTGTCGATTCTCTTAAAAGAACATGCCATATTTTCTCCACTCATTCAAATGGACAAACTTGGGTATTTTATCTATACAGCATCACATAATATAAAACAGGTAAGTTACATTATAACAGTTTATCCACACCTTCAAACATTTCCAGTTGGGATTCCAGAACAAGCTTTTTTGGGGCAAAAAAAGTTTGTTGTTGATTTTTTTTAAATGAAGTGTACAAACAAAACAAGGCAACCACTAATACTTTCAACCCAAAGCACAAAGCTTAATGCTACTGGCAAATGGGGTTTCTGATTCACACTTTCATGGGAGTAAAATCAATTGGAAAACAAAATGCAATACATTTCAAACTAAAACACACATAAAGCTAAATTTTACCTTGAAGCTGAAGGAAATAGGGGGCGGGGGCAGCACACAAAAGTGGAGGGCATTAACTAACTGCATAACTTGACTCCACTTGATACCACTAAAGCACTGTCTAAGAATTTCACATCAAGAGGATAGGTTAGACATGATTTAAGGCATGCCCTTCTGGTTATGGTCAAGAATTGATACAGGCAACAAGCTACACACATGTACTATCCTCCATTTGAAGGCAACATATATGACCATTGCTTGGAATGGTTAACTGCAACTAAACCTGTCAAAAACCTGACCAGATACTGCAGAGAAATTTGAAGCCTCATAATGAATATTGAAATATCAAATACAACAGCAAAACACATTACTGAATATGTAAATCTGAAAGCATCACGTAACTCATTCAACAAAGGGCAGCGTCATGTTTGGAAGAAAATGACGAGAAAGTTTTACTGGATCACACTTAGTATTATCATGCTTGCTGTTTATGCACAGGAAGACAAAAAAGTGAAGTCAGGCAACTCAAAGGTGGAAGAGAAACCACACACCACATGCATGTCCATCACAGCTGGGGCACGGATCAGCCCCAGACAGCCAAATGCTGCATGAGCAAAACCATGAAGTCATGACAAACTTTAACGATAATGATGTCAGGCTATGTTGGAATAATGATCTATAGGTTTAGTTGCTAACACAGCAGTTCACAATAGCCAAACTCTACCACCTACAATGAAAAGAAAAAGGGTATCAGCAATAAACTGCTTCACTTTGCACTCAGTATTTTAAATTGAGTACATTAAAAAAAATAATCATAAAAGGAAAAAACAGATTTTGGTAATTAAACTGGGTGAACTGTTTCAAAACAAAATGTCCAAGATGTGATTGAGAAAAAGAAAATTGTAAAGGCAAGTGCTTTGAATACAAGACTAGCTATCCAGCTTTCCTTGCTGAAATGCATATTGTTCGTCTACTTGAACAAAGTGACAGAAAAACCTAATTACCTGGGTAATGGGCATGTCCCTGACTTAGGGCAAAGCAAAAGGCAAGAAGGAAATCAGGTAACAGGACACACCAATACAAGATGTCTGTAATCTTATACACATAACACAAAATTTCACCATTGGTGAACCTCGGAGCTCAAGCCGAGGTACCAAAACAAAAAAATCACTTTATAGAATGTAGCGCAAACATTTTTCTTTGGCCACATTTTTTGAACGAAACGGGGAAAAATGCCTTTCCCAATGCACGGTTAAGATATACATGGAAACTTTTTTCAAAATTTATTTCAAACCTAAGATTTCCCCCCTCGTTTCATATCAGAACTATCCCACCTTCACTAGCTCATGTCCTATCAACATGCTCAAGTATATGACCTGTTTGAGTGAGTGTGTGTGTTCTTTTGAAAAACATTTGACTATTGCAATTTTATTTCATAGATTTGGTCTCCAGCGTACCACGTTTGCAATATCTGTTTGAACTATTGATTATTTGTCATTGATTGCATGACTGTGTAAGATTAGGTTGAATGCATGCGCTTTGATTTGTCTTTGCAAGATATAGCGCTATATTAAGTTCCATTTATTATTATTATTATTACTAAAATTAAAAGTCCACTTATATTATTTTAAATGTTGACATTTCAGCACTTTCTCTACCTTCACCCTTTCCAAAGGTACAGAAATTTTTTTAAGTCAATTTTGATTACAGCTACAAATCCGGGACTTTTATGACATTTCTTTAAACCCTACACAAACACTGAACTTTAAATTTGTGTTATTTTAGTAAATGCTGCTTTCCACTCTCTCCCCCCCCCCCCCCCCCCCCCCCCCCAAACAAAAACAACAAAACAACAACAAAAAACCAACCCAAAAAACCCAAACAAACAAACACGCACACACATGCAGAACATCTTGTACACACCAGTTGCGTTTTTTGAGAGAGTAGGCCATTGGGTGCCACTGGGAATGGATGACAACATTGACAAAACTGCATACACATGGGGACAGGATGTAAACAAAGCACATGAGTGCTTATTCCATTACACACACACACACACACAGACAGGATGGGGGGTGGGGAGAATATGTAGCTTTTGTGCTGGTTGCACAACATAACATACACCGATGATGACAAATACAACAGATCTGCCTGCATACGAATCCATTCTTTTCTCACACACACACACACACACGCATGCACACACACGCACACTCCCACTGACCCAAATATACTTTTTGCCCCTCCTTTTATAATAACGCACTTTGTCGTGTATCCTCACTACCTCCCAGTAACTGTCCTCCGATGATTATTCATTAATGCACTCAAACTAGTACCCCTTTTTAAAAAAAATATGTTCTAAAATATTTTCTAAAATGCACCCCCCCTACCTTCAAACCATTATTCAACCATGCAGTCTATAACCAGCACCCTCTGCTTTTATTTTTAGATACACTTTTTCACGCATTCTACAACCAGTACCCTCCACTTTCGTTTTTAAAAATAAATTTTTCAAACATTCTCCCCACCCCTATCCTTCCTTAAACCTAATCAAAGTTAAACTGCCTGCTCCCCTATCCCCCCCATCCTCAGTCATTACACCCCTTTCCCCCATCCCTATACACCACAACATTATACCCCCCCCCCCCCCCCCCCCCTCCTAGCACCCTATTCCCTAAAACTCTAGCACCCCTCCTCCTCCCACCAATCTGAAAGAAAAACTGAAAGGCCGTTGTGTCAGTATGGCCGGCAAAGACAGAATCCAATGGAGACGGAGTGTCATGTCAACATCATTCAATGCGGCAACTTTCATCATACCCGGCGATACCGACAGGGAAAACATTGTGTCAGCACATACCACATTATCTGCCTGCCTTTTGTGTCCACACGCAGGGCCAGGGTTAGGGTTGAGGTTAGTGTTAGGGTTAATATTAACAGTTTAAAAAAATGGGGCAAGGGTTGTCTGTCAGCCTGTCGGTCTGAATGTTAGAATGCATGTGGACACAATAGCACAGACAAGTGGTATGTAGCTGTAGACACAATGGTATTTAGCTTGCAATAGCATGGAGCTTTAAATCAGAATCTGGAGTCTTAACATTTAAGGCTGTGTACTGGACTTCAGTGTTCACAAATTTTCACTGGATTTCAGCATCTACTAATTTCCGTTAAGCTTCAGTGTCTACAAATTTTCAATAAACTTCAGTGTCTACAAATTTCGAATAAACTTTGGTGTCTACAAATTTCCAATAAACTTTGGTGTCTAAATTTCCAGTTTTGCAGTCAAAGTTCTTGCAGGCTAAAAACATTTTTTTGGGAAGCAGTTGCATTCGTTAAAGAAAAGAGCCCCAAACAAACCATGTCAGAACAATCTATCAGCAAGCCCTTTTATCCCTATCCCCACTGCTCTGTTGTGTCCACACCCCTCCTAAAGCCCCCTCTCCCTTCCTGGCCTTTCCTTCCAACTTGATCATGTCACCTCCCCACAACTACCCCCTTTACCTTACACACACACACACGCACACATGCACATACATACGCAAGCACACATAGAGAACATCTTGCGCACACTTTAATCCTGTTCAACTTTTCAGAAGAGTAGGCCATTGTGTGCCGGTGGGAACAGTTGATGGAATTTACAGAATGGCATACACACCGGGACTGGCTGTAAAAAAGTGCATAAGTGCTTATTCCATTATCCTCGATATAAAAGAATAAAATAGAATAAATAAAAGCACACACACACGTGTACACACACACACACACGTACACACACATATACACTCACATAAACGTCTTAATATCACTTATAGTGAACAGACAAATACAAGAAAAAACGAGCACACAAACACACCCTCACTTTAAAAAAAACCTCTAATGTTTTGTGAACTTTTTTTTTTCTTAGTTTATCATACCATTAAATCTGAGTGGTGCACTTGATACTGCAGTGCAGAAATTTGTTCACAGTACTGTGAAAACTTGTTACCAATCCTGCTAAAATGAAATCTATCGGGAGACAAACTGCTCTCTCTCTCTCTCTCTCTCTCTCTCTCTCTCTCTCTCAGATCTTGTATTATACAATAATGTTGGTGGTGGCCAGACCATATATTTGCCAAAAAGCAACGAACAGTCTTGCTTAAAGCTATCTCATCACCAGAACAATATCCCACATAATTTTGTGACCTTTTCCCTATGGTTAGCCTGCTACAGGGTAACCAACCATCTACTAACCGTTCCCTCCATATCACCCACTTCTGGGTTACTGTAGCATACAAATGTGCACAGTGCATGCGTACTGGGAAGGAGAGGTTCTCTCCCTTAACGTAGGGATAGCGCTAAAAGCTTTTTTAACATTTATTTCCACTCCTACCAAAATCAATGGCTACTTTTTTTTGTTTGTCTCACAGCTACAGCTCCGAGGTTTACCAATGTAAGATTTTGTGTATGCGACAGGTTTTTTCCTCTGACAATAGGTAGCCACATTCTGACATTGAGGATGAATCAAAGTAATAAAATACATTAAAATGCCATATGGGCAAATAACACTACAGAATGGACATCCTGTGCCCATCCCTGCATTGACAACATCACTACCAGTACCTAGGTTACTAAGGCAAACAATTGATACAGGCAAAATGTCATATAGCATCTGAGGACAAAAAAAATTCTGACTTTTCTTGAAAAAAGGCAGGAGAATGGACTGGGAAAGCCAAAAAAAAAAAAAAAAAAGGAAAGGTAAGCAAAAAGTCTCAAGAGTAATTGAAAAGAGGAAATTTCTCATCTTGGCAAGGCAATGGAGACTTATTTTTATTTGTTTATTTAATTTTATTTATTCTTTTATATCGAGGGTAATGGAATAAGCACTCGTGTGCTTTTTTTACATCCAGTCCCCGTGTGTATGTGGTTTTGTAAATTTTGTCATCTGTTTCCAAATGTATGTATGTATGTATGTATGTATGTATGTATAATGTCTGTGTATGTGACTTGAAATTTTCTGTAGTAGTAATTTTCTGTGTGTGTGTGCGTGCGCACACATGTGCGTGCATGCGTGTGTTGTGCACGTGTGTGCAGACATTCAATAAGCCTACTACTCCAAACAATTTTTCTTTTTAAAGGAAGAGGGGGGGGGGGGGGGGGAGAGGGTTCCACTGATTATCAGTCTCAAAACTACAAAAAAACTAGCATTATTAGATGAAATCTACTGAAAGAGCATTTTGGGGGGAAGGGGGGGGGGGGGGGTAGGCAGTTCTGTGTGCATGAATTTCTATCAAGGCAACATTATTGGATTTTAAACAAATAGAGAAAAAAAAGTCAATTTTAAAAAAAACCACGTTGGTATCACAAGAGATTTACACAGACAAAGTGTAAGCTTTTTTTAATTTTTAAAAAGGTGGTTCCATAACCTATGCAGTTGTTGGGAAGCAACGTGTCAGAGACCTCGGTTTCTCTAGGGGCCAGCATATTGAGGATGACACCCATCTCCTCTCCCTTGCTGCTTTACCTTCCCTGACCCTAAAGAGGGCAGGTACCCATTTACAGCTGGGTGAACTGGGAGACTGTACTGAAGCCAAGGTGCAGGAACGGTCACCCATGCAAGAGGTAACCATGCTCAACGCTGCTGAACCTTAGCATGGGTGAGCCAGTGCAGCAAAGTGTAGCAGCCTGCAAAAGATATTGCCATTTCACCGTCACTATAGTTTTCAAAATCTTGAATTAGCATTTGAATATGGTGCTATTTTCTTTATCTGAATTCTAAATCCCAAATATATCACTATTAGGTTTAGTTTTGTCAAACACATATACCAGGGGTGATTTTCAAATAAATTTCCAATACTGAGCTTTTCCCATATTTTATTTTTACCATAACCAGTGTATAAATCCTAGTCTTTGCCAAATAACCATACTTCAGAGCATACCATAACCAGTGTGTAAACCCTAGTCTTTGCCAAATAATCATACTTCAGAGCATACCATAACCAGTGTATAAACCCTAGTCTGCCAAATAATCTTCATAACATACCATAACCAGTGTATAAACCCTAGTCTTTGCCAAATAGTCATTACTTCATAGCAAAGAAAGATGTCTTAAGCTATTAGTAAATACCTGAAGCATACAAAGCCATATGAATAGTACCGCCAAGTAAGCAATTTTTAAAACTTAAAATTAGGTGTATTACAATGGACAAGTTTCAGGGACAAGTGTGATGCCCTTCTTTGCCTGAACTCTGAATGACAGATATTCATCCAAACCTCAGCAGCCAGTAGACTTCTCCAGAGACTTACTGTGCATGTGCCAAATTAATATTTAAGTCCCTTGAAGACTTTGCAATTCCTTGTTCATTAATGAAAATACTTTTGATAGACGAGTCTTGCCTTTGAAGGGTTTTTCAGGAGGTATTTGCTACAGGTTGTCATTTTGGTCATTTTCAAAAGGAATTAAGGTCTTGCATCTACTCTAAACTGAGGTCCCGTGTGCGAACGCACACAAAACATCTTGCACACACATTTAAACCTGTTCCACTTTTCGGAAGAGTAGGCCATTGTGTGCCGGTGGGAACGGATGACAAAATTTACAAAACTGCATACACACGTGGACTGGATGTAAAAGCACACGAGTGTTTATTCCATTATCCTCGAAGTAAAAGAATAAAATAAATAAAATAGCCTCTGTCAGTTCTTCCCCTTGATTTTTTTTTTATCATTGGTGATTGATGGGTATTTCTGGAAATTGTTCCACAAATATTTTTCTAACCCCCCCCAAATTTATGACATTTGGGTGGTTTTGGATACACAGACATATTACACAAGAAATTTTAGATCTGTATTAGCACATTTTTACCAGGCTCTAAATATCACAGTGTAATTATTGCTAAAGAATGTAAGAGGCTGACTTCTTTTTTTTTTTAAAGAGAATCTTGATTTTCAGACTGCATAATAACATCAGATGAGTGGAATTCTCACCTTGACTGTCCAGAGGGGAAGTTCATGAAGTCTTGGTTCCACATCAGGCAGGTAAGCATGTCATGGCTGTGGCAGCATTGCCCAGTAGACCAGGCTGACAGGAGGTGACAGACAGTGCCTGATAATGGGGATGATCTTCACTGCAACTCTTCTTCACATGGGGCCTGGTTAACACATTACATACCACAGATTAGAACTGAAAAAATGCCAACAACAAAAAGAGTAGCAAAAACAAATGATGAATGAACATATAACTTGCAAAGACAAAAATTCTACAGCGAGGAACACGGTGACAGACCCTGTGCCTGAAGACATTTCTGACCCCTTAACTCCTGTCAGTTATTGTAAAATTTTTCCACTTTAATATTTTAAGAAGTTTTTCAGTATGAGTTTTTTTTTCTGAATAAGCTTTGTTTTTACATATGTTTTTAGTCTAGGATGCTTTACCAATATTCTCAAATTAAGATAATTAATTAAAACAAATCTGTTCAAAAAGACAAATTTAAACTTCAGAAACAGACAGAAAATAAAATTCTAATTTAATGTAATTTTAAATAAAAATAAAAAAATTAAATTGCACATTAAAAATGTTGCTATTTCTGCAACATGATATTCTGGAAATTGATACTGCCACATTTAAAAGCTAAAGCTCTTTACATACAAGTAAAGAGCTAGCCAACATCCCATCTCAAACAGCTTTTAACCCCGCAGACCACAAAGGTCATCTTGGGGCTGTCATACCATTCACTTCAACTTCAGAGGCAACAGATTCTAGTCCTCTCAAATTTTCTTTCATGTTGCAACAGCACCACCAAACCTGAGGCCCCATCAGGGATGTCACCTTATAAATCAAATGTCAACCTGAAAAAAGTGCTATATTACTTTAACAATTGTTTTATGGCCCCCAACCCCCTCACGTTTCAAGAGAAAGCCAGTTAAATTTTTCTTACAGACCTAGAGCTAATCATCAAAATTTTTTACTTTGTATGATACCGACTAAACTTTAAATCTTATGTACTTACATATGCAGGGTCTTGGTAAGAGTTATCCTGAGGATGAAGACAATGATGCTGATGATGATGACAAAGATGCTGAGGTACAGTTGTAGATGTATGGTTTTCTTAGTTCTCCTGCTGCTGGTAATATGACGCTGAAGAACAGTTGTATATGCAGGATTTTCTTTGAGTTCTGCTGCTGATGCTGAGGTACAGTTGTAGATGTATGGTTTTCTTAGTTCTGCTGCTGCTGCTGCTTATAATGATGCCGAGGATCAGTTGTAGATGAAGGGTTTTCTTAGAGTTCTGACAATGATGCTGAGGTACAGTTGTAGATGCATGTTTTTACAATTCTCTTGAAGACGACAATGATGACCAAGGTGCTGTTTCACATGCAGAGCTGTGACTGAGCTCTCTTGACGACGGCAACAATGATGAGGTAGTCACACACACAGATTTTTATAGAGAACAATTTCCCCAGGCGATGCCAGCAATGCTAAGGCACCATTCCCCCAAACGTCAGTATGATCCACATGGTGACTTTATCGCCCCATTAAAACTCGCATGGAATAAAGACAGGATGGAGGCATTTTAGGAAACTTAACTCGCAAGGAGGGTCTGACTAGAGTTGCGATCCCTCACGAAAATTGCGTCAATGCCTTCGAAGGTTGAGTTTTCTCAACCCCAACGTCACTGTCAACCTGACTGCTCAACTTTCATCCTCTGGCTTCTAATCTACTTTTCGGGTTCGAGTCTTTTTTTCAAGCAAGAGGTATTGATGCAGTCAGAAATTTGGTGCCGAGTGACTGAAGGCAACGGACAATAGTCACGCGCTCAGCAAACTATAGTCACGCGCTCAGCAAACTATAGTCACGCGCTCGACAAACTATAGTCACGCGCTCGGCAAACTATAGTCACGCGCTCGGCAAACTATAGTCACGCGCTCGGCAAACTATAGTCACGCGCTCGACAAACTATAGTCACGCGCTCGGCAAACTATAGTCACGCGCTCGGCAAACTATAGTCACGCGCTCGGCAAACTATAGTCACGCGCTCGGCAAACTATAGTCACGCGCTCGACAAACTATAGTCACGCGCTCAGCAAACTATAGTCACGCGCTCAGCAAACTATAGTCACGCGCTCGGAAAAATATAGTCACGCGCTCGGCAAACTGAAAACACAACTTCTGGGCCAATATTTTGTCGGAACGGACGCAAAAATACAGGGTGACCTAAGTCACTTCCCTGTATCAGCAGTGCAAACACAGGCTTCACAGTTTGCTGTTTTTTCAACATGCCTGTGAGCTGAGGCAGGCTGTTTTTTCAACATGCCTGTCAGCTGTGCGAGGTAGGCTGTTTTTTCAACATGCCTGTGAGCTGAGGCAGGCTGTTTTTTCAACATGCCTGTCAGCTGTGTGAGGTAGGCTGTTTTTTCAACATGCCTGTCAGCTGTGTGAGGTAGGCTGTTTTTTCAACATGCCTGTGAGCTGTGCGAGGTAGGCTGTTTTTTCAACATGCCTGTGAGCTGTGCGAGGTAGGCTGTTTTTTCAACATGCCTGTCAACTGTGTGAGGTAGGCTGTTTTTTCAACATGCCTGTCAGCTGTGTGAGGTAGGCTGTTTTTTCAACATGCCTGTCAGCTGTGTGAGGTAGGCTGTTTTTTCAACATGCCTGTGAGCTGTGCGAGGTAGGCTGTTTTTTCAACATGCCTGTGAGCTGTGTGAGGTAGGCTGTTTTTTCAACATGCCTGTCAACTGTGTGAGGTAGGCTGTTTTTTTCAACATGCCTGTCAGCTGTGCGAGGTAGGCTGTTTTTTCAACATGCCTGTGAGCTGAGGCAGGCTGTTTTTTCAACATGCCTGTCAGCTGTGTGAGGTAGGCTGTTTTTTCAACATGCCTGTCAGCTGTGTGAGGTAGGCTGCACGGCCGGTGCCTTTGCATCTCTGCCTCTTTTATGTCTTCAACTTTTAAGTTGAACAGCAACGTTTTGCAACTGCTCACTGCTCTTAGCAGTTCTGGCCCCCTGAAGGGTCAAAAACGCAAACGCAAACTGAAGTGGTACGGGCACGTCACGCAAACATCTGGCCAGAATTGTCCCCTACAGGGACAAAGTGGGAGACAAGGTAGTACAAGACGAAGAGGCAGACGAGAGAAAACGATGGGAAGATCACATCAGAGAGTGGACAGTCATGTGGCATGACTTATGATGAAAAGCCAAGAACCACGAAGAGTGGAGGAAGCTGGTTGCAAAATCCTCAGTCCTGCCCCTAACAATCCAACAGACTACGGGACAGGTGAAGGTGATGAAGGTGAAGTGTTTCAAGCCTACGTGGCGAGTTTCCATTCTCTCTCGCAAACGTTCCAAATGCTTCGACAGTGCTGTGGTTCACCAGTCTTAGACCTGGAAACCTGCAACTGCCTTCATCAGTCACGATGACTGGCACTGGGACAGTATAACATCCCCATTCTTACGGCCACTGCACATGCTGGCCTGTGCTTCGCATCGCGTACGCTAAAACCCTTCAGGGCTTTGCTACCGTGTTTCCTTTGTCCTCCTCCATTCCCTACCCTCTACCCAGGGGCCTAACAGAGCAATACAGCCACATGTGGATCAATACATACTTCCGTTCAGAGGTCTGGTACCCTAGCAGTGGTATCCACCCAGAGTCCTTGTTGACAAGTTCCACTACGAGTGCTGGGCATTTGTTGAAGATGAAGGTGATGATGATGATGGCTGGTTCATGGCGTGCGAAGATCGTGGGAAGAAAGGAGATGGTTTCAGTGTCTACAAGCCCTGTGGTGACTGAAGAGGACGACATGTGAGGAGCATGTTCTGGTGCATGCTGGGCAGTTGAAGGAAGGAACTGGAACAGTTGATGGTTGGTTCTTTGGTTGCTGTTTCCTCTTCTTTCTGCTGCTTACAATGGGCATTTCTCTGAAAACAAAAAGACATAAAATAGTGTAATAAATATATATTTATAACACTCTCAAATTGAGCAGGGGGGAGGGGGGAGGTTGGGGAGGGGAGAGGGGGGAGGAGAGAAACAGAGGCAGAGACAGAGAGAGACAGAGGGAGAGATACACAAACAGAAAGACAGACAGACAGAGACAGATGGGGAGGGGGGGGAGACAGACAGTCAGTCACTGAGTCAGACACAGAAATAGAGACAGAGAGAGACACAGACCGAGAGAGACAGAGGCACACACAGACACATAGAGAATGCTCTCTGACCATTATGAAGACTCAAGATTCAAAATTCAGTTTTAAGATTCAAGATTTCAGCTTGTGACCCTGTTGGGCAACTGAGGATTTTCATGAAGCCACAGCGACAATAGCGCAATTATTGTAACACAAGAACAGTCTAAACATTAGCCAAGTCAGAAATACTGCAGTCGATCTTTAAACAATTTTTTTTCAACTATTTTTTCTCCGAAAATGCTCAATTTTATCATCTTTGTATCAGAAGAACATGTTACAGAATGTGAACATAAATTATCTTACATACACATATTTATGTTATAGTACATTTTGATGCAGAAAGCTGTGGATATTTCCATTCAGTATTTATATCATGGTGTTTACAAAAATGGTTTTCTTGTATGTGCAACACCATTCACTCAACCTGTTTCAAGTGACAAATGATTACTACTTTTGAATCCAAATAATGAAATATTGGTATATTGCAATGTAACCGATAAAACTTTTTTTTTTAATCAAGGGGAGTAATTTTTGGAAACGGCAATATTCATTTAATGCTCTGTTGTTCCTCTTCTGAACATGACTTTTCAAAACTGTCCTTTACAGCCTCAAGATGAAGACATTTCTAGGCCTGCTGTGGCCCCTGTCCTAACATCCTCAGCTTCACTGACCTGATCACGTCCATTCCTGCACATTCTGCTGATGCTGTCAGGGTTACAGGAATTCTAACAATCACTTTTTTTTTTAATGCAGATCAACTCTCTGGTTTCATTTTGGTCATCCAGCTCCAAACTACAAACATCTCAGATTTTAAATGGCAGTCCCTATTTCATTTTGACAAAATAAATCTGACATGCAATATTCTGAGGAACCTCACTTTATACTGCAGAGATCCAAGATTTTAAATGGCAGTCCTATTTCATTTAGATAGAATAAATATGACATGCACAATATTCTGAGGGACCTGTGTGAGCCATTCAGGTAAACTCATGAGTCTCAAACAATTGTATCCGCATCTCCTGATTTTCCTGTCTAAACAGTAAACCATGTCTGCAGTCTGGTCACTGCTGCACCATTAGCTACTTGAAAATAACCACAGTAAATAAAATCTTTGTTTCACTTCACTTTTCTTTTAAAACAAAAAATCATAGCCTTACCTCTTGGACTTGTTCAACTCTGTGGGAGTCATCAGGGCAGTGAAGTGGATGTTGCAGGCAATGTGTTGTGGACAACAATCTGGTCATCATCAGGACAGTGCAGTGGATGTTGCAGGCACTGTGTTGTGGGCATCTTGAATCTGGTCATCATCAGGGCAGTGCAGTGGATGTTGCAGGCACTGTGTTGTGGGCATCTTGAATCTGGTCATCAGGACAGTGCAGTGGATGTTGCAGGCACTGTGTTGTGGGCATCTTGAATCTGGTCATCAGGGCAGTGCAGTGGATGTTGCAGGCACTGTGTTGTGGGCATCTTGAATCTGGTCATCAGGACAGTGCAGTGGATGTTGCAGGCACTGTGTTGTGGGCATCTTGAATCTGGTCATCATCAGTACAGTGCAGTGGATGTTGCAGGCACTGTGTTGTGGGCATCTTGAATCTGGTCATCATCAGGACAGCGCAGTGGATGTTGCAGGCACTGTGTTGTGGGCATCTTGAATCTGGTCATCATCAGGGCAGTGCAGTGTTGCAGGCAATGTGTTGTGGGCATCTTGAATCTGGTCATCATCAGGACAGTGCAGTGGATGCTTCAGGCACTGTGTTGTGGGCATCTTGAATATGGTCATCATCAGGACAGCGCAGTGGATGTTGCAGGCACTGTGTTGTGGACATCTTGAATCTGGTCATCATGAGGACAGCGCAGTGGATGCTTCAGGCACTGTGTTGTGGGCATCTTGAATCTGGTGGCACCCATCCCTCTCCAGCTTGCAGGGTCACTTCTTGGTTTCCTGTTACATCATGAAAACATACATTAGCTGGGTTGGGATAGTTTTGGTCTCTTTAATGGTAAACCATGACAGAACATACTGACTTAATACATCAATGAAATGATCAACTGAAATGACAAATTTTTTTAAAATGCACGACTAATTTAAAAAAAATATTCACAGCTTTCACTTTCCTCCATCCCATTGTAACACACTGACCAGCACACTGGTAATGATACAGTGTATATATTTTGAAATCAAATAATTAAAGCACTGTTACCAATGACCCTTTTAAAAAAAAAAAAAAAAGGAGTTAAAATTTGTTACAAGATCAAACACATTCCTTTTTTCTTTTCATGGTTTTACCTACAAGCTCTCATAAAATCCTTAATTCATACTTAAAAGAGACTTTCATCTTTTGCTTTAAAAACAAAACCAAGGCCAGTCAGGGTCTGTGGCATGGATGACACCAACATCCCATCACACAGCCAGCTACCTGGGTAGACCAGGTGCTGCCTGGTTCACCTTGCCCCAGACACTGACAACCTTCAACATGTCCCTGCAGTGTCCCATCTCACCACTCCTCCAGGAAGTTATGGTCAAACACATACCATCGTTCCTCACAAGGAACCAGAATTTAACCTAAAGTGCTTCAATAAATTTCATCCATGACAAACAAAAAAGGTTTAATTCAGGATTTTAAGAAAAAATGTGTGCTTCACCTTTCTTCCTGTAACAAAAACTGCCAGGGGTGGGAAGGGGGGGGGGGGGGGGGGGGGGGGGGGGGGGGGGGGTGAGTGAGGGGAGCATGCATCATTATATGTATGTTTATCACTTTATAGTTATAACAACCAGATTGGTTCACAGCCATCAAATTTTTTTCAGAAAAAAAAGTTCTTTGGCTCTAAAGATGAGTTTTAATGTTTGACAGTGTTTTCTACTTTTAGTGTTTGATGCAGCTGCATTTGCAAGTCTTTCCCCTCCCAAATTCATGGAGAGTTCATTAATTTTATCACTGCCTCCCCAAAAGACTGGCTCAGTGGCTGTATTTTGGAACTTGAAGCTTGAAACAGCTTAGTAAATAACTAGGAGAAGCAGTAATGCACAGACTGGCTCAAGCCTAGGCCCCACAACTTGTTGAAAGTCCCATCCATGATGATTATTTTCTCTATGCTTTTCAAATAAATTATAATTTATACCTTGATAAGTTTTTTACTTGTCAAATTCAGAGAATAACTGAAGTTTATATTTTTTTTATCCAGAAAATGTATTCAATTTGGTCATATTTGGTGCAGATTTTAGTCATAAGCCGATAAGGGTAAGTGGTCTGAAAAGTTAGCAACTAATAATATAATGATGTTTGCTAGTATTGAACCTTTCAATGAAACTATTCCTTACAATTTTTAATTTTTTCATATCGTACATTTACAAACAATGTCTCAACTTTATGATTCTCATTGCTTATTTTGAAAGTCTTTTCGAGTCTCCTCTCACAAGCTTACCTTTTCATGAATGAAGTTAAAATCTTAGGTATTTTATTATGTCATATTTCTGCATTCTTAGATTTTTAGTTGGTCGTCTGGATTTTCTCAACAGCTGCAGATTGTCTTCTTAAACAAGGACACCAAAATATGTTATTGTATTCAAGATGGGACCTAATCATTGAATGATTGATTTATACATGTGTAAGTGAATGAGAGGTTTGTATTTTGTTTTCTTTTTTAAATTATACAATTTCTTTGCTTTGCTTACTGCCTTTATGTGTATTTTTTATTTTTTACTTTTTATTTTATACCACTTTAATTCACAGCAGATTGCCCTAGATAAAAAAAAAAAAAATCTGCTTTATCAAACATGGTGCATCACACTCTACCATTTTCTGTGAGTGGTTTTACAGTTGCATTTAAAGTAGTCATGTTCACAGTTGTCTTTTCTAAAAATTAATTGCATAACTTGGCATTAAGAGACACTGAAATACGATTTCTATTCATTTTGATCATTTTTCAATTGGTTACATCATTTTGGACAGTGTGTCATCAGCAAAACTTTGCAGGTTCTAGCCTATCAGGCCCAAATGTAATTTAGAAGGCCCTTCAAAAATTTAGTTAATTATACAACACCACTACCAATTCTTCAGCATCTCAAATGGCAGATAAATCCAAGTAGGTTGTACCTATTTACTAGAAAACAAAATTATCAAAAAGTAACAACATTCTATCTTTAATACAATGATGAAATGGACTGCCCCCCCCCCCCCCCCCCCCCCAACACACACACACCAGCATGTCCACAGGCATGCATGCACACACAGCAAATATACACACATACTGATGCACAAATTTTTAATGGTTATAACATGTCAGGTCCAACAATACTGCCCTGTGGGATTCTACTGAGAAGGTTGGTGTCTGCAGAATAATCAGACCCAATGCTGCTTTCTGTCTGATACAAAGTCTAAAGGCTTATCCATTTGGTTACACTCTCACTGTAAATGTAATAAGTACATGTCCATCGACTGCATAATGGAATGTGAAGCTTACCAAGATTTGTCCGCATTTTAAAAGGCAATGCACAGGGTATACATTCTGCATAATTCAAAGGTCCAGGGCCAGTGCTAAAATTAGCCAGCCTGTTTTAGTTTTACCCCCACTCCCCTCCCTTTTGTTCACCCTTCCAGTTTGTTTCTTAATCTTTGTCGAACGCTCAGACAGCAACTCGGCCTGACTGTTGCCTAATTATGAGCGAAAATGTGTTGCATTCTTTAGTGCGTCAGCTGCTACTATAATTAGCACCCACTGACCCCAACTGGGCTGGGACAAATGAATGGAAGCCGAAAGCAACTGAAAGTGGGGGGGAAACGATGTTTGTGAATGAAAATCTTACCTCATGGTTTACATTCGAAGACCGACAGCTTCGGAACAACAAGGGGACAGCAGACATGAAGAGAAAGTGACCAGCAAAAACTGAAGTACTTCACGTCTTCTGCTTCTTAACTGCAGCTCACCAGAATCTGTTCACAACGCACGTGCTATGGCAGCGTAATAATAATCTGCATATCTGTGTCAAATTTCCGGTAGAACAATTTTAACCAATCAGGGACAAGTTGTGACGTTTGCCGCGGTTACAACACAACTTAGCAAAAGGCCATAGGCCCATGCCTTCAGCAATCTCAATCATGAAATCAAACTTTAAGGCGCTAGCATCTTTTTCACCTAAAGTAATTTTTTTAATTCACCTTTACGCCTGCCTTTTTGTGTTCTTTACGTTGATAACACTCATACATAACATCCGACTCCAGTCTCTCAAGAATACAGCTCCACATGGGATGATGTCTAAGCATAACACTAGTGTGCATGTGGGGTTTACTTTTTATTTTATTTTATAAAGTATCATCTGTTCTTACGGCACAAATGGCCTATTCTTCCAAACGGGTTTTGCCACAATAGAAGTGCATGTGCTTTGAGACTACTTGACAAGGTCTCTTTAAAACAAACAAAGATGATACGACAACTGCATGCAGAATTAAGAGTCTAAATGCATTAGGCTGACTTTTGCATTTAGCTGGGGTATATTTTTGCTTCATAGCAAAGTGCTGGACAATGTAAAATAATCTAAAGCAGTTGCTTTTGATTTTTTAAAATTATCCCTCTTATCTAGAGCTCTCGTTTTTATTTTATTTTTTAGGGTGAGTAACTGGACCTGTAATTGGTCAAGAGACGGATGAATGGAGGGGTGCAAATAATGATAATATTATGAAAGCACACCCACCCATGTTTGTATTTACTGCTACTTAGCAACGCAAAATCCGTGTCACGGTGATTTCCGGTCATATTAACACAGCTGAATTTTAACCAATCAATGCAGACTACTTTTGTCTTTTGCGCATCTATTGTTTTTGACAGCGGCGACCGAAACGTTAGACTGGAAGACGGTAAGAGTAGCCAAAAGATCTGAAATAACTGTGTGATTTTGACTTACTGACTTAGAGAATCGAAGCTAAAGTTGTCATGTTTATTTTCAACTTGTAATCGCACATAAAAGCGCAAGATCGTGGTCAGAAAGTTTTAATCAAAGCTTGTTTCTATTTCGTACATGACAATACATGTTGTCCATTCAAACACCGCTCTCACTATTTTTTCTTTCTTTTGTTGTTGTCCACCCGTTGCCAGTTGGGAATTCCGTGTGTGTGTGTGTGTGTGTGAGTGTGTTGTGTGTGTGTGTGAGAGAGAGAGAGAGAGAGAGAGAGAGAAGAGAGAGAGAGAGAGAGAGAGAGAGAGAGAGAGAGAGAGAATGATCATTGATATGTAATGGTAAAATATTTGAGCCAAGTCGTATAATCTGCCCTAGTAAACATGCATTAAACTTAAAGCATTAAGTAAAACATAGAAGAAAGAGAGAAAAACCTAACCCTTTCCTCCCCCCTCCCCCCTTCCCACCACAACCCCCCCCCCCCCCCCCCAACCCCCCCCCCCCCCCCCCCCCCTTACAATATGAAGGACATTCCTTGAACGAATGGGCATGCACACACACAATGACACTCACACTCAACACAAACACACACACACACACAAACACAACATGACATAACAAAAAATACTATGTAACATTATGCACCACGTGTGTGTGTGCACTCAGACACACACACACACATATTCACACACACACCAAGAGAAAAAAAAGCACAAATGCAGAGGAAATCTGGCTGTAAAAGTTTAACGAAAGGTGTGGCTTGTTTCCAAACCAACATGATTGGCTGTCAGTGCTGAACTCAAATCTGTGATCACAGTAAAACTTGGGATGATTTCAGAATATTTTGAGTTTTTCCTTTGCCTGGAACTACCAGTCAGAATCAAATTTCTGATCCATAGACTAAGAATCCAGCATTCGAACCACAAAGGTAAAGTTATAACCACACAGTCCTGAAAATCATTTCTACAGTTTTGCCACACAGGCCAGAAAAAGGACAACAGCTACTGTGTGGTTTAATTGTGTCATGCTTAATCAACACTCACCTTATTGCATTACCACACTTTTTTTTTCTTTCCTCGGCTTGAGCTCCGAGGTTCATCAATTGCAAGACTTTTGTATATGCAACTGCCCCCCTCCCACCGCACCCCTCTTCCCCCCCCCCCCCCATTTAGGTCGTCATATTCTGACCTTGGGGTTGGTGTGTAAACAAGACACCTGTTTACATGCGTGTTTTAAAACTTTAGTCATCCATTCCTACCAGCATAAATGACTCACTCTTCCAAAAGGCCAAAGAGATTTTTAACATGTGTGCAAGATTTTCAGCACACATTCACACACACAGAGACTTTATTTATAGTCTCATCCAACGTACTTTGAGTTTGACATTCAGTTAACTTTTCTCGTCAAACTGGAAAGAAAGGGCAAGTCTAGGAATTGAGCCCAGAACCTCACAGTTTACTTGTTAGGCAGGTGAATGTCTAAACCATCAGGCAACCTTCCTCTTTAGCATTACCACATAATATTATTCACTATATTACCATTTATGAAGCAAATCTGAACAATCCCATATTGTACATTTATATGGCTGACCGGTGACCTCAGTCCCCGAGGGATTTTAAGCCTTGAAGTGTTATGGCTTACACAGGCCTTGGTGTGCGAGGGCATGGTGAGGTCAGGATGAGTGTCATGGGAGTAACAACACAAGGACATCACAGCAAAGAGGGTTGCAAAACAAAAACTGACAGTATAGTGTTATTACCTAAAATACTTTATTTAACAAGCAGATCAGAATGCTAGGTATACCAAAGAAGTGTGTCTGCAGCTTAACCTTTTTTTTTTAAGCTGTATATATATTGAGAGAGATTGACTCACTTACAGAGAGAGACATTACAGAGAGAGACAGAGAGAGAATAATGGTATCATTGCACTTTTGCAGGTGCAATGATTGTAAATTGGAAGTGCCAGCCACCAAGCATGGTTTATTACATATTTGTTTTTTTGTGGTAATATGTGATCACTTAAATAAAATGTATGTCAGATATCATCAAGTGTTTCATTTTGTTCAAAAGAGCAGATGATGCACACTTAAGTTCATTTACATAAGAATGTGTCTTTTTTTTTTTTTTTTTTTAATGATTTATTTTGGAGGCACAGGGTCCTGTTAACAATCATTGCTATTTATTGCTTTTACTTACAATGATTTAAGAAGAACTTCAATAAGATAAATGATTCTAAATGTTGCTGGTATATTGATTTGCCAAAAGAAAAGCCATAAATGACCTATTTGAAGTCAAGCGAAAGTGATCCTGTAAAAAAGGGGAGTAACCAGTCTTGTATTATCTCTGCTAGATCACAGTTATGCATCTTAGTAAGTAGAACTGTTGTTTTCTTGCTGTTCTTTTCTTTTTGGTTTGTTTTTTGTTTTATTGTTATGCTTTGCACTTTTTTTGTAGACACTCTCTTAATTATGGCAAAGCTAATAGATGACATTTTGGCAATGATGCCACTTTCTTTTCCCCCCATGATTTGTCACTAAAGAGAGCTGCCATGGCTGAAGGAATTGGCCACACGTGGATTATATAGTATAGGTGAAGCAGTTTGTTCTGATATGATACCTGAGCAGTGGCATCATATGTTGGAAATGTATATATATATATAGGATTTTTGCAGTGCTGATGAAAAATTAAACATTTTTTAGGACACAAACAGTTCATACTTTTCTATATTACAGTTTAAGAGCTTTTGTCAAAATGTATGTGTGTGAGTGTATGTGTGCATGCGTGCGTGTGTGTCTGTGTGTACACATGCATGCATGTGTGTATGCCTTGTGTCACTGAACTGTGTGTGTGTGTGTGTGTGTGTGTGTGCATTTGGACTTGTTAGAACTATTACTTGCATGAGTTGAGTGCAAGTGCTTTGATTTGTCTGTGCAAGATACAGCACTATATAAATTCCATTTATTATTATTATTATTATTAACTACGATGTTGCAGTTGTGAAAAACAATTTCACTCTATTACTTAGAAGGTGAGAGTCTGTCTAGATTTTCAGCTTGATAGGTTCTTCTTGTTCTTATTTTAATGTTGGTTGGTGGGGGGTTTTCAACAGCAATATTGCTTGTGACCAAATATTGTAATAAGAAGGCTATTCTCAGAGTATACACACAATGACATACAGAAGATTTGGTAACATTTTCAATGCCAACTCATCCTCAAAGTCAGAATGCAGCTACCTAAATGGAGGGGGGGGGGGGGGGGGGGGAATGGTCAGTGGCATGCGCAAAAATCTCACCATTTGTGAATCTCGGAGCTCAAGCCGAGGAATGGAAAAAATGTGAGCGACGCGCTGACCTATGATAACTTACTTACTTAGGCCCATCACTGCCCCTGGAGCATAGGCCACCGACAACAGTCCGCCAGAGTCCTCTGTCCTGGGCTATTCTCTCCAGGACCCATGATGAAGGCAGTTGTTTTTGTGGCTGGAATAGAGTTAACATTTTGTTGTTGTGCTGTATGTCTTTTTTTTTTAAAACTATTTTTGATAACAGATCTGTGAATGACAAAAGGTGGTAGTAACACATTGGTTACACATACTTTGTAGACATGTGCTTTACTAAGTTCCTTTTTTTCCCCATTTTTGTTGTTTTTGGTGGGGTTTTTGTTGTATTTTAATTTTTGTTCCTTGGCTAGAGTTCTGAGGTTCACCATTTTGCAAATCCAACTGGTTCTCCCCCCCCCCCCCCCCCCCCCCCACCCCCCCCCCACACACACACACACACACACACACCATTTTATATAGCTGTATTCCAACTTCAGGAATATTTTCCTTTTGTCTACAGGACTGTGATGTCATGAAGCACTCAAGCAGTACTTTTTGTAGTTGCAAACTGAGTAGAGACTTAGAGACTTGTTTTACAAGTTTGTTGACCGACTCCTTTGTTCGTGTATTTCTTTCTTTATTTCTTTATTCGTTCGTTTTTGGATTTCAGGACTGTGACGAGAGGCAGGAGGGTGACTTGATACCCCCTTCATCCTCTCACCCTGTGGTTTCTGGGTGAGGTCCTAGCTGTCCCACCCTTTGTCCAGGAGACTGCCAGACACCCCCCGTCCACTGTGTGCCCTGCCCTGCCCTGCCCTGTCTTCTCTGGTACCACAGCCCCCTATATCCTTTGAACCTGCAGGTATGTGTGTGAGGGTTGGTTTTTCAGTAACTAGGTAGTTAACAAACGGGGTGCTGTGAGTGTGAAGAGAAAGTAACTCTGTGTGTGTGTTAGTGTGTGTATTTGTGTTGTGTGTGTGTTGTAATGTTTTGTGGTGTGTGGTGTTTTTGTGTTGTGTGTGTTTGTGTGTGTTGTGTGTGTGTGTGTGTGAGTGAGTGAGTGTGTGTGTGTGTGTGTGTGTTTTGTGTTGTGTGTGTGTGTGTGCTGTGGTGTGGGTGTTGTGTGTGCTGTATTGTATTGTATGGTGTATTGTGCTGTGTTGTGTTATATTGTGTTGTGTGGTACATCACTTTCAGTAATGGCAGATTTCTGTATGTGAATCTGGGCAGCTCTTCCCCTGAGAACATGTCGCCACAAGACCAGTGCCACCTATTTCAAAAACAAACAAACACTGACCTTTTCTACATGTGTTTAGTTTCCATATGAGAGTGGCTTTTTTTTCTTCAACAGAATATTGCCAGGGGTTGCTATGGGCTCTTTTACGCACACTCAATATGTGTTGCCCATGGGACCTCGTTTTATTGTCTCACCCAAAAGACTAGCACCCAGAGCACCACTCAAGATCTAGCATTGATGTTACTGCTAAGAACACTGATCCTTGTGTGTGTATGTTTGTGTGTGTGTGTGTTACGTGTGTGTGTCACTGTGTGTGTGTGTGTGTGTGTGTGTGTGTGTGGTTGTTGTTGTTTCTTTGTGTGTGTGTGTGTGTGTGTGTGTGTGTGGGCGCGCGAACGCGAAGAGTGACATGAATTCACACAACATGCTGATGATGTATATATGGTGGGGAACGGAGGAAGCTGGTTGCAAAATCTTCAGTGGTGTCTCAATGGTCTACGAGACTACAGAGTAGGTGAAGGTGAATATCTATATATACACGTAATCACATGGTTGTTTTTTTTAAATCTTACCCCCTCCCTCCCCCCTCAAAAGAGAGAGAGAGGGGGGGGGGAGTGGGGGTGGGCAGCATGATTTTTAGCAGTTCCAAAGAATCATACTTTCCAGTATCTCTCAACATTGGGAAATATTTTGTTCCTTTTGTCAAGTCGCGAAGCAGATCGTGAATATATATATATATATATTTTGCCTCTGTTGTACAGCAGGTTCATGGTGTTGCATGTGTGGCAGGTTTTCTTTTCCCTCGACTCTTTCTCCCTACAATTTTGGAGTTGCTTTGTTGTTGTTTTTTTATGTAGGGGGAGGGGTAGGGGGGGAGTGCTATGTGCCCCAAATCTGCTGAGCAAAGATTGCATGCTGCTTTGGCTTTTTCCTGTCCTCCCAATGCTGCGTTTCTTTCAGTGTAATGGTTATAGTGGTGGTGCGAAAGACCAAGTGATTGTGAACCCAGTCTGTCTCTTGGCTGTCCCTGTTGCCTGCTGTTTTTGCCCGCTTTGAATCACTTCGTCTTTCGTCTTCTCTCTTTCTTCCTTTAGTTTTTGAAGGGGGTGGAGTGCAGGATGGGTGTATGTGTGTGTGTGTGTGTGTGTGTGTGTGTGTGAGAGAGATGGGGGGGTGGGATTCCAGTATTTTTCCCCTTCCATAATTATGATTTTTTTTTTTCTGTTTCTGTTCTTCTGTAACCATTTACCTGAACTTGGACAAGTGTCTTTCTCACACAATAATTTGGTTGGTTTTTGGGGGAGCAGATGATCGTGCTCTTGCCATGTTCAGTCCTTGTAGGATTCGTGAGAAGAGAAGCATTTGCAGTGCTAGAATCTGAGGCTGAAAGTGCTGTAACCCAGTGTTACCATGTGGCTTGAAAACACACTTCCCCAGTAGGGATGCTGGGGGCCTGTCAGTATAAATAGCACCCCCACCGTCTGGAAAGTCTGTGCTAGGAATTCCTCTTTTCTATCACTCTCTTCGCTTCTGCCTTTTTCTTGTTTTGCTTCCTGTCGCTTCCTTCTTGTCTATTTTCTGCCTTGGTCCATTCTCCTGCCTTTTTTCCAGAAAGACTTACAAGATAACAATTCTCTCTTATGCTAAAGTGGGATACTACCGAGCCTGACTTGTCAGGCGCTTAACGGCAGCGTGACACATTTTTGCTCATATATCGGACAACAGTAGGTGCTGTCTGAGCATTCAACAAAGAAAGAGAAGACAAAGAAGAACAAGAAAATGCATGACGAACCAAAGCACATAGAGAAAAGTAGACACGGAAACAAATAGGGTAGTTACGGACATGTTCCTGACAGTTTATTGAACGTGACTGACTTGGTGTACTGTCAAGTTTCTGACAAATCGTGGAACATCTCTGACTTGGTTTGACTCGGCTGGCTGGCTGGCTTCTCTCCCACCTCCATGAGGTCAAGGAGTCTTTGGGGCGCTGCACTGCAGTGGATTTTTCTGGCAGCGTGCGTCTTGGGCCAGTTGAACCTGGCAGAGCCCATCCCCTCTCCACGTTGATCGTGTGTGGTTAATGCTTATCGTAAGTCTGTAGATTCTGTCCAGCATTGTCAACATAGCCATCCCAGAGGATTTTTTCTTGCTGCATTTTTTTTTCTTAACAAACAACTTCAGACCTTTTCTTTTTTTTTTCTTTTTTTGTGTGTGTGTGGACTAATTAAAGTTCAGAAACTGAACTTTGTATAAAGGTAAAAGTGTCCCACAACCTATAAGGTCATAGGGGGTGAGGCATCAGAGACTTCACTTCTCTAGGGGCCAGCATATTGAGGGCGGCGCCCATCTCCTCTCCCTTACTGCTTTACCTTCCTTGATCCTAAAGAGGCAGGTACCCATTTACAGCTGGATGAACTGGGGGACTGTACTAAAGCCAAGGTGCACAAACAGTCGCCCATCCAACTGGTAACCACGCTTGATACTGCTTAACCTTGGCTGGGGGGGGAAGCAAGTGCTCCATCCACTGAGCTACCCCGTCCCTAAATGCTTATCATAACTTTGTATAGTAACATAGAAAGAAAAATCATTAAAGTCAGTCAAAAAGCAGAAAAAAAATTTTTTTTAAGGAATAAAAACAAAACCAACAAACTAGTACTAGAAATTATTCTTTATATCAATCAAAATAAAGAACAAACAAAAACCCCAACAAACCAAACACAAACAAAATTCTCCCTCCCTCCCTCCCCCTCCCATACAAAACTAGTGTATGCAAGAAAAATGGGCGGGGAGGGGGGGGGGGGGCTAAGACATGAGGTGTGTGACAGCAGCAGCAGCAGTGGGGGGGATCTTTGGCAGGAGAAGTGGGGGGAAGAGGGCCCAAAGCAGGCCAGCCAGCAAAGCTTGGCCAAAGCCTATTAGTATTAGGCTAGGGAGGGGGCCACTGCTGCCTGCCCCTCAGACAGCCCTTTGGGCCTCATCCCTTCTTGTAGCCCAGATTGCACAGAGTGAGAGGGAGAGAGAGAGAGGGATGGGGAGAGGTGGGCTGAGTGGGAGGGAGAGGGGGGAAGAGAGAGGGAAGTGGGGTGGGAGAGAGAGAGAGAGGGAGGGTTGGAAAGAGAGAGGAGTGTGTGTGAGAGAGAGATAGAGAGTGAGAGTGTGTGTGAGAGAGAGAGAGAGAAAGAGAGAGAGAGTGTGTGTGTGTGTGAGAGAGAGAAAGGGAGTGTGTGTGTGTGTGAGAGAGAGAAAGGGAGTGTGTGTGTGTGTGTGAGTGAGATAGAGAGTGAGAGTGTGTGTGAGAGAGAGAGAGAGAGAGAGAGAGACAGACAGACAGACAGACAGAAAGAGAGAGAGTGTGTGTGTGTGTATTATTCTTTTTTTTTTTTTAATTAAAATTTGTTTTTAATTCTTTTATATCGAGGATAATGGAATAAGCACTTATGTGCTTTTTTACATCCAGTCCCCGTGTGTATGCGGTTTTGTAAATTGTCATCTGTTCCCACCAGCACACAATGGCCTACTCTTCCGAAAAGCGGAACATGATTTTAACGTGTGCGCAAGATGGTCTGCGTGTGTGTTTGCACACGGGGCCTCGGTTTAGAGTCTCATCCGAAGGACTTTTGGGGAGAGTGGAGTCTGCACTGATGTTAACTCCAGGGGAAAATATTCCGTGTATGTATGTGTGTGTTTATTATTCATTCCAAGTGTGGCAGATAGATTTACCTGTTCATAGTCATGAATTTTTCAAAATATTTTGATTTGATTTTTTTGTCTATCTTATTATTTTCTCCCAGTGTCTGTCAGAGGGAGAGAGAGAGGGGGGGGGGTGAGGGAGAGACAGACAGAGAGAGAGGTGGCAGGGAGGGAGAGAGAGAGAGAGAGACAGAGAGAGAGTGTGTGAGAGAGAGAGAGAGAGAGAGAGAGGAGAGAGAGAGAGAGGAGGAGAGAGAGAGAGAGAGATTCTATTATTCTTTTATTTCAAGGATGATGGAATAAGCACTCATGTGCTTTTTTTTGTATCCAGTTCCCATGTGTATGCTGTTTTGTAAATTTTGTCATCCATTCCCACCGGCACACGATGGCCTACTCTTCTGAAAACAATTCACACAGAGAGAGAGAGAGAGAGAGAGATAGAGACTCAGAGAGAGACAGAGACAGAAACTCACAAAGACAGAGAGACAGAGAGAGAAATATTTATTTCTTTTATTTGACTCTTTTATTTCAAGGATAATGGAATAAGCACTCATGTGCTTTTTTTTCATCCAGTCCCCGGATGTATGCGGTTTTATATTTTTGTCATCCACTCCCACCGGCACACCATGACCTACTCTTTCGAGAAGCAGAATGGGTTTTAACGTGTGCGCAAGATGTTCTGCGTGCGTTCGCACATGGGACCTGTTTATAGTCTCATCTGAAGGACTTTTAGGGGGAATTGGAGTCGGCACTGATTTTAACTCCAGAGGGAAAATCCTCTTGGACGAGATTCAAACCCGGGTCAGCTGATCACGAATATATCACTCTAACCACCAGGCTATCCTGCCTCCCCAAGAGAGAGAGAGAGAGAGATGGGGGGATAAGACAGAAAAGTGCATGCAGAAGAGAAGGGTAGGGTAGGGTAGGGCAGGGTTGTGGAGGAGATGCCAGCTTTGGCAGCTGAAGGAGGCTCTTGACTCAACAAGTATGGGGAATGCTAAGAAGGCACCTAGTTGGCAGATTGATTCTTGTTTTGTTGTGATGTGCTTCGTTGTTTTGTTGTTGTTGTGCTGTGGTAGTGTTGTGTTATGATGTGTTTTGTCTTGTTGTCAGTCCTTTTAGCAGTTTTCTGTTTTGCCGGTTGAGGTCTCGATTGTTATTGTTGCTTTTTGTTTGTCAGTGTTGTTGGTGGTGGTGGTGTTGTTGGTGGTGTTGCAGTTTGGTTGGTTGGTTGATGTCTCGATTGTTGTTGTTGTGTTTGTTTGTGTTTTTGTTGGTGGTGTTGCAGTTTGGTTGGTTGGTTGATGTCTTGATTGTTATTGTTGTTGTTGTTTGTCTTGTTGTTGGTGGTGTGTTGGTGGTGTTGCAGTTTGGTTGGTTGGTTGATGTCTGGATTGTTGTTGTTGTTGTTGTTTGTCAGTGTTGTTGGTGTTGTTGGTGGTGTTGCAGTTTGATTGGTTGGTTGATGTCTCGATTGTTGTTGTTGTTGTTCATCAGTGTTTTTGTTGTTGGTGGTGCTGTTGTTGTTAAGGTTGCTCTTGTTTTGTTGTGATTGTGGTAGTGATGGATGGTGTCAGTAACAGAAGTGGTGGTGGTGGTGATGGTGGTGGTGGTGGTGGTGTGGTTGGTTTAAGTTAACACAGATTGTCAGTGTGGAAGAGTGCAATGGAGTGTTTGTTTAGATTCAGTTTTTTGTTGTAGTTTTTTTTTCTTGCATGCATGCGTGTACGTGTGTTGGTTTTTTTAATTTATTTATTCATTTTTCTATTTTGAGGATAATAAAAAGCACTTTTGTGCTTTTTTACATCTAGTCCCTGAGTGTATGCAGTTTGAACATTTTGTCATCAGTTCCCGCTGTCTTACAATGGCCTACTGGGTGTAAAGAAACACATAAGAGCTTATTCCATCATCCTCAATATAAAAGAATAAATAAATAAATAAAGCGGAACGGGTTTTAACATGTGCGCAAGATGTTATGTGTGCGTTCGCACATGGGACTTTGATTTATTGTCTCATCCAAAAGACTTTTGGGGTGAGTGGAGTTGGTACTTGTGTTAACTCCAGAGGAAAAATCCTTTTGAACAAGACACGAACCCAGGTCAGCAGATGTGTGTGTGTGTTTGCGTGTGTGTGTGTGTGTGTGCATGTGCATGTGTGTGTGTGAGAGAGAGAGAGAGATAGACAGAGACAGATATTGTGCAATGACTATACTATCCATACACTTAGAAATTTTCTTTGAAATGATTAACAATGCTGAAAACAGTAACAACAAGACGAGAACAAAAATAGCAATTGGGATAACGAAGAAGAAGAAGAAACCAGAAATGTCTGGGGGAGCAAATTAGAAGAGGGAGGAAAGGAATCTCTCGCAGAACGCACACCTAGTGAAAGGAGACAGTCGGAAATAGCGTCATCAGCTGCGTGGGAGTGTCGCAACCATGCTCATAGCAACCCAGCACTGTTTTGAGAGAAACACACACACAAACACAAACACACACAAACACACACACACACACATGCACTCTTGCACACACGCACATTAAGCCGAGGCTAAGAAGGTGCTGAAAATGGTTTGTTTTGTTGTTTTTTACCTTTGTTGGTCGACAAGTTCCTGGGCGCTTCTGTTAAAGAGTGAATGAATGGAAAGAAAAGAAAAGAAAAGAAAAGAAAGAAAGGCACTGAGAATGAAAAGACACAAGAGGAGAAAAAGAAGTGGGGGGGGGGGGGGGGGGGGGGGGGGAGAGACGTGTATCTATCTACATATCTATATATATATATATATATATATTCTTACTCACTCTCTCTCTCTCTCTCTCTCTCTATATATATATATATATATATGTATTTATATATATATTATTTATTTACTCATCTATTTAAATATCTGTGTGTATTGACTTTTACCTGCTAGCCTCTCTATCATGCGTGCATGCACCAGTGGACATGCACATGCTCACACAACTCTGATATGTGTGTGTGTGTGTGTGTATAATATATACATTATATATATTTATAGAGAGAGAGATCTATATCTGTCTATATTATATATCTATTATTTAGATGTGTGTCTCTCTCTCTAATATATATATATATATATATATATATATATTAGACACAGACAGACAGACAGACAGACAGAGAGAAAAGGGGCAAGATAGGGGAGGGGAGGAGGGGATTGAGAGTGAGTCTTACTTATCGATCCCCACAGTCAGGCAACACATAAAGGAGTTCTATTCCTGAATGAAAAAAACCTAGCCAGCACTCAGGCACTCACCTGCACTCTCATATAATCCCCCCCCTACCCCCCACCCCCCACCCCCACCCCACCACTCCTCCTCCCCACCAACTCCCTTCTGCCTAGCCTGCATAATAAGGAAGGGAGGAAAGAAGGAGGAGGACAGAACGAACACAAACCCCTCAGTAACTATGTATACATACATACATACAATCGGATCAACACCAGTCTTGCGCAAAAAAATATCAACCAAACCCACTAGGTCCGTTGTGTCCCCCTAATGGAAATTTTGCTGATCTGTGGCAGCAAAAGCTGTGCAGGGGTATTTTTAGCTGCCTATGGGGTTTGAGAGTGGTGTATGTATGTATGTACATGTAGACAAGGTGGTTGGTTGGTTGGGTAATTCATGATCATGTTTTGGCTGTTTTTGCGCAGTGTTAGTGCCTGTTGTGACAACCTCTGTGGTGTGTGTGTTGTGTTTGTTAGTGTGTGTGTGTGTGTTGTGTTGTGTTGTAGTGTGTGTGTGTGATTCAGATTCAGATTCAGATTCAGAATATTTTATTGCCATTTAAGTCATGTAGACTTATTTGACACAACAAAAACATCAATTATAATTATTATCTATTTTGGCTAAAAGTGATGTACACTAAAAACATGTTGCATTCTACTTCTCTTTTTTCCAAACACTCATACACATATCTGATGATATCTGCTTGATACATATCAACTGTGATTATGTCACTTAATTTATGTACACATGTATGTATGTGTGTGTGTGTGTTGTATGTGTATGTGAGTGTGGTGTGTTGTGTGTGGTGTGTGTGTGTGTTGTGGTGTGTGTGGGAGCATGGGGGTGGTTGTGGTGTGTGTGTATGTGTTGTAGTAGTGTGTGCGTATGTGTTGTGGTGTGTGGTGGTGGTGTGTGTGTGTGTGTGTGTGTGTGTGTATGTGTGTGTGTGTGTGAGTGTGTGTGTGAAAACTGCAAAGTGGTTTGACAGTGAGCATTACAAAATTTTCTCCTTAATGACTGAAAATATACTTCGATTTTTTTTACCCCCCCCCCCCCCCCCCCACCCACCACCATCCCCTCCCCTTCTTCTATCTCCCACCCCCTCCTCTCTCTCCCCCCTCCCTCCCCCTCTTCTCCCTGTTTTGTCACAGCAGAGAGGAGAGAGAGAGAGAGAGAGAGAGAGAGAGAGAAGAGAGAGAGAGAGAGAGAGAGAGAGAGAGAGAGAGAAGAGGAGAGAGAGAGAGAGGGATCATGTGGTGGGTCCAGTCTAGTGGCCAGTTCTGTCTAAAGGCTGTTAATGTACTCCTGCAGTTGACCATGGTCAGTGTTGTGACAAGGTGTTGTGACAAGGTGTTGTGACAAGGCTTACAGGCAGCTGAGCAGCGGTTAGGCCGGTTATGGTTATTGTGCATGTTACAATTTGTGTTCTGCTTGTCTTTGATGGTTGTATTGTGTTGTGTTGGTGTTGTGTTGGTTTTGTTTTGTGTTTTGTTTTGTTTTGTATTGTTTTGTGTTTTTTTGTGTTTGTTGTATTTGTTTTGTTTTGTGTTGTGTTGTTTGTGTTTGTTTTGTGTTGTTTTGTTTGTATTGGTTTGTTTTGTGTTTGTTTTGGATTGTGTTTTGTTTGTTTTGTTTTGTGTTTGTATTGTTTTGTGTTTGTTTTGTGTTGTGTTGTGTTTGTTTTGTGTTATGTTGTATTATTTTGTATTGTTTTTGGATTGTATTGTTTTGGATTGTATTGTGTTGTGTTGTGTTGTTTGTATTGTTTGGTATTGTATTGTTTTGGATTGTTATTGTGTTGTATTGTGTTGTTTTGGTTTGTATTGTGTTGTATTGTATTGTATACCACTCTCAGTCACAGCAAAAGAGTCCTCTGCATGAAATTCAGGCTGCTCTACCAGCGCGGGGAGAGCGTGTCATGTCACCACAAGAGCAGCGCCACCCATTATGTCTTTTCTTTTTTCCTGTCTGCATGATGTCATTTTGTTTCCTCTCACAGAATGGCTTTTTTCTGCAGAATTTTTCCAGGGACAATACTTGTGATGCCAAGGGTTCTTTTACTTGGTGCTTAATATATGTTGCACACAGGGCCTAGGTTTATCCTCTTATCCGAAAGACTTGCAGCCAGACCATCACTTGTGGTCTAGTGGATGGGGTAAAAGTTTCGCACACAAACAGGTATTGAACCATCACACACTTCGAACCAGGACTTTTCGCTTTCTAGGCAGGTGCATTACCTCTAGACCACCGATCCCCTTGTTAGTAGGTCTGTCTATGGGCCTCCACCCACCCACCCACCCACCCACCCCAGACTGTTTTCACTGCTTTCTCTGTCTCTGAATCTCTCTCTCTCTCTGTCTCTGTCTCTTTCATTTTGTCTCTCGCTCTCTCTGTCTCTCTCTCTGTCTTTTTGTCTCTCTCTGTCTCTCTCTCTCTGTCTTTTTGTCTCTTGCTCTCTCTGTCTCTGTCTCTCTCTCTGGTCTACTGGGATTACCTATAGCGTGTCACAATATTGACAGACAGACAGACAGACAGATAGACAACTGACTGACTGACTGACTGACTGGCAGGCAGACAGACAGACAGACAGAAACACAGAGTCAGACAGACACTGAGACAGACAGACACAGAGATGAGCCCCTTACAAACAACAGCAAAAGAAAGACGGGGAAATAGCAGTGAGATAAGCCAGCGCCAGTTTGTAGGTGAGCCAAACCAGGTCAGGTATAGACTATAGTGCTACTAGTAGCTAGTGACCTACCTGACCCTTCACCCAGACCCCTCTCGCTCTCTCTACCTATCTATAGACCCTCATACCTCTCCACCTACCTACCTACCTACCTACAAGTCTACCTACCTACCTACCTGCTGATATCCTCGTTACTGTTAGCCAGTGCTAGGGACTGAGTGAGTGATCGAGGGAGGGAGGGAGGGTCGGTCGGCCGGTTGATAGATCGATGGAATGCTAGCCTAGCGCCTGCTGTGGTTGGGACAAGTCTGGTCTTGATCTGTGGCACTGTGTCTCTGTCCGTTTGTGCCTGTCTGTCTCTGTCTGTCTCTGCCTGTCTGTGTCTGTCTGTCTGTCTCTGCCTGTCTGTCTCTGTCTTTCTGCCTGTCTGTGTCTCTGTATCTGTCTCTCTCTGTGGTTGTCTGTCTCTCTCTGTTTCTGTCTGTCTCTCTGTCTCCCTTCTCTCTCTCTCTCTCCTCTCTCTCTCTCTCTCTCTCTCTCTCTCTTTCTCTCCCTCCTCTCCTTCCTCCCTCCCTCCCTCCCCTCTCTCTCTCCTCTCTCTCTCTCTCTCTCTCTCTGAAAACTGTGTGAAAAAAGCACATGAATTTTTATTTCATTATCCTTGGAAATTGTTTTTAATATATCATAAAAAATCTCTCCTCCCCCCCCCCTTCCCCCTCTCTCTCTCTCACTCTTTGAAAACTGTGTGGGGAAAAAACAACATGAGTTATTTCATTAATCCTTGGAAAAAAAAAGAATTGTTAAAATATTTAATAAATCTCTCCCTCCTCTCCTCTCTCTCTCTCCTCTCTCTCTCTCTCCTCTCTCATCTCTCTCTCTCTCTCTCTCTCTCTCTCTCTCTCTCTCTCTCTCCTTCTCTCTCTCTACACACCACACACACCACACACACACACCACACACACACACACAAAATGCGTTTTGGTAATTGCCCTTCATGGAAGAATAAAATATTTTTCACTTTGACTTGTCTCTCTTTCATGTCGGTGTATGTGTATGTGTGTGCACGCGCGCGCACGCAAATATGTGTGTGTGTGCACGCGCGCGCAAATGTGTGTGTGTGTGTGCGCGCGCGCGGTCAGCAAACGTACACACTTCACAACACCACTGCGGCGTGTAGTATGTTGGGTGGCGGGATTTAGCAGGGTCGGGTGGCAAGAGTGTTAAGTACAGTGTGGCTTTTTTTTTCCTCCTCCTCTCTCTCTCCCTCTCTCTCCCTCTATCTCCTCTCTCTCTGTCTCCTCTCTCTGTGTCTCTCTCTCTCCTCTCTCCCCCTCTCTCTCTCTCTCTCCAATCAGTCCCCCACAGAGAGAATGAGATTTACTGCCGTGACAGGAAAGAAAGAAAAAAAGAAATGAGGAAAAGAAAAACAAAAGACAGGTTTCATTTATCGAGTAGATTAATTACCCCTATGTTGCTTTTGTCGGTTTGTTTTTTCTTTTTGTTGAGGGTCCTTTGCTCTGTTTTGCTTCTTCGTCTGTTCTCTTTAACTGTTATTTTCTGTTCTTTCGTCTCTGTTTCTCCTTTTCATTGTGTGTTTTGTGTTTTCCTGTCTGTCTTCTCTCTCTCTCTGTCCGTCTGTCTCTGTCTCTCTGTCTCCCCCCCCCCCCCTCTCTCTCTCATCTCTGTCTGTCACAGGCACACACACACATACACACACACACCGCGCGCGCGAGCGCGCGCACTCTCTCTCTCTCCAAACCCCAAAACACACACACACACACTCTTCTCCTCCTCTGTCTCTCTCTCTCACACACACACACACACTTAAACACACACACTCCCCTCTCTCTCTAACACACAAACTCCCTCTCTCACACACTAACAACTACACACACACTCTCCTCTCACATACACAACACACAAAACACTCATACAAACACAAAACACCATTACAACACAAACACACACATACTGGTAAGAAGCAACATGGAGAACAGAAGGTAGTTTGGAACGAGGGTCTGGAGGTCACACGTCTGTTTAGGAACTGACAAGTTGCAGGTTCGATCCCCGTTTCCCCCACCCCCACCCCATCTATCATATCTTGAGTGGTGGTCTGGGTGCTAGTCTTTCAGATAGGACGAAAAAGCTGAGGTATCGTTTAGCTCGCGTAAATAAAAAAAAACCACGAGAACAAGAGAGTTCATAATTTCACACACACACACACACACACACACACACACACACACACACACACACACACACACACACTCACACACACACACACACACACACACACACACACACTCACACACACACACACACACACACACACACCACACACACACACACACACACACACACACAAAGCTGAGACATTCGAGTATTCTTGAGACTTTGTCCCTGGTAAAAATTCTGTAGAAAAGAATGCCACTCTTACAAAACACATACCCTTGTAGTCAGGAAAAAAAAAAGATGTTACAAAAAAACAGGTGGCGCTGCTCCTGTGGCGACGCGCATTCCCCATAGAAAGCAGCCAGAGTTTCATGCAGAGAAATGAATCTTCTTCTCTCGTTCGCTTTTTAAACCGTCAGAAGCGTTTGGGGAGAAATAGTGGCAAGTCCTTTCCAGCTCCTCTCGTGGGCCGTACAGCTTAGTTTGCAGGGTAGAGAAATTAATATAAAAAAAGCGTATTTTCATTTAAAATTGGCCCGGGCCAAAAGCTGTGTCAGTTATTATTCATGTCAGCTAATTGCCAAGGTCTACATTAAAACGTTGTTATGTTGTAAAATGTTGTGTTGAGATTGCCTTCAGCCATGACAAGTCTCTTAACATAACAACCCGCACTCTCCTTTGTTAAAGGAGAAAAAAAATCCTCTGAAGTCGGAGTATGGCTGCCTATATCAGCATATGGCGAGGTGCTTGAAAAAGAGTCATACACGCAAACTTCTCATCCAGTGTGTACTTCCTATCTCACAGAGATTCCCAGGTGGGATGATGAGTGAGGCAGAGTGTGGCATGTTCTGGGTGACCCCCAGGGTGTAAAGCTGGGGAACACAACACCATTTAAATCCGATTCATATCCATGCAGAAATAGGGAGGACATTCCAGGAGGAGGATCCTTAGAAGGAAGGACCACATTGACCACATATTGACCACATATGCTGGGTGTGTAGGAAGGCATTTTCTGCAGACAGGTAGCCTACTCTGATCAGCAGCATAACAGTCCTTCACAAATTAATGAGCATGCCTTTCTGAGAGGGGGCAGGCGGTGATCGAACTCATAACCCGCTGTTATTGGGCGCACGCTATAGCCGAGCGGTTAAAAGACAGTTCGACTTCAACCCCACGGGTCCATGAAGTCGTGGGTTCCAATCTCGGCAGCGTCTGGGGTGAATTACGGGTGGGGATTTTTTTTAATGCTTGATCTCCCAGGTTAACTTTCAAGTGCAGACCTGCCAGTGCCTTCATTCCCTTCGTGTATATATATATATATACACATGCAGAAGACCCAGTATGTCACGCTAAAGATCCCATTATTCGTGTCGGCGTACAGCAGGTGACAGAAACATGAATGTGCCTTAGCCATACATCCCTCTCCCAAAGTTGGAGTGCGCTACCTTCATGGTGGGTAAAAAGCGGTGACCTACGCGAACATCTCTCCAGTTTGGTGAAACCTCGGAGCTAGCTCTAGCCAAGGAAGGCAACACCAAAAGAAGATAACAACCACAGTTGTTGACAAAGAGACCTAGGCCTATGCTGCAGCGAAAGAGACTGAAGAGCCGAACGAACGATTGAGATCCAAGTTTATCCCGGTGGATTAGGGGAATACCGTACCGGGGCCCTATCAGTATCAACTAATAGCATCCCCACCTTCTGGAAACTGTAAGCTAGGAATTCCCTCTTTTCTATCCCTCTCTTCGCTTCTACCTCATTCTTTTTCTTCCCGTCACCTCCTTCTTGTCTATTTCCAGCCTTCTTGATCCATTCTCCTGTCTCTTTTTTTTAAATCCTAAAAAAGACTTAAAACTTAACGATTCTCTCCCATGCCGAAGTCGGACGCGCTGGGCCAGACTTTGCCAGGCGCTTAACGGCAGCGCGACGCATTTTCGCTCATAAATGATGACAGACAACAACAGTTTGCTGTTTTGAAGCGTCGGACGAAGAAAGAATTCCGGTGGTCGGATCGATCATGTCTGCGCTTGAAAGTTGTTGGGCATACCAACCAGCCAGCCAGCCAGCCAAGCCAGCAAGCAGTCTGCCTTGCTCTGCACTTCAAGCCACCGACCCAGCCAGTTCTGTGCGCGCATGAATCTTGCGTTTCCACCCGGGGTAGAATTAAGACCGTGGGGGGTGGGGGTCTGAAGTCGGGTGTGTGTGACCTGTTTGTTTTGTGTGGGTTTTTTGTGTGTGTTGTTGTGTTTTTTGTTGTTGTTGTTTGGGTTTTTTTGGGGGGCGTTGGGTTGGTTTTTTTGTGTTTTTTTGTTGTTTGGGTTTTGGTGTGGTTTTTGTTGTTTTGTTTTTGTTGTTGTGTTTTTGTTGTTGTTTGTTTGTTGGGGTTTTTTTTGGTTGTTTTTTTTTTTTTTTTGGGGGGGGGGGGGGGGGGGGGGTCGGGTACCTTGTGTATGTAGCTAGCAGGTTTGTGTGTGTGTGTGGTGTGTGTGTGTGTGTGTGTGTGTGTGTGTGTGTGTGTTGTGAAAGTCAAGCCAAACTTTATTTCCAGATGGTAACATGAATAAGCAATGCATTTGCTTTTTTTCCCCCATCAAGCCATCTATCTAAGAACAAAAACAACTTGATCAATAATATCTAACAGCGCGCGCGCGTGTGTATGTACATGTGTGTGTAGTGTATGCGCGTGTCTGTGTGTGCATTGTGTGTCTGTGTGTGTAGTGAGTGTGTGTGTTGTGCAGTGGGTGTGTGTGGTGTGTGACAGTATGTGTGTTAGTGTAGTGTAGTGTGTGGCAGTGTGTGTGTGTGTAGTGTAGTGTGCTGTGTGTGTGTCTGACAGTGTGTGTGTGTTGTGTGTGTAGGTGGTGTGTGTGTGTGTATGTGTGTGTGTGTGGCAGTGTGTGTGGTGCGCTGTGTGTGGTATGTTGTGTGTGTGTGGTGTGTGTGTTGTGGCAGTGTGTGTGGTGTTAAGTGTGTGTGTGGTGTAGTGTAGTGTGTGCTGTGTGTGTGTGGTGGCGCGCGGTGTGTGTGACAGTATGTGTGTGTGTGTAGTGTAGTGTGCTGTGTGTGTGTATGGCAGTGTGTGTGTGTACAGTATGTGTGTGTAGTGTAGTGTGTGGCAGTGGTGTGTGTGTGTGACAGTTGTGTGTGTGTGTAGTGTAGTGTTGCTGTGTGTGTGTGATGTGTGTGTGGTGTGTGTGACAGTATGTGTGTGTAGTGTAGTGTGTGTGTGGCAGTGTGTGTGTGTGTGACAGTATGTGTGTGTAGTGTGGTGTGTGTAGTGTAGTGTGTGGCAGTGGTGTGTGTGTTAGTGTGTGTGTGTGTGTGTTTAGTGCAGTGTGTGTGTGTGTGTGCTTGTCTGCGTGTAGTGTGTGTGTATTTATTTACCTGGACACGGGCTTGCCTGTCAGGGCTGGCAGCCAACGTCAGTGCCCAAGTGATCGATTTGATCCGAGCTGGCGTCTTTTGTTCCTTCCTGCACCCTCCCCCCACCCCCTACACCCCACACCCCACACCCACCCACCTACCCACCCACCCCTGCACAGCTCCTCTATGTGTGTGTGCGTGTATGTGTATTTAGCTTGGAGTAGTAGCCTAGATGAGGGCAGACCTAGGCACAGAGAGAGAGAAGGCATATACACACTACCTTCTGAAAAGAATTCGTATATGTAGATATCTAGGCCTTTATATCTATATAAAGGCCTAGATCTGCTACCTCTTCTTTCGTGGTCGGCTGGGATATATATCTTTATATAATATTATACGGCTCGTGGTGGTGTTTGTTTTAGGGTGGTTTTTTTGTGGTGTTGGTGGTGTTTGGGTTTTTTTGTGTGTGCGGTTTTGTTTGAAGTGTGGTGGGTGGTTTTTTTTCCGAGTTTTTTGTTGTTGTTGGTGTGTGTTTTGGATTTTGACGTGGAACCATGTATGCTGGGGTACCCCACGTTCAGGAATCGTAAGTAGTTTGTATAGATGTGTGTTATGTGTGTGTGTGTTTGTGTGTTATGTTTGTGTGTGTGTTTGTGTGAGTGTGTGTTGTGTGTGTTATGTTGTGTTGTGTATTGTATAGTGTCTGTTGTGTTTTGTGTGTGTTGTGTTGTGTTTTCTCTCTCTCTCTCTCTCTCTCTCTCTCTCTCTCTCTCTCTCTCTCTCTCTCCCCTCTCTCTTCTCTCCTCTCTCCTCTCTCTCTCCCCCTCTCTCTCTCTCTCTCTCTCTCTCTCTCTCTCTCTCTTCTCTCTCTCTTCTGTCTCTCCTCTCTCATTCTCTTTCTCTCTCTCTTTCTCTCTCTCTCTCTCTCTCTCTCTCTCTCTCTCTCTCTCTCTCTCTCTTTTCTTTCTCTCTCTCATTCTCTTTCTCTCTCTTTTCTTTCTCTCTTTCATTCTCTCTCTCTCAATCTCTCTCTCTCTCTCTCTCTCTCCATCTCTCTCTCTCTCTCTCTCTTCTCTCTCTCTCTCTCTCTCTCTCTCTTCTTACTCTCTCTCTTCCCTCCCTCTCTCTCTCTCTCTCCTCCCTCCCTCCCCCTCTCTCTCCCTCTGTCCGTCTCTTTCTCTCCCTCTAATATCATAATCGTTCGTTCACTCATTGCCCATTCTCTGCTGTGTCCTTTGTGCATAACGATATTATTTCTGTGTATTACTGACTGGATCTCCGCTTTGCTGGCAGTTCAGCCCAGTGACTAAGAGGAAGGAACATGCTTAGCTTAAGAGAGGGTCAAGCACACGCGCGCGCGCGCGCATACACATACACGCACGCACAACACACACTCACACACGCGCACATGTCTAATATCACTTAATGTGAAAAGACGTTAAATTAAAGAACACACACACACAACTGGTTGTTGAGTCTTTGAGGGTGCCCCCACGGTCGTCAGACTACGGGACAGATAGATAGATAGATAGATAGACACACACACACACCATCTCTCTCTCTGTGACACTCACACATACCCCCCCCATCTCTCTCTCTCATCTCTCCTCTCTCTCTCCTCTTCTCTCTCTCCTCTCTCTCTCTGTCTGTCACACACACACACACACACACACACACACACACACACTCAACACACACACACATTCACACTGAAGATTGGTATATGTATGGATGTACGATTCTCTTACTGTTCCGATACAGTGCTAACAAACATTATGCCGAAGGTGATGTACTAAGTTTCTACACCCCCCCCCCCCCTCTTCCCTTTCCCCGGGGTAATCCATCATCTATCCACGAATGTTCCAGTGACAGAGCTGCACTCTTGAATATTATTTCACACGACAGTTTATGACCATTATATCACAGGAGTCGTTTCGTGGGCTGCGTTTCACGGCTGCAGAAAGCAATATTTATTCTCTCCTCCTCTTCCTCTTCTTCCTCTTCCTCCTCCGCCCCCTTTTTCCTCCTCTTTTTCTTCCTCCTCCTCTTCTTCCTCTTCCTCTTTTTTCTTCCTCCTCCTCTTCTTCCCTTTTCCTCTTTTTCTTCCCCTCCGCCCCTTCCTCCCCCTCTTTTCCTCTTCCTCCTCCTCCTCTTCTTCCTCCTCCTCCTCCTCCTCCTTTTTCTTCCTCCCTCTCTCTCTCGCTCGCTCGCTTTGCTCTTCCCCAGCAGCCTCCTCCTCTTCCTCCCTCTCCTTCCTTTCTTCTCTTCCTCCCCCCCTCCCTCCCCCCTCCTCCCCCCCCGTCCCCCTCCCTCTCCCTCCCCCTCTCTCTCTCCCCCACCCTTTTCTCCCTCCCTCCCCCTCTCTCCCTCACTCTCTCTCCCCCCTCTCTCTCTCCACTCTCTCTCTCTTCCCCAAGCAGCCTCCATCCCATTCGTTCGTTATCCTAATGAGTGATAGAGAAGTGTTGAGCCCCCCTGGGTTGTAGTATACCCAGTACTGACTGTACTGTACTGCCCTCCCCCCGCCCTGCCGACCCCCAAACGCCCTGTGGATCTGTTCCATCTTAGGCTTTTAAAACATAGTGGTTGACCTCACTGCTAGTTTGGTGTGGTGTATATGGCCCTCTATCGTCTGTCTGGCTGTATGTCTGTGTATCTGTTTCTGTCTTCCCTCCCCCCTCCCTCTCTTCTTGTTTCTAT
This sequence comes from Rapana venosa, assembly GCA_028751875.1. Classification (NCBI taxonomy): domain Eukaryota; kingdom Metazoa; phylum Mollusca; class Gastropoda; order Neogastropoda; family Muricidae; genus Rapana; species Rapana venosa. Next base: position 51,971,613 of record CM054152.1, read on the forward strand.
GTGTCTGCTTCTTCTATTCTGTCTGTCCTCTCTCCACCCCCTTCCCTCTCCTCTGTTTCTGTCTCCTTTCTCTCTCGTCTCTCCCCCTCCCCCTCTCCGTATGTATTGTCTGTCTTTCTCTCCCCCAGTCTGTCTCTCCTGTTTCTCTTTGTCTGTCTGTCTGGGCTCTCTCTCTTCTCTCCCTCTCCTCTCTCCTCTTTTCTCTCTCTCTCTTCTCTCTCTCTTCTCTCTCTCTCTCTCTCTCTTCTGTCGCTGTGTTTTAATTTTTCCTCGTCTCTATTGTGTCATGTCCTTTTTCTCTTTATTTTTGTCTTTATGGGTAAAGCTTGAGTTCTCTCTCTCTCTTTCTCTCTCTCTCTTCACTCCCTCTCTCTCTCCATCTCTCTCTCTCTCTCTCTCTCCTCTCTCTCCATCTCTCTCTCTCTCTCTCTCTCTCTCTCTCCATTCTCATCTCTCTCTCTCTCTCCTCTCTCTCTCTCTCTCTCTCTCTCTCTCTCGATATTGATTATGTGTTGATGATAGATTTTCATGTCAATATAATACACTACCTCCCCCCCCCCCCCCCCCCCCCACCCCACCCCTTGTCATCCCTCTGTGTTATGGATTTAATAGTACTGAACCACAATAAATCCTGGTCATTGTCATTGTCTCTCGATATTGAACTGAATGAACACGTGCAAAAGTAATGATAGCCTCATCTGAGTGCGCGGCGCGCGCGCGTGCGTGCGTGTGTGTGTGTGTGTGTGTGGGTGGTGGGGGGGGGGGGGGCGGGCGTGTATGTATGTGCGCGCTCGCATGCACACGTGCGCGCTCGCGTGCCTCATATGTGCCCATATGTTTATGCGTGTGTTGACAACTGTGGGTACAGGCCTACGTGACGACACGTGCATGTTGATACCTGAGCTGTGTGTGTGTGTGTGTGTGTGTGTGTGTGTGTGTGTGTGTGTGTGTGTGTGTGTGTGTGTGTTCGCGTGCTATGCAGGATATAAAAAAATATATTAAAAAAATGCAGTGAAGTGCCATGAGACTGTGCTGGGTTTCAGAGAGTGTAGGTTCAATCCCCCTGTAGGCCAGGCAATGTGACGTCACCTCTAGCACCCCCCCCCCCCCCCCCCCCCCCCCACCTCTACCCCCGCGCCTCTTTTTTGTAAGAAAAATGTATACCTATGTTTCACTGAAAACTCTCTACTACTGAAAAATCTTCTATACTCTATACAGTTTTACCTTAATAGTGATCAGTGTGGGGTTTTTTTTTAATATGGACTGGGAAAAGTGAACATGGCAGGTGACGTCATACACCTCGGACTTCAGGAGGGGTTGGACTTACAGGGCGGTTAAAGAGAGTGAAAATCAATGGGATGTAGGAGACTGGGATAGAAGAAGAACTGGGCGGACTGTGTGCATTATTTAGTGTTATGTCAGAAGAGGCTGTGTTAGTGTGTTATAGTGTGTGTGTGTGAGAGAGAGAGAGGGGAGAGAGGTGGGGGGGGGAGGGAGAGGAAGAGAGACAGACAGAAGACAACTCTGAACATGTTTGATATGTACATTAGCCTTATTAGGCCACAGTACACGGAGTTTGTTTGAGGTGAAAAGCAACATAACTGATATCGTGGAACTGATGAAAACAACCATGAAAAATAATCAATAAATATTCATTGTGGATCATGATCACAGTGGCCCTGAGAGAGAGAGAGAGAGAGAGAGAGAGGAGAGAGAGAGAGAGAGAGAGAGAGAGAGAGCTAGCTCTGAACTCTGAACAGATGTAGTATCCATGTACATTGGCCATATAAGGCCCGCAGTACACGGAGTTTGGGGTGAAGTAGGAAACGAACATACTGATATCGTGCAAAGTACAATCTAACACGAAAAATAACAACCAATAAATGTTCATTGAGGATCATGATCACAGTGGCCCTATTTGAGAGAGACAGAGACAGAGATTAGGGAATGACGACCTGAAAGAGGGGAAAGAGAGAGAGAGAGAGAGAAGAGAGAGAGAGAGAACAATTTGAACAATTTTGAAGAATTTTTATTGTTCAGAGGGTAATGGATTAAGCATTACATTGCTTTTTTACATCCAGCCCTCGAAAAAAAAGAGATAAATAATAAGGAAAAAATGTGCATAATGACATAGAATTGCATAGAAAACAATACACACACATATGTACGCGTGCGCGCACACACACACACACACACTGAAATGCAAGCAAGATAAAGAATAACCAGAGAGAGAGAGAGGGGAGGGAGGGGGGGGGGGGGCGGATGACGGCCAGAAAGACAGAAAGAAGCAGCAAAAGAAAAAAAAAGCAAACAAACAAAAAAAAAAGAAAAGCACAGATTATATGCACTGAAAAAGCTCCCAGCAATGCCTACGAGTATTATTATACAAGTATGGCAAACGATCCATGTCCTATTGGGGGAAAAAAGGAAAAGAAAAAAAAAAGGCAGATAGCCCGTGTTTGATGAGTGCTTAGGACTGTCCATACAAAGCATCACTGCAAATGCCAATAGCGATGATGATCATCATGATCATGATCATGAGGGAGATAGAGGATTTGGTCAATAGATGTTTCTGCCCTGGGGGAAGGGAGGCAGAATGTAGGTGTAGGTAGGGATTGAAGTTGAAGGGAACAAACTATAGAGGGGAAAAACTCGGTCCTGCTTTTATTTCCCATTCACAAGGGGTTTTTTTTTGTTTGTTTGGGGTTTTTTTGCATTTGGAGAGAAGGTGTGGATGTGTTGATCTGCTTTGGGAAGGATGGCGAAAACTTCAATAGTGTTTGTTCTTCTCTCTCTCTCTCTCTCTCTCTCTCTCTCTCTCTCTCTGGCTTATCCAATTATCCTCATTAAAATATTCGAGTTCGCCTCTCTCTCTCTCTCTCTCTCTCTCTCTCTCTCCTCTCTCTCTCTCACTCACTCACTCTCTCTCTCTGTACCTTTGTCTCTCTGACTGATTGTCTGTCTATCTATCTATCGATCTATCTATCTGTCTGTCTCTGTTTGTCTGTCTCTCTCTGTGGTGGTTCCAGTCTTAGTCTTGAGGTGTGGCAATGTTTCATTTCGTCATTACAGGTGGTGGGGGGGGGGGGGGGGGAGAGAGAAAGAGAGAAAGGGGGAAGAGAGAGAGGCTCATTAAAGACTTCATAGGCTGATACAAACCTATTGATGAAAGGTTGTAGTTTGAAATCCTTTTCCTGCTATTGCACCATTTGACCATTAATTGAGTCATGTGGTGTGGGTTGGGGGTTTTTTGGTGTCGTTTTTTTGTCTTTCATTTTGTTTGTTTGGGGTTTTGTGGGTTTTCTTGGGGGGGGGGGGGGGGGTCTGAAAGTGCCATTGTTGTCGCTGGTTCATCTGGCCCATTAACTGAGTCATTGTTTGATAGTTTATTTTGGCTCACTGTGTCATTGCTATTGATCGTTCATTTGGTTTATTGATTGCCTCCTTCTTGTTTTGGATTGCTCAATCGGCCTATTGATCGCACCATAGTTGTTGATTGCAGCGGTTGACCTATTATTTTTTCAGTTATTATTATTATTATCATCATTTATTTGACCTCTTAATTGTGTCATGGCTGTGATGCTTGTTTTGGCTCATTAGTGTTGTCATCAGCGTTGGTTCATGTTTAACCCTTAATGTAGTCAATATTCAGAACAGCCAATAATTCATTATTGTTATTTTTGGTCATTCCCGCTTGTTGTTTTTGTTGTAAATGGTTCATACTGGACTGTTTGTTCATGGTTGGCATGGTTAGTTGTAAATGGCTTGTATTCGCCTGTTTGTTAATGATTGGTTCGGCCAGTTGTAAATGGTTCGTATTGGCCAGTTAATGGTTTATTTTGGCCAGTGGATTTTGTCTTCTGATCATTTCAGTGAGGAGTTGGTGTTTGAGGGTGGAGAGGTTTTTTATATCCATTCTGTTTTTGCAGCCATGCATTTCCAACTTCTTTGTCGGCTGCTCAGTCCTATCAGTGCTGTGTTCATTTTGTACCTGAGTTTTTCGCTTTTGTGGCGGTATAAATCACATGTTTATTCACGTTATGGAACATGAGCATGAACATAAGCATTCACAGATGGGGGGAAAAAAGGTAGGCTAGAAACTTAACAATTTGAAGGACTCCCCCCCCACACACACACACACTCTCTCTCTCTCTCTCTCTCTCTCTCTCTCTCTCTCTTCTCTTTTTCTTTGCAATCATACATGAGTACAAAGGCACTGTGCACTGTGAACCGGTAAAGCTGTTCCTTCTTGACAGGCTTGAATTAATGTCAAAGACAAGTTCCAACATGATCAAGCTGTACAGGAAAATGTCGAAAGGTTTCTTTCTCAATACAACGTCTACCTCCACTACCACTCTTTCTCCCCCTTTTTCTTTTTCTTTTTGTTGTTGTGATCTTGTACTTCTTACCCACTCTCGCAGCCACCCAACAAAGGTAAACCTCTCTCTCTCTCTCTCTCTCTCTCTCTCTCTCGCAAGGGTTGTAGACTTTCGGTATCGTGTGGCGAATCGGGCGGCGTTGTTATTGAAGCGATCAGTGGCTAGCTAGGCCCATGCTTTGTCCTCGTTTTCAACCCATGCCTCCGTTTTCCTACCCCACATCACCTCCGTGTGTGTGCTGGAGATACCAACTTTTGGCTAACGATGGGTCCTTATAAACATATTCACACACACACATACACACACACAGAGTGGTGGGGTGGGGTCGGTCTCCTTTGTGTGTATACTGGTCCCAATGCTGATCAGCACATCGTTTCTGCCTTGCTCTGTGTGTGTGTGGTGTGTGTGCACATGATAATAGTGTTGACGTTTTGTAATGAGAGCCGTTCGTTCGCTGGAATGATCGATTTGGTGAAGCAGTTTGCCGGGTTATGTAACGCGCATAAATGGAAAAGGGGGCGGGGGTGGGGGGGGGGGGGGGGGATTTGTGTGTGTGGAGGGGGGGGGGGGGGGGGGGGAGGTGTTCATGCTTGGTGTCCTTAGGCCTAACAGCTCGTTGGGATGGCGAAATGCTAATGTGTTGTGAAGACCTGAGTTGTTTAGTATTGCCTTCCATTTGGAGAAAGCACTGGTATAATTATATATAGCCGTCCTCACGAGCTGACATAACACGGCAGTCCATAATATGTCACCTCTCTGTTCCGCTGGCTAATAAGTAATTTGAACTTGACAAAATAAGGGTACCTAGGCTAGAGGTTGTAGATTTGAGGGGTGGTGTCCCTCGGTTCCGTTTTTCCACAATTGAATATGGATAGCTTGGTGTGTGTGCGTGTGGAAGCGAGGCTTTGATACGATTGGCTGATCAAATTGTCGTCTGCTTGTCAGCTCCCCCCTTCATATTTTGTCAACGCGTTGTGCCAGGGCATGTTTGTGTTTTTGAAAGATGGCAGCTAATACCACACATTTGCTTCAGTTTATGCCGATCTAGATGAATTGATCGGTGTGGGTATTGTAGCTAGTGTAAGTCTTGATAACGGAGAGGTGAGTCTGTTTTTCTTGGTGAATATTTAAGTCCCTATATCCCTACAGTGTTATGACCTACAAAGAAGTTATGATTGGTTTTGCTTGAGTATTTTTGTATTCCGCCCAGGCTGTTTTGGGGGAGAGGCTAAATGGCCAAAATATCAATGCCTTGGTAGAATTTCTGATTGTCAGCTTGTCGTTGCACTGCGGGTGTGTGCATTATTAAACAGAAATCAAGAAACCAGGGCAGATGCCAATTCAGTCAGTTGAATCATGTGACACATTAAACATGGAATTTCCACAAATGTATATTGATTTGTGTATCATCACTTTATATAATATATTCCAATAAACAACTATTTGATCTACAGAGCATCAAAATTGAAAGAGGATCGGAAGAAAAACACACAAAAACCCCACGTGTGACAGCTGTTGTTTGGTATAAGAACTTTAACGTGGAAGTCGTGGGTAACTTTTAAAAATATTGTTCACCTCTTGTATTTACCATTAGAGGTACACTTCCTCAAAAACAAAACAGAAAAACAAAAACCCAAAGGTTAATTGGAAATGTCATAAAGTAGTGATGACATGAAATCTCTGTCTAGCAGATATAGTTTTTTGTTATGAAGATTTATACGACAGTACTGACACGTACAAAAAGGTCGTTGATTTTTGCTGTTGCTATTTTAGGTCAGAAATAGTGATGAAGAATTTAAAACATTGGTGCCGATCAGGTTTTCATAAAATTGTACTTTCTTCAGTACGATTTCGTTTGAGGGCATAATGAAAATGATATTCTTATATGTCAGACGAAGCACGTTGTTAATGGAAGTTGTCAGCGCTATGATTATGGAAATGTAAGTAGTTGAAGAAGTTTTCATAACGCAAAATTTTTGTGGTTCTTGTTCTGAAATTGGTTTTAAGATGGCAACAGCTTTGAGTTGCAGGGAAGGGGAGGAGGCGTTAGGCTGTCAATGGAATAAAGTGGCCATGTCCGCTTTTATTATTTTTTTTCTTAATGCAAGCTTTGCACAGAAAAACAAGGGTCAAGCTTTTGGCTGGTCACCCCTCCTACATACACACACACACTCTCACTCACTCACTCACACACATACACAACACAACACACACAC
>CM054152.1:51983207-51990707 GCA_028751875.1 Rapana venosa
AAAGGGAAAACAACAAAGGTTTCAGTTTTTAAGACATGGGCTTTACAGTGCTCCTGCAAGTCATACAATAGAAACTAAAAGAACAACAACCAAAAAAAAACCCAAAGCACAAGTGGCTAGTTTGTTAGGCAGTACACACACACACACACACACACACACACACACACACACACACACACACACACACACACACACACACACAACACACACAACACACACACACACACACACACACACACACACACACACACACACACCCTTCGGATTAGACTATAAACTGAGGCCCCGTGTGCGAGCGCACGCAGAACATCTTGCGCACACGTTAAATCCTGTTCCACTTTTCGTAGGAGTAGGCCATTGTGTGCCGGTGGGAACAGATGACAGAATTTACAAAACCGCATACACACGGGGACTGGATGTAAAAAAGCACATAAGTGCTTATTCCATTATCCTCGATATAAAAGAATAAAATGAAATTTAAAAAAACAACAACAAAAAACCACACACGCACGCACGCACGCACGATTACTATCTATCACGATTACAGATCTGTTCGTGCGCAGACTTCTTAAGGCTCGACTGGTTTGAAGGCAGACGTGTATACATGCTTCTCTAACAAGTAACAGCGCCATTTTTATATATATAAAAAATGGAGATGATATGCGCGTGGTTGTATGTTGCAAGCTGTAGTGGTTTTAGAAAACTTGTTTTATTAACGTGGTCGATTTTCACATCTGTGTGTGTGTGTGTGTGTGTATGTGTGTGTGTGTGTGTGTGTGTGTGTGTGTGTGTGTGTGTGTGTGTGTGTGTGTGTGTGTGGAACGTGTGGTATCTACTTCAGTAGATAGGCTTTTCTGCGTGTATCAATGTTCATTGATGGCTGTTGTGACACGAGTGCTAGACTGTCGACGACATTCAGATGATCTGTATCGATCTGCTTCCTGAGAGACCATTGTTTGCCCAGGGTTTTGTTGTTGTTATTGTTGTTGCCTTTTTATTGTTCCTTTGGTATTTTTGGACTTATGTCGTTTTTGAGAACTCCTCTATCAGGCATCTCTTTAGGGTCAGGGAAGGTAAAGCAGCGAGGGAGAGGAGATGGGCGCCGCCCTCAATATGCTGGCCTTTGGAGAAGCTGAGGTCTCTTACACCCCGCTCCCCAACGACCGCATAGGTTATGGGAACTCCTTTAACTTTACCTTTCAAGCATGATAAAGTCCTCTCGATTTCCTTTCATGATCCAGTCAAAGGGTATTGCCCACAAACATAGGGACAAGCATTTTTCATGTTCAATATCAATTTAAAAAGTGAGGCAAAATAATGGGTGTCTGTGCTTTTTGAACTCACGTGCACACACATATACTCTCTCTCTCCCCCCTCCTCTCTCCCCCCCCCCCCCCCCTCCTCCCTCTCTCTCTCTCTCCTCTCTCTCTCTCTCTCTCTCTCATCTCTCCTCTCTCTCTCTCTCTCTCTCTCTCTCTGACGTCAACCGTACGTAGAAGGGGAGTTATGGACAAACATATTCACATGGGTATCTTCTGTAATGATTTCCGAAACCGTCACTGATCATGGTGTGTCATCTAGCATTTGCGGGCGTGGGATGTGCACACACACACACACACACACACACACACACACACACACAACACACACACATACACACTGTCTCTCTCTCTGTCTCTGTCTCTCTCTTTCTCTCTCTCTCTCTCTCTCTCTCTCTCTCTCTCTCACAAACGCACACACGCTTGCACACACACACACACACACACACACACACACACACACACACACACAAAACACACACACACACACACACACAGAGCAGATCCCATTTATTTCTAGTGCTCGTTTCCACGGTGGCATTGAGTGGCTCACCTCATATTTTTATAGTCATTTCTCAAGCCATTGACGCACTGAAAGAGAGCTCTGCCGAGAATCGTACCCGGAACAGCAGGGCAGTGAATCACTTTGGCCAGAACCACTTAGCTTATCACTATTTTTTGTTGTCAATATGGTGTATACGCTCCCTCTCTCTCTCTCTCTCTCTCTCTCTCTCTCTCCTCTCCTCTCCTCTCTCTCTCCCTCTCTCTCTCTCTCTCTCTCTCTCTCTCTCTGTGCCCCCCCCCCTCCTCCTCTCTGTGGTCCCCCCCCCCCCCACCCCCGCCTTTCCACCTCCCCCTCTAAACGACGGGACAGCGTTCGTTTCCTTGTTGTGATGTGATTACATACATCGTCCTCATGTTACTTAGCTAACATGCCGGGGGAAAAAATCGTGTGTGTGTGAGAGAGAGAGGGGAGAGAGAGAGGAGAGAGAGAGAGAGAGAGAGAGAGAGAGAGAGAGAGAGAGAGAGAGAGAGAGAGAGAGAGAATTAGTTCCAAGGAGGAACCAGCCTTTCCCTGGTAAAGATCTATATAGGTCCAGAAACGTTTGTGAGATATGTGTGCGAAAGATGTGTGAAGATTTAAGAGAAGTAAGTTCATCAGAACAATATGCCCTGATGTGAAGGTTGCGCTGAAAGTAAAGTGGATGGGAAGAAAGTGTTATAAAGAAAAGTACTTGAGGTAAAAGCCAGGGTATTAAAAGTTAAGTGTCATCTTGCAAGTCATGAAAGTTATAGGTTTTATGGAGCTACATATGTTTAAAGTTAGTGTCCTTGTGCGAGTCATGAAAGTTATAAAGTAAGTTTTATGGGGTTAAAGGTGTTTAGAGTTAGTTGGTGTCATCTTGCAAATCATAAAATTTCTTTACACTGGGGTTAATGACCAGAAAGGTGTGAAGTGAGATTCAACGGCCGAAAGTGGTATGAAATAAAGATTCAATTTGTTAGGTAAGATTATTTGAGTGAAATAGTTATCTTTTGAAAGTAAAGTTCATGGATTGAAAATTATCTGGAGTAAGTATGAAGAGTGAAAGCAATGTTTTGTGGAGGTAAAATTACAAAGTAGGGTTCATGTGAAGAAAGGCTTAGAACACTGTTGGGGAGAAACATAAAATGAAATAGCTTTAAAACCACCACAAACAACAACAGCAGAAACAGTGATCACCAACTTTTTACTGAGATAATCATCTCGTTAACGATCTCGTGATCTACTTACACGCTAAGGAGGAGGTTGGTTGCGTACGTAGGTCACCGTAGTGATACTGAAGTCTGAACACTGGAGTCAAGCATCAGTTGTTGACCAAGTTCAGCATCAGTGATCCCTTGTGTGTCCCTGTGGCAGACCTTCAGCGACTGTCGCTTGTCCTGCAGAGCTGCCCACTCCACCAGAACCTCTCAGCAGACACTTCACACTCGCCGCGCGCCGCCTACACCACCACACCCACACACCATCCAACACTACACACACACACACACTCCTCCTCTCCATCTCTCTCTCTCTCTCTCGCTCTCTCTCTCTCTCGCTCTCTCTCTCAGACCCTGATGTGTGAAAAGCGAACTTCAGATCTCTGCTGTCTCCAGTGGACTGTGGCATGGATCAATCACTGCCTTAGGGGTCCCTGTCTGAGCTAACAAACCAGTGTGATGACAGCAGCTGTATAGAGGGAACAGTTCAAAAAGAAAGGTCTACACAGTGTGAATCAGTCCCTAAATCAGCCGGGACGTAATATAATCGCAACAACGATAACAGTCTGTGAATCAGTGCGTAAATCGGAATCTCCGCTGGTATGTAAATGTATAATTGCAACAACAACAGTCTGCGAAATAGTCCCTAAATCGAAATTCCAGTTGGAACGAAAATATAATCACAACAACAACAACAGTCTTTGAATCAGTCCCTAAATCGGACATCTCTGCTGGGACGTAAATTGATATAATCACAACAAGTGCAGTCTGTGAATTAGTCCCTGGATCGAACATTTCCACTGGGACGTAAATATAATCACTAAAACAACATTCTGTATATTAGGAGCTCGTGAAAGTAAGGTGTGCTAGATGACCATTGTAAGAAACGAAGTTTATGAGGATAACAGCTGTATAAAACCATATTTATGAAGTGACAGATTTGCTTAAAAAAAAGAAAAGGAAAAAAAGAAAGATATAGAACAGAATTCATGTGGTGACATTTGTACAAGTCAAGTCTGTTGTATAAAAGTTGTACAAAGCAAAGTCCGTGGGTCAGATTGCTGTTGACAGTAAATAGAATTCGCGTGATGAAATGTGCACAATGGCAAGACTTGTATAAAACGTACAAAGATAAGTCCATGGGATAGATAAGCATGTCGGTACGAGCAAAGTCTGTGGGTTAGATCGCTGTTGACAGTAAAATGTGATGAAATGTGTACAGTGGCAAGACTTGTATAAAAGTTGTATCAAGTAAAGCCCATGCGTTAGATAACTATTGGCTGTAAAGTTGATGGGTTGAATTAAAGGCCATGGATGGAGAGCCGGGGACTATAGTCTTGGATCACACCTAGAGAAAGGGCGATGGTGTTTGTCACCTTAGTAGGAATCGCTATCACAATGAGGACCTCCCCTGAGGCTGCTACAGCTAGCCAGCTTCCTCCGTTTGTCACACAGAAAACACCGCAATCAATAAAGCCGGTTGCTATGTACTTCAGCTGCTTGACAGGAACCCAGGTAGTCAGAAACACGTGCGTCTCTGTGCCAGCGTGTGTTCAAGCTTTTGTGTGTGTGTGTGTGTTTGTGTCTGTGTGTGTGTGTGTGCGTGCGTGCGTGCGTTCGTGCGTGCGTGCGTGCGTGTCTGTCTGTCTGTCTGTGTGAGTGAAAGAGAGAGGGAGAGAATTCTGAACTCTGAAATGTAATGGTACTTCAGCCTTAGGCCTCAATACAACCAAGGAGGAGCGGGGTATAGTAATATAGGAGGAACATGTTAATAAATTTCAAACATACAATATTCAAAACTCGGGAATAGAACAGTAAGAGAGAGAGAGAGAGAGAGAGAGAGAGAGAGAGAGAATGGCAATTACAAATTCTTTTATTTCTAGGATAATGAATAAGACTTATGTGCTTTTTACATCCAAGAGAGAGGAGAAGGAAGGGGGGGGGGGGGCGGGTTGGGTGGGCGGGGGGGGGGGGGTGGTGGGCGGGGGGGGGGGGGGAGGGGGGGGGGTGGGGGGGGGGGGGGGGGGGGGGGCACCGTGTCTCCTTTTCTTCTCTGTGTTGTGGTCAGTTGAGAACGACGGATCTACAGGTATCGGCGACCGTTGTCCCCATAGCAAACCCGCCATAAAAATAAACATTGAGTCATGCATGCACGCATAGTGCAGTGTCTTGCTCAACACTGGCTTTTAGGCGGGCCTTCGGCGGCATGATCGGACATTGTGCCGGCAGAACTGCGCGTTGGGGTTATAATGATCACCTCGTCAAATTCTTTGTCTAAACATAACACTGTTTTTACGCAAGAAGAAACACACACGCATATCCCCACCTAATTCTAATCGCTAATCGAGATATATGTGTGACCCTCCTCCATGAATTCGAATAGGCCTAGAGTTTGAGAAGGAAAATGGAAGGGAGGACTAGAAGAATACGAAAAAGAATAGCGGGAAGGGACACAGTGTAGGAGGAGGCTAGGAAGAGAGGGAGGGAAGGGGACATGCACGCACGCACGCAACCACAACACAAACACACACACACACACACTCACTCACTCACTCACTCACTCACACAGTGAGAAAGAGAGTGAATGAATGATCTTAATTACGCAACAGTAAAGATTATAGGCCAGATTCTAGTATTAAAATCTGCCTTTAGAATCATGCATACTTAGAAAAACACGTTGAAACAAAACCCAACTCGTTGGCAACAACAGACACACACACACACTACACACACACACAACACACACACAAACACACCACACACACACACACACACACACACACACACACACACACACACACACACAGCGGTGATGAAACCACACAAGACAGGTAGGTACCCAGAGAGACGCGACACTTGAAGTCAGAATGGTGAAGCATAACATACCTGTCCCCTTGACCCCAGTGTTGAAGCCATGCCAGCAAACAAGCCGTAAATATAACGGCACAAGGATCTTGACACGCTATATTATTTACACCATCCCCATGCCAGGTGAAACAGAGTGGGGGAGTTGAGAGGGGGTTTGGGGCAGGAGGTAAGGGACCATGCACCTATTACTCCCCCCTTCCCAACACAACACTATCCACCCCTTTTTACCTCCCCAGTCCTTCAAATAACTGAAAGATTGTTCTTGTGTTACTGACTTTTGATTTAGTGTGGGAAAGCAACTTGGTCGGCACAGAGAGCAGAACACAGAGAGAGACAAGAGAGAGAGTCGAAGAGAGAGCCCTAACTCAGGACAGAGAGTAAACTTATGGGGAAAAAGAATGCTCTTTTCGTTTTTTTCTTCAAGGAGATTCACTCTGCGAAAAAATCCATACGTGCCTACAGCCGAGTCATATCCCTCACAAATGGAGAAAGGGTAGGGGGTGAGAGAGAAGTTGCGTGCACAAAATGTACAGATTTTTTGCACCGGAAACCCCACGCAAGGATGACAAATTGTCCTGGCACTTTGTGCAGCTCACACGGCGCCCCCGAGAACACACACAACACACACACCAACACACACAAAAACACCCACCACACACACAACACCACACAAAAACACACACAGTCTCTCTCTGTCTCCTCTCTCATCTCTCTCCCCTCTCTTCTCTTCCTCTCTCTCTCATCTCTCATCTCTCTTCTCTCTCTCTCTCTCTATAATTGATGACCTCAAGGTTTGCTATGCCCATTATGTAAGCAAGCACCGAGGATAAAGTAAATTTGTGTTTGCGTCCATATTAGAGAGTTAGGCAGAATACTCCCTGTAATTTGTAGAAGCTAAATTATTTAGACCCCTGTTTACTCCTGGCTTCAAGTCATCCGGGAGTTGTGCACAGCCCCCTTTATAGTGTGTAAGCTTTCAGAATAAGAGAGATATTGTTATTCTAAGCCATGCTTGAGCGACTTTTTTTATACAGTAACCATTTGTCGTTACTATTCTTTACCCCCCCCAAAACTAAGTAGTTCGCAACCCCCTTAATGTATGGCCAATGGCCTTTTTTGTGAATAATCATTCGAGTTCTCTTTTCTCTCTCTCTCATCTCTCTCTTCTCTCTCTCCTCTCTCCTCTCTCTCTCTCCCTCTCTCCCCTCCTCCTCCTCCTCTCTCTCTCACTATGAACACCAACAGGATGTCGCCATACGTGGTGATGACCCCGCTCTCCGCCTCCCTCCCCCCCCCCCCCCCCCCTTCCCCCCCCCCCCCCTCCTTCCCCCCCCCCCCCCCCCCCCCCCCCCCCCCCCCCCCCCCCATGGAACATGTTGAAGCAGAGAAGCGGCCTTGATTGCATTGCAATACAATAAACATTGCAATGACACAGTTGAATCCCTAATGTCGTTAACGGGCGGCAGGGCCACCTGACCACCGTCACCTGGACTGACCACGTCAAAGGTGTTGGCTTGACCATCTGTCTGTCTTGGAGTTTAGCTAGGAGAAGCCTCACTGACTGATTGAG
>CM054152.1:51995707-52068207 GCA_028751875.1 Rapana venosa
GGCTATCATTGTCTCAGTGTTTTAGAATAAACTGGGCATGGCTATCAGTGTATCAGTGTTTAAATAAACTGGGAATGGCAGCCTTAAGATCACTTGCAGGTTGGCAGACCAGTTGGTTGGGATTCCAGTTGTTTTGTCTGGGGTCTTTTTTTTGTTTGTTTTAAACAGAAGACAATGAGGAAAGGGGGAAAAAAGGAGAAGCAGAAATGAGTGCCAGTCTTCTCTCTGGTAATCAATAGTCCTTTCCTGGCAATTTTCCCTCCTGCCTTCATGATTTCTTCATAGAGTCTGGGATGTTACGCTTCCATGCCTCTCCCTCCCTGCCTGTCTCTCTCTCTCTGTGTCTGTCTGTTGGCCTCCTTGTCCATTAGTTTGCATTTTTCTCCCCCCCCCCCCCCTCCTCTCTCTCTCTCTCTCTCTCTCTCTCTCTCTCTCTCCTCTCTCTCTTCCTCTCCTCTCTCTCTCTCCTCTCTCTCTCTCTCTCTCTCTCCCTTTCAGAATAAGAGAGATATGGTTATCCTAAGTCATATTTTTGTAGCTGACTTTTTGTTATACAGTAACATGTCGTCGGTTTTTTGTTGTTTTTTGTTTTGTTTTTTGTTTTACTATTGCTTTTACCCCCCACCAAAATACTAAGCAGTTCGGCAACCCCCTTCATGTATGGGCCAATGGCCTTTTTGTGAATAAATCATTCGAGTTCGAGTTTCTCCCCTCTCTCTCTCTCTCTCATCTCTCTCTCTCTCTCTCTCCTCTCTCTTCTCTCCTCTCTCTCTCCTCTCTCTCTCTCCCTCTCTCTCTCTCTCTCTCTCTCTCACTTTCTCTCCCTCTCTTCCCTTTCTCTCTCTCTCTCTCTCTCTCCTCTTCACTCTCTCTCTCATTTTGTCCTCTCCTCTTCCTCCACATCTCTTCTCTCTCTCCTCCTACTTCCTCTCCCCCTTTTCTCTCCCTCTCTCTTTTCTCCCCCTTCTTTACCTTTCTCTCCCCTCTCTTCCACGGGATAGCCAGTGCCAAACTTTGCCTCGAAAAACGAACACTTGCGCCCCCTTTAAAAAATCCTTTTTGGCTTTTCGACGAGGGGCCATTGTTGGGGGGAACAATACAAATTTTACAAAACCGCATAAAGGGGGGACTGAGAAAAAGCCATAAGGCCTTATTCCATTATCCTTTTTTATAAAAGACTAAAATTTTTCCACCTCTCCCTATTCTGCTCTTCCCCCCCCCCCTCTTCCCCTTTCTCTGACTATCCTCTCTTTTTATGTCCCTTCTCTCTCCCCCCCCCCCCCTCTCTCTCTCTCTCCTCTCTCTCTCTCTCTGACTATCCCTCTGTCCTGCACTCCCCCCCCCCTCCTTTACAATCCTTTCCTCCCCTCTCTCCCCGGTGTGGTTGTGTGTGTGTGGTGGTGTGGGGGGTTTGTTTTTTCTTTTTTTTTCTTGTTTTTAACTCTGTTTACTCTAAAAAAAGGGAGACGGATGCCGACTCCACTCTCCCCAAAAGTTTTTTTTCGGATGAGACAAAAAACCAGGCCCCGGGTGGCAACCCGAAACCTTGCGCACACTTTTAAAATCCTTTGGGCTTTTTCGTAAGATAGCCATTGGTGCCGGGGGAACAAGGAAATTTACAAAACCGCATACACCGGGGACAGATGAAAAAAAATGCACATAAGGGCTTACCCCCTTATCCCGATAAAAAAAAAATAAAAAATTTTTTTTAAAAGATATTTAAAGGGTTATTGTGTGTTTGGGGTGTGTGTTGGGTCACGGTGTGCGTGTGTCCTGTTTCCCGTTTGTTTGTCTTTTTCCCCAATCCCCCCTTTGTATCCCCTCCTCCCCCCTCTTCTCTTCTTCCTCTCCTCTTCCTCTCTTCCTCCCATCTCCTCTTTTCTCTTTTTCTCTCTCTCCCCCTCTCTCTCCCCTCCCTCCCCCCTCCCCCCTCCCTTTCCCCCCCCCCCTCTCTTTAATTTGTTTTCTTTCCGATCTTTTTTTTTTTTTGGGGGGGGGGTGGGGAGGGGGGAGGTTAATGTTATTTTTTTAATATTTTTCTTGACTAAGGCTGATGTGAAAAAAATTTTACAAACTATCTATCGTCCCGTAGCTGCACCGTGGGGGCACCCTCAAAAAACTCAGCAACCAGTTCCCCCATTCTTTTCCCCTGTTTTGCCCCTTTCAGGGGTTTTGTTTTAGTTCAAGCCGTCCATTTCCTGATGTTATCCTCCCACTCTTCCTTGTCTGCCCCTTCTTCTTCCCCCTTGGACATGCCTTCAAACTTCTTGAATTTTTGGGATCTTTGACAGCCCTACCACTTAAGTTTAAAGCTTTTTCACATCGTAAAGGTTTCCATAGGGTCCAATGGTTTGCTGGATTCTGTTATGCACGCTTTGTTGCTTATTGGGCTTTGTAGGAGATGCCCAAAAGGGGTCCCGAAAGCACTCATCTCCACCCCCCTGTACTCCCTTCTCTCCAAATCTGCAGTCAGGGTCCCCTGATTCCAGGCATACAGAAATATGGATATGACAAGGGGGCCATTATCGATCTTTTAGATAAGTGAGAATTCCTTTTCCCCTCCAGATGGTGTTTAGTTTTTGACAAACTGTTATTTTTCTGTCAGTCCCGCTACTACTTCTGGGTTGGATCCCGGGCGGGTACAATGGCTCCCCCGGACTTGAAGCTTTGAACTGTTTTTCCAGCTTCTGGGGCATTTAAACCCCGATACATGCTTAAGGCCTTGGTGTTATTTGTCATCATTTGGCTTCTCGCACGATTTTCCCTACCTATGTTTTGGGGGCCTTTTCCAAGTGTTCAGTAGGACTGGCAAGCTCTTTTTCCGATCTCTGCTATTTCCATCAATGTCATCATGCGAAGCGGAGGTTTGTGAACGTTCTTGCCACCAAATGCTATCTGACATGATCCTTCAAATTGTTCCAGTGCAGTCAGACATAGATTCTCCTCAAGGAAGATGTTGAAAAGAGTGGTGAGAGTAGACAGCCATTGCCTTAAACTTCCAACTGTTGTTCGAAACCATCTCACCAATTTCTTGTTGTAGTACACAGCACTGGTGGCCTCTCTGTACAGCTTTTTAGGACTCTGGATCAGGTTTGCATTGATGCTGTACAAGTCATGGTTGCCCAAAAAGCTGCATCCAATGCCAACCCTGTCAAATGCCTTCTTAAAAATCGATTAATAACAGTGGTATAGGTCTTGTTGAAGTTGAGGTTACCGCTCACATAGTTTCATGTGGGTGCTTATTTCTTTCCCCTCAAGAACAAAGATTCATTTGTGAACAGGTTTTTAAAACCTAGCATAGGAATATCCATGTTATTGATGATAATCTGGGTGGATCGTGATTAATCATGTTCTTTAATAAGGTAAATATTGGTATGGTGTTCTGTACCCATGATCCCCATTCCCTTCCCCTTTTTACACACAATAAATCTTTGCCTTTAGCCATCTCTCTTCCATTCTCTCATTCCTCGGCCTTCGTTCTCAACCTATTTCCTCGACTCAATCCTCTCACACAGTCTCTTAGTCCGTCATCACTCACCATCCTCTCTCTCTCGGCGGCTCTCTCTCCCTCCCTCTCTCCCACTCTCTCTCAACTCTCTCTCCTCATCATTTCCCCTCTTCTCTCTCAACCACGAACCGCCTTTCTTTTCCCACTTTCTCACTCTTTCTCTCTCTCCATCGTCTGCTCTCAATCCCTCATCGTCCTCACCTCACCTCTCTCTCTCTTCTCTCATCTCCTCCTCTCCTACTCATCTCTCTCTCCTCAAACCTCTCCCGTCACTCTCCCCCTCCTCCCCTCCTTCTCCGCTCCATCAATCAATCTCCGCCCTCCTCTCTCTCGTCACTCTCACTCAACGCTCTCACTCAGAGTGGCTTTATCTGTACTCAAATTCAAGAAGGAACAGTTTTTAAAAAAAATCTTCTTGTTATTTATCGTCTCACCTTCTCAAGCCTTACCAACTTTCCACTGCAACCCCCCCTACCCCCCCCACCCCCCCCCCCCCCACCCCCCCATCCTTTCCCCCAACCCCTCACCTTTCCCTCCTGTGTGTTAATCAGATCACACAGAATTTTACAGAATTCTAGCAGCGTTGTTGCATGAACTGTGCATGTAATCTCACACACCAGTGATCAAAAAGAGCAGCATGGAAAATGTTCCTGTACAGAAACTAAAAGCAGAGAGTGTATTATGTGTGTATACATGTATATATAGATCTGTAAATCCTTTGGCATGCCTGCTGCCACACTGCATGCATTCCAGCCAGGGTGGCCTAATCTCTGGCCTTGACAGGAGCGTCGCCTGCCCGTGCAAAGCCATCTGTGTGGTGTGTTAGGTGTGTGTGCAGACTAGGCCTATCCTATACCCCACTGTGCCTTTTGCCTAGCTAGGCTAGGCAAGTAGTCAACTGAATTCCTAGTGGTTTGTTAACTTAGAAAGCCCACCCTATACACCATTACAGCACGACTGTGATTTTAGCCCAAGCCCTCCAGCCACAATCTTATCTCATACCAGAATCTGCCTTCTGTCAACCTAACTACACTTCCCCACCCCAGCTGTTTACCTCCCTACCATGTCCACCCAGCTTTCTGTTACCCCCACCACAGAACAAACACAACAAAAGCCACTCTGGTTGTTGAGCCCTTATCTATTCCTTGTTGTGTTGTTTCTGTTTGTTGTTTCCTCCATGATAGCTCTGAGTTTGACCAATGGTGCATTATTTGTGCATGGGACTGTTCCCCCCCCCCCCCCGTTGCCCCCACCGTACCAAATCCACCCAACCACCACCCAACCTAGGTAGCCATAATCAGACGTTAGGGTTGTTCAAACATGACACCTGTGTGCATGATGGTGTGTTATTAAAAAAAAAAAATTGTCATTTTGTTTCTACCCAGGCAAAGAATGGCCTGCTCTTCCGAAAGATGGAACAGGTTTTTATTGTGTGCGCAAGATGTTCTGCATGCGTTGGCACATGGGACTTCGGTTTATAGTCTCATCCAAGGACTTTGACATTCAGTTCGATTTTTTTTCATCAAACTGGGAAGAAAGGGCAAGGCTGGGAATCGAACCCAGAACCTCAGGGATTGCTTGTTAGGACGGTGAACATCTTAACCGTCCTGCCACCTTCCTTCTTACTGAGCCTTTATGGTTCCCCATGTAAGAAAATGACATTTCTGGTCATCAGGAAGCCATGTCCACCGGTTTTCCATCTTAACTCCAGGTACTATTGGAGCTCAAATTTATAAAAACTAGATCATCAAAACGAGATATCAGCTAGCCACATACAAAGCTCTGACACAGTCTTTTAGGTCATAATTATTTAACTGACCAAAAGTTGTAGGTGTGTCTGTCAGAGAGGACGACAAAAGGGGTTGACAGGTAGCAGAACAAAATTGAAAGTTGTTTATAGAATTGACACACCAGTCCAGGCCCCAGTCAGTTCCCTGTGTGCTCCTTTTATTGAACAGAGGTGCCATCTGCCAGCCACCACAGGTGGGCTCTGTGTGTGTGTGTGTGTGTGGCAGAGTGAGTGGAAATCTTACAAGTGGGGTGAATGGAAGTGCACAGTGGACACTGACAGATTTATAGAACTAGCAGCCAGCTTCTTGTGGTCAGGCAGCAGTAGCCAGGTATAGATCTCCTTGTTTCCAGTATATTGTGTGACTGTAGTGGTCTGAAAGTTGCATTGACCTCTGAAATGGTGTAGACCTGACCTGTGTGAAGCTGTGTTGTCCTTTCCTTTCTAAAGTGGAGGCCATTGGTGATAGAAGGATTTGAGTGAGGGCTTTGGGGGGTGGGGGGGGGGGGGGGGGGGGGGGGGGGGTGGGGGGTTTATTCCTTTGGCTAGAGCTCCAAGGTTCACCAATGGTGAGATTTTTGGGTATGCAACCAATTTTGCTCAGCATGAAGGTGGCTGCATTCTGACTATTTTTCCATCCCTCAACTAGAGTTAGTTCCAAGGTTTACCAGTGGTGAGGTTATGCCTATGCAGCCATTTTTGCCCTGCATGAAGGTAGAGCTCTGCATTCTGACTTTGGGGATACATATATGCTGGGTATGTGTTGTGTTTCGGTAGCCCACCAAACACTGACATGAATTACGGGATCTTTAAAATGTATATTTGGTCTTCTGCATCATAACATGAAAGGAATTAAGGCACTGGTAGGTCTGCACTTGAAGTTGACCTGGGAGATGGTAAAAAATCCCCATCCTTAATTCACCAGAGGCAGCCAAGATTCGAACCAATGACTTCATGGACCCGAACCAATGACTTCATGGACCCTGGCATTGAAGTCAGATGGTCTTAACCAACATGGCTGTAGCATCCACCAGGAGTGAGGTCTTAATTTAAATTAAGAGCTTTTGATTAGTTTGCTTTACGAAATGCAGTGCTATAAAAATTCCATAGTTCTGTGTGGTTTATAACCTGTCTGTGAGCAGATCTTAGTGTCGCACTACTACTGAAGAAGGAAGGTGGCAGGATGGTTAAGACGTTTGCCTGCCAACAAGTAAACCGTGAGGTTCTGGGTTCGATTCCCAGCCTCGCCCTTTCTTCCCAGTTTGACCAAAAAATCGAACTGAATGTCAAAGTCCTTCACATGAAACTATAAACCGAGGCCCCGTGTGCGAACGCATGCAGAACATCTTGCGCACACATTAAATCCTGTTCTGCTTTTCGAAAGAGTAGGCCATTGTGTGCCTGTGGGAACAGATAACAAAATTTACAAAACCGCATACACACGGGGACTAGATGTAAAAAAAGCACATGAGTGCTTATTCCACTATCCTCGATATAAAAAATTTATTTTAAAAAATGCCATCTGAGCGCTTTGATTTGTTGCTTTACAAGATTCAGCACTATATAAATTCCATACATTATCATTATTATTACTAGTAGTGTTAAAGTGGTCCTCCATAAAGAATATATAATAAGATATATAATATTCTGTGAATTGTACTGCAAGAAGTATACAAATATTTTCATCACCTGTCTTCTCAAATTGCTGAGTGCTGTGCCTGTCAATATTAGACTCTGTGATTACCCTTCCGGATATGATTAAAGTGGTTTTGACTTGACATGACTTGACTTGACTTGCCAGTGACTTAGAATCTGATTTGTCGGTTTATGAACTGTGATGTCAGTGTGACTATTTGGCCAATTGAATGTAAGACCTTTTGCTGCACTGTTTTGCTGTGGTATATTCTCTTCGTTGTTGTGGATTTTCAGGGTATCATCCAGCTTTTGATAAAAGTGTGTGTGCGTGCGTGTGTGTGTGTGTGTGTGTGTGTGCGTGCATGTGCGTGCGTGTGTGTGTGTGTGTGGTGTACATGTGTGAGTGTGTGTGTGTAGTGCATGCATGTAGCAGATGTGCATGTAGCGTGCATGTGTGTAGCGTATGTGTGCGGTACGCGCATGTGCGCATGTGTGTGTGTATGTACGTGCATGTGCTTGTGTGTGTAAGACATACATGTGTCTATCAGTATATTCCTCATTATGCATGTGCATACATGTATTTGTTTGTTATTATATACTGATACATGTATGAGGAAAAAATGTCTAGATATGTTTTTCAAAACATTGTAGACCTTGTCAGTAATATTGTGTGTGATGTGTGTGTTGCAGGTCATCTGAAGCCTTCACAATGAACGGCCCACCGGGCAGGTATGAAAAGTGTCGGTCTGAACCCATTCCTGTCTCAGTGTCTGACTGTCAGTCTGTGTCTGTCTCAGTGTCTGACTGTCTGTCTGTCTGTCTGTCTGTCTGTCTGTCTGTCTGTCTGTCTGAAGGAAATCAGGCCTGTTGCTTGAATGTGTACATGTCTGTTCAAGCATGTCTCTCTGAATAATATGCAGTGAATTCCTAAAGAACTGGATTCACTTTTTTTTAAAATCAGGGTGGGAGTTATTGACAACTATAGACTATAGTCTATAGTGACAATTTATTTTTTAAGAGAAGTGAAAGAAAAATCTATCTAAGAAATGAAGCACCCAGTTCACCCTGTCACACTTTTTTTAGCATAAGAGATGTTTGTCATTATAAAAAAAAATCACTCAATGCAACAAACAAAAACCACATAAGTTCAAATTATAATGATAGTCAACGACAAACTTTTTCATTTTATACAGTGTCTGTGAGGACATGTTAACATTTTGTTTAGAAAGAATTTATAAAAAAAAAGCTTCTGATGCATAAGGAATACACTATACAGTGAATGACTATGTTCAGTATGTAGAACAATCAATGTTCAGTTAACTATAAAAAAAACAACAACACACACACACACAAATAATCTCAGATTGGAGAACAGAAAAATCAATTGAAGAAGTGAAACAAAAAAGAGATGATGAAACAATGAAAAAAACCCAAAAAAACCAACAACAATATTTCTAAATGGGGAACACCCAATTTCAGTTATATTTGACCCCCACCCCTCCTGTAGAGAGATCTATGCTACAAACATTCTCATCAGTCAACCTTTCCTACATGTATGTACCCTAGTTGGGAAATGTGTATTCTGCTCTATCCAGTTTTGTTTTGTTTTAAAGAATTTTTTTCATTTCTCAACTAGAGCTCATAGGCTCACCAGTGGTGAGGTTTTTGCATATATATATATATATGCCACTGTTTTTCCCCACCATGAAGGTATTTATTTATTCTTTTTTATTTCGAGGATAATTGAATAAGCACTCATGTGTTGTTGTTTTATGCAGTTTTGTCAATTTTGTCATCCGTTCCTACCGGCACACAGTGGCCTACTCTTCTGAAAAGCAGAACGGGTTGTAACATGTGCGCAAGATGTTCTGCGTGCGTTCACATACAGGACCTCGGTTTATAGTCTCATCTGAAGGACTTTGGGGGAGAGTGGAGTTGGTACTGATGTTAACGCCACTGGAAAAATCCTCTTGAATGAGATTAAAATAAAAACCCGGTCAGCAGATCACTCTAACCACCAGGCTATCCCGTTCCCCCTTAAGGTAGCTGCATTTAGGCTTTGGACGATAACAGATTTTTGTTAGTTATAGTTTATACTCTCTCTCTCTCTCTCTGTTTGAGAGAAATAGAGAGTATGCACATGTGTGTTGTGTGTTTTCTGTGTGTATATGTTGGGTGTGGGGGGGGGGGGGGTGGTTGTGTGTGAGTGAGTGAGAGAGAAAGAGAGATCACACACACACATCACAGACAGATAATAAAAATTAATTGAAGTAACGTAACAGTGTGCTGAAGACACTATCATGTATGGCAGTGTCCCAGCACATGCAATGACTGAGGGAGTAATTACAGCAATCATTACCAGTACAACCAGCCAATCTACCACACCCATACCTCACTATGTTTACCCTAGCAGACCTGATCATTACAACCAACCAATCCACCCATACCCATACCAGTGCCCAAACTCTGCAGTGGTATTGTAGCAGACTGTTGCTGGAGGTACGAACGATCACACTGTGTTCGCACCAAAACTCAACTGAGCTAGTTTGTGCACATCTATCTATTCTTTCTTTGGTCTTCTGTCAAAGTTGACGGTGTGATGGTTGAGGAGTTCAGGAGTTATACAGCAGCCGAAACATCGTGAGGAGGTGGAGTTGTAGGTGTGTTATTGTTTTGGGATGTGTGTGTGTGTGAAGTGGTGTGTGTGATTCTGTGTGTGTGTGTTGTGTTGTTGTTGTTTGTGGTGTGTGTGTGTGTGTTGTGTGTGAAGTCAAGTCAAGTCAATATTTTATTCCGATGGCTACATTGAAAAGCAATGTGTAAAATGATGGTGTGTGAGTGTGTGTGTGTGTGTGTGTTGTGTGTTTGATTTATTTTATCTTTCATTTTTAGGAATAAGCTTTTTTTTTTACATCCAGTCCCCGTGTGCATTCAGTTTTGTCAGTTTTGTCATCCATTCCCACCGGCACACAATGGCTTACTCTTCCAAAAAGCGAAACGGGTTTAAACATGTGCGCAAGATCATGAAGATGTTCAGTGTGCATTCGCACATGGGATCTCGGTTTATAGTCTCATTCGAAGGATTTCTAGGGGGATTGGAGTCGGCACTGATGTTAACTCCAGAAGAAAAATCCTTTTGAAGGAGATTCTGCACGCACGCACACACACGCATGCACGCAGCACATGAAATTCGTGTGGTGTTTGGTGTTTGTGTAATTTGTTGGTTTTTTTTTCTTTTTTACTCTTACAGCAGGCAGTTTAAATTTTTTTTTTCTTCTTTCCATAGCTACAACTCCAAGGTTTACCAGTGGTGACATTTTTGTGTATGCAACCATTTATGCCTACCATTAAAGGTAGCTGCATTCTGACTTTGGGGAAAGTTTGAAATAAAAGCTTGGTTGTTGCCATCATGTTCACATCTTCACTGCAAACCTGTGTGACCATGATACTTTTAAAAGTTTGTCTGTTTCTTTCTTTCTTTCAGTATACAAGATGAGGTGGCCCTGGCCAAACTAGACAAAGAGGTAACTGTCTGTTTTTCTGACTTTTTTCTTGAGCAATGTCTGTGCTTGCTGTGTTTTCTTCTCTTTTTGATTCTCTTTGCTGTTTGTTGGTCTGTAATCGTTTCGTTTTTGCGTTAGGCATTCATTGATGTTGTTTTGTATTCATTCAAAGTTTGAAGTTGGTTGAGTTATTATCCCTGTATGGGAATGCCGGGGGGCCTGTCACTGTAAATAGCATTCCTACCATCTGGAAAGTTTAAGCAGGAATTCCTTCTTTTCTGACCTTCTCTTTCAAGTCTTTGTTTCTGCCTTGTTCCTTTTCTTCCCGTCACCTTCTTGTTTGTTTTCTGCCTTCTTGGTCCTTTCTCCTGCCTTTTTTCTAGAAAGACTTCAAAGATAAACAGTTCTCTCCCATGCTGAAGTCAGATGCGCTGGGCCCGACTTGTCAGGGGCTTAATGGCAGTGCAACACATTTTTTGCTCACATGACAGATAATGGTTGATATATATATATATTATACATATATACACACATATATATATATACATATATATATATTATATATGTGTGTGTGTGTGTGTGTATTCTTTCCATTTTTTTCCATTTTTTAAAAATTTCTGTCATATGTGACCTAATATCTGAAATATTAGATTCTAGTCAATCAGACTGAATGGTGGTGGTGGTGGAGGTGGTGGTGGCAGGGGTGGGGTGGGGGGTATGTGCATGTTATCTATGTAACCTTTTCTGTGGGTTTTTGTGTGTGGCTAACTTGTGTGAACAAGTATTCTCATCATGTTTCCTCTGTCTGTCTGTCTGTCACTCAGTTATCACCTCTATCTCAGGAACCAGAGACAGAGCTCTTTTGACTGGCACTAAGTGTTTGGCTCTTACATACACACACACATGCGCACGCACGCGCGCGCACACACACACACACACACACCACACACACTCAGAGTGTCCCATCTGTTATCTCTGTCTGTCCTCTTGTCACCTGCTTTCAAGGTGCATACTGTGGGTAGCATAGATGCCATAGTGGGGAGCTAAGCACATTCAACAGGGGATTCCATGGCTCTCTGAAGTCATGGGTCCAAGTCATTGATAAACAACTGTCCATCTATTGTTGTTGTTTTTTTAAATTTCGAGAAAAATGGAATAAGCACTCGTGTGCTTTATTACATCCAGTCCCTGTGTGTATGCGATTTTGTAAGTTTTGTCGTCCATTCCCACCAGACCACAATGGCTTACTTTTCCTAAAAGCAGAATAGTTTTTTACATGTGCGCAAGATGTTCTGCGTGTGTTTGCACACAGGACTTATGTTTATGGTCTCATCTGAAGGACTTTTGTAAGGAGTGGAGTTGGCACTGATGTTTGAGGGAATCAGGTTTTTGTCTAGAGGTAACTCTGAGTCAGACCATGTACCACCTCCATTGCTCTGCAGAGCCTTGCGCTGAGATTACACTGAGAGCTGAAATCCATGGTACAACTGGCAGACTGATTCTGGGGACAATACAAGCGCTGCCATAATATCTGGCAGGCATATCATGGGTACAATACAAGCTCTGGTATAACATCTGGCAGACAGATCATGGGGACAATACAAGCGCTGCCATAACATCTGGCAGACAGATCATGGGGACAATACGAGTGCATGTTTAACACCTGGCAGACTCATTCAAAACTAATCAATCTTTCACAGAATAAAGGCCAGCTTATGGTTATGGTATGGATAACACCAATATACCCAGCATGCAAACTGGAGAGGATGGGCTTCGCCAGTTCAGTTTGCCCAAGATACTCTGCCAGAAAGCTTCAGTGCAAAGTCCTCATGACTCCTCAGGGAGTTAAGGGAGAAGTTATCAGTCACTTTTTATATGGCATTAGGGTTGGAAACATGTGAATCTTTGGATTTCAAATGGGTTTATTTGGTGGGTGGGGGTGTTTGGTGGGTGTGTATGTGTACGTGCGTGCATGTGTGTCTGTTTGTACCCAACTTAGTGGTGTCTGAACCTCAGCGTGCTGATAATGCTGTGTACTGGCTTGGCTTTTGCAGAAGGACCGCATACAGAAAAACAACCGCAAGAAGCGGGAGCAGACGTTGATGATGCAGCGCACAGACAACGCCAGGCCTAACAGCGGCCGGAGGAATCGTGAAGAGAACCGGCCACTGGTGGGGTCGTTAACGCCCAAACCTGGAGCGCCTGACTTTGCCTATCCAGGCGTGCATGGTGAGGACCTGTGAAACACATCTCCGTCCTGATGAAATCACTTTTTTGGTTATAAAAGTACGAATGGTTTAATGGGGTTAGGCCTTTTCAGCCCATGCACAAGGGGAAGAGGGATGGGAACTCTGCACAAATTAGAATGTTCATAAAGAACGTTAAAACATGGCAGAAACATACATCACAGCCATACACTTTTGGTAGTAAAGGTTAAGGTGTTTCCATAACCTATGTGGTCATAGGGAAGCGAAGCATCAGAGATCTCAGCTTCTCTAGAGGCCAGCATATTGAGGGCGGCGCCCATCTCCTCTCTCTCGCTGCTTTACCTTCCCTGACCCTAAAGAGGGCAGGTACCCATGTACAGCTGGGGGACTGTACTGAAGCCAAGGCGCGCAAATGGTCAGTAGTAATAGTTACCAGGGAAAAAATGAATCAGATGTTCTGAAGTGAAGTGGTGCTTTAGTGTGCTCCTCAGTCATGTCAGAGAGAGAGAAAATGATGATGGTTTACAGCATGCACTATCTGTGGGGAGAAGAAAAAAAGCTTTTAACATTCTGAACACTGTACCCCATACTGCCACACACAGAGAGGGGAGATCTAAGCTTTGTGAATGGAGGATGAACGTAATGAAACGGAAAGCAATACCTGACCTGCCTAACATTCCCCACTTCATCAACAACATTTCTTCCCCTACCAGGACCATGAAAAACCTTGTTTTGTCTTCCAGACCCTGCCAGAGCTTGGGGAGTTGGCCAGTGTAGTGAGGGGAATGATGATGATGACGACGATGATGATGTCAGTGATGTTAGTGACTGTGAAACAGGTAGTGGTCACTTTCTGCCCGCTGCTGGCAGTCCCTCAGTGTGCAGTGGGGTCTGGGAAAAGACACGCAGAAAATGACCCTCTCTCACTGCACCCACTAATACATACATGTGTATATATATATCTGACCATCTGGAAATTTATAGTAGCTGTCTTCATGGGTGGAGGGTTGAAACCTTGTTGGGGGATAAGGTTTTGCAGTGGAAGTGGGAAAACTTTAGGTTCTGGTGTTTTGTTCACATCATTATTCAGCTATTTTGAAGGGAAGGGTAGATATGCTGGGTGAGGTGATGGTGAGTTATTGTTGCTGTTCCTCTTCTTCAGCAAAGAGCTCTGAGGTTTTCCAGTGGTGAAATTTTGCATATCTGGCCATTTTTTCCCAACATGAAGGTAGCTGTAGTGCAAATTTGCTGGGTATGTTTGTGTTTCCGTACCACCAAACGCTGACATCAATGACGGGATCTTTAACCGTGCATGTTTTGATCTTCTGCATGTGTGTATACATGGAGGAAATTAAGGCACTGGCAGGTCTGCACTTGAAATTGACATGGGAGATTGTCAGAATCCCCACCCTTCAATCACCAGATGCTGCCAAGATTCGAACCCATGACTTCACGGGCCCATGGGATTGAAGTCAGACGGTCTGAACCACTCAGCTATAGGTGAATGTATGAAACATGCTAAAACGAAGGAAGGGAAGCTGTGCACATAGTGAGACTGTATGCTTCAGACACAGAAGACTATACTGCAAGTGTGAGTTTCTGCTATGTACCTGCAGTATATTGCAGTATGAGCTCTGCATGATTCATACTGTGTGATTCATACTGTGCAGCATATTGTGAGCGCTATATAAATTCCATATATTATTATTATCATTTATGATGAAGATTGGCTGTTTTGTGTGCAAAACTTTAATGAGAATGTGGATTCCCCAGATACATTTTGCTTTATAACACAGGCACATTGCTTTGTTGATGGGTTTGGCAGTTGTGACTTGTGGGTGTGTATTGGGCTTTACCGAAAGATCTCTTTCATTTATTTCATTGTGATGTGACTCCAGTTTTAAAAAAATGAGAGAGAGAGAAAGAGGAGAGAGATGTGTGTGTGTATGGTGTTGTGTGTGTTGTGTGTGTGTTGTGTGTGTATATGAGGAGAGGGGGGAAAGAGAGAGAGAGAGAATGTGTGTGTGTGTGCACACTGTCATTGTTGTGTGTGTGTGTGGTATGTGGGGGGGGAGGTAAATTGCCTGCAAAAAGTGAGAAATCCTATTGGTGTGTTATGTATGATGCGCCATAAAATGCTCAGTATTGAGAACATTGGGATGCTGGAGTGTGTGTGACTGTGAGCAAGGTCAGGATCAGACTCTTGGAGCCCATTCCTGATGATGTAACTGCTAACTGCTCATCTCCCTCCTTAACTTCTTGAGAAGGCCATGCAATGTGAACATTTCAGGCAGTGTGTTATGGGCAGGTTGAGCCTGGCGGAGTCCGTAGTAGCAGGGTGCATGCTTGGTATGTTCATGCCATCCATGCCACCGGCCATAGCTGGTTTGTTTTTCTTCTCAAGGGTGCATGAGGTTTTAAAAGTGGGCAATGATTGATGTGTTCAGACATTTGACGTTGGCTTATAGTCTCATCTGAAGGAGGTTTATTGAAATGGAGTCAAGAAAAAAGGTGGCAGGATGGTTAAGATGTTCACCTGCCTAACAAGTAAACTGCGAGGTTCTGGGTTCCATTCCCAGCCTCGCCCTTTCTTCCCAGTTTGACCGAAAAAGGAAAAAAAATCGAGCTGAATGTCAAAGCCCTGTGGATGAGACTATAAACCAAGGACCCCTGTGTGATTGCATGCTGAATATCTTACATATAGATCAAAAACCCATTCTGCTTTTTGGAAGAGTGGGCCATTTTGTGCCAGTAGGAACAGATGACTTTTTTTTTTTTTTAATTCATGCACACAGGTGTCATGTTTAGACACCATCCCAGAAATTGGAAAACCCCATACACAAAAATCTCACCATAATTTTTTTTATAAAATATAATTATATCAAGGATAATGGAATAAGCACTTATGTGCTTTTTTACATGCAGTCCCCGTGTGTTTGCGGTTTTGTAAATTCTGTCATCTGTTCCCACCGGCACACAATGGCCTACTCTTACAAAAAGCGTAACAGCATTTAACGTGTGCGCAAGATGTTCTGCGTGCGTTCGCACACAGGACCTCGGTTTATGGTCTCATCCGAAGGACTTTAGTGGAAAGTGGAGTCTGCACTGATGTTAACTCCAGGGGAAAATATCCCCTTGAATGGGAATCGAACCCGGGTCGTCAGATTGCGAGCGCAATGTTCTGACCACTAGGCTATCATTGGTGAACCTCTGTGCTTTAGCCATGAAACAAAAGAAGAAAAATAGAATGGGCAGGAGCAGTGTCAGGGTGATGTCCCTGTTTCTGCTCTGATTCCCACTGACGGCTGAACTGACCACTACCACTCCTCTTTGTCCCTGTCAGCCTACGATGGTCCGGCAGCCGGTGACCTGCATGTGGACAACGCCCGCGGGGTGGGTGGAGGGGGGGGAGGAGGGGGAGGGAGCGGGTTCCACCACAGCAGTTCCAACTCCAACATCCAGATCATCAACACCATCGACGACTCCCGCGACTACAGCGGCAGCGACAGCGACGACGTGGCCGACATCCCCACACTGGACACAGGTCAGTGATGTCCGTGGAGGACAGAGTTGATGGCTCTCTGTGTGTGGGGGTTGGGAAGACGGCTGAGAGGGGGGCGTAGAGCGTTGAGTGAAGTGTTGAGAGTTGGTTTCTGTCTCTCGGTGAATCACATCGATGCTAGTGCATGTTGACTTAAATGTGTGTGGGTTTATGTTGTTGTTTTTTGTTATTTATGTTTTTAAAAAAATTTTTAATCATAATATAGTCCCTGATAAGGACAAGGGCTAGATTTTTTTAAAAATAAAAAGCATATGAGTGCTTAATCATTCTTTGAAATAAAAGAATTTATTTTTTAAATTGATACATCGAGTTTGACTTCTTTAATTCCACTGAAGGGCTTTCAGTCCAGTCTCCATAGAGTGGTTTCATTAAAAAAGAATAGTACACTTCCAACTTGTATCTATTCATTCATTTTATTTATTCATTTGTTTATTTTGAGGATAATAAAGTAAGCGCTTATTTGACTTCTTTAATTCCAATGAAATGCTTCCAGATAGTGTCATGCACTCCAGTCTTAATGCAGAGGTTTTTGGGGGTTTTTTAAGTCACTTCCAACTTTATCTATTCTTTCATTTTGTTTATTTATTTTGAGATAAAAATGAGCCACTCGTATGCTCTTTGACATCCTGTCCCTGTGTGGATACAATTTCGTAAAATCTTTCATCCATTCCCAGTGGCACACTTTCAGGCAGTGTGTCAGTGTGTGTGTCAGTGTTCCATAGCCTCAGTCAAAGGGTTCATCCTTGTTGTGTCTTTTCATCGTTGTCCGTCAGTAGCTCGTGGTGTTCACTCAGTCGTGATGTGACTCTGGCCTCGTAGTGTTCTTGTACAGATGATGTAGACATAGTGTAGCCACAGTTTGGCTTCTCCTGATATCTAGTTACAGAAACTTAACTTTGATCTCCCTGTGTGCTATATTCTGTATATGAGGTGTCTGTGCATGCATGTGTGTGTGTGCACCTGTATGAGTGCACACAGGCTCTCACATATGTCCATGCTTGTTTGCAAGGTTGTTGAGAGATCTGTACATCCATGCAGACAATTTTAAGGTGTGAAAAGCTGTAATTGCTGCTATATGCCCACGCGTACAATACATACTGTAGGGCAAGGAGACTGTGTATGGTTGTTGAAAGATGTGACTGATACTGACCGCTGTACCCTACACTCTCTGTTCCAGTGGGCTCCCGATCCAGTATGTACTGTGGTTTTCATTTAGGCAATCTGTAGAGTATAGATACCTGCACTCCTCTCCCCCTCTTCTCTCTGTGGTTTTCTATCTTGGGCTTTTCCCCCTCTCATTCTCATATATTGCTCTCTCTCTCTCCCCCTCCTCTCTCTTCTGTTCCCTCTCGTCTCTGTCTGTCTCATCTCTCCCTCCTCTCTCTCTCTCTCTCTCTCTCTCTCTCTCTCTCTCTCTCTCTCTCTCTCTCTCTCCCTTCCCTCTCTCTCTCTTCTGCACACTGTCTAGTTTCTTCACTTTGACTGGCATTCATTTTTGTTTTTTTGACATGGATTGGGAATCTCACTATTGGTGAACCTCAGAGCTCTAGCTGAGGAACGCAAAAGGAAAAATGTATTGAGGTATATCGTTCATTACATGGGCACCAGCTTCATGGTAGCACTCTGTTGGTAATTATCCTTCACCATCAGAAGAGAAAATGAAAGCCATTGCTTCCTCAAGCTTGTGAGGGGGGGTGTATTTTGTGAAGGTGATAATGATCTTTTTCTGCTTTTAATTTGCTGTGCCTCCCCTCTCACCCCCACACCGTCTCTACCTTACACTCTCCAGTGTGTTATTTCTTCTTGCTGCTTTCTTTCACTCACAGCATTGTGTAACACTCAATCTTGTATCACAGAAACTGATGAAATGTTTAAATCAATAGTCTAACCTTGCTCTTTCTCTGCAGTTTAACATTTTCACAATCTGCATTTGGTATCTCCTCTGTAGAACTGACTCACAAGGTATTTGTTGGGGGGGGGGTGGATAGTGTGCTGTGTCCACCTGGCTTTTTGCTGTCAGCGTCATCACAAACAACGTGGGGGAGAGGAGAGGAGAGGATGGAAGAGGAGAAATAAAGGAGAGGGAAGGGACATGCAGGTCCTTTATTGATCAAACTGTGCTGTTAATGACGCACCTCTCCTGGTTGTGAAACTGGTTTTGTTCTGAAGTAGCAGACTTGGAAGTAGTGTGTCATGACGCTGATGGGAAGTTCCAGCCCAAGGTGGTTGTTCATGCTTCAGACTGCCCCATCAGAGCTGACAGGCCAGCCAGCCAGTCAGCCAGCCAGCCAGCCAGTATGTCAGTCAGTCAGTCAGTCTGTCCATCAGTCAGTCAGCCAGTCAGTCAGTCAGTCAGTCTGTCCATCAGTCAGTCTGTCCATCAGTCAGTCTGTCCATCAGTCAGTGTCCATCAGTCAGTCTGTCCATCAGTCAGTCAGTCTGTCCATCAGTCAGTCTGTCCATCAGTCAGTCTGTCCATCAGTCAGTGTCCATCAGTCAGTCTGTCCATCAGTCAGTCTGTCCATCAGTCAGTGTCCATCAGTCAGTCTGTCCATCAGTCAGTCTGTCCATCAGTCAGTCAGTCTGTCCATCAGTCAGTCTGTCCATCAGTCAGTCTGTCCATCAGTCAATCAGTCAGAGAAGTGAGGTCTACCTGTGTGCCTGTTGGTTTTTTTTTACCATGGGGTGTCCACTTCAAGGGCTGGTCAGTGTGAGTTCTCTTGACCACCAGTCAAGGTGCGTTCTGTGTAGAACGATGGATCTTCTCGTAGTGGAACAAGCGCTGTTCCATGACACAATGTCACCGCACGCAAATCCAACATCTTTCAGTCAAGAGTGCTAAATTTAGCGCGCCCCTTCCTTTCACCTTAATCCAAGTGTGGTCAGTTCCTGCTATGGGCTGGGCTGGGCTGGACTGGATAGCAGCTTAGAGCAGCTGAATGTGGGGGAAACTGACAGCTGTGATGTGCTTTGTTCCTGTGTGTGGAAGCCTTGAACCATCTCACACCCACGGTCTGTCCTGAGGATGTCAGTGGCAGACAGGGGGCTGGGTGTGTGCTGATACAGGTGCAGTACGGTCATTCCTCTTCTTCTTCTTGTTAGCTTTTACACCCTCAGATGTGTCTGGGAGAAGTAATGGCTGTACGTCCTTTCCAGCTCCTTTCGTGGGCTGTATAGCTTGGTTTGCAGGGTTATCTCCTGTCAGTGACAAAATCTTCCTCAGGTTGCTGTATAGTTGTCATTCAGTATCAAAGTTGTGAACAGACTTCCATGAAAATGATTGTCATGATACACAGAGACTAGTGAAAGTGTGTACATACGCACACGCACGCGCGCACACACACACACACACACACACACTCACTCTCTCTCTCTCTCACATACACACACACACACACACACATCCATGAAAATGAATGTACTGCCATCACACACAGAGACTAGTAAAAGTGTGTACATCCACACACACACACACACACTCAAGCATTCAGAAATCACTGAGTTGTGGTGATTGGGTTGGAGACAGATGGTTTTGTTCTGATACTGTAGTGGTGAAGGTGAAGAGGGTGATGGGTGCACTGCTGTGTGATGTCCCCCCCCCCCCTTTCCCCCTCACCCCACCCCTTTACCTCCCTCTCATCCATTCTCTGCTACTCACCTTCTTCACTTCATTTTCACCCTCTGTGTGTTGGTGTGGGCGTTTTTCTCTTGCATTGCTCTCTCTCTCTCTCTTCTCTCTGTCTTCTGTCTCGTCTGTCTTTCTCTTTTTTTCTCAGGCTTCGCTGGTTTCTCGCTCCTGGATAAAAGTAACACCCCCTCACCCCCCTCCTGCACCTCCTTCCTCCCCATCCCCCCACCCTCCACATACACGCATATGCACACATCACTGTTTTAAAAAAATTCACACATTGTTTGCTGTATTTATCTATCAGTTTGTGTATTTCTTTTGTACTTTGTTCTTATTTCCTGAAAAATAATTTGCTTTTGTATTATATATATTATTAATGTCTGTTTATTGTTGTTGTTGTGCGTTCCCCAGCTTAACACCCTGGGGGTCACCCAGAACATGCCACACTCTGACTCACTCATCATCCCACCTGGAAGAATCACTGTGAGATAGGAAGTACACCGGATGAGAAGTTTGCGTGTAGGACTCTTTTTCAAGTACCTCGCCATATAGGCAGCCATACTCCGACTTCAGAGGATTTTTTTCTCCTTTAACAGAGAGTGCAGGTAGTTATGTTAAGAGCTTGTCATGGCTGAAAGCAATCTCAACACAACATTTTACAACATAACAACATTTCAGTGTAGGCCTAGGCAATTAGCCGACATCAATAACTGACACAGCTTTTGGCCTGGGCCAATTAATGCCTGTTTCAGTATATACATTTTTGTACATAGTTTGATGACTTAAAAGAGATGTTCGGTGAGAGTGGACTGAAAAAAACAGTAGTTAAGTTGGATGATACATCACAGGCTTTTTAGGACAAAGCAAGAAGGGCTATGAAACCATGAACTTGGTAATCACAGGTAGATAGAATGTCAAGTCTTTCCAGGTACTGTATAATAGATTTGTCAGGATGATGGAATCAGCCATGTTACAGACACATTTCACTTTCTTTTATTTCGAGAATAACAAATAAGCTCTTGTGTGGTTTTATACATTCAGTCCCTGTGTGTACGCAGTTTTGTAAATTTTGTCATCCATTCCTGCCAGCACACAAATTGCCCTCTTCTTTTCCAAAAGATGGAATGGATGTTAACCGTGTGCGCAAGATGTTCTGTGTGCAAAGAGTGATGTGTTGTCTGTGTGTATATGCTTGTTACTGTTTGTTCAGCATGTGGTGAGTGAAAGAGCAGCTCAAAGGGAGAAGACTACAGAGATGACACAGATAACTGTGACATGACAGAGACTGGCAAAAGCCACCACCTACCCCCACCCTGCACCCACACCCCCACTCCACACCCTCATTCTCCATCTCTCCCATAGGTGCAGTTGAAATCCATGATCACACAGAAAACTGTGTAATAGAATGGAGATATTACATATCATATGTCACCCCTAAGAGCCTCTTCCCCCCCCCTCCCACTCTACATTAACCTTTCAATCCACACTATTTAATTCATCTATTTTATGCGATATTTTAAAATAAACTTACAAGAGATCTAATTGAAAAGGAGATATATACACTTCCTTTCAGCCCCCCCCTCCACACACACTTACGCACACACCCCCACCCCCCAACACCCTTACACACACACACATACATACACCCTCACCCACCACCCTACCCGATACACCTTAACAATTCCCATGATCACACCGACCCCTCAAAAAGGAAATATTACCTATACCTCCTGTCAGATAATAGATACTCCAACCTCATACTCCTGTCATTAGCCCACCTCACCCCCCCCCCCCTTTTAGGGGGTGGCTAAAATTCCTGACCACACACAAGACTCATGCAGAACACCTGGTACAACCCCCATGTCCCCCAAGAGGTAGCTGAACTTTGTGAGTAGCAGGAGAAGGGGCATCATGCAGAGGTCATGGTGTAAGTGTAGGCCTGACCTCTTCCCAACAGTGTAGTGTAAGATGACGATGTTTCAGGGCTGAGACACTCCGGCCCTCCAGCCGCCCTTAGACTAGACTAGAGTGAGTGTGGGTCTCCTTTGTCCAGGGTCCTGCAGACCCCTCAACACCCATGCTGACTGACTGACTGACTGGCAGACAGACAATCGTGCGCACACGTTTAAATCCTGTTCCGCTTTTTGTAAGAGTAGGCCATTGTGTGCCGGTGGGAACAGATGGCAATTTACAAAACTGCATACACACGGGGACTGGATGTAAAAAAAAAAAAAGCACATAAGTGTTTATTCCATTTTCCTCGATATAAAGGAATAAAATAAATTAAATAAAACAGATAGGTATGTGGGCAGACAGGTAGGCAGACAGACAGGCAGACAAGACAATCAGGCAGACAAGACAGACAATCAGGCAGACAAGACAGACAAAACAAACAGGCAGACAGACAAGACAATCAGGCAGGCAAGACAGACAATCAGGCAGACAAGACAGACCAACCAACAGACACACAGACAGACAAACAGACAGGCAAGTAGGCAGGCAGGCAGGCAACATGGGTGGGAGTATCAGGTGAGTGTGTGTGTGTTGCTGCTGTATGCACCTGGAATGAAAAAGGCAGGTTGAATAATTCATCAGGAAAGGTAGGGGTCCTGTCCTGTCCCATCTGCAAGCCCTGTGCTGATGATGATGAGGAGGAGGAGGATGGTGGTGATGAGGCTGTTGCTGCTGCTCTGTGATCTCACCTTGCCTGAACTCTGCTGCTGC
This sequence comes from Rapana venosa, assembly GCA_028751875.1. NCBI lineage: Eukaryota > Metazoa > Mollusca > Gastropoda > Neogastropoda > Muricidae > Rapana > Rapana venosa. The sequence continues at coordinate 52,018,264 of CM054152.1, forward strand.
TTTTTTTCCTGCGAAGTACTCTAGCTCTCCCCCTGACAGCGTCTGTGTTGGAGATGAGACAGACAGCAGACAGACATACAGACAGAGAGAGAGAGTATGTGTGTGTGTGTGTATCTGTGTGTTTGCGTGTACACAGACAGACACACAGAGAGAAAGAGAGTGTGTGTGTGTGTATCTGTGTGTGTGCGTGTACATGTGTACAGCTGTTGTCACTGACAGCCCAGCCTCCCCCTTCCTTATGCTCCACCACCTCCTGCTTCCATGCTCTCCTCTCTGTTGGCTGCACAGTCAAGCATACAAGACCAAGTGGAGACAGGTCCATAATCATGCACTCTGCCGTCAACCAGCACAGTCAGCACACTCTTTGATGGACACAGTAGTAGCCCAGTGGTTAAGACCTTTCCACTTCAGTCCCATGGGTTCAGGAAGGCCGGGGTTCGAATCTCGGCGGCGTCTGGTGAATTAAGGGTGGGGGGATTTTTACGATCTTCCAGGTCAACTTCAAGAGCAGACCTGCCAGTGCCTTTTACTCCCTTTGTGTATACACACATGTAGAAGATCAAAAAAGCATGTTAAAGATCTCGTCATTTCGTGTCATCATTAGGTGGTTTACGGAAACACGAACATACCCAGCAGACATCCCTGAAGTCAGGATGTGGCTACCCTCATAGTGGGCAAAAACAGGTCACGTTCACAAAATCTCACCATTGGTGAACCTCGGAGCTCTAGCCAAGGAACAAAACAACAAAAAAACCCAACCCCACTCCAGCCTTTCCTCATTCCTCCCATCCTGCCAGTCGCTCTAATAATAATAATAATAATGTATGGAATTTATATAGCGCTGAATCTTGTAAAGCAACAAATCAAAGCGCTCAGATTTTATTTCATACCACTTTAAGTCACGGCAGATTTCTCTCCGTGAAATTCGGGCTGCTCTCCCTGGGGAGAGTGGGAGAACGCGTCGCCACTTAGCGCTGCGCCACCCTTTCACCCTTTTTTTTTTTTTTTTTTTCTGCAGCTGTATTTGTTTCCCTATCAGAGTGGCTTTTTTCTAAGAATTTTGCCAGGGACAACTCTCTTGTTGCCGTGGGTTTTTTTACGTGCGCTAAATAATTACGTGTAACACACGGGACCTCGGTTTATCGTCTCATCCGAAAGACTAGCGCCCAGACCACCACTCATGGTCTAATGGATGGGGGAAAAATTTCCGGTCCAAACGGGGTACGAACCGCCGCACACTTCAGACCCGCACACTCAGCTAAACCCATCCCCCTGGTCTTTCTGTGTGCCCAGAGACGGACACCATGCTGCCCAGCACCGACCCCAAACCCAAGCCCAGAGAACGGAAGCACAAAGGGGACAAAGAGCGGGGGGGGCCCAAGGGGGGCGACCGGGACCGGGACAGGGACCGGCCCCCCAGGGGGGACCGAGAGCGTGTGGAGAGGGGCGGGGGCAGGCGCGACTCCCCCAGCACCCCCACCACCCTCATCACGGAAGCCGACGACATCGACGACGTGGACGACACCTCCGCCCCCATCGCCCCGCAGCCCTCGGACAAGTCTCCGGCCCCCAAGCGTCCCCACAACGCCCAGTTTGCTGTCACGCAGGACACTTCAGAGGTGAGTCGCTGGTCCTTTTTTTTTTTTTTTTTACAGTTTCTTCCTCCCTCTGTATCTCTACCCAAGGGGGTGACGGGATAGCCTAGTGGTTAGAAAATTGCGCTTGCAATCTGATGACCCCGGTTCGATTCCCGTTCAAGGGGGCATTTTCCCCTGGAGTTAACGTCATTGCAGACTCCACTCTCCCCAAAAGTCCTTCGGATGAGACTATAAACTGAGGCCCTGTTTACGAACACACGCAAAACATCTTGTGCTCAGGTTAAATCCTGTTCCGCTTTTTGTAAGAGTAGGCCATCGTGTGCCGATGGGAGCAGATGACAAATTTACAAAACCACATACACACGGGGACTGGATGTAAAAAAGCACATAAGTGTTTATTTCATTATCCTTGATATAAAAGAATTGAATTAAAAAAATTTTTTAAATACCCCACTCCTCCTTGTCTCCTTGCTATCTCCCTGCTTTATTTATTTCGAGGATAATGGAATAAGCACTCATGTCCTTTTTTTTTTTTTTTACATCCAGTCCCCGCGTGTATGCAGCTTTGTTAATTTTGTCATCCATTCCCACCGGCACACAATGGCCTACTCTAGCGAAACAGGTTTTAACATGTGCGCAAGATGTTCTGTATGCATTCGCACACGGGACCTCAGTTTATAGTCTCATCCGAAGGACTTTTGGGGGAAGTGGAGTGGGCACTGATGTTAACTCCAGAGGAAAAACCCTCTTGAAGAGATTTGAACCTGGATCAGCAGATCCCAAATGCATCGCTCTAACCACCAGGCATTTCCTCTCCTCTACCCTCCACCTCCCACCTCCCCAGGATCACTTAGCCAGGAATAGAAGTGCTGAGGGGAGAGGGGGAATGGGATAGTCTGGTGGTTAGCATGTTGCACTTGGTGATCTGACGGCCTGGGATTGATCCTAGGTTTAAGCTGCCACCAAGATGCCTGTTTGAGGGGATTTTTTTTTTGCCCTGGAGTTAACATCAGTGCTGACTCCACTCCCCCAAAAGTCCTTTGGATGAGACTATAAGCTGAGGTTTCATGTGCAAACACACGCAGAACGTCTTGTGCACGTGTTACGTTGCAGTACAACACAATACAATAGAAGGCAATACTGTACAATACAACACAACACAATACAATACAATGCAATACTGTACTGTACAATTCAATACAATATCACACAACACAATACCATACATCACATCACAACACAATGCAAGACAATGCCACACAACACAATACAATGCCACACAACACAATAAAACACAATACCATACATCACAGCACAACACAATACATAACAATACCATACATCACACCACAATACAAAACAATGCCATACAACACAATACAATGCCACACAACACAATAAAACAATACCATACATCACATCACAACACAAAACAATGCCACACAACACAATAAAACACAATACCATACATCACTCACAACACAAAACAATGCCATACAACACAATAAAACAATACCATACATCACATCACAACACAAAACAATGCCATACAACACAATAAAACACTACCATACATCACATCACAACACAAAACAATGCCACACAACACAATAAAACACTACCATACATCACATCACAACACAAAACAATGCCACACAACACAATAAAACACTACCATACATCACATCACAACACAAAACAATGCCATACAACACAATAAAACACTACCATACATCACATCACAACACAAAACAATGCCACACAACACAATAAAACACAATACCATACATCACATCACAACACAAAACAATGCCACACAACACAATAAAACAATACCATACATCACATCACAACACAAAACAATGCCACACAACACAATAAAACAATACCATACATCACATCACAACACAAAACAATGCCACACAACACAAAAAACAATACCATACATCACATCACAACACAAAACAATGCCATACAACACAATAAAACAATACCATACATCACATCACAACACAAAACAATGCCATACAACACAATAAAACACTACCATACATCACATCACAACACAAAACAATGCCACACAACACAATAAAACACAATACCATACATCACATCACAACACAAAACAATGCCACACAACACAATAAAACACAATACCATACATCACAACACAAAACAATGCCATACAACACAATAAAACACTACCATACATCACATCACAACACAAAACAATGCCACACAACACAATAAAACACTACCATACATCACATCACAACACAAAACAATGCCACACAACACAATAAAACACTACCATACATCACATCACAACACAAAACAATGCCATACATCACAACACAAAGCAATGCCATACAACACAATAAAACACAATACCATACATCACATCACAACACAAAACAATGCCATACAACACAATAAAACACAATACCATACATCACAACACAATACATTGCCACACAACACAATAAAACACAATACCATACACCACATCACAACACAATACAAAACAACACCATACATCACATCACAACACAGTACAAAACAATGCCATACAACACAACACAATGCCATACAACACAATACAATGCCATACAACACAATACAGCACCATACAACACAATACAATGCCACACAACACAATAAAACACAATACCATACATCACAGCACAACACAATACAAAACAATACCATACATCACACCACAATACAAAACAATGCCATACAACACAATACAATGCCACACAACACAATAAAACAATACCATACATCACATCACAACACAAAACAATGCCACACAACACAATAAAACACAATACCATACATCACATCACAACACAAAACAATGCCACACAACACAATAAAACAATACCATACATCACAACACAAAACAATGCCATACAACACAATAAAACAATACCATACATCACATCACAACACAAAACAATGCCACACAACACAATAAAACACTACCATACATCACATCACAACACAAAACAATGCCACACAACACAATAAAACACTACCATACATCACATCACAACACAAAACAATGCCACACAACACAATAAAACACTACCATACATCACATCACAACACAAAACAATGCCATACAACACAATAAAACACTACCATACATCACATCACAACACAAAACAATGCCACACAACACAATAAAACACAATACCATACATCACATCACAACACAAAACAATGCCACACAACACAATAAAACAATACCATACATCACATCACAACACAAACAATGCCACACAACACAATAAAACAATACCATACATCACATCACAACACAAAACAATGCCACACAACACAATAAAACAATACCATGCATCACATCACAACACAAAACAATGCCACACAACACAATAAAACAATACCATACATCACATCACAACACAAAACAATGCCATACAACACAATAAAACACTACCATACATGACATCACAACACAAAACAATGCCATACAACACAATAAAACAATACCATACATCACAACACAACACAAAACAATGCCACACAACACAATAAAACAATACCATACATCACATCACAACACAAAACAATGCCACACAACACAATAAAACAATACCATACATCACATCACAACACAAAACAATGCCATACAACACAATAAAACACTACCATACATCACATCACAACACAAAACAATGCCACAAACACAATAAAACACAATACCATACATCACATCACAACACAAAACAATGCCACACAACACAATAAAACACAATACCATACATCACAACACAAAACAATGCCACACAACACAATAAAACACTACCATACATCACATCACAACACAAAACAATGCCACACAACACAATAAAACAATACCATACATCACATCACAACACAAAACAATGCCACACAACACAATAAAACACTACCATACATCACATCACAACACAAAACAATGCCATACATCACAACACAAAGCAATGCCATACAACACAATAAAACACAATACCATACATCACATCACAACACAAAACAATGCCATACAACACAATAAAACACAATACCATACATCACAACACAATACATTGCCACACAACACAATAAAACACAATACCATACACCACATCACAACACAATACAAAACAACACCATACATCACATCACAACACAGTACAAAACAATGCCATACAACACAACACAATGCCATACAACACAATACAATGCCATACAACACAATACAGCACCATACAACACAATACAATGCCACACAACACAATAAAACACAATACCATACATCACAACACAATAAAACACAATACCATACACCACATCACAACACACCACAACACAAAACAAGGCCATACACACCACAGCACAGCCCAGTGCAGTCTATCCCAGCAGTCATCCCCTGTCTCCCCACTGCCCAGGTCTCGGACGGAGGGAACGAGGCCAACCGGCCGGAAGGGGCCGAGGCCCTATACACGGCCAGTGAGCTGGCCTCCGACGACCTTGAGGAGTTTGCCATCACCCCGGCCCCCCAAGGTCACACCATCCGCTGCCGCATCACGCGGGACAAGAAGGGCGTGGACCGCGGCATCTTCCCCACCTACTACCTCCACATGGAACTCGAGGATGGCAAGAAGGTCGGCACACACACACACACACAGGCTTTGGAGGGGGGAGGGGGGGGGGGGGTTCAGGTTGGTTTTTTTGTTTTCTTTTTTCTTGTTTGGTTTTCATTCCTTGGAGGCACCGTGGTCGAGCGGTTTAGGCGGTCAACTCGTGATCCAGAGGTCGCGGGTTCGATCCCCGCTCGGCTCGGTGTTGTGTCCTTGGGAAAGACACTTTACTCCTATTTTCCTCACTCCACCCAGGTGTACAAGTGGGTACCAGCTCTGCTGGGGAAGTATCTGGCGACAGACTAGCGTCCTGTCACAGGGGTCATGAAAAACCATCAGTTCGCTTAACGCTACAGAAACCGGGATAAGCTCCGGCTCTATGGGCCTTCTGGCTCGAAAGAACATACTTTTTTCATTCCTTGGCTAATATGCTCTGGGATTCATCAATGGTGAGATTTTTTTCCGCAACTTCCCCTCCACCCCTCCCCACTCTCCCTCTCCATTTAGGTAGCCGCATTCCGACTTCAGGGATGATGTCTAAACACGACACCTGTGTGCATGCATGTTTTTAACAGTTTTGTCATCCGTTCCTACCCGCACACAAAATGGCCTACTCTTCTGAAAGGCGGAACAGGTTTTTAGTGTGTGTGTGTGTGTGTGTGTGCAAGATGCTGTATGTGTATTCACACACAGGGCCTCGGTTTACAGTCTCATCCAACAGACTTTGACGTTCATTTCGATTTTCTGGTCAAATTGGGAAGAAAGGGCAAGGCTGGGAGTTGAACCCAGAACCTCATGGTTTACTTGTTAGACAGGTGAATGTCTTAACCATCCTGCCACCTTTCTTCTGATGATGATGATGGGACATGCAGAGTGCAGCAGTTCTGTCAGGTCATCTGAAAGCTGTGCATCTCTGTAGAACCATCATCATCATCATCATCATCATCATCATCATCATCATCATCATTAAACCATCCTCATCACCTTCGACTGTCATGCAGTTAAACAAAACAACAACCCAAAGGTCTCTGATTTTCCTTCTATGGTATGTATGCTTGTGCATCGATCGTGATGTGTCCAGTTGTGTGATGTGCATGTGTGTTGTGATGCTTGTACTGTGTGTGTGGTGTGTGTGTGTGTGTGTGTGTGTGTGAAAGAGAGAGAGAAAGTCAAAATCAAATTTTTATTTCTCAGTGGTACATTGAATAAGCATTGATTTGCTGCTTTTTTTTCTCATCAAGCCATCTATCTAAGAACAACGTGTGTGTGTTTATCTGTGTCTGTGTGTGTTCTTCCTATATGTGAGTTTGTTTGGTTTTTTTAATTTTCTTTTATATTTTATTCTTTTATATCGAGGATAATGGAATAAGCCCTTACATGCTTTTTTTACATCCAGTCCCCGTGTGTACGCGGTTTTGTAAACTCTGTCATCTGTTCCCACCGGCACACAATGGCCTACTCTTCCGAAAAGCGGAACAGGATTTAACGTGCGCGCAAGATGTTCTGCGTGCGTTCGCACACGGGGCCTCGGTGTGTAGTCTCATCCGAAGGACTGGACATCTGAGTTCATATCCTGAATCGTTTCATCCTCAACCCTCCCCCTCTCCCACCGCTTTCTCTTCAATGTCTTTCACCCCACCCCTACTGCTGCAATCACCCCAGTACATGTGGAGATGGCTCTGCTTTCTCTAAATCGCACGTGGGTGGATTCATTCATTCACTGGCGTTGTCGTGTGTGATGCTGCAGAAATTTTTGTTAGCGGGTCGGAAGAGGAAGAAGAGCGCGACCTCCAACTACCTCATCTCCATCGACCCCACAGACCTGTCGCGCAACGGGGAGTCCTACTGCGGCAAGCTCAGGTCAGTCCTCCGCTGTGGTGCTGGGGTGTTTTGGGGGGGTCAGCTGCCGCTGTGTGTTTGTCTGTATCTGTCTGTTGTACCTCTGTCTGTCTGTTTCTCTCTCTCTTTGTCTCTCTCTGTTGTATCTCTGTCTGTATCTCTGTCTGTCTGTTTCTGTCTCTCTCTCTCTCTCTCTCTCTCTCTCTCTCTTTGTCAGTCTCTCTCTCTTTGTCTCTATCTGTGTCTCTGTCTGTTTTTCTCTCTCTCTCTCTCTCTCTCTCTCTCTCTCTTCTCTCTCTCCCTCTCTCCCTCTCTGTCAGTCTCTCTCTCTTTGTCTCTATCTGTGTCTGTCTGTGTGTTTCTCTCTCTCTCTCTGCTCTCTCTCTCTCTTTGTCAGTCTCTCTCTCTTTGTCTCTATCTGTGTCTCTGTCTGTTTTCTCTCTCTCTCTCTCTCTCTCTCTCTCTCTCTCTCTCTCTCTCTCTCTCTCTCTCTCTCTCTCTTTGTCAGTCTCTCTCTCTTTGTCTCTCTCTGTTGTATCTCTGTCTGTGTCTGTCTGTTTCTCTCTCTCTCTCTGCTCTCTTGCTTGCTCGCTCGCACTCTCTCTCTCTCTCTCTCTCTCTCTCTGCTCTCTCTCTCTCTCTCCCTCTCTGTCAGTCTCTCTCTCTTTGTCTCTCTCTGTTGTATCTCTGTCTGTGTCTGTCTGTTTCTCTCTCTCTCTCCTCTGCTCTCTTGCTTGCTCGCTCGCACTCTCTCTCTCTCTCTCTCTCTCTCTCTGCTCTCTCTCTCTCTCTCCCTCTCTGTCAGTCTCTCTCTCTTTGTCTCTCTCTGTTGTGTCTCTGTCTGTCTCTGTCTGTTTCTCTCTCTCTCTCTCTGCTCTCTTGCTTGCTCGCTCGCACTCTCTCTCTCTCTCTCTCTCTCTCTCTCTCTCTCTCTCTCTCCCCTCTCTCTGTCAGTCTCTCTCTCTTTGTCTTTATCTGTGTCTCTGTCTGTCTGTTTCTCTCTCTCTCTGCTCTCTTGCTTGCTCACTCGCACTCTCTCTCTGCTCTCTCACTCTCTCTCCTCTCTGTCAGTCTCTCTCTCTTTGTCTCTATCTGTATCTCTGTCTGTTCTGTTTCTCTCTCTGCTCTCTCTCTCTCTGCTCTCTCTTTTGCTCTCTCTCTCTCTCCCCCCTCTCTGTCAGTCTCTCTCTCTTTGTCTCTATCTGTATCTCTGACTGTCTGTTCTGTTTCTCTCTCTCTCTCTCTCTCTGTCTGCTCTCTCTCTCTCTCTATCTATCTCTCCCTCTCTGTCTGTCTCTCTCTTTGTCTCTGACTCTCCTTTTATTTTTTATTATCATTATACTTTTATTTTGAGGATAATGGAAGAGCGCTGGTGTGTTTGTGACATCTAATCTGTGTGTGGATTCAAAAGTGTCATAAGTAGGCTTTTGGTGAAGGAAGGGAGGGAGGGAGGTCATTCCAGACCGATGGACCAGAAATAAAGAGCAACAAGTGGTGAATTGTTTGAACCTGGGTGTGTGTAAGCACGAGGTATCTGCAGCAGAATGGAGCGAACCAGATGGGAGTGTACAGGTGAAGGCGGATAGGAGAATGCTGTATAGTGGAGACACTTATAACAGAGGGTACTGATTCTTTTTTCTTTCTCAGCTAGCCGTCCAAGATTAACCAATGGTGAGATTTTTGCGTATGCAGCCGTTATTTCCCCCCACACCATGAAGGTAGCCGCATTCCGACTTCGGGGATGGCTCCTATACACAACACCTGTGTGCATGCTGGTTTTGTGTGTGTCTGTTTTTTGTCATTCGTTCCTACTGGCACACAATGGCCTACTCTTTCGAAAGGCGGCATGGGTTTTTAACGTGTGCACAACATGTTCTGCATGTGTTCGCACATGGGGCCTTGGTTTATAATCTCATCCGAAGGTCTTTGACGTTCATTTCGATTTTTTTTGTCAAACTGGGAAGAACGGGCATGGCTGGGAATCGAACCCAGAACCTCACGGTTTACTTGTTGGCAGGCAAACGTCTTAACCGTCCTGCCACCTTCCTTCGTAGTACTGATCTTACACTTTCCTATCTGTGAGACAGGCAGCCGGTGGAGATACCACAAGAGAGGAGGGATGTGTTCAGATCTTTTTCTTTCTGAGGACTAGTCAAGCTGCAGAGTTTTGTGTGCGTAGAAGGGAGTGGAGTGGACGGATGATGCTGGTAGATCAGCCAGAGGAGAATGACAAGTGATTTTGCTTCGATGTTACGTCTGTTCAGTCAAAGTGATTCTAGCATCCTGTGCTGTGCAGGCAGCCAGAGAGATGGCGGTCAGTGTGGTGCTTGGCTGTTTCAGGTCCAACCTGCTGGGAACGCACTTCACGCTCTTTGACCACGGCGACAATCCCCGCAAAAACGCAGAGGGGGCACGCCAGGAACTGGTGGCTGTGGCCTATGTGAGTGTGCAGCAGCGGTGGTGTTGTCTGCTGCTGATGCTACTGCTGCTGACTTTGGGATCACTGTGATGAAGCTTGATTCTGACCAGTAGTTAGCGATTCTGTGTGTGCAGTTTTGTCAATGTTTTGTCATCCGTTCCCACCAGCATGTACACATTGGCCTACTCTTCCAAAATTTGGAACAGGTTTTAAGATGTGCGCAAGATTTTCTCTGTGTGTTCAAACATGGGACCTGGGTTTATAGTTTTATCTGAAGACTTTGGGACGGGGAGGGGAGTGGAGACTGCTCTGATGTTAACTCCAGAGGGAAAGATCTTGAAAGTGATTCGAACCTGGGTCAGCATATTGCAAGCTAAATGTGCAACGCTTTAATCACCAGGCTATCCCTCCCATCCCCCCTCTGTTTGTGTGTGTGTGTGAAAAGATTGATATGACTTCACATAACATGCTGGTGATATATATATTTGTGTGTATATATATCATCATCATCATCATGTAAAGAGAGAGAGAGAGCCAGCCAGTCTTTATCGGTCAGTCTGTGTGTCTACCTGTGTATATGTACATTATGTGATACCCACGGCTGGTGCGTCGTCCTCCTGTCTTTTTCATTCTGTCTGTCCATGTCCACTGTACAAAGTAGGTTCCCAATGCACCATCCTCTGTCTGTCTGTCTGACTTTGTGTGCTGTGTGGAGTGTGTTTTTATGCACCATCCTCTGTGTGTGTGTGTGTGTCCATCAGGAAACCAATGTGCTGGGCTTCAAAGGGCCTCGCAAAATGACCGTCATCATTCCTGGCATGACCTCCGACCACAAGCGAGTGGACATCAAACCCAGAGGGGTCAGTGTCTGCGGTTTTCTTGTTCTTTTCTTTTTATTTGAATTCCTTGATTTTGAGGGTAATGAATAAGCACTCGTGTGCTTTTTTTTACATCCAGTCCCTATGAGCATGTGCTTCTGTAATTTTGCCACCTATTCCTACCAGCACACAATTACCTACTCCTGCAAAAGGTAGAACAGGTTTTTAACGTGCGTGTTAGATGTTCAGTGTGTGTTCGCACATGGGACCTCAGTTCATAGTCATACCCAAAGGACTTTCTGGGGAGTGGAGTCGGCACTGATGTTAACTCCAGGGGGAAATTCCCTTGAACAGGTGGTGGCTTGAACTTTGGGCATCAGATCACTAGCACAATGCTCTAACCACCAGGATATCCTGCCCTTCTCTGCGTGTGTGAGGGAGAGAGAGAGTTGTGTGTGTGTGTGTGCAGAACTAAGATTATGCAGAATTTTAGTGTGTGTGTGCATGCGTGTGTGTGTGTGCGTACAGAACCAAGATCATACAACCTTAGGTTTATTGTGTGTGTGTGTGAACAGAACCAATATTATGGAGAATTATGCTAATCATGTTAACCCTTTCCCATTTTTACCCGCCGTAGCCCGCCGCTGCCCGCTTGCCCGCATCTATTTATACCCGCCGCAGCCCGCCGGACGTAATTTCAGCCTAGTGGGGATTTTCCATCACGCACTAAGCTCTACCTAGTACACGCACACCATGAATGAACATTCCACTGAGGTCAGCATAAACTAAGGAAGGAATGGACAACAAATTCAGTGCTACACAGCCTCCCTTTCACAAGAAATTGGCCAGTGACTGGCTTTGTCTTTCCCACGCTATCTTGTAGCTAAAGATGGCAGCAAAGACTGAGCATACAATTTGGGAGGAATATACTGATGTGGAAATTAAAGCTATTTTGGCTCAAGTGGAACAGTTCGAAAGAGAATAAAATATTGAATCCGATGTTGAAGTAGATGTAGAAGAAGGAGATGAAATAGGAGAAGGTAGTGAGTCGGAAAGTGATGCTGGGGATAACATTCCGTTGGCTTCATAGCAGACGACATGGCGCAGCGCACAAGTGCCTTGCTCAGTGCAAGACTTCACGCTGCCGACTGGGCCGGCACAAACTCTCCCACTGAATGCCAAGCCCTTAGATTACTTTGTTTTGTTTGTGCCCCAACATTTTTTTCAAATTGTAGCAGATGAAACTAACAATTATGCCAGGCAAAAGATCGCTGTGAAAGGCTTAGTCATAGATCCATTACGGACAGAAACAACACCTGATGAAATTTGGGCTTACCTGTCAGTTTTGATCATGATAGGGATCGATCAAGCGTTTGCCGAGGCTTCATCTCTACTGGTCTACTGATTTGACATTTTCTGAGTCACAGATCAGTAATATTATGACGAAAACCAGATTTCTCAAAATTAATCAGTATTTTCACCTGAGAAACACGCCAACACACCTGGACGCGACACTGGCTGTGACACCTGCATTGTGACAGCCATGTAGCTAGCTATTGGTGAAGGACACACTAGTGTCTGTAAATAGTAGGCATCAGCATATATTTGTAAATAATGTATATACGCGCATTAGTCAACGCTGTTTTCAATATGTTTGAATACTTTCCACTGAGGAAGTGTAGACTTGGTGACAGTAATTTTGTGACGTGTGAATGTTGATTGGATTACCATGACGGTGGATGCGATGGAGGACACATTCAGGCAGGACCACACATATTATTTTTTTTAATCACATACCTATATTGGGCATGTTAGAGGGTAGTTGTAGACTAACAGCATGATGTCACTGCAATGTTACCTGTATTTGGTGACAAAGAGGGGACAGCAGCACGACACATGTAGGTAGGACACACATCTTGGGGTGCAGAACAAAGTATGACATCATATGAATACTTTGGCCAAATATAACTGCTCTGCGAACAATAGTAACTGTACAGGACTATGTGTACTTGAGGTACCTTATTCTCTGAAAAAACAGTGTAAATTTCCGAATACTACAGAGAGTTTCTCTGTAAGAAATGCGAATGGTAAAGGGTTAATCATGTATGTGTGTGTGTCTAGAACCATGATGGGTTGGTGGAGCGCTGGAAGAGGAAAAACATGGAGAACTTGCTGGAACTACACAACAAAACCCCTGTCTGGAATGATGGTATGGCCCTTGAGTTTCTCTGTGTATGCGTGTATGTATGTATGTGTATGAGAGAGAGAGAGAGAGAGATGGCTGGGTGGGGAAGAAGCCCCCTTCTACCCAGTGTTTCAGACCTGAACTTCTCCCTCTCTAGAAGACCACAGCAGCCGCTACCCTTTTATTTTTCTGTTCATCTTGCCAAAGTGGAACTTGAACCTGTGGCCTCAGGACTTTCGGTGCCGTAAACATCACACGCACATCCGGACTGGCCAAGACTTGTCCTAACAGGGAACAGTACAAGGAGGTAAAAACAAAGAGGCAGACAGAGAAAACGATGGGAAGACAGCATCAGAGAGTGGACTGACTGTCCTTGAGTGGAACAACATACAACAATAAGCAGTGGACCACAGAGAGTGGAGGAAGCTGGTTGCAAAATCTTCATTAGTGCCCCCACGGCACTACGGGATAGGTGAAGGGTGAAACTCAACGAGGGCAAGCGTATTCCTTTTGTTACAACATGATCATAGTCATTTAAAAAAAAGATAGGGGGAAGATAGTCTTATGTTCACCACTGTAGTGTCCTGTGTGCGTTGTGTTGCAGAAACCCAGTCCTACGTGTTGAACTTCCATGGCCGGGTGACGCAGGCATCGGTGAAGAATTTCCAGATTGTGCACGACAATGACGGTACGTACACAGTCTTGCTTCCTGCCTGCTCCTGAGACTTTCCAGAAAGGATGAACCGAAATAGCAACCGTTGAAAAGTGAAGTACTAGTGTTGAAGAAAACTTGTCTCCAGTCAAAGTGAGAGCAAAAAGTCCGGTAATGACAGTATAGATAACATTAAAAAGACTTTGATTCTTCTTCTTCTCCTTCTTCTTCTTCTCCTTCTTCCCCTTCTTCGGCTTCTCCTTCTTCTTCTTCTCCTTCTTCTTCTTCTTCTTCTCCTTCTCCTTCTCCTTCTCCTTCTTCTTCTTCTTCTTCTTTGAACGCTCAAACATGAACTTTTGTTCTGTCATATAATAATAGTACTAATGTATGGAATTTATATAGTGCTCAATCTTGTAAAGCAACAAATCAAAGCGCTCAGATTTTTTTTTTAATCGAGGATAATGGAATAAGCACTTATGTGCTTTTTTTACATCCAGTCCCCGTGTGTTTGCGGTTTTGTAAATTTTGCCATCCGTCCCCACCGGCACAAAATGGCCTACTCTTTCGAAAAGCAGAACAGGATTTAACGTGCGCAAGATGTTCTGCATGCGTTCGCACATGGGGCCTCGGTTTATGGTCTCATCCGAAGGACTTTGACATTCAGTTTGATTTTTTTGTCAAACAGGGAAGAAAGGGCGAGGCTGGGAATCGAACCCAGAACCTCACGGTTTACTTGTTGGCAGGCAAACGTCTTAACCATCCTGCCACCTTCCTTCTTATATGAGTGCAAGTGAGTTGTGCTGCCATTAAGCACCTGACGAGTAAGACCCAGCGCATCCAACTTTGGCTTAGGAGAGAACTGTTATCTTTTAAGTCTTTCTGGTGAAAAAAAGGGCAGGAGAATGGACCAAGAAGGCAGAAAATAGTCAAGAAGAAAGTGACAGGAAGAAAAGGAACAAGGCAGAAACAAAGAAAGGGATAGAAAAGAGGGAATTCCTAGCACAGAATTTCCAGAAGGTGGGGATGCTGTTTATAGTGACAGGCCCCTGGTATCCCTATGGGAGGTGGTGTGGAGTGACCACTGGTTTTGACTCTGTTCTGTGGCACTGATGACAAGAAGACTCTAAGCTGAAGTCTTGTGACCAGGTATATGTGATGTGTAGAATATTATGTGCAGAATAGGGCACACTTATTGAAATGGGGACGGGATAGTCTAGTGGTCAGAACATTGCACTCGCAATCTGACGACCCGGGTTCGATTCCCTTTCAAGGGGGATATTTTCCTCTGGAGTTAACATCAGTGCAGACTCCACTCTCCCCCAAAGTCCTTCAGATGAGCCTATAAACCGAGGTCCCATGTGCGAACGCACGCAGAACATCGTGCGCACACGTTAAATCCTGTTCCGCTTTTTGTAAGGGTAGGCCATTGTGTGCTGGTGGGAACAGATGACAGAATTCACAAATCCGCATACACACAAGGACTGGATGTAAAAAAGCACATAATGCTTATTCCATTATCCTCAATATAAAGGAATAAAATAAATAAATAAAATTCAAATAAAAAAAATCCCGTTCGTAATAAGAAGACAGCCATGGCTGCTGGCGTGGATGACATGAACACACCCAGCATGCAGCTTGCAACATGGAGAGGGATGGGCTCCGCCATGCTCAAACTTGGTTCATGCACACTGCTTGCCTGACATAGTCAGCACAGTGACTCTGAAGGTGTTTATTTATTTATAATTATTCATTATTTTATTTTATTCTTTTTTTTCGAGGATAGTGGAACACACACTTACATACTTTTTCTACATCCAGTTCCTGTGTGTAAATTTCATCATCTCTTCCCACCGGCACACGATGGCCTACTCTTTCGTAAAGCAGAACAGGTTTTAAAACTGTTCACAAGATGTTCTGCACAAATTCACACATGGGACCTCAGTTTATAGTCTCACCTTTAGGACTTCTGGGGGGAGTAGAGAGGACAGACTTTTGGGGGAGTAGAGTCAATACTGATGTCAACTCCAGGGGGGAAAAATCCCCTTGAACGGGATATGACCCGGGTCAGCAAATCACAAGCGCGGTCAAAGTGCACAAATCCATCATAACTCAGCCTAGGGTCCAGTGCTAAAATTAACGCACCCCTTCCTTTTACCAAGTTCAAGTGTGGTCAGTTCCTGCTGTAATTCAGCACCAGCTGGGATGGAATGGGATGGACAGCAGCTGAAAGTGGGGAAACTGACTGTAGCTGTGCAATGTGCAACGCTCTAAACCACCAGGCTACCCCGTCCTCCATGGATGAAAGAAGAAGAAGAGTGTGAGTGTTTGAGAGAGGTGAGCTGACCTGACCTGACCTGACCTGACCTGTGTGTGTTTATTTTTTTTATTATTTATTTTTTATTTTATATCGAGGATAATGGAATATGTTCTTATGTGCTTTTTTTACATCCAGTCCCCATGTGTATGCAGTTCTGTAAATTCTGTCATCTGTTCCCACCGGCACACAATGGCTTACTCTTTATAAAAAGGTGGAACAGGATTTAACATGTGCACAAGATGTTCTGCGTGCGTTCACACACGGGGCTTCAGTTGATAGTCTCCTCCGAAGGACTTTTGGGGAGAGTGGAGTCTGCACTGATGTTAACTCCAGGGGGAAAAATATCCCCTTGAACGGGAATCGAACCCGGGTCGTCAGATTGTGATCGCAATGTTCTACTTGACTTATGCCTCTTGGTTCCTTGGGGAACATAGGGCTGCAACAACACCCTCCAACGAACTCGGTTTTGGGAGATCCTCTTCAGCTCGGCCCATGTCATTCCGGCTGCCTTCGTTTCTTCGTCACCAGCAACGTTCTAACCACTAGGCTATCCTCTGTGTGTGTGTGTGTGTGTTGCAGTGGACTACATCGTGATGCAGTTTGGGCGTGTGGCGGAGGACGTGTTCACCATGGACTACAACTACCCCATGTGTGCACTGCAGGCTTTCGGCATCGCCCTCTCCAGCTTCGACGGGAAACTGGCCTGCGAGTAGCGCCCTCCCTGACCTTGAGGCGCTCACTAGTCGGCGTGCTGGCGAAGGAGAGGGTTGCTGACTGACTGATTGATTGATTGGTTGATTGATTGGGGCTGGCCAGGATGGGGGTGGGGGGGGAGGAGGGCGTGTTGAGGGTGATGGCTGTCTGTCTGGCGCTGGCTTCGTGCTCATGTTGGTCCAGGGATTAAGCTGGAGTAGGTAGTTGTCTTCTCTTTTGGGCAAGTTCTCGTGGATTTTTTCTTCTTTTTTTGGGGGGGGGGTCGTGAATCATGCAACAAGGTTGTTGGGTTTTTTTCTGTAGGTGAACTTAAGTTCTTTTTGTGAAACTTCCTCTCCTCTTTTTTTGGTGGAACTTTCTCTCTTTTATACTATGTCTTCTCTTCTCCACCATCTTTCTGTCTTTGTCTCTCTCCCTCTCCTTATCATTCTTGTCTTTAATCCATTGTTATGTCTCTCACTCTCCTTCTTTCTTGCAGACTCCTTCTCTCATCCACGTTCTCAGTAAAACGACATAGCGATCCTTCCAGACCGACAACGATCAACACTGATTTTTTTTTTTTTTTTAAGTACTATTCAGGTTTTTTTGTCTTAACAACAAAGTGGTCTAAAAAAAGAGAGAGGAGAGAAGTATTAACACTATCCCTATGTTCAGGGAGAGAACCCCTCTTTCCCAGTACACATGCACTGCATTTGTACGCTACGGTAACCCAGTAGTGGGTGATACGGAGGGAAGGGTTAGTAGATGGTTGGTTACCCTATAGCGGGTTACCCGTAGGTTAAAGGCGGTGTGCAGTTTCTCTAGACAACTTGACTGGACTCCCTGTTGTTGGAAGCGTGGAGGGAAAGACTGAGCCAGCCCGACATGACACACGAACCCTGTCCATTTCTCTGTGATGTCCTGTAGGCCGTGGCCAAACCCAAGATGTGCGTGGAGAATTCTCACCGACAATGGACTTGAGCTGTGTGTGCACACACTTGTTTTGTGTGACATGTACATATTTATATAAAAAACATCATTTGTCAACGACGTCCGCTGGGGCTTGAATTGTTTGAGAGATGGGGTTTACAAGGACTGGAATATGGCCTTGCAGTCGTTAACAGGGTTTTTTGTGTGGTTTTTTTTTTCTTTTTTAACATATCGCTGCAGGGATTTGGATAACAACTTTATCGTTGATTATATACACCTGTATTTTATATATATATGACAACATGTGGGCGGTGGTTTTTTTTTTAGAAATAAGTGTGGAATGTTTGCGAGTTTTTTTTTAAAGATTCGTGTTTTGAAAAATATCACTTGTTATGAAATTTCATAGGTTGTTGAATTTTTGTGTGTAGAATGAATGCTTATTATATAAACTGACGTGTGTAATTCTGATGATAAACCAAGAAGAGAAATGATAAACCATGGTCATAATATATGTATGGTGTGTGTGGATGTGTGTGTGTATTGAAATACATAATGACTTACATTGAGACAGGGTTGGAAAGACAGTGTGTGAATATGAAGAAAAATGTGTGTCAGTCTTATGCTTGAATAAGATGTGTCAGACACTTCATTGATGGCCACAATGAGAAGCAACTTTCTCTATGGATATCTCGGTACATGGGAGATTCTTGTTTGTGGTCCAGTTTTATGGAATGCTTTGCCTGCTTGTTGTGTAAGGTGTGTACTTGCAGGACTGCTGTGTCTGCCTGTCAGATCTCTGTCTGTCTCTTCTTCTCTCGTCTCCTCTCCTCTCTGTGTCTCTTGTTTCCCTCTCTCTCTCTTCCCCTCTCTCTGTCTCCCTCCTGTCTCTCTCTCTGTCTCTCTCTCTCTCTGTTCAACAGGGATACAGACAGTAGGAGATTATACCAAGTTAATGTGTGCGTGTGCTACTAAAGCGATTCAACATATCATACTGTTTATACACAAGTTGTCATATGCTCACACAGAAGGAAGCGGAAAAAAAAGTGTTTTGTATGAATGTTGTTGTGGTTTTATGTGTGTGTGGTGTTGCTTTTGGTCGATATCTGCCGTGTTATTGATAGAATTCCTGTAGAGACTGTTTGCATCACGCAGGGAGAATACTCCCAGCATAATCACATGTTATTTGAGTTTCTCTCTCTCTTCACATCAGTCCTGTTTCAAATTTCTCCATCACTCATGTGTACACCTCAACAGTTTGAAAAACACAACACTAGAAGTCCCATGACTTAATAAAAGTTCGTGGGGATTATAATTATGCAAATGTTAGACATAATGATTTTCATTGTCGTTCACAAATCTTTGATGCTGAGTCAATCAGTCTTTAGTAGCCAACAGCAGACAAGAAGAGACACCTGAAGCCCCCTGGCTGGAGAAGCCCTGCACTGCAGCTGTATGTAGTCATTATCACCGTGGCATCCCCAGTCTTCTGTCCTGACCAAAAGTAGAGTCGTGAAGATTTTTTTTTTTTGGCTGCCTCATCTTCTGTGACATTCCTGTCCCTGCTGTACCCACACCACGACCCATACCCAGATTCATCATGTCACATCCCCAGGGTCAGAAGTCCTCAGGGAGTTCATCAATATCAGGCCGCCATAGGGCCACCAGCCAAGATCTTTTTCTTTTTTTCTAGTATAAACTGAACCCCCACTCTTGTGGACTGCTGTGTTCTTTTCAAGGGTGTAGTGATGTAGATTATCATGTCTAGTGTAAACCAGCCCCCCCTATGATCTTTTATCTTATGGAGATTGTTGAAAAATAACATGAGGGAATCATCTGTAGTAGCCTACAGTCAAGCGTCTGTGGTCTTGGTTCAAGTGCAGCATCCTAGTTCCCCAGCCGTCTATAGTAGCTACCCTGTGTAAGGGACAGGGAAGAGATGAGGGGGGGGGGGGGGGGGGGGGGGGGGGGACAGTGAGGGAGAGGAGATGGCCACCACCCTCATTCATGCTGAGGTTTCCGACGTCTCTCTTCATCTTCAACTCTGCTGCTGAGATGACTGGACACTCCAATCCCAGTGCTGTTTGTCCGCTAGTGTCCAGTGTTTTGTTCAGCCAGTCCTTTGTTGTTTCGCAGTTTTCCTGTCAGTTTATCTGTCCTTTGACTGTAGCTCTTGTTTTTATCACGGATACAGGAATATGAAAGGTTTGGTGTGCTATGTCTTAATCGAGGTGGAGTGTGGGGGGGGGCTATTTTTTGGCCTGGGCAAATCTGAACTGTTGCTTCTTAGTCTTGTTTTGGTAATTGTGGTAAGCTGGTTGATTTGTGTTTTTTTTACCTGTTGTATGCGAGTGTGTGGGGGTGGGGGGGCTTGTTGTAATCTGTCGTGGTTGTTATAAGTTTGCTTATATTTTGATGTTCTGTATATTTTGATTGTCCCTTTTATTTTTCATGATTTTCTATTTTTTGGTTTCTGTTTTAACGTCAGTTTGTATTTTGTTGATACAGTCCAGCAAACACAGACCTTTGTTTTACTGGTGTGTGATCTGCGCTGTGTATATCGATTGTGTGCGTGTTTTAATGGCTGTTACTTGATTGAATCAAAAAATGAAACAACAACAACAAAAAAGGGAGAACAGAAGATGGTTGTGTCTGAAAGAGGGTCAGGTTATCTGCAAACCTGTGTCATGAATTTACCATAATTATTACTAACTGTGCACTCCTCTGTGTGTGTCTCTCTCTGTTTCTGTCCGTCTGTCTCTCTTTCTCCAAAACTAGTACTATGCAGAATGTTCGAATCAAATCTGGTCAGTGCCAAGGAAGCATCGTCACAACCCAGACACAGTCTTCATACTAAGCTTTGTGTTATACACGACTTTGACAGACTAGATCGTTGTGGTTTTTTTTTATCCATCTCCACTCCCTTCTGTTGCAATGTCCATCACCTCTACTGCAGGCGCCAATGATTGAAAAATACATTCAGACAGTCCCCCCTGTTTATTGGCCGTTTGCTTGATCAAAGTTGAACTGATTTTTTTGTTTGTTGTTTCAGGGTTTTTTCCACGGCTAGAGCTCTGAGGTTCAACAATAGCGACATGTTTGTGTATGCAGCCATTCTTCCCCACACACACACTATTTAGGTAGCCACATTCTGACTGCAGGGATGAATTGATTTACAGACCATAATGTAGATGACAGAGCTTTGTCTCTTTTTCTTTCTGTCTTTTTTGATGTGTGTTTATTCATGTTGTTGTGAGGGGATCAGGCCGTGTGGTCACATCTACAATGACAGTCAGGATTGTTGCACACTGCAACATGTCCCCTACACACACACACACACACACACACACACACACACACACACACACACAGAATGCTAGAGTAGGGGGCCAAACAGGAAAGGGTCCAGAATAGACATACTGTGGTCCATTCTCAGGTTATGGCCCAACTTGGAAGAAAAGCCTGGTCCAAAATAACAAGGGTGGTCCAAAAATGTCCATCTGAGGTCCAAAACTGGCAGTGGGGTCCAAAGCAGGTCAGGGTATGACCTGGTCCAGAGTGGTCAGTCAGTTTAATGGGTATGTAGTTTGGAGGAAGAGGCAGGGTGGATTCAGAAGGATGTATCAGATTTTTTTCGACTAGAGCTCCAAGGTTCACCAATGGTCAGATTTTGGGTATGCGACTGTTTTTGCCCACCATGAAGGTAGCCACATTCCGACTTCAGGGATGTATGCTGGGTATGCTTTGTGTTTCCGTAACCCACCAAATGCTGACATGAATTATGGGATCTTTAACATGCATGTTTTGATCTTCTGCACATGTATTTACTTGAAGGGAATTAAGGCACTGGCAGGTGCGCACTTGAAGTTGACCTGGAAGGTCGTAAAAATCCCCACCCTTAATTCACCAGACGCTGCTGACATTCAAACCCACGACATGGGATTGAAGTTAAACAGTCCGAACCACTCAGCTATAGCCTCTGTTTATCAGAAGATACTGATGGTCCAATGAGGCCAGGCATAATAACTGTAGGCTAAATTAGCAGGTCACACTATGTTTATTTATATATATATATATACATTCTGATGCAGGCAGTATAGAAGGAAACCCCACACGAATGAACTGAACAAATGACTGGGGTTGTGTTTTTCCTTATACCAGTATGAACAAAAGGAGGGTCCATCTTGCTCAAACGCTTTAAATGTGCCAGAGTTGTGAAATTATTTATTGCATTTTTTTGTGTTGGTTTTTTTTGGTCACTTTCCGTCCATCTTTCCAGCCAGAATCTCTTTACACAGCGTCTCTTCATCTCCAAGCTGCTTGCGGCCGCATCCTCTTTGTTTTGTTTGTGAGTTCTGCGCTTGTTTTCTCAGTGGCTTTTTTGGGACAAGCGTTTGTATCAACTGCTAATATATGGCTTTGCAAATGTCTTGATTTTGCTGTTATATATTCGTGTCGTGTGTGTTGTGGTGGATGGAATGTGACAAGTGTGGAAAACGCCTGCTCAAAAAACGGCTGTTTATATTTGGTATGTTTCAGTCAGTGAATGTGAAACTGTTTGTGTGTTGATGTGTATGGTTTGACAATATTTGCTGTAATGCGTTAAAGAGATTATTGTATTATTAATCATTTTTTTAAAATTCTGTTGAAAAATCAAAATTTCAGTGAAAGAACCAAGATTTCATTTATTGATTGAATTGTTAGGCGCTTATATATATATATATATATATATATATATATATATATATATATATGTACACTTCTTGTTTATTTTAAATATGTGTCTTTTTGTATTATCTATTTTCACTGCATATTTGTGTGTTTATCTTTAAATCACTCAAAATACAGTGACTAATATCCTGTTCAACAAGCACAAAAAAACCTAACTTTGGGTACACTTTTTTTTTTTAATCAAATCTTTTCAGACTATAAGATTCTGGCATTTGTTCTCAGCACAATTAGGTTTCGTTTCTTTGAAGAAAGGAGATCGATATTTTTGAATGAACATTAGCCACCATTCCTTTCATAGAGAAAAGAAATCCCTAATTTTGAAATTATGTTTTGATATTCTTTTAGTGATGATGGTCATCACCATCATCATTATGATAGAAAGGCAAGCGTTTGTCTGTCTTTTTTTTTTTAATTTCTAAAAAAAAAATTCATTCTTTGGCTAGAGCTACAAGGTTCACTGAAGATGATTTTTTTTTTTACATGCGATCATTCCCCTCTCCCCCCCCCCCCCCCCCCCAAAAAAAAAAAACAACCCCAAAAACCCAACGTTTAGGTAGCTGTATTCCATCTTAAGAGGTTTTTGTCTGAGTGTCATTTCTTTTTTTTTCTGAAAACACACACATGACACAGGCTTTCACATGCATTCACACACTCATGTGTTTGCATGTTCATGCATGTAAATTTTACACTTCACTACACTACGTAGTGCACACACACACACTCACACACACTTCTTCACACCCTTCAAGTTCACTTTTAGAAATCCTTAATTTGTACGGACTTACTTTTCAAAATGATGAACTTACAACAGCACAGCCGTCCAGTCATGTTTAATGTGCTAGTTCAGTCATCTGGGCAGCGTTAATTGCTACTTACACCCATTTAGTTTTCTGTCCTTTGTTGTTCAACACTTGTTTTCTGTACAGGTAGGTCACAGTTTTCCTGATACATACAGTTGTTTCCTTACATCTCTCTACATGTTCACTTTGTGTGTGTGTGTGTTTGCACATGTTTTGTCTGTGTCCACTCATTCACAGTCCTGTTATAAAATAGTTGTGAAAAGCAACAGAATCACTTGTCACTGATTGAAGAAACAGATGAAGTGTAATGCTCACGTTCTGTGTTCTTGTGCTCGCAAAAGAAATCTTCAAAACAATACAGCAGCTATGTTATGACTTGTACTTATATACTGTCTTATAGTATGTACTGGGTTAGATCTAGATTTCAGTATAAAGTAACACAAAACGTATTAACTTAAAACTATTCAGACATGCTGGGTTACAATGAACTCTCACTGAGAATGAACTAAAATCTCAAAGGTTTATTGGAAGTGTAGCTATCAGTAAAATATAATGAGTTAGCTTGGTTGTGTAGTAATGACATTAGAAAAAAATAATGTATGTAGCAATCTGCTATAATCTTTTAACCCCTACACTGCCTTGCTTTTCAGTGTTCATCTAACAGCTGTATTTGCCAGCCGTGTTTTAATCCAAGGGTGGGGGTGACACAGCATTGAAGAGGTTCAGTAATTGTCAGCTCCATCATTTTAGCCATTATCGATCATTAGAAATGCACTCTCATTTTCATTTTTTAAAAAGCAAACCATCCGACTTGCTGGCTAAATCTCCAAGAGTGAATCAGTAACAAGTGTATGTGATACAAACCTCATCAAGAGATCTTCTTTCATTATTTATTTATTTATTTTAAAATCAACAGAATGTTGGCTTTAGCTTTGTGCAGTATGATAAGAGAAGGGAAGAAACTCTCTTCCTGACTCTGAAATACTTGAATGTATTTTCTGACAAGTGATTGAGTTCTGAGTCATTTCTTTTTTTCCTCAAAGTCATTTCTATCCAAGAGTAATATTGGCTGCGAAATGAGAAATTTTAAAACGAACCTAGCAAGAATTCTTCATTTGTTTTACTGTATCGGTCACACCAAGAAACATTGACTTGATCATAGTGAGTGATTTCAGCAATAGCAAATTGTGTGCTATGAACCACAATGTCTCTTCACCCAACTAGCATCTCTCCCTCTTCTGTCCATCATGTCTCCCTGTGGACCAGAGTAGAATGTTGGATTTTGAAACATGACGCTATGCTAAAATCTTATTGTGCATACTTAATATGGATTGATTTCTTGTTGTTGGGTTGTTTTGTTTTTTGGGGGTCTGTTATATCAATATATGTTTTTGTTTGGGGGGGGTCTGGTTATGTAATATTTTGTTTACTGTCACGTTCATTGGTGTATTTTGTACATTATGATTTGGTATATTTTATGTCTCGAGAAATGAACGGTACTGGATGGGTGGTCTGATGATGCGTGCATGAACGAGTCAGCTTTTTTCAGTCAGATGATGCCGTCCTTAACATTACAAATCTTTTTTCAAAACAATGCCTATTTATCGCTTGACCTTGGGAAACATGCATATTCATCAGCTGACTTTTAGAACGTGCATATGTATCACTTGTCTTTGAAAATGGTTATGCATACGTATCAGTTGTCCTTGGAAAGATGCATATTCATCAGTTACCTTTGAAAGTGATACATTTTCATCAGATGTCTTTAAAAATGAAGCATATTCATCAGTTTGGAAATGATGCATATTCATCAAATATCTTTGGAAATGATGCATATTCATCAGTTTGGAAATGATGCATATTCATCAAATATCTTTGGAAATGATGCATATTCATCGAATATCTTTGGAAATGATGCATATTCATCAAATATCTTTGGAAATGATGCATATTCATCAAATATCTTTGGAAATGATGCATATTCATCAGATATCTTTGGAAATGATGCATATTCATCACTTACCTTTCCCGTCCTTTTTGGCAAGAAGCCATTTTATCACCCCAAAAAACAACAACAGGTGACTGCAGTTTGTACAAACAGGTGGCTGCAGTTGGTACAAACAGGTGACTGCAGTTTGTACAAACAGGTGACTGCAGTTGGTACAAACAGGTGACTGCAGTTGGTACAAACAGGTGACTGCAGTTGGTACAAACAGGTGACTGCAGTTGGTACAAACAGGTGACTGCAGTTGGTACAAACAGGTGACTGCAGTTGTACAAACAGGTGACTGCAGTTGGTACAAACAGGTGACTGTAGTTGTTACAAACACTGCAGTTGGTACAAACAGGTGACTGCAGTTGGTACAAACAGGTGACTGCAGTTGGTACAAACAGGTGACTGCAGTTGGTACAAACAGGTGACTGCAGTTGGTACAAACAGGTGACTGCAATTGGTACAAACAGGTGACTGCAGCTGATATAAACAGGTGACTGTAGTTGTTACAAAAGGTGACGTGACTGCAGTTGACACAACCAGTTGTTACAAACAGGTGACTGCAGTTGATACAAACAGGTGACTGCAGTTGATACAAACAGGTGACACAGACAGGTGACTGCAGTTGTTTGGCATGTTTTATTTGGTGTGGTTACCGTCAATGGAAGATGAGCGATGGGTCAACTTGTCTGTGTGCAGATGAAGAAAAGTCTTTTTGTGGTGGCTACACTGTTCGCGTGTTGTTGTCGTGGAAAGGAATAAAGCAGAAGCCATTAGACAACTGTCACTCTTCTGTCTGTGTGCAAGCGTGTGTGTTCATGTGTGTCTGTGTGTGTTTTGTGTCTGTCTGTGCTTTATTTGTGCATGAAAAGAATGCAAATATTTTAGGCTAGAAGAACACACTTCATCAGTAAATCTTGCAAAAGATAGTAGTTTTTTTCCCCCTTCTATTAGTGATATAACCAGAGGACTAAAACTTTGACTTATATTTATTTACTTATTTGACTTAACATTTATTGACTTATGAAAAGTGGGAGATGAATCTTCATTTCATGGTCAGTCTGAAGAAAGTCATGTCATGCTGACACTGCAACAGAAGGTTGTGGTTGTAGGAAGCATCCTGTAATAAATGCTAGCAGGCCTGAGAGATACAGGCCACAACAGTGGTATCAGACAGTATTCTAAAAAAAGAAGGTGGCAAGATGGTTAAGATGTTCACCTGCTTTACAAGCAAACTGTGTGGTTCTGGGTTCGATTCCTGACCTTGCCCTTTCTTCCCAGTTTATCGACGAGAAAATGGAACTGAATGTCAAAGTCCTTCGGAGGAGACTATAAACTGAGGCCCTATGTCCAAATGCATGTAGAACATCTTGCAGAAGCCCATTCCACTTTTCAGGAGAGTAGGCCATTTCTTGTTGATAGGAACAGATGGCAAAATTTCAAAAAGTACATGCACACAAGTGTCATGTTTAAACACCATCCCTGAAGTCAGAATGCAGCTACCTAAATGGTGGGGAAGAAAAACAGTGGCATACACAGAAATCTCACCATTGGTGAACCTTGGAGCTCTAGCCATGGAACGACCAAACCCCCCCCCCAAAAAACAAAAAAAGTGTTGCCAACACTGTGAAAGACATGCTGACACTGGCCAGGTTAATCCAATACAGGCCACATCAGTGGTATCAGACAGTAAGTATTGCCTACATCATCAACACAGCAAAACTGGTAAATTATGAAGTAATTAATACTGGGGGATGGGATAGCTCAGTGGTCGGGGCACTCGCTTTCCCCCAGCCAAGGTTAAGTACCATCGAGCATGGTTACCACTAGGATGGGTGACCGTTTGTGCGCCTTGGCTTCAGTACAGCCCCCTAGTTCACCCAGCTGTAAATGGGTACCTGCCCTCTTTAGGGTCAGGGGAGGTAAAGCAGCGAGGGAGAGGAGATGGGCGCCGCCCTCAATACGCTGGCCCCTAGACAAGCTGAGGCCTTGCTCGCCTACGACCTTATAGGTTATGGAACACCTTTACCTTAATTAATACTGATGTTTGATGCATCAATCTTCCCACTGAGCTTATGCATCTCTCTCCTTCATCTCTGGATACACCTCCATCCTTCCTCTCCCTGCTTGGTCACAAGAATAATTATGTGGTCAAAATGACACTTCCTCACAAAGAAATTCTGTCACAACGATTCTCAGTCACAACAATACTTGGTCACAACGACATCAGTGCCGACTCCACTCCCCCTAAAAGTCCTTGGGGGACGGGATAGCCTAGCCTGGTGGTTAGAGTGATGTGCTCGTGATCTGCTGACCCGGGTTCAAATCTCGTTCATGAGGATTTTTCCTCTGGAGTTAACATCAGTGCCGACTCCACTCCCTCTAAAAGTCTTTCGGATGAGACTATAAACCAAGGTCCCGTGTGCGAACGCACATAGAACATCTTGTGCACTCGTTTAAACCTGTTCTGCTTTTCTGAAGAGTAGGCCATTGTGTGCCGGTGGGAACAGGTGACAAAATTTACAAAAACTGCATACACACAGGGACTGGATTTTTTTTTAAAGCACATGAGTGCTTATTTTATTATCCTTGAAATAAAAGAATAATTTAATGAATAAATAAAATAAACAACAAGCTTGCTCACAACAGTAGGTTACTTGTCACAACTGTTCTTGGTCACACTGACACTAGGTCAGAACGTGTTGTTAAATCGTCAGTCACAGCAACATGGGGTCAGTTCGAGCTGTGGTCATGATGACGTGTCACAATAACATGCAGTCACAACAACACTAGACCGCAAACCACACTTGGTCACAGCAACACTAGGTCACAAATCACGCTTGGTCGCAACTATTCTTGGCCACAGCAACACTAGGTCACAAATCACACTTGGTCACGTCGAGGTAACCCTGACATATGTTGATGTGACCGCATGCCAATGTGACTACCACATATTTATTTTGGCCAATTAATGGTGATGTGGATGTGACCAAGTGTTGTGATCACGTGTCGTTGTGACATTTTGGTCACATGGACATGACCCTGGATACAGAGACAGAAAAGAAATGATAAATTTTAAAACACACACACACGCGCGTGCGCGTGCACACATGCATGTCTGTACTTGATTTCAGCCCATGGGTGTGGGTGTTGACGTGCTTTGTTCCTGTGCATTGGTGTTTATTTTTCATCCCCGAAGTCAGAATGCAGCTACCTCCATGGTAGGCAAAAACTGTTGCAGACCAAACTCTCATCATTTTTTTTATAAAAACTCATTTATTTCAAAGATAATGTAAAAACACTCGTGTACTTTTCTTTTTTTTACCACCCAGTCCCCATGTGCACATGGTTTTATAAATTTTGTCATCCATTCCCACCAGCACATAATGGCCTACTCTTGTGAAATGCATACCAGGTTTTGATGTGTGCACAAGATGCTTTTTGTGTGCATTCACACATGGAACCTCCGTTTATAATTTCATGGGCAGGTGTGGGTCTGCATGTGCTTTAGGGCAACTCTGCATGTGTGTGTGTGTGTGTGTGTGTGTGTGTGTGCCTGGCGCATGTGGGTGTGTGCTTAGTTCCTCAGTTTAACATCCTTCCACTATCAGATGGGAAAGAGTGTGTGGGCGAGTGTGTGTGTGTGTGGGGGGGGGGGGGTAATAATAATAATAATAATAATACATGGAACTTATATAGCGCTAAATCTTGAAAAGACAAATCAAAGCGCATGCATTTAACCTAATCTTACACAGTCATGCAATCAATGACAAATGATCAATAGTTTAAACAAACAGATATTTACAAACATAGTGCGCTGCAGACAAAAAAAATGGGATGGGTGGGTTGGGGGTGCACATAGCAAATTATCCGCATTAAACAACTATAAGATACAAAAATTAAAACCTTAAAACAAGAATGTTCAAAAGAAAGAAATGTGTGCGTGCATGCGTGTTTGGGCGTGGGCACACATGCACATGTTTAATTAATAACTCACATCTCTTAATATATATGTGCTTTATTTTAGGACATTGGTGTGGGTGGGTGGATGTGCTTGGTTCTATCACTTTGGTATGGGCATATGTGCTTTGTTTCAGCATATGGTATAACGTATGGGTATGTGTACATTATTGTAGCACTTTTGTATGGCTATGTATGGTTTATCTAAGCACTTTGGTATGGGTACGTGTACTTCATTTTAGCAAACTGATATGGATATCTGTGGGTTTTTTCTGGCACTTTGGTATGGATATGTGTACTTTATTTCAGTAGTTTGGTGTGCATGCCTCAGCATGCGCACGCACATGTGTGTACAGCAACCCAGGGTGTCTGGAAAGGAACTCAACCTCTGAACTTGTGTTAAGCACTATGCCAAATTCTTTCCCTATGTTGTGGTCGAATAGCAAACCCATGATTTGAAGAGACTCCTCACTGCCCTAGGCCTACATCCTGGATGTTGAAGCTGCCTACACTACAGAGGAGTCTGCCTTTAGTTTATGTGTAAGCAGGTTTGTAAGAAGGGATAGTGCTTTTCCTAAAATAGATCTAGTACTTGAGGTGTATAAAAGGCATGCACTCAAACATAAGCACTTGCACTGGAGCTATCACTGATATCAGTAAAGAAAAAAGGACCTGTTGGTCTTATACTGATCTCTGAGCCCTATATAAAGGAGTCGATGACTCAATCTTATTTTACATGTAATCCAGCATGCATCCTGTACAGCCCCTAAGTCAGAAATCTCCACTGGTTTGTAAATATAACAACAACAACCATTTGAATTAGCATGTGCATGCAGGGAGCATAATGTTGTTTTCAAACCCTCAGTACCCCACACTGAACAAACCTTTTCCATCTTAGATTATGTCACTGCCAACTTCTGCTGGGCAGATGAATATTGCAGTTTTAGCATGCATGTGTGTGTTTATTTATTTTATTTATTTATTCTTTTATATCGAGGATAATGTGTGTGTGTGTGTGTGTGTGTGTTTATTTATTCTCTTTATTTATTCTTCTATATCGAGGATAATGTGTGTGTGTGTGTGTGTGTGTGTGTGTGTGTGTGTGTGTGGTGTGCTTCAACAGAGTTTGTTTTTGTTTGTTTGGTTACTGTTGTTGTTGTTTTTTATGTGTGTGTGTGTGTGTGTGTGTGTGTGTGGTTGTGTGTGTGTGTGTGTGCTTCAACAGAGTTTGTTTTTGTTGTTTGGTTACTGTTGTTGTTTTTTATGTGTGTGTGTGGTGTGTGTGTGTGTGTGTGTGTCGCGCGCGCGCGCGCACGCGAGTGGGTGGGTGTGACTGTGAGTGTGTTGGCCTGCATATGATAGGTAAGGTAATGAGTAGGCTTGAGTTTTACTTACCTTTTTTTAAATTAAAAAAAAAATTCTTTTATATCGAGGATAATGGAATAAGCACTTACGTGCTTTTTTACATCCAGTCCCCGTGTGTATGCAGTTTTGTAAATTCTGTCATCTATTCCCACCGGCACACAGTGGCCTACTCTTACGAAAAGCGGAACAGGATTTAACGTGTGCGAAAGATGCTCTGCGTGCGTTCGCACACCGGGCCTCGTTTTATAGTCTCCTCCGAAGGACTTTGGGGAGAGTGGAGTCTGCACTGATGTTAACTCCAAGGGAAAATATCCCCCTTGAACGGGAATCGAACCTGGGTCTCAGATTGTGAATGTTCTGACCACTAGGCTATCCCGCCGCCCTTCATTCGAGTGTGTCGGTGTGGATCACGAATGATTTTAGTGTCTGATGTAAATAAACTGCTATGAATGTTGTTGGTTTTTTTCGGCTGTTCAACGTATAGTTTAGGCTAGGGCCTACCTGTACAACTTTCTCAATTCACAATTCGTTCCATCCAAGGGAGGCCATTCCAAACACCTGGTTTGTCAGCTTCCTGTATTTGTCAACACAGTGTTGTCATTCTCACATGAACTTACATTTTTTGTTGTCAGAGTCGAATATTTCCTAACCATAGGTAGTTGAGAAACTAGTGAAGTTTGTGTCAGCTGAAGAAACGTTTTCTGGTTTAAAACATCATGGCGGGTTTTTTCAGCAAGAAACCAACAGTTGACCGTAAGTCTTTCATTGATTAGCGAAAAGATCAAACAAAATATGGCCCAATACTGTGCTGCTTCCAAAAGAAAGTTGGAATAATGGAATAATTTATTACCCTTATTTATTTTGGAAGCGACATTTCTGAGTAGAATGGCTTAACCACAATTCCAAAACCTTCCCTTGAATTAGTGCCATAGATTTTGCAGTTGACTGTTGGCACTGTGTCAGGTGCAGATTGGAAGCTGGGTGTATTATTGTGTTTTTTCATACCACAGATCGTTTATAATCTCAAAGCATACTCCTCCGAGAAAAGATGGATAGATTTTTATCGTGACCTGGTATTTGATTTGTTGTTGTCTTCCATTTTATGTCTGTTCAGTGTTCACTCTCACTGTCTCAATGGTGTTACTAAACAAGCTAAAGATAAAACTAAAGAAGGAACTAGGGGAGGGGGGGAAGGAATTGCTATTTTGTTATGTGCTTGGGATTGCACATGTGATCATGCTTTGTACTAAACTTAAGTCTCATCCAAAGACAGACAGTATCATACAGTTGAGATTGGTAACAAGTTGAGCTATTTGAGACAAGTTTACTGTTTTAGTGTTTAGCACTTGGGGGGAAAAAGTGTTGAGTGCTGGAACACACACACACAGAGTCACACACACATATCTGATATCTCTCAATCTTAGAAACCATTGGTAAGAGATTGGTGTGGGTGTATACATGTTGTGTTGTGTGTGTGTGTGTGTGTGTGTGTGTGAGTGCGTGTGTGTGTGTGTAGGCATGCATGCAGGCACACACACTGATGAATGTGGAGAGATGGGGGTTTCCATGTGGGGGGGGGGGGGGGGGCTGGTGAACAATGTGCTAGTGTTTTTGTTCAGTTATTGTATACTATAATGGTATAGAATTATACAAGTGTCATGTTTGTATGCACTTAGGGCTTTTATAAGAGAGGTTAGGCCTGCAAAATATCTTTACTTACACACACACTGTCACACACATGCACATGCACCCCTGAGTAAATAAGTTATTATCAATACCATATCATGAATTTGATTTCAAAACACTTTTGGTGCTGACAAGTCATACCCCCTCTGAATATATGCTTACCTTGACAGTTGACTGATGGACATGACTTCTCCTGCTAAAACTCCTTGAGGAGTCATTGGGGCTCTGCACTGATTAAATTAATTTTTTTAATTACTTATTTATTATTCTATTTTATATATTTTTTGGCGCAGATTTTTTCAGGCCATTTCAGCATTTGTCATGAGCAAGTTGGATTTAGTGGAGCGTATTCCTCTCCATGCATAAAAAAGTTGGTGGCTTTTTTTTGGTGTGTGTGTGGGGGGGGGGGGGGGGGGGGGGGAGGTACCTCAGCTAGAGCGCTGAGTTTTACGAATGGTGAGATTTTTACGTATGTGACTGTTCCCCCCCCCCTCCCCCCCAGTCCCATTGAGGTAGCTGGTTAGCTGCATTCTGACTTCAAGGAAGGTGTCCAAACATGACACCAGTGATGCTTTTTTTATTTTTATAGAATCCTGTCATCCTCCAGCACGAAATGGCCTACCCTTCTGAAAGGCAGAACAGGTTTTTAATGTGTGCGCAGCTTAGATGTTCTGCATGCATTTGCACACAGGGCCTCGTTTTTTTAATCTAGCCTCATCCGAAAGATTTTTGACATTCAGTTTGATTTTCTTGACAAACTGGGAAGAAAGGGCAAGGTTGAGAATCAAACCCAGAACCTCACAGTCACAGTTTACTTGTTAGGCAAGTGAATGTCTTATTCTTAAATATCCATTCTGCCGCCAAAAGTTGGTTCTGACTGTTAGTGTTAGACTGCATTCCCCTTCCCCTTGAGTGACTGCACTGTTTGGTATGAATATTTTTCATCTATTTGCTGGTAAACGAAGCTAAAAACAAGTGGGAAGAAAACTGTAGTATACCCGGTTTGTTGCAGAACAAATTCGACAGAGTGACCGAGTTTTGCGGCGTCAACAGCGAGACTTGGAAAGAGACCGTGGCTCCTTGGAGAAAGAAGAAAAGAAACTGGTGAGAGGAAAAAGAAACCAAAACAAATTGCAACAACAAAGCAACAAGAGGACTCCAAACCAAACACAGAAAAACATCAACAAAAAATTGTTTGCCAGTGAGAAGGGGGGGAAAAGTTTGTATTTGTAGATTATTGATTTTGGTATAGGAATCCGTATAAAACACTGTATATTATTACTGTATTAGGAGCAGTCTTTGATGTTTTAATCAAAATTTTCTCATCAAACTGGGAAGAAAGGGCAGGGGTGGGAATCGAACCCAGAACCTCCCAGTTTACTTGTTAGACAGGTGAAGGTCTTAACCATCCTGCCGCCTTCTTGCTTAAAAAGAGTTAACACTATCCCTGCCTTAATTAAGGGAGGGAACCTGTCTTTCCCAGTACACGTGCACTGTGCACATTTGTGTGCTACTGTAACCCAGTAGTGGGTGATAGGGAGGGAAGGGTTAGTGCTTTGATTTGGTTTTACAAGATATAGCGCTATATAAATTCCATTTATTATTATTATTAGACAGTTGGTTAGCCTGTAGCAGGTTACCCATACGGAAAGGTTTAGTCATGTCCTAAATTATTGCCAACATGGCTTGATAGAGTTAATTGTTCATGAAGAATCGGGTTGCTGCAGTTCAGTACAGGTGCACCATTAACCCAACTCAAATCATGCAATGCTTGCTGAAGTCAACACAGTGCATATCATTATAGGTTTGTCCGTCGTGTTCAACAATGACCTCCAAAACAGCAGAGGAGGCAGCTGCTGTTTCAGAAACTGGGCAGAAATGTGATTATAGTGGAGATGCCTTGCCCACAGCACATCCCCACTCTCTCGGCCAAGTGGGCATAAGGACAGTCAGCGTTGGAGATGTTCTCCAAAGGCCAGCTAGCCCCCAGGGCTGCAGCACGTATTAAGGACTGTGCAAGTCAAGCCTCCTAGTCAGAGAGTCATAGTCGATCACTGAAGTCTAAGTGGAATTCCATGAGTGGGAAAGCCACTGGTCATACAGCCTCTCACTTTGCTGTTACCCCCTGCGTCAATGGTTTAGTCAAGAACTGTGGTAAAGCCCAGGTGCTGAAGTGCAAGTTATAGAGTGATGGAAGACACTTAGTGTCAGCATGTGATATAAGAGAACAGTGCTTTAGTCTGGTACAAATGTTCATGGCGTGGTACTGGAGGATGGCGTGATTGTTGACAAGGATTGATGATTGTGTTGCAGGAGATGGAAATCAAGAAAGCAGCCAAACAAGGAAACAAACAGGTAACACTGACAATCATGGTCTGTGTGAGTGTGAATGTGTATGTGTGTGTGTGTGTGTGTGTGTGTGTGTATGTATATGTGTTGATTATTATTAGCTTAGAGATGTATTAATTGATTATTTTTTAGCTTACAGAATAATAATTGTGACAAGCATGGTCTGCAAAGAAGCATTATCCTTCCAAAGTAATAAACATATATTGATTTCTTTATATCATATTTAGCATATATACAACAGGTATGTGTGAGTTCACATGTGTACGCAGAAGGGTGTACATAACTTTGATCAAGTCTTAAAGTTAAATATATATATACAACTACACAAACTATTTCATTATCATTATAGAAAGAATCATCCTGTTGTTAACGAGCTATTTTGTGGATGAAAGACACACACCATGCAAAGGTGAGTTTAATCAGCAGAATAAAGCGACACAAGGTTATAGTATAAAAAAAAATCTGAATGAATAAAAACAAACATATGAAGCATTGTAGATGTCGACTCATGGCTTCTGCTTTGTTAATGAATGTAAAGAGTGTCAGAAGATTGTTTTCACAGAGTAGACATGATTGTTGCAGACGGCCATTGTTTTCACAGAGTAAATCTGATTGTTGCAGGCAGCCATTGTTTTCACAGAATAAATCTGATTGTTGCAGACTGCCATTGTTTTCACAGAGTAAATCTGATTGTTGCAGACTGCCATTGTTTTCACAGAGTAGACATGATTGTTGCAGGCGGCCATTGTTTTCACAGAGTAGACATGATTGTTGCAGGCGGCCATTGTTTTCACAGAGTAGACATGATTGTTGCAGACTGCCATTGTTTTCACAGAGTAGACATGATTGTTGCAGGCGGCCATTGTTTTCACAGAGTAGACATGATTGTTGCAGGCGGCCATTGTTTTCACAGAGTAGACATGACTGTTGCAGGCGGCCATTGTTTTCACAGAGTAGACATGACTGTTGCAGGCGGCCACCATCTTAGCCAAACAGCTGGTGGCGCTGAGGAAACAGAAGACGAAGAGTTACGCCGCTGGCTCCAAGATTCAGGCCATCGGAAATCAGCAGAAGGTAAAACTTGCGTCGAGTTGTTGGCTTGTCAGTGGGGAATCCTCTGTGCATATAGCTTTCACAACTGGCAGTGTGTGAGTGTGTGTGTGTGTGTGCATGCGTGCGTGCGCAGGGCATTGGTACAAAGAATGTCAGTAGGGTTGATTTTAAACCCTGTTTTATAGTTGCGCAGTTTTAATCTGAGAATTTAAAAATTGACAAGGTGACAGTTCCGATATGGCCTCTTGGTCGGTGGGACTATAAACAACAGGATTGGATTGGATTAGAGTGGTGTGTGTGTGTTTGTGTGTGTGGTGTGTTGTTGTTGTTGTTGTCTTCGATTTTACATCTGTTCTCTCTCTGTGATATTAGACGAGAAAAAAAAAATGTATAGGGGTGTGTGAGAATTGAGGTGGTGGTGGAGGTCCTACTGAAAAATGTGCGGGGGCGAGGAGGGGGGGGGTGGGGCGAGGAAGGGGGACGGGAAGTAATCTAATCATGAAAAGAAACTGTGCAAAGCAAAAGGTACAATACAATAAAGAAAAATAGAACAAAACAAAACAAAATTTTAAAAAGTCATTAACGTTAATAAAACTACAACAAATGTCCTATAGGACTATGCCAGAGATCTTTTGCAATATCAAATGCCAAATTCAAACTATTGAATATGCTTCTAAGGGAGGTTTCAGAAAATTGGGGTAAAAAAGCTTTTGTATTCTTACATTCAAATATTATATGAGTATTAGAGATATTCTCACCACATAGACATTTACTGCTTGTACTGAATTTGGCTACGAATGCATTAAGTTTTATTCTATAAAACAAAGTTTTCACTCTTCTTGTTGTGGAGATATTTGTGCAAGCGTGGGGGTGGTGGTGAGTGTCAAAGTCAAAGTCAAACTTTTATTTTCAGATGGTACATTGAGTATGTCAGGTCAGAGACTCCCTCTGCTACTGGTAACCATGTAACCCAGTACCACCTGCCACATGTGGGGAGTAAACCCAACCAAAAAATCCGACCTGGAGAGGGATGGGCTCCGCCAGGTTTGATTTGCCCAAGATACACCAATGACAAAGACAGCCAGAATTTCCATACCGGATCGGTCGTCGCCCGGGTTACCAAGGACCGCGCCTTCTGTTGCTCATCAGGACAGATGTCGAAAGTATGCTACTGATGTAAAACGCAGCAAAATTCTGCCAGACACAACACCATCATTGGCACATGGAATGTACGGACACTAAGAGCTGCAGGCAAAGTGGAAGAACTGACACATGAGATGTCCAGATATCATTGGCACATCCTTGGGCTCTGCGAAGTCAGGTGGAAAAACATGGGAGAAACAACGACCCAGGAAGACCACAAATTATACTACAGTGGAAAACAGATAAACATGAACACGGCGTGGGGTTTCTCGTTCACAAAAAGACACCGTGAACACCGTCATGAGCTGTCAGCCTGTGTCCAGCAGACTTATTACCATCCGCCTGAGAGCAACCCCCTTTAACATAACTATAGTACAGGCATACGCCCCTACATCAGACTGCACAGATGAAGCCGTAGAAGAATTTTATGACCAGCTACAAGAGGTTCTGAATCAAACACCCAAGAAAGACATCCTCGTTGTGCAAGGCGACGGAACGCCAAGGTAGGAGAAGATGCATGGAAAGACTGGGAGGGCGTTTGTGGGCCACATTGTAATAACCAATCAAATGAAAGAGGCTTGAGACTCCTGGAGTTTGCCAGTAACAACCACCTCCAGCTAGTGAATACACTTGCCCACACAAGAAATCCAGAAAATGGACATGGCATAGCCAAATGGAGAACACCACAACCAAATAGATTACATCATGGTGAAAAGACGGTTTCAGTCTAGCGTTAACATCGCACAGACACGAAGTTTTCCAGGAGCAGACATAGGGAGTGATCATGATCTTGTGATGATGACTTTCCGACTACGTCTAAAGAAAATCCACAAGCGGAACAACATCAGGATCAAATTTGACCTCGAGAAGCTGAAGGACCCAGAGGTATTAGAAATTTTTCAAGCAAGGATAGTGGAAAGTTTGCAGCACTCACTGTGTTAGACTCAGACATAGACACACTGACGAATAGTTTCAATACAGCAGTGACTGAAACAGCAAACGAGCTTCTTGGCAAACGCCGACCAGTCAAAAAACCATGGGTCACACCTAACATCCTACACTATGCGACAAGCGTAGAGAGTTGAAGAAAAAGAAAAATGAAACAAAAGAAAGAGCAGAACAATATAGGGCAGTCAACAAAAGAATCAGGAAGTCCATGACAGAGGCAAAAGAGAAATGGATCGGTGAACAGTGCCAAGACATTGAAGAGAACATCAAGAAAAACAATAGCAAGAAAGCATATCAGCTGGTGAAAGACCTGACTAGCACGAAACAGAGAAAAGGTTTAACAATCCAAGACAAAAAATGGGAAGTGTCTCACTGACGACCAGGATATTCTGAACAGATGGACAGAATACTGCTCCGACCTGTATAACTATAGAACCGCAGGAGATCCAGAAGTCCTTAATGTACCCGAAAGCAAAGACACAGACAGTCACCCTATCCTCCGAGAAGAAGTGGAAACAGCAGTCAGATCGCTGAAAAAGGGGAAGTCAGCAGGGGCTGACAACATTCCAGCCGAGTTGGTCCAAGCTGGAGGGGAAGCCATGATCAGCGCCCTACTAAGAATCTGCAACAAGATCTGGCAGACAGGAAAATGGCCAACACCATGGACGCAGTCACTCATCATCACCCTCCCCAAGAAAGGAAATCTACAACATGCCATAATTACCGCACAATCAGCCTCATATGTCACCCAAGCAAGTCATGCTGCAGATAATATGAATAGACTGAAGCCACAAGCAGAGACCATCATTGCTGAGGAACAAGCAGGTTTCAGAGCAGGGCGCAGCACAACAGAACAGATATTCAACCTCAGAATACTATGTGAGCGGTACCTTCAACATCAACAAGACCTATACCACGTATTTATCGATTTTAAGAAGGCATTTGACAGGGTGTGGCATGCAGCTTTGTGGGCAACCATGAACTTGTACAGCATCAATGCAAACCTGATCAAGTCATCAAACAGCTGTACAGCGAGGCCACCAGTGCAGTGTACACAACAACAACATTGGAGAATGGTTTCGAACAACAGTTGGAGTAAGGCAGGGCTGTCTACTCTCACCCACTCTTTTCAACATCTTCCTTGAGAGAATCATGGCTGATGCACTGGAACATCATGAAGGATCAGTCAGCATTGGTGGCAGAACGATCACAAACCTCCGCTTCGCAGATGACATTGATGGAATAGCAGGATCAGAAAAAGAGCTTGCCAGCCTAACAGAACACTTGGATAAGGCCTCCAAAACATACGGCATGGAAATCAGTGCAGAGAAGACCAAACTGATGACTAATAACACCAACGGCATTAGCACTGATATCAGGGTTAATGACCAGAAGCTGGAAACAGTTCAAAGCTTCAAGTACCTGGGAGCCATTGTATCCGACCAGGATCCAAGCCAGAAGTAGTATGCAGGACTGCACAGACAATAACAGCTTTGTCAAAACTAAACACCATCTGGAGAGATAAGAATATCTCACTTATCTCCAAGATCAGACTAATGCGCTCCCTTGTCATATCCATATTTCTGTATGCCTGTGAATCATGGACCCTGACTGCAGATTTGGAGAGAAGAGTACAGGCAGTGGAGATGAGATGCTTTCGGAGACTCCTTGGCATCTCCTACAAAGACCACATAAGCAACGAAAGCGTGCATAACAGAATCCAGCAAACCATTGGACCCTATGAGAACCTTCTAACGATCGTGAAAAAGCGTAAACTTAAGTGGTATGGGCATGTCACAAGATCCCAAGGAATTACAAAGACAGTTTTGCAAGGCACTGTCCAAGGAGGAAGAAGAAGAGGCAGACCAAGGAAGAGCTGGGAGGATAACATCAGTGAATGGACAGGCCTAGAACTCAACAAAACCCTGAGAAAGGCAGAACAGAGAGAAGAATGGAGGGAACTGGTTGTTGAGTCTTTGAGGGTGCCCCCACGGTCGTCAGACTACGGGACAGATAGATAGATAGACATTGAATAAGCAGTGCATTTGCTTTTTTTTCATCAGGCCATCTATCTAAAGAAAAAAAAAAAAGCAAGAAAAAAAGATATGTGTGTGTGTTTAATTTACTGTTTTGGCTAGGTGTGTGTGTGTGTGTGTGTGTGTGTAATTTTCTGGGTTTTTTGGGGGGTGATCAATTTACTGTTTTGGGTGTGGGGTGTGTGTGTGTGTGTAATTTACTGTTTTGGGGGGTCTGTGTGTGTGTGTGTATGTGTGTGTGTGTGTGTGTAATTTACTGTTTGGGGGGGGGGGGGGGGGGGGGGGGTGTATTTGGTGTTTTGTTTGTTTTTTTAGAAGTTAAGCTATCGCCTGGGGTTTATCACAGTTCTTGATTAAACCATTGACGCTGGGGGCAACAGCAAAGTGAGAGGCTGTATGACCAGTGGCTTTTCCACTCATGGAATTCCACTTTACAGCTTAGTCTTTAGTGATCAACTATGACTCTCTGACTAGGAGGCTTGACTTGCACAGTCCTTAATGTGCTGCAGCCCTGGGGGCTAGTTGGCCTTTGGAGAACATCTCCAACGCTGACTGTCCTTATGCCCACTTGGCCAAGAGAGTGGGGATGTACTGTGGGCAAGGCATCTCCACTATAATCAAATTTCTGCCCAGTTTCCGAAACAGCAGCTGCCTCCTCTGCTGTTTTGGAGGTCATCGTCGAACACGACGGACTAACATACAAGCTATCACATATTAGCATATATATCCAGATGATCACAACAGAAAAAGATGGTTTTTAGCATGCCAGGACAGTGTAGTTCACAGTGTATCTGCTTTATTGTTGTCCTCCTCAGATGATGAACTCCAACATGAAGATGGCCAAAGCCATGGGCACCACCACCAAGGTCAGTCCTGCACTGTGTACACACCTTATTGTATCGATCTGTAGATCCGTCTTTCTGTCTGTCTTTCTTGTCCTTTTTTTGTGTTTTTATGCTGTGGTGGTTTTGCTTTTGAAAGTGTGTAGGCCACTGGCTTCTTCTTCTTCCTTTTTTGTCATGTTTCTCCCAGGGGAGGTTTGACATTGATGAGCCTTCTCCATCTCTCTCTGTTTTGAGCTTCCTCCTTATTTATGCCCCTTTCTCAAAGATCATCTGCAATACAGGCAGCCCAGGTCTTGCTAGGTCTTCCCTTTGGTGTAGGCCTCTGGCTGGCTGTATATAATGTGGAATGTATTTTCATTTTTATTGTTGAATGCTGGTGTTCATTTTGATTTGTTTGCTGAACAAGATTCAGCGATATAAGAATTTCATATATATTATTATCATTCCAAAAAAATGTTTCATATATATTATTATCATTCCAAAAAAATGTTTTCTTCTTCATGCAAACTGAAAGCTGTTCACAAGCTGATATCTTGGGCATGCGATAGTTTATCAGGTGTAGTATACATTATAGAACACAGTATCCAGTTTTTTCCTTTAGTTTGGGTTTTTCTTTTGTTGTCAGATCTCATTAAGTTTTATACCATGTTGTTCATGATATGTGGAAGTGGTGTGACATTTTTTTAAAAATTCCTCATCTAGAGCTTTGATGTTCACCAATGGTCAGATTTTGGGTAGTGACCGTTCTTGCCCACCATGAAGGTAGCCGCATTCTGACTTCAGGGATGTATGCTGGGTATGGTCGTGTTTCCGCATCCCACTGAATGCTGACATGAATTTGGGGATCTTTAACATGCATATTTGATCTTCTGCATGTGTGTATAATATACACGAAGGGATGAGGCACTGGCAGGTCTGCATTTGAAGTTGACCTGGGAGATGGTAAAAATCCCCACCCTTAATTCACCAGACGCCGCCGAGATTCGAACCTGCAACTTCATGGACCCGTGGGATTGAAGTCAAACAATCTTAACCACCTGGCTATAGCATCTGTCATAAAGATAATAATAAAAAGAAGAAGAAGAATATATGGAATTTATTCAGCGCTATATCTCGTAAAAACAAATCAGAGTGCTTGCATTCAGCCTATTCTTACACATTTAATCAGTCTGATAAAAATGATGTAATGATGTGATGACAATGATGATGTGATAATTATGATGATGATTAAAAAATGACATGATGACGTGATGGTTATAATGCTGCTGCTGCTGCTGCTGCTGTGACATGATGATGATGTGATGTGGTGATGATGATGGTGATGAAAATGATGATGATGATGAACTGTTGCTGCTGAAAATGATGATGATGTGATATGCGGATGCGACAGACGATGACGGAGATGAACAAGGTGATGGACCCGCAGAAGACGATGCAGACGATGCAGGAGTTTGAGAAGCAGTCCACCAAGATGGGCATGACAGAGGAAATGAGTGAGTTCTCCCCCTTCCCCCCTTCACCTACACACAGCACACAGCGCCCAAATCCTCCATCCCTCAGTCCAGAGCACTAAACTTATCCCACCCTTTCCTTTTACCTTAGTCTGAGTGTGGTCAGCTCCTGCTGTAATTAGCACCAGCTGGGCTGGGATGAGAACAGATGACAAAATTTACAAAATCGCATACACACGGGGACTGGATGTAAAAAAAAAAAAGCACATGAGTGCTTATTCCATTATCCTCGATATTTAAAAAAAAACAAAAAAACGTCATCTGAGCGCTTTGATTTGTTGCTTTACAAGATTCAGCGCTATATAAATTCCATACATTATTATTATTATTATTATTATTAGCAGCTGAGAGTAGTTGAAAGTGGGGGATACTGACAGCTCTGAGCAGCTTTGGTTTTTTTTGTTGGGGGGGTGGTTGTTTTAGGTTGGTTGTTTTTTCTTATTCCTCGGCTAGAGCTCTGAGGTTCACCAATGGCGAGGTTTTGCGTATGTGACCGTTTTTGGCTTTCATTAAGGTAGCCACATTGTGACTTCGGGGATGTATTTTTGTTTGCGATGGCCTGCACAGTCCTGAACCAATGCATGTACTAACTGATAGATATAGCAAGATGTAGTGCTATATAAATTGCGTATTGTTATTGTTATTATTATGTACTAACTGATTGTAACACAGGGAATTTTTTTTAACGCTAGGTTCATTTTTTTTATTTGTTGCTTTGTTGTTGTTGTTGTTTTATAGCAAAAGCCTTGGTATTTGAGGTCTCATATACTGTTTTTTTTAATCATGTTATTTCTTTTCTTTCTTACTTGCAGCTTTAGAGTGCAAAGTTTTGCATACTTGTGAACATGGACAAACTAAGCTAGTAAACGTGCATTCACTTGCAGGTACTTATGCAAACACACATGCACACACACACACACGCCTTTTTCAAGCTTCAAACATTCACACACCATGTAACTTCATTGGAGCTAGATCAAAAGTACACTCCATGACGTGTGTGTGTGTCTGTGCGTGCGTGCGTGTGTGTGTGTGTGTGTCTGTGCGTGCGTGCGTGTGTGTGTGTGCAGTCAACGACACTATGGATGACATCCTGGCGGAATCTGGGGATGAGGAGGAGCAGGACGCCATCGTCAACCAGGTTCTGGATGAGATCGGCATCGAGATCACCGACAAGGTCTGTGGCCCCTGCAGTGTGCATTTCATTCCTTTATTTATTCATTTGTCATTATTTGTTGTTGTTGTTGTTCCTCGGTTACAGCTCCAAGTGGTGAGATTTTTGCGTATGCGACTGACGAGTTGTTCGCCAGTTCCTTATGTCAGTTGTGCACCAAAGCCTTGGCCTCTGCAGACAGTTGGTCAGTT
The DNA here is from genome assembly GCA_028751875.1 of Rapana venosa. Taxonomy (NCBI): domain Eukaryota; kingdom Metazoa; phylum Mollusca; class Gastropoda; order Neogastropoda; family Muricidae; genus Rapana; species Rapana venosa. Next base: position 52,062,125 of record CM054152.1, read on the forward strand.
AGTTTCCCGTCCAGCCTGTAGTGTTGGTCTGTCCTCCGGTTCTGAACCTGCTGACGTGGAGTCCTTCGGGTGACATGAAGCCAAGGTGTCGTGTACGAGCGCATGCTGGTCATGCTGTACACATGTTAAAACCCGTTCTGCTTTTCAAAGCAGTGTGCCAGTGGGAACAGATGACAAATATTGACAGAACTGCATGTCACATGGGGACTGGATGTAAAAATGCACACGAGTGCTTTTTCATTATCCTCAAAATATGGTAAAGTTAACCTATGTGGTCATAGAGGAGTGAGACATCAGAGACCTCAGCTTCTCTAGGGGCCAACATATTGAGGGTGGTGCACATCTCCTCTCCCTCGCTGCTTTACCTTCCCTGACCCTAAAGAGGGCAGGTACCCATTTATGGCTGGGTGAACTGGGAGACTGTATCAAAGCCAAGGTGCGCAAACAATCACAGATCCACTTGGTAACCACGTTCGACACTGCTTAACCTTGGCTGGGGGAAAGCGAGTGCTCTGACCACCGAGCTATCCCTCCCATCTCTCAAAATATAAAAACTGGACACACATCATTGTTATGCTGTTACTTATTATTGTTTACCTTAACTATTGGTTTATACTTGATCATACTGTACATATCGGTATTGCATACTTTACATATTATGAAATCCATTGTTTCCTTTAAATATTGTTTTATACTCGATCATACTGAACATATCAGTATTGCATACTTGACATATTATGAAATCCATTGTTTACTTTAAATACTGTTTTATATTTGATCACACTTTACGTGTCAATATTGCATACTTTACATATGAAATCCATCGTTTACTCTAAATATTGTTTTATACTTGATCACACTTAACATATCAGTATTACATACTTTACCTATCATTATATTCTCCGATCATGATACATAAAAGGTAAAGGTAAAGGAGTCCCATAACCTATAAGGTCGTAGGGGAGCGAGGCGTCAGAGACCTCACTTCTCTAGGGCCAGCATATTGAGGGCGGCGCCCATCTCCTCTCCCTCGCTGCTTTACCTTCCCTGACCCTAAAGAGGGCAGGTACCCATTTACAGCTGGGTGAACTGGGGGAACTGTACTGAAGCCAAGGCGCGCAAACGGCCACCCATCCAACTGGCAACCACGCTCGACGCTGCTTAACTTGGCTGGGGGAAAGCGAGTGCTCCGACCACTGAGCTATCCCGTCCCCCTGAGCTATCCCGTTTTTCATGATACATATCAGTATTAAATACTTTACCTATCATTATATTCTCCGATCATACCATACATATCAGTATTAAATACTTTACCTATCATTATTTTCTCCGATCATACCATACATATCATTATTACACACTTTACCTATCATTATTTTCTCTGATCATACCATACATATCAGAATTACATACTTTCTATCTATCTATCTATCTAACTGTCCTGTAGTCTGACGACCGTGGGGGCACCCTCAAAGACTCAACAACCAGTTCCCTCCATTCCTCTCTCTGTTCTGCCTTTCTCAGGGTTTTGTTGAGTTCTAGGCCTGTCCAATCGCTGATGTTATCCTCCCAGCTCTTCCTTGGTCTGCCTCTTCTTCTTCCTCCTTGGACAGTGCCTTGCAAAACTGTCTTTGCAAGTCCTTTGGATCTTGTGACATGCCCATACCATTTAAGTTTACGCTTTTTCATGATCGTTAGAAGGTTCTCATAGGGTCCGATGGTTTGCTGGATTCTGTTATGCACGCTTTCGTTGCTTATGTGGTCCTACATACTTTACCTATCATTATATTATGATATGCTCCGTTGTCGTGCCAACAGATGGTCAGTGCTCCATCAGCAGCGCGAGGGAAGATCGGAGAGTCGTCCAAAGCTGGCGTCAGCGACAACGACATAGAGCAGCAGCTGGCAGCACTGAAGGACTTGTGAACAACCTGTCAGGGCTGCTGTGTGTATATGTATGTACAGTGGGGATCGGGTGCAGCCCAACACTCTGCTCTTGCCTTGCATGAAGTGTACCGTCAACATCTGCTGCTGCTGCTGCTCCTGCAAATAATCATGGCGGTTGTCGTATTTTTATCGGAGGATTTATTGTTGTTGTTGTTGCTGGGTGTTGTTGTTGATGTGATTGTGTGTTTTGGATATTTTGTCGCCAGAAATGAGGTGTGTGTGGGAGTGTGTGTGTGTATGTATGTTGGTGGGGGTGTCTGTGTTGTATGTTGTGGGGGTGGGAGGCTGAGTGTGTGTGTGTATGTATGTGTGTGAGTGGGTGAGTGAGTGAATAAGTGAGAGAGAGAGAGAGAGAAGAAATTTGGTAGTTATTGATTGTTTTATATTCGGAGAAATGGATTGACTGAAAACTGAAGCTTGAGTTTGGGGGAAAGTTGTTGGAGAGAGAGAGAGAGAGAGAGAGAGAAAATGCGTGTGTTTGTGTGTGAATACATGCATTTGCAAATTGAGTGAGAGAGAGAGAGTGTGTGTGTGTGTGTGCATTTGTGTATTTGTGTGTTTTTGTGTGAATACATGCATTTGCAAATTGGGAGAGAGAGAGAGAAATTGGCAGATGTGTTTGTTCAATTCAGTCCAAATATTTTTATCATCTCAAAACGGAGAAATTCATGTTGGCCAATGTGCTAGTGTCTGTGTTCTTTGAAAAAAAACAACCACAGAAGATGCATTCATTTATTTCCACTACCTCCCACCTTCTTTCTCTCCCTCTTTTAACCTCAGTATCTCTCGTTGAGGGGACAGGATAGCTCAGATAGGCGCTGCCCTCAATATGCTGGCCCTTCCCTAGAGAAGCTGAGGTCTCTGATGCCTCGCTCCCCTACGACCACATAGGTTATGGGACACCTTGACCTTTTATCTCTCGTTTGGTTTGTTTCTAATATTGCTTGTGTGTCCCCAGAAATGTTCCCTTGAGTAGTGAGATATATATATGGCAATATGTGTTTGTTGTGATTGGGCTTGAGGGGGCAAGTTTGCCTGATTATTCAAACTCTTCCTTTGTGGGGTGGGGGTGGGGGTTGGTCCTACAGCAAAAAGTGCCTAGAATCCTATCCTGAGTTTTTCCAGGAGTGAAGCAAGGGCCCTTAACTTTCTGAGCAGTCATTAGGGTATGTGTGTGCATGCGCTGGTGTTTGAAAGTGCTAATGTATTTATGTTGGCATCGTGCTTCAATGTGTCAAGCCTGCCACAAGGTATTGGTCCATTTTGACAATGAAAGTGGTTTCATTTACATGGCTTAGGTTATTTTCTGATTCTGCTTTGTCCATGCCTTATGGGGAGTTTGTACATTTGAAATACTAAGGTATGAAACATCGGACAATGTTTTCCAGAAATACAGTAATTACGCACTTGACTATATATTTCCTCATTATTTATTATTGAGATCTGTCTTTAATGTTTCAAATACTGATCACTGCATGCAGGAAACTCCATATATGCCACACCCATGTTTGGCAAGACACAGTATGCAGGAGAAAAATAATGGGTACTCTGAAAGTAATACAAAAATCAAATCTTTAAATGTGCAGAAGTCAGATGTGCTGGGCCTGACTTGTCAGGCGCTTAACGGCAGCGTAACACATTTTCGGTCATATTGACAGACAACAATAGTTGCTTTCTGAACCATCGATAATGAGAAGAAGAAATCTTTAATCAGCTATGCAGATGGTTAATGGATGCCTAAATGAATGTGTAGCTTAAACCTCGAGCAAGGGGAAGGTTTGAAAAGAGCAAAGAATCAACTGGATAAGTTTAGTGGCTGATTCTGTTCCTGACAGTCAGTTGTTTTCACAAAATGATGAAACGGCTCCGATGATCCAAGTGGAGCATAAAGTGTAAGGTACCGCAAGCTCTTATTCTTAACACACACTGACTGACATTCATTCCCACCTAGGCTGGAAAACAAAACAAGGCAACAGCAGAAGTGTACCAGAAGTCATGATCAGGATTGGGGCCTGCCCCTAAAGTATCAGAAGTGAAGGATCAAAACTCTTTGTTACAGGGAGGCTTGTTCTCTGAAGATCTGCTGCCCAATGCTCCCTACAATTCTGTTTCTGTTGCTTACTCAGTTAACCCAGGGTTTGTGCGTGCGTGTGCGTGTGTGCGTGAAAACTTGCAAGCATCATACTACTCTATCCAAAGCTAGGTTGGTTGAGCATACCTCTCTGCACACGTTCAATTTTCTCCAACACACGTGTATCTATCTCTTCTTTGTTCTAAAAGAGGGTAACACACACACATAGCCATTGCAAAAAATAAGATCTGATGTCGATAATTCCGTTTGCAAGTCGGCTTAGTACTGAAGATGTCCAGTTCTGTTGAACATGTGTGGATTTTTAAAAAAAATAATAAACTGTTGAAGCAACGTTGCACTGTGTGTTTGCAAATTGATTGGGGTTGTTCGTTTGTGAACAGTTACCTGAAGTTAGGTTGTGTGTGCAAAATCTTGTCTTTGCCTTGCATTTTCTTTGTGTGTGTGTGTGTGAGGCTGAGTGGAGAGTTTTTAACATGTACCTCGATTATTATCCTCGATTAAAAAAAAAAAAGTCATCTGAGCGCTTTGATTTGTTGCTTTACAAGATTCAGCGCTATATAAAATCCATACTTTTTATTATTATTATTATTATTATTACCTGCTTGTGTGCATTCACATACAATATCATATTGTACATGTCATGATACATGTTGGGTTTTTCCTCCCTCTGTTCTTTGGCTAGCACTCCGAGGTTCACCAACGGTGAGATTTTGCGTATGCGACCGTTTTTGTCTACCATGAAGGTCGCAGCATTTGTGATTGCCCTTCATGGGATGATTAAAATGTTTTTTGACTTGACTTGGGTGATTGCGTGTGTCTGTTGTTTTGGGTGTTTTTTTTAATGCTCAGGGCTATTGATTGAATCTAAATACAAGAGCTTCATTGCTACATGTGTACTGTTGGTTGTTGTACAATGCTTCCTGCTGTAGTCAAATTAGGAAAGGGGGAATAATTTTAATAGGGAAGGGGGAATAATTTTAATAGGAAAGGGGGAATAATTTTATAGGGGGAATAATTTTAATAGGAAAGGAGGAATAATTTTCGTTCCAGGGGTTAGAACTCCCAGGTTCACCAGTGGTGAAATTTTGCGTATGCAACCGTTTTTTGCCCACCATGAAGGTAGCCGCATTCCGACTTCAGGAATGTACGCTGGGTATGTTCGTGTTTCTGTAACCCACCAAACACCTGACATGAATTACAGGATCTTTAACATACATATTTGATCTTCTGCACGTGTATATACACAAAAGGAACGAAGGCACTGCCAGGTCTGCACTCAAAGTTTGACCTGGGAGATCATACAAATCCCCTAAACCCTTGATTCACCGCCAAGATTGGAACCCACGACTTCTTAGACCCATGGGATTGAAGCAGAACGGTCTTAACCACTCGGCTATGGCGTCAGTCTAAACTGCATCATCATCACCTTCACTAGCCCCTGACTGTAGAAATTGCCTGTTTGGGGCTGGTAGGCAGACAGTCTCTTTTGTTCCCAATGCGGGACACAAGTGTTGGATTCAAACTGCCTAGGAAGGAAGGAAGGTGGCAGGACGGTTAAGACATTCACCTGCCTAACAAGTAAACCCTGAGGTTCTGGGTTCCATTCCCAGCCTCGCCCCTTTCCTCCCAGTTTGACCACAACAACAAAAATCGAACTCAATGTCAAAGTCCTTAGGATGAGACTATAAACCGAGGTCTCTTGTGTGAGCACACAGAACATCTTGAGCACATGTTAAAAATCCGTTCCCACCTTTCGAAAAAGTAGGCCATTGTGTGCCGGTAGGAACGGATGACACACACACAAAAATCGCATGCACACAGCAGACGATGTATTTTGACACTATCCCCGAAGTCAGAATGCTGCTACCTAAACGGGGGGGGGGGGGGGGGGGGGGGGGGGGGGGGGGGGGGGGGGGGGGGGGGGGGGGGGGGGGGGGGGGGGGAGCGGTCGCATTCGCAAAAATCTCACCATTGGTGAACCTGGGAGCTCTAGCCGAGGAACGAAAAATAAAACAACAACAAACTGCTCAGGGGGGAACTAAAG
>CM054152.1:52070707-52073207 GCA_028751875.1 Rapana venosa
TGGGAAAATATTTTTTTTTAGAGTTACTGAAAAGAGAAAGGGTGGTGTGTGTGTGTGTGTGTGTGGGGAAGGGGCGCTGTTAACTGTGCACAATGGCGACGTAACGACATTTTAACCTAAAGCATACACAGGACACAGGAGTGTTCATGGACTTTGTGACAACAGAAAAGCTGTGCCGTTTGCTTTTAAAATAAAATGTTGGGGTTAAAAATAAAAAAGTTTGGAAACTAGTGGAACAAGAGTAAAAGCCAACACTGTCACTGGGAACTGACAACGATTTTCTCTTCTTTCTTTTTTTTTCTTCTTTTTTTTCTGCCTCATCTTCTGTGACGTTCCTGTCCTGCTGTTCCCACGCCGCTCATTCCAATCTCCCCGCCACAGCCACACCCAGTTTCGTTACGTCTCACCCTCAGGGTCGGAAGTCCACATTGATTCCATTTATATCAGGCCGCTGCGGGGCCACCAGCTAGAGGGGCCCTGCACTTCTGCTGGGTCACTTTGGTGGTGTTCAGTGGTGCCTGTTCTGAGCTAACATACACAGGACACCACCTACTAGGTCCTTTACTAACGACAGTATTAACTCAGTCACGGAGCCAGACTGAGTGAGTTGCCCACCCGAGGTGGCAACCACCACAACGTCCCTCCAACGACCGTCCCCCGCGAACCTCCAACCCCAAAGGCCCTGACACAAACTCACCACAGGCACAGAAGTGTATGAGGAAACCGAATCTGAGGTCACCATGAGACCAGAGCAACCGGGCCACCTAATCAGGGACTTTTTAAAAAATTGCATAATGATCAATGATAATGAGAATGACATAATAATGTTGCTATGGAGGTGTATGTGCTTTGAGACTACTTGACAGGGTTGTACTCTACGCTTACTATCATAATATATCCTGGTGTCAACCGGGCCGGAGAGATACAGACACCTGCAGTGTTGGTCAGGTAATTTGAGCAGCACTCTCAAACTCGCATCCATTAAGTGGATGAAGCTCGACTGTGTGTGGTCCCAGTCTTCCCACTGAGCCCAAAGCACACTCACTCTGGGTAGGAGCCGGCCGGAGTCCGAGTAAATCCCTATGAGTCTTATGGGATACGAACCCGCGACCTTCCAGTCCGTAACCCAAGGCGCTAACCACTGCGCCAAGACGGTTGGTCAGGAACTGACAAAGATGGAAAGAATGAAGAGAATGTAACCACAAAAGTGGACACTGAACAACAAGGCTTAAATTAAAATTAAAAAAACAAACAAACCCAGCAACGCTAGTCGTCGACACATCACACAGACACGGACAAAAACCAAAATGGCTTGATGTTCTGGACATAAAACATGACGCTGAAGACAACCCCCAACGTTCAGTTTCAAGCCAGTGACTCTTCTTCTTCTGTTGTCTGTCATAAAAGCAAAAAAGCGTTACACTGCCGTTAAGCGCCTGACAAGTCAGGCCCAGCGCATCCAACATCAGTGTGGGAGAGAATTATTATCTGTTAAGTCTTTCTGGGGAGAAAAAGGCAGGAGAATGGACCAAGAAGGCAGAAAATAGACAAGAAGGAGGTGACAGGAAGTAAAAGGAACAAAGGCAGAAACAAAAAGAGAGGGATAGAAAAGGGAGAAGTCCTAGCTCAGAATTTCCAGAAGGTGGGGATGCTATTTATTCTGACAGGTCCCTTGGGGGAGGGAGGCCATGAATTTTGGGAGGACTTTCACCATAACATTTGCTTTCTGAACAAGCATAACCGTATGCTAATGTGCTCTGTGTGTGTGTGTAGGGGGGGGGGGGGGGCGCTAGGGGGCGCAAACACAGCGATGGCACATGGCACACAGAACTGAATTCACACCTGAGGTGACACAAAATCGTGTCACCTACTGACCCACTGACCTACATGTCAGGGCACTCTGACCCCAATGATATCCAGGTTGCTGTCAAGCCATGACACACATTCCAAGCTGACTTCACCTCAGCTCCATAACACTACACTCTGCAGCAATGGGGGCGGGATAGCCTGGTGGTTAGAGTGATGCACTTCGTGATCTGCTGACCCGGGTTCGAATCTCGTTCAAGAGAATTTTTGCTCTGGAGTTAACATCAGTGCTGAGTCCACTCTCCCCATAAGTCCTTCGGATGAGACTATAAACCGAGGTCCTCTGTGCAACCCACGCAGAACATAGTGCACACACGTTAAAACCCGTTCTGTTTTTCGAAAGAGTAGGCCATTGTGTGCTGGGGGGAATGATGACATTTTTAAAGCATACACCGGGGACTGAAGTTAAAAAAAGTACAATGTGCTATTCATTATCATGAATGAAAGAAAAGAAAAAAAATAATGAAGAAAATGGCCGACTGTCAACAAGGCCAACTGTAAAAGCCGACTGAAAGTCAGGTATGGCATTTTCAAAATTTACCCACAAAGCAACGAAGGAGTGGATAAACTGGCAGTTCACAGAGAAGTGACACTGCCTGGTGGAAGGTGAAGATCATCAGATCTGTTCGCATAA
>CM054152.1:52078207-52100707 GCA_028751875.1 Rapana venosa
AGGCAAGGTGAGGCAAGGCAAGGCAGGGCAGGGTATGGCAAGGCAAGGTGAGGCAAGGCAAGGTAAGGTGAGACAAGGCAAGGTAAGGCAAGGCAAGGCACGGTGAGACAAGGTGAGGCAAGATGGGGCAAGGCAAGGTAAGACAAGGCAAGGCGAGTGAAGGCAAGGCAAGGTGAGACAAGGTGAGACAAGGCAAGGCAAGGCAAGGTGAGGCGATGGTGAGGCAAAGAAAGGTGAGGCAAGGCAAGGTGAGCAAGGGAAGGCAAAGCAAGCAAAGGCAAAATGAGGCTAGGTGAGGCAAGGCTTGGCAAGGTGAGGCAAGGCAAGATGAGGCAAGGCAAGGCAAGGGGAGGCAAGGCAGGGCAAGGTGAGGCAAGGCAAGGCAAGGCAAGGTGAGGCAAGGCAAGGCATGGTAAGGCAAAACAAGGTGAGGCAAGGAAAGGTAGGGCAAGGTGAGGCAAGTTGAGGCAAGGCAAGGCAATGTGAGGCAAGGTGAGACAAGGTGAGACACGGTAAGGCAAGGTGAGACAAGGCAAGGTGAGGCGAGGCAAGGTGAGGCGAGGCAAAGTTAGGCAAGGCAAGGCAAGGCAAGGCGAGGCAAGGCAAGCAAGGCAAGGTAAGGCAAGGTGAGGCAAGCAAGGTGAGACAAGGCAGCGCAAGTTGATACAAGTGAGGCAAGGAGAGGCAAGTGAGGCAAGGCAAGGTGAGACAAGGCAAAGCAAGGCAAGGTGAGGAAAGGTGAGGCAAGGCAAGGTTAGGCAAGGTAAGGTGGGGGAAGGCAAGTGAGGCAAGGCAAGGTGAGACAAGGCAAGGCAAGGTAAGGCAAGGCAAGGTGAGGCGATGTGAGGCAAGGTGAGGCAAGGCAAGGTGAGGCAAGGCAAGGCATGGTAAGGCAAGCCAAGGTGAGGCAAGGCAAGGCAGGGCAAGGTGAGGCAAGTTGAGGCAAGGTGAGACAAGGCAAGGCAAGTGAGGCAAGGTGAGACAAGGTGAGACAAGGCAAGGCAAGACAAGGTGAGACAAGGCAAGGTGAGGGAAGGCAAGGCTAGGTAGGCAAGGCAAGGCAAGGTGAGGCAAGGCATGGCAAGGTGAGGCAAGGCAAGGCAAGGTGAGGCAAGGCAAGGTGAGACAAGGTGAGATAAGGCAGCGCAAGGTGAGACAAGGTGAGGCAAGGAGAGGCAAGATGAGGCAAGGCAAGGTGAGACAAGGCAAGGCAAGGAGAGGAAAGGTGAGGCAAGGCAAGGCAAGTTGAGGCAAGGCAAGGCAAGGTGAGACAAGATGAGGCAAAGCGAGGCAAGGTAAGGCAAGGTAGGCAAGGTGAGCCAAAGCAAGGTGAGACAAGGTGAGGCAGGCAAGGTGAGGCATGGTGAGGCAAGGCAAGGGAAGGTGGACAAGGTGAGGCAAGGCAAGGCAAGGCAAGGCAAGGGAGACAAGGTGAGGCAAGGTGGGTAAGGCAAGGTGAGACAAGTGAGACAAGGCAAGGCAAAGCAGGGGAGGCAAGGTGAGGCAAGGCAAGGCAAGGCAAGGCAAGGCGAGACAAGGTGAGGGCAAGGTGGTAAGGCAAGATGAGACAAGGTGAGACAAGGCAAGGCAAAGCAGGGGAGGCAAGGTGAGGCAAGGGAAGGTGAGACAAGGCAAGGCAAGGCGAGGCGAGGCAAGGCAAAGCAGGGGAGGCAAGGTGAGGCAAGGCAAGGTAAATTGAGATAAGGCAAGGCAAGGTAAGGTAAGGGAGGCAAGGTGAAACAAGGTGAGATAAGGCAAGGCGAGGCAAGGCAAGGTAAGGTGAGACAAGGCAAGGCAAGTAAGGAAAGGCAAGGCAAGGTGAGACAAGGTGAAGCAAGATGAGGCAAGGCAAGGTGAGACAAGGTGAGCAAGGCAAAATGAGACAAGGTAAGGCAAGGCAAGGGGAAGCAGGGTCAGGCAAGGCAAGGTAAGGTGAGACAAGGCAAGGCAAGGTGAGGCAAGGTGAGGTAAGGCAAGGTGAGTCAAGGGATGGTGAGGCAAGGGAAGGCAAGGCAAGGCACGGCAAGGTGAGGCAATGCATAGCAAGATGAGGCAAGGTGAGGCAAGGCAAGGCAAAGTGAGGCAAGGCAAGGCAAGTCAAGGTGAGGCAAGGCAAGGCAAGGCAAGGTGAGACAAGGCAAGGTGAGACAAGGTGAGGCAAGGCAAGGGAAGGTGAGGCAAGGCAAGGCAAGGTGAGACAAGGTGAGGCAAGGTGGAGCAAGGCAAGGTGAGACAAGGCAAGGCGAGGCAAGGCAAAGCAGGGGTGGCAAGGTGAGACAAGGCAATGCAAGGCGAGGCAAGGGAGGCAAGGTGAGGCAAGGCAAGGCAGGGCAGGGTATGGCAAGGCAAGGTGAGGCAAGGCAAGGTAAGGTAAGGTGAGACAAGGCAATGTAAGGCAAGGCAAGGCAAGGCGAGACAAGGTGAGGCAAGATGGGGCAAGGCAAGGTAAGACAAGGCAAGGCGAGTGAAGGCAAGGCAAGGTGAGACAAGGTGAGACAAGGCAAGGCAAGGCAAGGTGAGGCGATGTGAGGCAAGGTGAGGCAAAGAAAGGTGAGGCAAGGCAAGGTGAGGCAAGGGAAGGCAAAGCAAGCAAAGGCAAAATGAGGCAAGGTGAGGCAAGGCAAGGCAAGGGGAGGCAAGGCAGGGCAAGGTGAGGCAAGGCAAGGTGAGGCAAGGCAAGGCAAGGCGAGGCAAGGTGAGGCAAGGCGAGGCAAGGCAAGGCGAGCAAGGTAAGGTAAGACAAGGCAAGATGAGGCAAGATGAGGCAAGGCACGGCAAGGTGAGGCAAGGCACGGCAAGGTGAGGCAAGGCAGGGCAAGGTGAGGCAAGGCAAGGTGAGGCAAGGCAAGGCAAGACAAGGTGAGGCAAGGTGAGGCAAGGCAAGGCAAGGTGAGACAAGGCAAGGCAAGGCAAGGGAGGCAAGGCAAGGCAAGTTGAGGCAAAGCAAGGCAAGGTGAGGCAGGGTGAGGCAAGGCAAGGCAAGGTGAAATAAGGTGAGGCAAGGCAAGGTTAGGCAAGGCAAGGTGAGACAAGGCAAGGCAAGGCAAGGTAAGACAAGGTGAGACAAGGCAAGCCAAGGTAAGGCAAGGTGAGGCGAGGTGAGGCAAGGTGAGGCAAGGCAAGGTGAGAAAAGGTGAGGCAAGATGAGGCAAGGCAAGGCAAGGTGAGACAAGGTGAGACAAGTCAAGGCGAGGCAAGGCAAGGCAAGACAAGGTGAGACAAGGCAAGCCAAGGTAAGGCAAGGTGAGGCGAGGTGAGGCAAGGCAAGGCGAGGCACAGCAAGGTGAGGCAAGGCAAGGTGAGGCAAGCGAAGGCAAGTTGAGGCAAGGCAAGGCAAGGTAAGGCAAGGTGAGACAAGGTGAGACAAAGCAAGGAATGGTGAGAGAAGGTGAGACAAGGCAAGGTGAGGCAAGGCAAAGCAAGGTGAGGCAAGGCAAGGCAAGGCAAGGCGAGGCAAGGCAAAGCAAGGTGAGGCAAGGCAAGGCAAGGTGAGGCAAGGCAAGGCAAAGTGACGCAAGGTGGGGCAAGACAAGGTGAGACAAGGTGAGACAAAGCAGCGCAAGGTGAGACAAGGTGAGGCAAGGAGAGGCAAGGGGAGGCAAGGTGAGGCAAGGCAAGGCAAGGTGAGACAAGGCAAGGCAAGGCAAGGGGAGGAAAGGTGAGGCAAGGCAAGGCAAGGTTAGGTAAGGCAAGGCGAGGCAAGGCAAGGCAAGGCAAGGCAAGGCAAGGCAAGGCAAGGTGAGACAAGGCAAGGTGAGGCAAGGCAAGGTGAGGCAAGGTGAAACAAGGCAAGGCAAGGCAAGGCAAGGCAAGGTGAGGCAAGGTGTGGCAAAGCAAGGTGAGACAAGGTGAGACAAGGTGAGGCAAGGTGAGGCAAGGTGAGGCAAGGCAAGGTGAGGCAAGGTAAGGCAAGGTAAGACAAGGCGCAAGGTGATACAAGGTGAGGCAAGATAGGCAAGGTGAGGCAAGGTGGGGCAAGGCAAGGCAAGGTGAGGCAAGGCAAGGTGAGACATGGTGAGACAAGGCAAAGCAAGGCGAGACAAAGTGGGCAAGGCAAGGCAAGGCAAGGCAAGGCAAGGCAAGGCTAGGCTAGGCAAGGCAAGGCAAGGCAAGATGAGACAAGGTGAGACAAGGCAAGGAGAGGCAAGGTAAGGTGAGAAAAGGCAAGGTAAGGCAAGGCAAGCAAGGTGAGACAAGATGAGGCAAGGCAAAATGAGACAAGGTGAGACAAGGCAAGGCAAGGTGAGGCAGGGTCAGGCAAGGCAAGGTGAGGCAAGGCAAGGTAAGGTGAGACAAGGCAAGGCAAGGCAAAGCAAGGTGAGACAAGGTGAGGCAAGATGAGGCAAGGCAAGGTGAGACAAGGCAAGGAAAGGCAAGGGAGGCAAGTTGAGGCAAGGCAAGGTGAGGGAAGGGAAGGCAAGGCAAGCCAAGGCAAGGTGAGGCAAGGCACGGCAAGGTGAGGCATGGTGAGGCAAGGCAAGGCAAGGTGAGGCAAGTTTACGCAAGGCAAGGCAAGGCAAGGTGAGGCAAGGTAAGGCAAGGCAAGGCAAGGCGAGGCAAGGCACGGCAAGGTGAGGCAAGGCAGGGCAAGGTAAGGCAAGTCAAGGTGAGGCAAGGTGAGGCAAGGCAAGGCTAGGTAAGACAAGGCAAGCAAAGGCAAGGTGAGACAAGGCAGTGCAAGGCAAGGCAAGGTAAGGTGAGACAAGGTGAGGCAAGGCAAGGTGACGCAAGGTGACGCAAGGCAAGGTTAGACAAGGCAAGGCATGGTAAGGCAAGGTGAGGCAAGGCAAGGCAAGGTAAGGCAAGGCAAGGTGATGCAAGGCAAGGCAAGACAAGGTAAGGCAAGGCAAGGTGAGGCAAAGTGAGGCAAGGAAAGGTGAGACAAGGCAGCGCAAGGTGAGACAAGGTGAGGCAAGGTGAGACAAGGCAAGGTGAGGCAAGGCAAGGCAAGGTGAGGCAAGGTGAGACAAGGCAGGGCAAGGTGAGACAAGGGAGGCAAGGCAAGGCAAGGTGAGAGAAGGTGAAGCAAGGCAAGGCAAGGCAAGGCAAGGCAAGGCAAGGCAAGACAAGCTGAGGCAAGGCAAGGCAAGACAAGGTAAGGCAAGGCAAGGCGAGACAAGGTGAGGCAAGGCAAGGCAAGGTAAGGCAAGGCAAGGTGAGGCTTGGCAAAGCAAGGCAAGGTGAGACAAGACAAGGCAAGGCGAGGCAAGGCAAGGCAAGGCAAGGCATGGCAAGGTAAGGTAAGGCAAGGCAAGGCAAGGCAAGGTGAGGTAAGGTGAGGTAAGGCAAGATGAGACAAGGTGAGACAAGGCAGCGCAAGGTGAGACAAGGTAAGGCAAGGTGAGGCAAGGTGAGGCAAGACGAGACAAGGTGAGGGAAGGCAAGGTAAGACAAGGCAAGGCAAAGGAAGGCAAGTGAGGCAAGGTGAGGCAAGGCAAGGCAAGGTAAGGCAAGGTAAGACAGGCGCAAGGTGATACAAGGTGAGGCAAGGGAGGCAAGGTGAGGCAAGGCAAGGCAAGGCAAGGCGAGGCAAGGTGAGGCAAGGCAAGGCAAGGCAAGGTGAGGCAAGGCAAGGCAAGGCAAGGTAAGGCAGGGCAAGGTGAGGCAAGGCAAGGCAAGGCAAGGCAAGGCAAGGCAAGGCGAGGCAAGGCAAGGCAAGGCAAGGCAAGGCAAGGCGAGGCAAGGCAAGGCAAGGCAAGGCAAGGCAAGGCGAGGCAAGGTGAGGCAAGGCAAGGTGAGGCAAGGCAAGGCAAGGCAAGGTAAGGCAGGGCAGGGCAGGGCAGGGCAGGGCAGGGCAGGGCAGGGTAGGGTAAGGCAGGGCAAGGCAAGGCAAGGCGAGGCAAGATGAGGCAAGGCAAGGCAAGGCGAGGCAAGGCAAGGTGAGGCAAGGCAAGGTGAGGCAAGGCAAGGCAAGGTGAGGCAAGGTGAGTTAAGGTGAGGCAAGGCAAGGTGAGGCAAGGTGAGTTAAGGTGAGGCAAGGCAAGGTGAGGCAAGGTGAGGTGAGGCAAGGCGAGTTAAGGTGAGGCAAGGCAAGGCAAGGCAAGGCAAGGTAAGGCAAGGTGAGGCAAGGTAGGGCAAGTTGAGGCAAGGTGAGTTAAGGTGAGGCAATGTGAGTTAAGTTGAGGCAAGGTGAGGTAAAGCGAGGCAAGGCAAGGCAAGGCAGTGCAAGGCAAGGTAGGGCAAAGCAGGGCAAGGTAGGTCAAGGCAAGGCAAGACAAGGCAAGGCAAGGCAAGGCAAGTCAAGCCAGGGCAAGGCAAGGCAAGGCAAGGCATGACAAGAACTTACATGATAGAACACTGTCTCCAGATGATAACTATTTTGGAACAGTCTCTGGGCAGCCTGTGCACAGATACTTCAGTAGTATGTGATCCACAACACAGAAAAGAACAGAAAGAAGGAAAGAATGAAAGAAAGAAAGATGGAAAGAAAGAAAGAAAGAGAAGAAGAAGAAAAAGAAGAAGAAGAAGAAGAATCATAGATAATCATAATAATATAATTATGGAACTTAGATAGCACTGAATCTTGTAAAGGGAACACATCGAAGCGCTTAATATCACGCAGATAACCAATACTGCTATTGCCTGCAATTGCCAAGTAAAGTAGACCACAATGTTTTACAGCAGAAATCACAGAGCACAGATTGTTGTCAGATGCAGATCTAGCCTTCTACTTCATCGTTGAAAGCTCAGACAGAAGCTATTGTTGTCTGTTGTATGAGCGAAAATGTGTTACGCTGCCGTTAAGCGCCTGACAAGTCAGGACCAGCGCATCCGAGTTCGCTGTGGGAGAAAATTGTTATCTTTTTAAGTCTTTCTGGGGTAGGAGAATGGACTAAGAAGGCAGAAAATTGGCAAGAAGGAGGTGACAGATAGAAAAGGAGCAAGGCAGAAACAAAGAGAGGGATAGAAAAGAGGGAATTCCTGGCACATAATTTCCAGAAGGTGGGAATGCTATCAAAAATGTATACTGGCAGACTCCCAGTATTTCCACTGGGAGCAGATACAATTTCAAGTCAATGATTCTCCCCGCATGGGGATGCCGGGGGAGGGCGGGGGGCGGGAGGGGGCTGTCACTATATATAGCATCCCCACCTTCTGTCAATTATGAGCGAGAAACTCCCTCTTTTCTGTCCCTCTCTTTGTTTCTAAGGGGACGGGATAGCTCAGTGGTCGGAGCACTCGCTTTCCCCCAGCCAAGGTTAAGCAGCATCGAGCGTGGTTACCACTTGGATGGGTGACCGTTTGCGCGTCTTGGCTTCAGTGCAGTGCCCCAGTTCACCCAGCTGTAAATGGGTACCTGCCTCTTTAGGGTCAGGGAGGGTAAAGCAGCGAGGGAGAGGAGATGGGCGCTGCCCTCAATATGCTGGCCCCTAGAGAAGTGAGGTTTCTGACGCCTCGCTCCCCTACGACCTTATAGATTATGGGACACCTCTTTGTTTCTGCCTTGTTCCTTTTCTTCCTGTCACCTCCTTCTTGTCTTTTTTCTGAGTTCTTGGTCCATTCACTTGCCTTCCATTCCACCCCCTCCCACCCCCCCACCCCCACCCCCGGAAAGACTTAAAAGATAACAGTTCTCTCCCACGCTGACGTCGGACGTGCTAGGCCTGACTTGTCAGGCGCTTAACGGCAGCGCAACGCATTTTCGCTCATATGACAGACAACAGAAGTTGCTTTATGAGCGTTCAACGAAGAAGAAATCTATGATTCTTGAATTTCTACCTGTGATAGATACAGGAAAATAAGCGATTGCTTTTTTCTTTCTTTCTTTCTTTCTTTTTATTTCTTCCTTCCTTCCGTCCTTCCTTGCTTCCTTCTTTCTTTCTTTCTTCCTTCCTTTTTAACTCATTTACTTTACCACTCTCAATCCACCCCGCCAAAACATTCCCTGCCAAAGCAACTTCAGTTACCTCAAATCTGAAACAGACGTTATATACATAACTTGCCAGCGCCTTCTTAGGAATCAAATCTGCAGCTAACGGGATATACCTCTAGAAAACCTTGCGAGCTGCGACGATTCAAAAGCAGAAGACATGAATCACAAAGTTCCAGAGTAGACTGACAATGTGTTGGCTTAAGTTAACGCTTTCTGGGGGGACAATATCTACAGCTGCCTGCAGTGACACTAACCAGTTTGAAGTGTGCCGGTTATGATATTTTTATGTCGTCTGCTCCTTTCGCTCGCTGCCTCTGATTGATTGAATCTGCAAGTCTTTCTTTTTCGCTCTTTAGCCGGTAAGTTTGCAATAGCCTTCATTTTTTGTTGGTGGTCGCTTTGTTTAGTTTTGTTGTTGTTTTGTTTTGTCTGTCTGTCTGTCTTCTTCTTCTTCTTCTTTTTCTTCTTCTTCTTCTTCTTCTTCTTCACAATAATTCTTCTTCTTCTTCTTCTTCACAATTCTTCTTCTTCTTCACAATTCTTCTTCTTCTTCTTCTTCATCACAATTCTTCTTCTTCTTCTTCTTCTTCTTCTTCGTCGTCGTCGTCGTCGTCGTCGTCTTCTTCTTCTTCTTCCCATTATCATTTTTGTTTGTTTTTTTGTGGTTATTTTTTCCCCGATCCTCAGATAGGGTTTACCAATGGTGATATTTTTGCGTATGCGACCGTTTTGTCCACCATGAAGGTAGCTGCAAGCTGACTTCGGGGAGCTTTCGTGTTTACTTGTTTGATTTAATTGAGGTTTTACGTGAAGTTAGAATTGTTTTAATTTTTATGTACACACTGGTTACAAATAGATAATAGACACAGATAAGTAACAGACAACACAGAGAGATAAGAGACAACATAGAGAGATAATAGACAACATAGAGAGAGATAATAGACAACATAGAGAGAGATAATAGACAACATAGAGAGAGAGAGATAAGAGACAACATAGCGAGATAAGAGACAACACAGAGATAACAGACAACACAGCGAGATAACAGACAACACAGACAGATAAGAGACAACATAGAGAGATAACAGACAACCAGACAGATAACAGACAACATAGAGAGGTAGACAAGATAGAGAGATAACAGACAACAGAGAGATAACAGACAACACAGCGAGATAAGAGACAACACACAGATAACAGACAACCAGACAGATAACAGACAACATAGAGAGGTAGACAAGATAGAGAGATAACAGACAAGACAGAGAGATAACAGACAACACAGACAGATAACAGACAACACAGAAGATAACAGACAACACAGAGAGAGATAACAGACAACACAGAGAGATAACACAGAGAGATAACAGACAACACAGAGAGATAACACAGAGAGATAACAGAAAACACAGAGAGTAACAGACAACACAGATAATAGACAACACAGAGAGTAACAGACAAACAGCTGATAAAGGACTTTATACATGGTTTTAACTGAATACAAATGAATAGATCGATCAATGACAGATATGTAATGATCAATACAAGAATGATAAATGCCTTTCAAAATCCACGCACAACATCACACAACGCACGCACGATACGCACGCACGCACCAGATCGCTGCAACTTTGTCTCCAAATACGGAAAGTGACTATGTCATTGTCTAACATCAACACCGTCACTTTCTTTATGCGAAAACCACACACACAATGCGCCTGGAGTTTCATGGGGAAACAAGAGCCTTTTCTTATCTCTAACTCTCTTCTTGGTTCTTTCTTCTTTCTTTGGCCCTTTGTTGGGTGTGTGCCATCTTTTTTGTTATGTTTATGTACGTAGTTTTATTGTGTGCTTGATAGAACAACGTCTTCTATGTTTTGCTTGTTGTGTTGTGGATTGGGATGGGTTTGTTGGTTGTTTTTTTTTTTTTGTTGGTTTTTTTTCTTTCGTTTGGAGGTGTTTTTGGTATGGGTTGTCTGGCGCTCTTCTTTTCTCTGTCGTCTTCTCTTGTAGTCTCTTCTCTCTCTCTTCTTTAAAACTATATAATTATATGATTATAAGGAGACCGTGGTCGTGGTTTAGCTGTCAATGTGATCCGAGTGGGGTTGATCCGCTCGGCTGGTGGTTGTTCCTTGAAGACACTTTCTTATTTTCTCATCCACCAGGTTGTACAAGTGGTCCAGTCTTGCTTGGAAGTATTGGCGACAGACTAGCGTTCTGCCAGGCGTGTGAAACCATCAGTTGCTTAACGCTACGATACTGATAAGCTCGGCTTATGGCTTCTGGCTCGATATAAATACTATATATATATATATATATATATTATATATATATATATATATTATATACACGCGTCTTTTTGTATTTTGTTGTTATTGTTGGTGCTGGGGTTTTTTTTAGGGTTTTTTTCTCTTTCGTTTGGAGTTCTTTTTTGTGGGTTTTGTTCTGGAATTTGTTGTTGTTTTTACAAACGCCTTCTTATGTTTGCTGTTGCTTTTTGCTTTATGTGTGTGGTTTGTTTTAGTTGGGTTTTTTGCTTTTGCTTGGGAGGGGGTGTTTCAGTTTGGTTTGGGATGGGAGAAAGCACGGTTGCCTGTCTTTCTGTGATTTATTTTACTTTTTTAAAAACTTCATTTTCTCACTTTAGTAAGCCAGTCAGCTAGCTTTTTGTTTGTTTGTTTATCTGTTTGTTTTTTGCTTGGCGTATTGCCTTGTCTCTCCCTCCCTCCCTCCCCACCCCCATCCAGTCCCCGGTTGGGATACCAGGGGACTCTTTCAGTATAAACAGTATCCCTACCTTTCTGGATATTTCTGTACTAGAAAATTCCTCTTTTCTATCACTCTCTTTCTTTCTCTTTCCTTACCTTTCTCTCATCCCTCTTGCTGGCGTATTCCATTGGCTTGTCCCCTCCCCCCCCACCCCTCCATGGCGTACTGGTGGAGCTCTTTCAGTGTAAACAGCATCCCTACCTTTCTGGATATTTCTGCACTAGAAATTTCCCCTTTTCTATCATTTTCTTTGTTTTTGTCTATTTTCTCCCTTA
The DNA here is from genome assembly GCA_028751875.1 of Rapana venosa. NCBI lineage: Eukaryota > Metazoa > Mollusca > Gastropoda > Neogastropoda > Muricidae > Rapana > Rapana venosa. Next base: position 52,089,125 of record CM054152.1, read on the forward strand.
TCATCTCTCTGGCTTTATTTTCTGCCTTCCAAGTCCATTTTTCTGCCTTTACAAAAAAGAAAAGAAAATTGAGGTCTTGAGTGCAGTCAAGTATTGAATTTATGTAAAAAATTTACGAGAGCAAGAGCGCTAAACTGTATTTTTTAAAAAAAATAAGACAACACACTCTAATGGGTAAACACACTTGCATTAAACGATTTTTAGGACCCCACCCCCTAAAAAACCAAACAACAACAACAACGAAACAGAAACAAACAGACAAAACAAGACAATAAAAATCCAAGGAAAAAAGTGACAGTAACCAGCTACAATTTCTTCATTATTTCAAGAACTGATCAAAGATAAGGATTTTTAAGGGTTATTTTATTTTGGGGTTTGTTTGTTGTTGTTGTGGGTTTTTTTTAATGTTCTTCACTACTCTGAAAACGACCTATCAAGGATTATTGTATTTCTATCAAAAAGCCCAAATGTTTCAACGACAGCATTTGTAGTACCTTTTATGGAGAGACAAAGATTGAGGCAGGCAGAGAGACATACAGTGAGAGGTAGACAGACAAACAGACAGACATAAAAAAGAGAATCTATGACTGAATAAACGAAGGAAGGAAGAAAGGAAGGAAGGAAGGAAAGAAGAAAGGAAGGAAGGAAAGAAGGAAGGAAGGAAGGAAGGAAGGAATGAAGGAAAAGAAATAAGCACACATCATGATATTTTTTCACACTCAGCCCCCAATCCAGGAAAAGTAAGACATAAAAACAGTCAAGCAAACAAATAGCACACATTTGTAAGAGAATCAATATTGCCGTAAAAGCCATAAAAACGAAAACAACAACAACAGCAACAACAAAAGAGAGGGAGAGGGATTGAAGGGGGGAGGAAGGAGGAGGAGGGAGGGGGCCAGAAGTTGTGGAGGGGATCGGTAGAGGGGGGAGGGGGGATTAATTAACACACACTTGCAGGTAGGGATTAATCAGACAAACACCTAGCTGTTACCCAAACCCCCCTCAGCTCTAATCCCCTCAGCCCTCACTTTGCTTTCCTCCGCCACTGCATACAGTGTGTGTGTACGCACGCACGCACGCGCGCGCGCGCGCACACACACATTCCATTACCCTTGATATAAAAGAAAAAAAACAAAAACTGAACAAAAAAACCACACACACACACACTCACGAAACAGAGAGAGAGAGAGAGAGAGAGAGAGAGAGAGAGAGAGAGAGAGAGAGAGAGAGAGAGAGAGAGACAGACAGACAGACAGACAGACAGACAGAGACAGACAGAGAGAGAGGGAGAGAGAGAGAGAGAGAGAGAGAGAGAGAGAGAGAGAGAGAGAGAGAGAGAGAGAGAGAGAGAGAGAGAGAATGACAATGACAATGATAATGATAAGTTCTTTTATTTCGAGGATAATGAATACGCATTCATATGCTTTTTTTACATCCAGTGCCCGCCTTTAGGGATACATCATAATGATAATAAAGTAAACCTAATACCCATACACTCACACAGTAAAAGAAGAAAAAACAACCAGAGAGAGAGAGAGAGAGAGAGAGAGAGAGAGAGAGAGAGAGAGAGAGAGAGAGAGAGAGAGAGAGAGAGAGAGAGAGAATGAATACAAATGCGAAAGTTTTATTCAATGATACGCCTTGGCCCCTCATAAGAGGGGTGGTGTGAATATAATCAACATCCCAAAACATATTGCATAGGAAACTTAAAAAAAAAAAAACCCAGGTAGAATGATACCTCAACTACAAACAGTATTTCTAATGTTAAAAAGCAGAGAGAGAGAGAGAGAGAGGAGAGAGAGAAGAGAGAGAGAGAGAGAGGAGAGGAGATGAGAGAGAGAGAGAGAGAGAGAGAGGAGAGAGAGAGGAGAGAGGAAGAGAGAGGAGAGAAGAGAGAGAGAGGAGAGACAATGACAATGACAATGACAGTGACAATATTTTATTGTGATAAGCTTTTAAAGCCCTTCACAAGGGGACAGAGGGAAGGGGAATGGGCAAAAAACACACATTGTAACTTATAGAAAAATGGTAGAATTACTACTACAGCCCAAATGATCTCCATGGCATGGATTCCTCGCATGGCTGATAGGGGAGAGGGAAAGAGGAGAGAGAGAGGGGGAGAGAGAGGAGAGAGAGAGAGGAGAGAGAGAGAGAGAGAGAGGAGAGAGAGAGAGAGAGAGGAGAGAGAGAGGAGAAGAGAGAGAGAGAGAGAGATGAGAGAGAGAGAGGAGAGAGAGAGGAGAGATGGAGAGAGAGAGAGAGAGAGGAGAGAGAGAGGAGAGAGGGGGGGGGGAGAGGGAGGGAGGAGAGAGAGAGAGAGAGAGAGAGAGAGAGAGAGGAGAGAGAAGAGAGAGGAGAGGGGAGAGGGGGAGAGAGAGAGAGATTCGGGTCTCAGCTGTCCGTGTGACTATATCAACAGCGGCATAGGGGTCCAAAGAAAGAATTACTGTATGAACAAAATTATACAAAACAACCCCACTGTTGGTCCTGATGATCATAACACATTTCTGCAGTTGTAGTGCCTGCCACCTATTTTCGTTGTTATTGTTGTTGCTTTTTGGGGTTTGCTTTTGTTTGTTGTTGTTGCTTTTTGGGGTTTTGTTTTTGATTGTTGTTGTTGCTTTTGGGGGGTTTGTTTTTGATTGTTGTTGTTGCTTTTTGGGTTTTGTTTTTGATTGTTGTTGTTGCTTTTGGGGGGTTTGTTTTTGATTGTTGTTGTTGCTTTTGGGGTTTTGTTTTTTTGTTGTTTTTAGTTTTTGTTCTTGTTGCTAATTTTGTTTGTTTGTTTGGTTGTTTTTTTGTTTTATTTTGTTTTTTGTTGTTGTTGGTTGTTGTTGTTGGTTGTTTTTTGTTGTTTGTTTTTTTGTTGGGTTTTTGTTTGGTTGGATGGTTTTTTGGTTGTTGTTGTTGTTGTTTTTGTTTGCTTTTGTTTGTTTGTTGTGTGTTGTTGTTGTGTTTGTTGTTGTTTGTTGTTGTTGTTGTTGTGTGGGTTTTTTTTGGGGGGGAGGGGATGTTCATTTCGGGACAAAGAGGAGGAACGGGAATTGATTGTAATATTACTGACAGTTTTTAAGTTCGAAGTGTGTGGTGGTTTGATCCCGGTTTGTGCTCGAAACTTTTCCCCCATCCACTAGACCTGAATGATGCTCTGGGTGCTAGTCTTTCGGACGAGACGATACACCGAGATGCGGTGTGCAACACACTTTCTGCGCACATATAAGAACCCACGGCAGTAAAAGAGTTGTTCCTGGCAAAAATATGTAGCAAAAAAGCCACTCTGATAGGGAAACAAATACACAATCAGACAGGAAAAGAAGAAAAAATGGGTGGCGCTGCTTTTGTGGCGACGCGCTCTCCCTAGGGAGAGCAGCCCGAGTTTTGCGTAGAAAAATCTGCAGTGACTTAATGTGACTTCAAAAGGTAAAGGAGTCCCGTAACATATGTGGTCGTAGGGGAGTGAGGCATCAGAGACCTCAACTTCTTCAGGGGCCAGCATATTGAGGGCGGCGCCCATCTCCTCTCCCTCGCTGCTTTACCTTCCCTGACCCTAAAGAGGCCAGGTACCTATCAAAAGATATCCCAGCATCAACATCAAGAGATATCCCATCAAGAGCTAGCCCAGCATCAAGAGATATCCCAACATATGTCAACATCAAGAGATATCCCAACATTAAGAGATATCCCAACATCAACAGATATCTCAACATCAAGAGATATCCCAGCATCAACAGATATCCCAACATCAAGAGATATCCCAAGATCAACAGATATCCCAGCATCAAGAGATATCCCAGCATCAACAGGTATCCCAACATCAACAGATATCCCAGCAGATATCCCAACATCAACAGATATCCCAGCATCAACAGATATCCTAGCATCAACAGGTATCCCAGCATCAACAGATATCCCAGCATCAACAGATATCCCAGCATCAACAGATATCCCAGCATCAACATATATCCCAACATCAAGAGATATCCCAGCATCAACAGATATCCCAGCATCAACAGGTATCCCAGCATCAACAGATATCCCAGCATCAACAGATATCCCAGCAGATATCCTAGCATCAACATATATCCCAACATCAACAGATATCCCAACATCAACAGATATCCCAACATCAACAGATATCCCAGCATCAACAGGTATCCCAGCATCAACAGATATCCCAGCATCAACAGGTATCCCAGCATCAACAGATATCCCAACATCAACAGATATCCCAGCATCAACAGGTATCCCAGCATCAACAGATATCCCAACATCAACAGATATCCCAGCATCAACAGGTATCCCAGCATCAACAGATATCCCAGCATCAACAGATATCCCAGCATCAACAGATATCCCAGCATCAACAGATATCCCAGCAGATATCCCAACATCAACAGATATCCCAGCAGATATCCCAACATCAACAGATATCCCAACATCAACAGATATCCCAACATCAACAGATATCCCAGCATCAACAGATATCCCAGCATCAACAGGTATTCCAGCATCAACAGATATCCCAACATTATTTACTCGCAGACGGACGCTATAGCCGAGTGGTTAAGACTGTTCGACGTCAATCTCATGGGTCCATGAAGTCGTGGGTTCGAATCTCGGCATCAGCGTCTGGTGAATTAAGGGTAGGGATTTTTACCATCTCCCAGGTCAACTTCAAGTGCAGACCTGCCAGTGCCTTCATTCCCTTCGTGTATATACACACGCAGAAGATCAAATATCCACGTTAATGCATGTCAGTATTCAGTGGGTTACAGAAACATGAACATACCCAGCATACATCCCTGAAGTCGGAATGTGGCTACCTTCATGATGGGCAAAAACCGGTCGTATTCGCCAAATCTGACCATTGGTGAACCTTGGAGCTCTAGCCGAGGAACGAAAAAATAAAGTTACTCGCAGTGCATGCAAAATGGACTGTACAGCGTTATGGCAAGAGAGTCTCATCTATTTATTTATTGATTTATTTATTTATAATTCAATGTTCATTGTTTTCTCTCTACGCTTGGTTTTTGTATTCTGTGTCGTAATTACAAACTCTCTCTCTCTCTCTCTCTTTTTTTTTACGCATACTGTTTATGATGCAATAACTAATAAGGGTTAGAACAACGCTCAAGAAGTGCGCCAGTGCTTATCTAGTTTATCATAAGAAATTAATCAGTTTGTCTCGACTTGTCTTGTCCCTCCCTCCTCCCTTTTCCTTCACCCCTTCCCTTCTCCTACCATCCCCCCCCCCCCCCCCCCTGCCTGTCTATCTCAGTTATGTGGCTGTCTCTCCCTTCCTCTGTCTCTGTCTGTCTGTCTGCCTGTTTGTCTATCTGTATGACTGTCTGTCTGCCCGTTTGTCTCTATCTGCCTGTCTGTCTGTCTGCCTGTTTGTGTGTCTGTATGACTGTTTGTCTGCCTGCCTGCCTGCCTGTCTGCCTGCCTGTTTGTCTGTCTCTCTCTCTCCCTCCCCATCTGTGTGTGTGTGTGTGTCTCTCTCTGTCTTTGTCTCTCTCCACCCTCTCTCTCCCTCCCTCTCCCTCCCTCTCTCTACCTCCCTCTCCCCCTCTCCGTCCCTCCCTCCCTCCTCTCTCTCCCTCCCTCTCTCCCTCCCTCTCTCTCCCCCTCCCTCCCTCTCTCTTTCTGTGTTCCTCAAGCTTACTAACGATGGAAAGTGGCCAAGAGTGTAAGGAGAGTTGGTCTGCTTAATCCCGGGCTGTAATGAGCTGGACACGTTGATTACTTCCACCCCAAAATTAGCCCCACTCAACTTCATTATCCAAAACCATGCCCCTTCTGTCTGTCTGTCTGTCTGTCTGTCTGATTGTCTGTCCTGTTTGCCTGTCTGTCTCTTTCCCTGTCCCTCCCTCCCTCTCTCTCCCTGTCTCTCTCTCAAGTCAAGTCAAAAACACTTTAATCATCCCATGAAGGGCAAAGACTCTGTGTGTCTGTCAGTGTGTGTGCGTGCTTGCGTGCGTGTGTCTGTGTGTAGCACAATTATGTGCGCGTGTGCACACATCTGTGTGTGTGTGTGGTTGTGTGTGTGTGTGTGTGCACGCGCGTGTGCGGACGAGTATGTTCTATTCCACCACCAACCTCACCCCCCTGTCCAATTTTATTTTCTGCTCATTGTCGTTACTCTTCCTCTTTCTCTCCCTCCATCCCTCCCTCCCCTGTAATACATACACCAACGCGCGCACATACACACACTTACACACAAACTTATTGTTCTCCCTGTTTCTCTGTGTGTGTGTGTATCTTCTAGGTATCATGCCAACCCACCCCTACCCTAAATGTCACATTTCTTCCTATCAGTTACCCCTCCCCCCCCCCCACTCCATTGTCTTTTACCCTCCCCTCTTCTTCCTTCTGTCTTTTCCCCCCAGGCCAGATTATTGACAGACAGATCATCCGGCAGGTAGGGATCGGTGGGGGATTAAAGCAGTCACGATCCCTGCTGTCCCTCCTCGTCCTCTCTAATCACTAACGCATCGCCCGCTCTCCAAACACTGCTGGCATTTTTGGGAGGTCTCACCTGCCGTGTGCATGTTTAATCAAGGAGTCCCTCAGTGTACAACCTGACCTTGCCACACTGTACTTTTATGAAACCTGGGTGGAGAGTCGTCCCACTCTTGTCTCCGCCTCAAAATGCCGAGGTTAAACTGGACAGTTCTTGGCTCGACTCATGCCTCTGGATTCCCTGGGGAACTTAGGGCCGCAACAACACCCTTCCCTCCAACGAACTCGGTTTTGGGAGATCCTCTTCAGCTCGGCCCAGGTCATTCCGGCTGCCTTCGTCTCTGCTTCTGTACCGTTACCCTTCACCTATCCCATAGTACTGATGACCGTTGGGGCACCATTGAAGATTTTGCAAACAGACCTTCGAAGGGAAGTGGCTTTCTAAATGGACAGTAAGGTAAAGGTGTCCCATAACCTATAAGGTCGTAGAGAAGCGAGGCGTCAGACACCTCACTTCTCTAGGAGCCAGCCTATTGAGGGCGGCGCCCATCTCCTCTCCCTCGCTGCTTTACCTTCCCTGACCCTAAAGAGGGCAGGTACCCATTTACAGCTGGGGGAGCTATACTGAAGCCAAGGCGCGCAAACGGTCACCCATCCAAGTGGTAACCACGCTCGATGCTGCTTGACCTTAGCTGGGGGAAAGCGAGTGCTCCGACCACTGAGCTATCCCGTCCCATTCTGGATGGTAGAAGGTTGTTGTTGTTTTTCTTTTTTGAGATCAGATTTTCAGTTTTTCCTGTCAGCAACTGCGATGTGATATTATAGTCGCATGCATAGTCTCCGGGGTACTGAATAGGGAACCTTTGTTTTTATTTCTGCTATTATGGTGGATTATGAATGATTGAACATGCATTTCTCTCTCTCTTATGAAAATTAAATCATTTGAAGTCTCTCTCTCTCTCTCTCTCTCTCTCTCTCTCTCTCTCTCTCTCTCTCTCTCTCTCTCTCTCTGTGTGTTTCTTGAAGTTTCCTTTCCTTGCCTCGTTCTTCCTTTTTCCTCTGTTTTGATTTTCTGTTCCTGGGGTGCTTTCATACTTCAGCATCACGGCTCTTCTTCAGTCATCTGCTGCGATCCAATGAGGGTCATCTGTTGGTCTGCTTCGCTCAGGGATGTCCATGTTTGGTCTTTTCTGTCACGTTGTTCTAGGGCAGGATGGGTTACTGGCATAGGGGTGTTGTGCCTGGCAGTTTAGTTGGCAGGGTCTGTGATTAGTCGTTGCACTGTTCCTTCTTTTCATGTTGACCATGCACTTGGCAGCAAGGCTGGACAGTAGAAGGTCTTCAGGACAGGAGAAGGGACCTTCTAACTGGACAGCAGAAGGTCTCTTTTTGATATTTCGAGAATAATGGAATAAGCACTCATATGCTTTGTTACATCCAATCCCCGTGTGTATGCAGTTGTGTAAATTTTGTCATCCGTTCCTACCGGCACATAATGGCCTACTCTTCCGAAAAGCGGAACCGGTTTTAACATGTGCGTAAGGTGTATTGCGTGCGTTCGCACACGTGACCTCGGTTTATAGTCTCACCCAAAGGACTTTTTTTATTGGGGGAGGGGGGGGGGGGGGGGGGAAGTGGAGTCGGCCTTGATGTTAACTCCAGGGGAAAAATCAGGACAGAAAAAGTGGCAATTCCAGCCTGTCAGTATTTTAACCCTTAACTTATTTTATTTTTTATTCATTTTTATTTTTACTCTTTTATACAACTTCCAACTCCTTGTACCAACCTTCCATAATCATAATGTGTCTGTAAACATTCAGCCAACACGGCGCCTGCAAAGGCCAATGACAGCTTAAAGCGGTCAGTCTTCAGCCAAACTCATGTCCACACAATTAAAATGGCATGACTGTGGCGACCCAAACTGTCCCTTTCTAAAATTTCTGTCTGCGTCAGATCAGCAGATACTCTTGCACAAGGCTGGTGTGCAGTTGAACGCATGGCATGCTTGAGCAAAAAAATGAGAGAGCCAGCAGTGAAGTATACCAAATTCATTGTATGCGTACCGCAAAAATCCCAAAAAGAAACGACGCTGAATTGAACGTAAACATGGGCATAGAACCTCGCCATTCTGACATGTCCATTCAACAGCTAAAAAAAAAGCTTAGGACAATAAGAGAGAGAAAAGCAAGGTATGAGCACAGTCAGCGGGCCAGAGAGCCATCAACACTTTGTGGGACAACAAACCAGGCAGATTCTGTGTTTATTCACCCGCCTTGTCCCAGTGGTTGGCACCTTGGGTTACAGACTGGAAGGTCGTAGGTACGAATCCCATAAGAGCCATAGGGATTTGTTTCGGACTCCGGCCGGCTACTGTCCAGAGGTGAGTGTGCTGTGGGCTCAGTAGGAAGACTGGGACCACACAGTCGAGCTTCATCCACTTTACGGATGCGAGTTTTGAGAGTGTTGCTCAAATTACCTAACACTGCAGGTGTCTGTATCTCTCGGGCCCGGTTGATGCCGGGATGTATCAATATAGAAAGCGTAGAGTACAGCCCTGTCAAGGAGTCTCAAAGCACGTGTATGTCCATAGTATCCTCATTACCTCATCCTCATCGCCATTGATCCTCATATAATACAATGTCTCTGATTCGGTGGCCCCAGTTGCTCTGGTTTCATGGTGACCTCAGATTCGGTTTCCCCATACACTTCTGTACCTGTGGTGAGTTTGTGTTAAATCCTTTGGGGTTGGAAGTTCACTGGGAAAGGCCGTTAGAGGGACATTGTGGCGGTCGTCACTTCTGGTGGTCTAGGTGTTAGTCTTTCGGAAAAAGCGATAAACCGAGGTCCTGTATGCAGCAAGTTCTGAATTTATGTTAAAAACTTACGATAACAAGTTCGCTAAATCATGACAAAACGCACTCTTTGGGGTAAACAAACACACATCAAGCGGTGAAAAAAAAACCCCAAAGCAAAAACCAACAACATAAAAAACCACCAAAAACACAAACGAATTCTCCAACAAAATAAATACACCACCACCACCACCACCATCACCACCACAACAACAACACCAGCAACAACAACGCCAGCAACAATAAACATAAAAGAGAAAGTAACAAGAGAATATAACTCACTATTAAATAATGTTGCATAAAAAGACAAGAAAACAAATTAACAGCGAAATTCACGGTGTGTGTGTGTGTGTGTGTGTGTGTGTGTGTGTGTGTGTGTGTGTGTGTGTGTGTAAGTGATGTGTGTGTGTAAGTGATGTGTGTGTGTGTGTGTTAGTTCTTCTCTGTTGTCATTTTCTGAACAATAAGCAGTGAATGAGAAAACACATGCCCAGGTAATTAGATACCGCTTATTAGGTATGAGATTTTTTTTCTCAGGTAATCTCTCTATGTACACGTATATGTTCTTCTTCCACTGTTGAATATTTCTTCTTCTTCTTCTGCTGCTACTGCTGCTGCTGCTGCTGCTGCTTCTTCTTCGTCTTCTGCTTCTTCTTCGTCTTCTTCTTCTTCTTCTTCTTGTTCTTCTCTTCTTCTTCTTCACAATTCTTCTTCTTCTGCTTCTTCTTCACAATTCTTCTTCTTCTGCTTCACAATTCTTCTTCACAATTCTTCTTCTTCTTCACAATTCTTCCTCTTCACAATTCTTCTTCTTCTTCACAATTCTTTTTCTTCTTCTTCTGCTTCTTCTTCTTCTGCTTCTTCTTCTTCTGCTTCGTCCTCCTCCTCTTCTTCTTCGTCCTCTTCTTCTTCCTCCTCCCCTTCCTCCTTATTCTTCTCCTCTTCTTCTTCCTCCTCCTCCTCCTCTTCTTCTTCTTCGTCCTCCTCTTCTTCTTCTTCGTCCTCTTCCTCCTCCTCCTCTTCTTCTTTTTCTTCTTCTCCTTCTTCTTCTTTAATGTACATGATTTGTTTGTCGTTTCTCGGCTAGAACTCCCGGGTTTACCCTTGGTGAGATTTTATCTTTCCAAATGTTTGCCCAGCATCAAGGCAGCCACACTCTGACTTCGGAGCCATGCCTAAACACATCACCAGTGTGCATGCTTTTTTCAAAGTTTACCAACCGTTCCCACAATCACGCAATGGCCTACCCTCCCACAAGCCAGAACAGGTTTTAACGTGCGTGCAAGATGTTCTGCGTGCGTTCGCACACGGGACCTCGGTTTATAGTCTCATCCGAAGGACTTTTGGGGGCAGTGGAGTCGGCACTGATGTTAACTGCAGGGGAAAAAATCCTCTTGAACGTTCGTCCCAGCGTCGAGCTCATCATTCTAACCACTAGGCTACCCCGTGCCTCATGTAGAGACATGAATCGCCACAAAGACTTTGAACATACACGCACACAATAAATCGTCATAAAAAGTTGTACGTACACGCACATAATGAATCAAAATAGAAGGTATTGCACCGTTTTCGTCACAGTCATTCAGACCGCTGAAAAGAGTGGGGGAAAAAGTAAAGATCTGTTTATAAAGGCGTCTTGTCCCAAGCGGTGCGGCTTATTATGACACCCCTACTTGATTTAATCCCTTGGGGCATTTTCAATGCCCTCCCCTCCCCCCCCCCTCCCCAGCCCCCCTATCTGTCCATTGACTTTTACTACGCATTTTTTTGTAGCATACATCGCTGAATCACAACCTGGCTGTTTAAAGAGAGAAAAAAAACTTTCAACCATTTGTAATATCTTTTTTTGGTTTTTGCTTTTATTGTTGCAAATTGGAATGACAGAGGTCAATTTGTTTTGTTTTTCTTTCTTTTTTGTAATGATTTCACAAGTTTTTAAAAAATAGATTCATGGAAATATTCATTTAGAAAAATCACACGCACACACGCACGCACGCGCGCACGCACGCACACAACACACACACACACACACACACACACACACACTACGTACGGATACAATTGTTCATCGAGATGGTCCATTGATGTACAGTTAATATCTTCGATCAGAAAGTCATGCCCAACCCTCCTCACCCTCTCCCCCACCTTTTCCCTACCATTAGACCTTGAGCAGGGGTCTAGGTACTAGTCTTTCAGAGGACTGAGGAGAGTGCATGTAAGTTTTATCCTCTGCAACTGGGGAAAATATTCGCCGCAAGAAGCAAGGCCA
>CM054152.1:52105707-52148207 GCA_028751875.1 Rapana venosa
GACGAGGATAGCAGCTCTAGTGAGGAGGAGGATGAAGAGGTCACCAGGCTCCAGAACAGGTTTGTCGTGTGGAGGTGGAGAGACTTTGCCAAGAAGGCCAAACACAACAAATCCAAAGACATCAGTCATGACAAAACACGCAAGAACTCCAAAGACGAAAAACGCAGAAATTCCAAAGACGAAAGACGCAAAAATTCCAGAGAGGAAAAACGCAAAAATTCCAAAGACATGACTGATGATGCCAAGGGCAGAAAGTCCTCATACCCGACGGCTCTCTTTCTCTGGAGAAGAAAACTCCGGCATCTTCAGGTCTGCAGGAAACGCGAGTTCAGGTCACAAACCCGCTGTCTGTAACGGAAACACTGTCCTTACCCAGTCATGACCAGTCAGAAAACCCCGCAGAAAAACGAGAGAGTGAAAATGGCGCGTCGCAGAACAAAACCAAGAAAGACAAAGCCGAAAAACACAGAGACCAAACTCGTAAAACAGAAAGAAAACACGAAAAGGACAGAACAGAAAAACACAGAAACAAACATCATAAAACGGAAAAAGAAAACGAAAACGACGCCGGAGAAAAACCAGAAGGAACAAACTCGACAGCAGAAAACCAAGGGGACAGCACTCACACCGTAGAAACCCCCCAAAACAAGAACGGTAACTCCCACGCACAGGAAACCAGCACGAGCCGCCCCACAGCGGTGAAAACCAAATCTTCAGGACAGAAATCTGAGTCGCCTCTGGCCGGGATCCACTCGGTGCCCTTAGCCCACGCTGCCCTCAGAGGAAGGGGGTCCTTCATGAACATCGTGGAACAGCTGGAGGCTCTACGAGCAGGCAACCGTCGACGATCAACCCGAACCGACAGCGACGCCGAAAAATCCCCTGAGGAGAAAGAAACGGCAGCCAAACCCGAAAACGACGCCACAAACGCGGCCGCCACCACAACCGACACTCCCACCACAGAAACAGACGCCAGGAGAAGGGTACGTCAGAAATACGCGCGGATAGCTGAAGCCTTACTGAAGAAACCCGCGCCAAACCAACCCGACCACCATCCCCCCTCACACCCTACAGACCAAACAGAAGAACCTCCTCGCGCGGAGGAACCCCTCCCCAACGCCCCGCAAAGTGCACACGTCCAGAGACTGGCCTTGGAAGAAGACAGCGCAACCCAGCCTGTGGGTGGAGCTCACTCCCCAAGCTCCCCTCGCTCAGACATTGGCCCGGACCTGCCTCTCTACCTCTCGGACGGGCGGTCTGTGGCTGGCTCGGACAGCACGACCTACAGGGGCTTTCGCATCAAGAACTACGTGCGACCTCAGAGTCGCTACCGGGGGGACCCCTTCCTCAGCAACAGGCGGGAGAAGTCTCTGGTCCGCCTGTCCATCGAGTACCCCGTGTACCTCAACGGGTTTCGGGGTAACCTTCAGTCCCAGCTGCTCTTCCCCAAGACGTGCCGGCAGAAGGTCCTGCAGGAGCTGGTGCAGAGGAACCACCGGCCTCCTCCCGTGCACGGCGGTGGGGAGGTGCCCCCCGAGCTGAGGGCCAAGATCGAGGAGTTCCTCAAAACGCTGGAGGACTACGTCCCCAAGCCTGAGCTGATCCTGTGAGACCCGCCACACTGCCGTCCGGCCACTGTCTGGTTCTGCCAGTCTGCTCTGTCATTCACCCACTCTCTGCCATTCACCCACCGTCTGATTCCTTGCTCTGCCATTCACCCACTGTCTGATTCCTTGCTCTGCCATTCACCCACTGATTCTGCCATTCTGCTCTGTCATTCACCCACTCTCTACCATTCACCTACTGTCTGATTCTCTGCTGTGCCATTCACCCACTGTCTGATTCGTTGTCCTGCCATTCACCCACTGATTCTGCCATTCTGCTCTGCCATTCACCCACTCTCTACCATTCACCCACTGTCTAATTCCTTGCTCTGCCATTCACCCACTGTCTACCATTCACCCACTCTGTGATTCCTGCCATTCGCCCACTCTCTGATTCCTTGGTCTGCCATTCACCCACTCTGTGATTCCTTGCTCTGCCATTCACCCACTCTGTGATTCCTTGCTCTGCCATTCACCCACTCTGTGATTCCTTGCTCTGCCATTCACCCACTCTCTGATTCCTTGCTCTGCCATTCACCCACTCTCTCATTCCTTGCTCTGCCATTCACCCACTGTCTGATTCCCTGCTTTGCCATTCACCCATTCTCTCATTCCTTGCTCTGCCATTCACCCACTCTCTCTCTCATTCCTTGCTCTGCCATTCACCCACTGTCTGATTCCTTGTCCTGCCATTCACCCACTCTCTCTCATTCCTTGCTCTGCCATTCACTCACTCTGTGATTCCTTGCTCTGCCATTCACCCACTCTCTCTCATTCCTTGCTCTGCCATTCACTCACTCTGTGATTCCTTGCTCTGCCATTCACCCACTCTCTCTCATTCCTTGCTCTGCCATTCACTCACTCTGTGATTCCTTGCTCTGCCATGCACCCACTCTCTCTCATTCCTTGCTCTGCCATTCACCCACTCTGTGATTCCTTGCTCTTCCATTCACCCACTCTCTGATTCCTTGCTCTTCCATTCACCCACTCTCTGATTCCTTGCTCTGCCATTCACCCACTCTCTGATTCCTTGCTCTGCCATTCACCCACTCTCTGATTCCTTGCTCTGCCATTCACCCACTCTCATTCCTTGCTCTGCCATTCACCCACTCTCTGATTCCTTGCTCTGCCATTCGCCCACTCTCTGATTCCTTGCTCTGCCATTCACCCACTCTCATTCCTTGCTCTGCCATTCACCCACTCTGTGATTCCTTGTTCTGCCATTCACCCACTCTGTGATTCCTTGTTCTGCCATTCACCCACTCTGTGATTCCTTGCCCTGCCATTCACCCACTCTCTGCCATTCACCCACTCTGTGATTCCTTGCTCTTCCATTCACCCACGGTCTGATTCCTTGCTCTGCCATTCACCCACTCTCTGATTCCTTGCTCTGCCATTCACCCACTGTCTGATTCTCTGTTCTGCCATTCACCCACTCTCTCTCATTCCTTCTTCTGCCATCATTCACCCACTCTGTGATTCCTTGTTCTTCTTCCATACAAGTTTCTTCTTCTTCGTTATCCTCAAACACTCAGACAGCAACTATTGTTGTCTGTGACATATGAGCGAAAATGCGTAGCGCTGCTGTTAAGCGCCTGACAAGTCAGGCCCAGCGCATCGGACTTCAGCGTGGGAGATTCGTTCTCTTTTCCAAGTCTTTCAGTGAAAGAAAGACGGGAGAATGGACCAAGAAGGCAGAACATGGACAAGAAGGGGGTGACAGGAAGAAAAGGAGTTTGACAGCAACAAAGAGAGAGAGAGAGAGAGAGAGAGAGAGATAGAAAAGAGGAAATTCCTCGTATGGAATTAGTAGGGGATGCTGTTCATACTGACAGGGTCCCTGGCATGCCCTAGGGGAAATTTCAGACATTTGAGACTGGGAAGATTTGGGGTGAGGGGTGGAGGGGGGTATCCATAACATTAAGATATCATCATTATGCGTCGGATAGTTAACATCTGACTTACACACTGCACAGAGGCATGTCCATACTTCTCAGATTATCACCGACAGTTATTTCTGATAGCAGAAGTCTGGCCCTGATATGGCCTTCGTAGTAAGTAAAAAGGTAACGGTGTCCCATAACCTATAAGGTCGTAGGGGAGCGAGGCGTCAGAGACCTCGCTTCTCTAGGGGCCAGCATACTGAAGGCGACGCCCATCTCCTCTCCCTCGCTGCTTTACCTTCCCTGACCCTAAAGAGGGCAGGTACCCATTTACAGCTGGGGGAACTGGTGAGGGTTATAATCTGCATGAAAAGTAGAAGCAGAAATCTTGCAAAATTGATGACATGGTAGCCTATCATGAAATTCATTTCCTGTAAAAATAAAAAAGTCGCTGTTTTTCATCTCTTCGCTAATAATTATTAGGCATTTGTATGTAGAGTGTGACTGTCAGGGATATAGGTATGGCAAGATGACATAGAGGGATATTTTCAGCCTCAGAACGGGAAGTGTGTGTGTGTGGTGTGTGTGTGTGTGTGTGTGTGTGTGTGTGTGTGTGTGTGTGTGTGTGTGTGTGTGTGTGTGTGTGAGAGTTACTTCTGCTGGTACAGAGGTCATACCCCAAGAGCTAAACTGGCTAACCACAGGGTCTGAAGGAAGCAGACAATTAGCGATGAAATATCGTCATATTATAATAATAAGAATAAGACGAAGAAGAAGAGGAAGAAGAAGAAGAATGATAATAATAATAATAATAATAATTAATAAATAATACATTTTTCGATCCTTTTAGCTCTGGGGTTCACCAATGGTGAGATTTTTATTATTATTATTATTTTTTTTTTTTGGGGGGGGGGGGGGGGGGGGGGGGGGGGGGGGGGGGGGGGATATGCAACCGTTTTGGGCCACCGATCATTATTTACGCAGCCGCATTTTGATTTCGGGGAGGTTTCCAAAAGGATAACGGTTGAGGGGTTGGCTTTCTGTTTGATGGTGATGATGAAGGTGACGATGATGATGATGTCGTCGACGGCAACGATGTATAATGATGATGATGATGGTGTCAGTGGTGGTGGTATGGTGGTGATGGTGATGGTGGTAATGGGGGGAGTGGTGATGATGATGAGGAGGAGGAGGAGGATGGTTGTTGTTGTGGTGGCGGCGGTGGTGGTGATGATGATGAGGATGATGATGGTGATGATGATGATGACGACGACGATGACGAAACCATTTACGATGATCGTATGGTTGAGAAAAAAGCTTTATGTACAGTGTCTGCCAGTTTCTGAAGAGATAATAAATCATGATTAAATGGAAGTCTTGAATTCGTGCGTGTGTGTGTGTGTGTGGGTGCGTGCGTGTGTGTGTGTGTGTGTGTGTGTGTGTGTGTGTGTGTGTGTGTGTGTGTGGAGTGGTTGTGGTGTGTGTATGCGTGCGTGCGTGCGAGTGTTGTGTGTGTGTGTTGTGTGTGCGTGCGTGCGTGCGTGCGTGCGTGCGTGCGTGCGTGCGTGCGTGGTGCGTGCGTGGTGTGTGTGTGTGTGTGTGTGAATGAACGAATGATATTTCATACACAAAGATAAAGTTTGTAGGCCGAGCCTTGTCTTATAATCCTTCGGATGAGACCATAAACCGAGGCCCCGTGTGCGAACGCATGCAGAACATCTTCCGCACCCGTTAAATCCTGTTCCGCTTTTCGAAAGAGTAGGCCATTGTGTGTCGGTGGGAACAGATGACAAAATTTACAAAACCGCATACACACGGAAACTGGATGTAAAAAAGCACATGAGTGCTTATTATATTATCCTCGATATAAAAGAATAAATATAAATAAATAAATCATAATGAACATACATTCACCCAAACAATCAATAAAACATGAAAACCAATAGCATATTATACGAAAATTAACCTAACACACATAGTACTAAACAAACCAAACCAAACAAAAACAGAAGAAAACAAAATTTAAAAAACCCCACCCCACCAAAAAATCAAATCAACGAGCTATAAAAGACAACACTCTAATATCAATGAATTCTGATAGAAATGCAGACACGGTTGCCAAATGGACAACAGGGGAAGACAAACAACAACCCCAAAACGGAAGTAAGGGGGTTTAGGGTGGTTTTTGCTTTTTGTTTTGGTTTGTTTTGGTGTGTGTTTGTGTGTGTTGTTGTTGTTGGTGTGTGCGTGTGTGTGTTTGTGTGTGCGCGCGCGTGCGTGCGTGCATGCGTGTGTGTGTGTGTGTGTTCCTGGGCTGGAACTCTGAGGATCACCAGATGGTGAGATTTTTGCGTGTACAACCGTTTTTTGCCCACTGTGAAGGTAGCCGCATTCCGAATTCGGGGAAGAGGTAGGGAGAACTGGTTCATATCTGTGGCAACGCTCTTAACGACGCTTGAAGTAGGGAGCGTGTTAGGTTGAAAAAAAACCGACAGAAGGGACATAACCTATTCCAACATTCGCCGACAGAGGCGCATTGGGAAGAGTAGTTCCCCTTGGGGCATAAAGGACATTACTGACTGTTCTAAAAATAACAACGGGAAAATCAGGATTATTTATTTTTTTTGTTTTTAAGGTAAGGTCCGTATTTGAATGCAAAAGAGATGACGACGATAGCGGTCGAGGTTGACGAGTCAATGTGAAAGTCATTATTTTTTATTTTATTTTATTTTTACAAAAAATATGATAATTCATTGAATGCACAACACATTTCCATTTATTTCGTCCAGCGTTCTTAATATCTATCCACACACACACGCGCACACACTCACACGCGAGCGCGCGCGCGCGCGCACTCACACACACACACATACATACTTCGGATGAGACTATAAACCGAGGCCCGAATGGAACGGATGGCGGTAGAACATTTTGTTCACGGTTAAATCCTTGGCTTTCGAGAGATAGGCCGTTGTGTGCCGTGGAACAGTGACAAAATTAAACCGCATGCACGCGGGGATGGTGTAAAAGAGGAATGGGGTGTGTCATTATGAGAGTAAAAGGTTAAATATAATAAATAGAGCACAGGTAAGCACACACAACAGGGCACATAAGGACGCACGACGCACGCACACCAACACTACCTTGGATGAGACTAAAAAGAGGTCCCGTTTGTAACGCATGCAAAATTCTGGCAAACGTTAAATCCTGTTCTGCTTCGAAAGAGTCTGCCATTTGTGTGGCGTGGGAAAGGATGACAATTTCAAACTGCATACACCGTGGACTGGATGTAAAAAAAAGCATAGTGCTTATTATATTTATCCTCGTATGAAAAGAATAAATAATAAATAAATAACAATGAAACTTCACACACATAAAACATGAAAACCAATAGCTATAGACAAATTCCTAATACACATGGATAAACAACAAACAAACAAAACAACAACAAATTTAAAAAACCACCCCACCAAGAAATCAAATAACGAGCCTAAAAGGACAAAATCAATTTAATATTCCTACAGCGACAAGAGTTGCCAAATGGACAACGGGGAAGAATGAATAAAAACAACACCCCAAACGGAAACATACATTTTGCACGACTCTTAATTTATTCCATTATCCTAAAGAGGTTGTTTGGGGTTGAGTTGTTTTTGCTTTGTTTAAGGTGTGTGTGGTGTGATAGTGTGTGTGTAGTTTGTTTGTGTTGTTGTTGTTGTTGTGTTTTGTTTGTAAATGTGTGTTTTGTGGAGCTTGTGCTTTGTTTGTTTGTGTCATGTGTGCGTGTGTGTGTTGGTGTGGCAGTGCGTGCGGCGTGCATCGTCGTACTGTGGAGTTCCTGGCTAGAGCTCTGAGGATCACCAGATGTGAGATTTGCGTGATACACCGGATTTTTTGCCCACGTGAAGGAGCCACATTCCGAATTCGGAAACCAGGTAGGGAGAACCGCTCATATCTGGCAACGCCTTACGCGGAAAAGATGAAGTAGCCTAGGTGAAATCTGGGAGAGGGACATAATCTATTAATATTCTCACCAGCGTGACGTGACGAGAGTAGTCCCCTTGGAACATACAGGACATTGACTGTTCTAAAAATAAACGGGAAAATCAGGATTTTTTAATATTTTTTTAAAGTCCCGGTTCATAGCAGTTCGATTTGAATGCAAACCGATAATGGTGTGGTGTGGTGAGAGTCAGTGAAAGTATTGTGTTGATTGTGTTTGTTTTTTTAATGTTTATAAATTATGATAATTTTTGAATGTTTCTTTGCTTTATTTGTTGTATTTGTCTCAATTTACACTGTTACACATCTCTAATTAGACAAAAAAACAACCACATAATAAACAAGGCGTAATATGACAGTGGGGTGGAGCCCTACAGAAAAAAAGCGAAGGGGAAATAGTCTATCATAAAAGAGACCGCACAAAGCAAACGATACAATAACAAAAAAAATTAAAAACCGAAACAAAAACATAAAAGAAGTGAATTGTGTGTGCGTGTGGTCGTGAGTTGTATGCCCTTCTGTGTGTGTGTGTGGTTAATGTGTGTGTAGTGTTGTAGTGAGCCGTGACGTGTGTGTGTGGTGGTGGTCTCTTGTGGTATTGTGTGTTTGTTTGCCTCTGTGAATTGAAGTGTGGGTAGTGTGTGTGTGTGTGTGTGTGTGTGTGTGTGTTGTGTGTGCGCCGTGCGTGCGTTTGTGTGTGGTGTTTGTGTGTTGTGTGTTGGTGTTGTTGTTGTTGTTGTTGTTGTTGTCTTCAATTTAACGTCTGTTCACTCTAAGTTATATTAGACGAGGGAAGTAGAAAGTGTAAAGGAGTTTAAAGAAGGGAGAAGAAGGAGTGGAAGGAGAAAGGATTAAGAAATAGTATCCGTGTTGGTTGTTGTTTTTTTAGAAAAAAAATCACAACAACAACAACAACAAAACCCAACAACACACCTAGAAAAGTACTAATGATAATACTCTTAAACAGGAGCAAACTTAAAACTCAACAACGTAGAGAAATGAAATAACAATAATGTAACCACAATAAATATTCGAGTGGACTATGCAATAAACATCTAGCAATGGCAAAGGCTAACTTTGAATTTTCACATACATTTTCCAAAGACTGTTAAAAAAAATGTAGGTTAAAAAAAGGTTTTACAATAGGGCGCTCAAATATGATACGAGTATTGGAAATATGATCTCCACATGGACATCTGACATGTGTGTGTGTGTGTGTGTGTGTGTGTGTGTGTGTTGTGTGTGTGTGTGTGTGTGTGTGTGTGTGTGTGTGTGTGTGTGTGTTGTGTGCTGGGGGGGGGGGGGGGGGGGGGGGCTGTAACATACGCAGAAGTCTCACCACTAGTGAACTTCTCAACTTAAGCGGAAGAACAAAACACGAGAGCAAACAAATCCAAACAAAACCCCACCCCCCTAACAACAACAACAACAACAACTTATTTATACTATTTATTCATTCTTTTATTTTCGAAGATAATGGAAATAAGCACTCATGTGCTTGTTTCCCTCCTGTCCCCGTGTGTATGCAGGTTTTGTAAATTTGAATAATAATAATAATGTATGGAATTTACATAGCGCTGAATCTTGTCATCTTGTCTAAATTTTGTCATCCATTCCCACAACACACAATGGCCTACTCTTCGTAAAAGCGAAACGGGTTTTAACATGTGCGCAAAATGTTCTACGTGCGTTCGCACACGGGACCTCGGCTTATAATCTCATCCGAAAGACTTTTGGGGGAAAATTAATGGAGTCGGCACTGATGTTAACTCCAGAGGTAAAAATATCTTGAACGGGAATCGAACTCAGGTCAGCAAATCACGAGCGCATCACGCTAACCACCAGGCTATCCCGTCCCCAACAACAACAAGAGCTAAAGCTATACATAGAGATGATAACAAATGACGTACGAAATGTCCAGACGACACCTACACCTTCCAACTGCCGTTGCCCACCGATGTGTGCATGTGTCGGGAAAACACACACACACACACACACGCGCGCGCGCACGTACACATAGACGCACGTGCGCGCACACACTACATGTACGCACGCACGCACGCGCGCGCGCACACACACACACTATCGTCACATTACCCTGCACGCGCGTGCGTACACACACACACACACACACTTGTGCTCACGTACGCACATGCACACACACATGCTTTTTTTTTAAAAAGTGGATGGCTTGAAGGAAAAAAAAGCAGCTGCATTACTTATTCAATATACCATCTGGAAAGAAAGGTTGACTTTGACCACACACACACACACACACACACACACACACACACACACACACACACACACACTCGCGCTCACGTACGCACACACGCACATACACACATACTTTTTTTTAAGTGAATGGCTTGAGGAAAAAAAGCAGCTGCATTATTTATTCAATATACCATCTGGAAATAAAGGTTTGACCTTGACCACACATATACACCACACTACACCACACTACACACACACATTACACTACACTACACACACACCAACTACACTCACTACACTAACACTACACTACACTACACTACACACACACACACACACACACACACACACACCACACACACACACACACACACACCACACACACACTACACACACACACACACACACACACACTACACTACACACACACACTACACAACACACTACACACACTACACACACACACACACTACACTACACACACACACACACTACACACACTACACATACACACAACACCACACTACCACACACTACACTACACACACACAACATCACACACAACATAACTACACACACTACACTACATTACACTACACACACCACACTACATTACACTACACACACTAACACATACACAACCAACATTACATACACTACACACACCACACTACACACACCACCACACACACACACACTACACACACACACACTACACTATACACACACACTACACTACACACACTACATACACTACACTACACAAATACACACACACACACATACACACTACACACACACAACACTACACACCACACACACCCACACCACACCCCCACAACACTACCATACCTACACCCACACACTACACTACACACACACACACACACACACACACATACACACTACACTACACACACTACACTACACTACACTACACTACACTACACTACACTACACTCACACTACACTACACACACTACACTACACTACACTACACTACACACACACACACACACACACACACACACACACACACACGCGCGCGCGCAGAGGGGGGACGGGGTAGCCTAGTGGTCAGAACATTGCGCTCGCAATCTGACGACCCGGGTTCGATTCCCGTTCAAGGGATATTTTCCCCTGGAGTTAACATCAGTCCAGACTCTACTCTCCCCAAAAGTCCTTCGGATGAGACTATAAACCGTTGCTCCGTGTGCGAACGCACGCAGAACATCTTGCGCGCACGTTAAACCCTGTTCCGCTTTTCGTACGAGTAGGCCATTGTGTGCCGGTGGGAACAGATGACAAAATTTACAAAACCGCATACACACGGGGACTGGATGATTGTAATAAAAGCACATGAGTGCTTATTCCATTATCCTCGATATAAAAGAATACAATAAAATAAAAATAAAATAAAACACACACACACACACACACACTACACCACATCACACACACACACACACACACACACACACTACACTGACGCCACGTGTGACATTATTTTGGTAAAGTTCCAATGGCTTAGCTGACATAAACCACGCCACCGGCTTCTCCATTCATTGGCTCCCGGCTTGTTTGGTGACAAAATGCTGACCAGTTAAAAATAGGCACACCTCAAAGTCGGTCAACCTTTTCAGGCCCAAGCTCGCCTATATTATATAGGCCTAGCTACAGTATCTGCGCACCCAGTGCAGTGCTTGCTATCTCATACACGGGATCAAGTCAAGTCAAAAACACTTTAATCATCCCTTGAAGGGCGATTACACAATACTGACGGGCACACCGATACGTATATTTATCTCAAAAGACATAAGAAAAAATACATTTCAAAATTATTGGTATGAACATTCCAAGACAGCTTTTTAAAAAAGTGATGTAGGTCTATTCGTGATCTGCTGACGCGGGTTCCATTCTCGTTCAAGAGGCTTTTTTGTTCTGGAGTTAATATCAGTGCCGACTCTACTCTCCCCAAAAAGTCCTTCTGATGAGACTGTAAACAGAGGTCCCGTACGCGAACGCACGCAAAACATCTTGCGCACACGTTAAAACCCGTCCCGCTTTTTGGAAGAGTAGGCCATTGTGTGCCGGTGGGAACGGATGACAACATTGACAAAACTGCACACACATGGGGACTGGATGTAAAAAAGCACATCAGTGCTTATTCCATTATCCTCGAAATAAATAAATGAATCACATAAGTAACGAGGAAGTGAAAACCAGAATAGAAACCGCCACGGGGCCATATGAAGAGCTTCTGACTAAAGAGAAAAGACTGACTTATTTAGCTTATGTGGTTCGGGCACACGTCACACGAACATCTGAACTGGCCAAGACTGTGCTACAGGGATCAGTACAAGGAGGGAGACGAAGCGGCAGAGAGAGAAGACGATGGGAAGACAACATCAGAGAGTGGACTGGTAGCCTTGAGTGGAACGATATACTACGGAAAGCTGAGAACCGCGAAGAGTGGAGGAAGCTGGTTGTAAAATCTTCAGGGGTGCCCCCAACGGTCTACTAGACTATGGGATAGGTGAAGGTAGGAGTCCTACCATCAAGGAAACCAGATTTTAAGTCAAATGCACAAGCACTCAAGTCTGCCAGAGGTACCTCTTCCATTATTAAAAAGGTAAAGGAGTCCCATAACCTATGTGGTCGTAGGGGAGCGAAGCGTCAGAGACCTCACTTCTCTAGGGGCAGATGTTGAGGGTGGCGCCCATCTCCTCTCCCTCGCTGCTTTACCTTCCCTGACCCTAAAAGGGCAGGTACCCATTTACAGCTAGGTGAACTGGGGAACTGTACTGAAGCCAAGGTAGCGCAAACGGTCACCCATCCCAGTGGTAACCTCGCTCGACGCGCGAGTGCTCTGACCACTGAGCTGTCCCGCCCCCTCATTATTAATGATATAGGAAAGTGTTTCTTTTCTCTCTAAGTGTTTTAATAAAGCATGCAAACACGTCTGTGCATTGAGACAAATCTCCGTGACTCAAAGTAGACAATCTCTTTTAATCTAGCAGTCGACAGCGGGAATCGAACTCTCGACCCTTGGATCCAGTCTCAGATGCTCGACCCACTCAGCTAAGCAGGCCCTTCCAGCTCCCCCAAAAATAGCACTAGCACATTATGATGATGATGATAATAACGAGACATATATGAATAACAATTATAACACCCATGCATGAGCATCAGATCAGGATGGTGGAAATCATCATCATCATCATCATCATCATCACCATCACCATCATCATCGTTGTTGTTGTTGTTGTTGTTGTTGTTATTATTGCGATTTAATAAATTAAACAAATAATAAACAATGAATGCATCAATGACTTGCAGACTTGAGTGCATTTTACCCCAACACTCCTAGCAGTCTGCTGACATTGATAGCGACACTTAGAAAAACACCGGGGAGGGTGAAGGGGAATGGGTGCAGTGGGGGGGGGGGGGGGGGGGGGGGGGGGGGGGGGGGTGTGTGCAGGGGGATCTTCTTCGTCAAACCCTCAGACAGCACGTATATGACCGAAAATGCGTTGTGCTGCCGTCACACACACACACACACACACACACACACACACACACACACACTATGCATCCTCAGATAACTCAGATCGCGAGCCCGAGAGTCTTACCACTCGGCTTCTGTCTCCATCCCCCACAATTCTCTCTCCCCCCCCCCCCCCTCCTCTCTGTGTGTGTGTGTGTGTGTGTGTGTGTGTGTGTGTGTGTGTGTGTGCGTGCGTGTGTTTTTACGTGAAAGCGGACTTACTAAAAAACAAAACAAAACAAAAACAGAAAGAAAATGCACCCTTACATCCAAAGACTAATAAGCACAATCAGTATTCAGAGAATAGACTACTCCTGAAGGAGTCTGTGAGACTCTGTTCTGATGTAAATTTGTAAGCGTCTTGGGGCAAGCTGAACTTGGCCCGGTGGAGCCCATCCACAGCCAAGGAGCTGAGTGCATGCTGGGTATGCATGTACATGCATCGACTTCTACTGGTTAAACCAGTGCCGAAGGTAGGAATTTTTTTTAAAATCACATTTCACTTTTTTTTTTAAAACATTTCAGGAAACTCATTTCACTTCATTGGTGATGACAAGGTCAGAAAAGGGGGGGGGGGGGGGGGGGGGGGGGGGGGGGGGGAGACCAGGTGGTGGTGTGTGTGTTGGGGAGGGGGGGTGAGGTATGGTATAAAGGAGACGCTTAACATATGATCTTGTTTATGCCTTATCGGATGAGGTCAGTGTAGTGTATTTTCGTATCTCTCTCAATGTTACCGTCATCGGGAAATTTGATCCATGGAGAATAGCGCAGATCTGACGCGATGGTTTACTCTGTGCCACATTCATCACATGAACTTTATCCTTTACACGTATACATAAACAAGATTATAATGACCACGTCAAAAAAAAAAAAAAGAGTGACATGATGATGGGCATTCGCCTGTAATAAAACAAAACAAAACGAAATAAAATAAGATGAAATAAAAGAAGGTAACAACTGCAAGCAAACAAAGAAACAGAAACAGTTTGGTGGCAGAATGAAAACAACATGGCACCTGTCTTTAGCAGCAGCTACAGCTTCAGGGTTTTGTTGTTGTTGTTGTTGGTTGGTTTGGTTGGGTTTTTTTTCGTGGTTTGAACATCATTCTCTGCCATCTTCAGTGACGTGTTAGATCTTGTTGTTTATGACAAGATCTCTGCCGGGGAACAATACATACAATTGATAGGAGTTCTGTCCCCTGGCACTAGACCTATTCCGCAGAAAAAGCTCACCGGCTTACGCAAAAATAGGCTATGTGTGAGAAAATAAAGAGAGAGAAAAAGAACAAAACTAGCCTTCACCTCCTCCACCCCCACCCCCCCCCCCCCCCAAAAAAAAAAAGGAGAGGAGTTGCAGAATCAGCGGTGCTATCCTGCAGTCAATGATAGGAGGAGGCAGATTTGGTCATGCCATGGGGATTTATAAAAAAAAAATTTTTCGTTCTTTGGCTAGAGCTCCACCAATGGAGATTTTGCGTATGCGATTGTTTTTAACAACTGTAGTAGCCATTGCAAATGACTTTGGCAGACAAGGAGATCTGACTTTAAACTTAGCTTCTCTTGGCCAGGTTCGATGTGACCTGCCTAAAAGCACACTAGGACTCGACACCCCCACCCCCCTCTCTGTGGGGATGCCAGGGGGGCCTGTCAGTATAAACAGCATCCCCACCTTCTGGAAATTCTGTGCCAGGAATTCCCTCTTTTCTATCCCTCTCTTTGTTTCTGCCTTGTTCCTTTTTTCCCCTTTGTTACAGGTTTAGGCCTACAGCAAATGATGAAAGGAAAGCTAAGAAGGTGGAACACTAAAAAGCAAGCAGAAAAGAAGACCAGAAAAGAGAAAGAAAGAAGATTACTAAACACAGAGAGAGAGAGAGAGAGAGAGAGAGAGAGAAACGCATGTTCAATTCATGTCCATCACAATAGCAATATAAAAACATAGATTCCCACTTCATTACACCATAACCTACAGGTGTGATTTTATCACTTTATAGTTATATAATGGAGAAACTAAAAATCTGATCTCTTAAAAGAAAAGGTGTGTCTTTTCCCTGTCACTGTGTGTCTGTTGAAAGCAATACTCTGATTTTTATCACAAACACTGGATCTTTTTTGAAGCACAGGATTTCTATACAGCAGTTTTTTAATTAATCTGTACAGCTCATATATATGTGTACATACTTGCTTGCTTGTCACTATTTGCACATGCACACACACACACAACACACACATACAATTTTAATTTTGCTCGAGTTCAAGATAACTTATTCTCAATTATCATATGTTCTTTCTACACATATGGCACAAAAACACCAACACACATGGTATCTCTTCGTTCTTTCTCCTTCTACCCCGTTATCTACTTTCTTGAACTTCCACCTACTACACTTCCACCTTCCTCACCTAATATCACTAAGAGTGAACAGACGTTAATTTGAAGACAACAACAACACACTCACGCGCACACACACACACACACACAAACTGTTACACACATGATTTGCAGCATTCTTTTATTTCTCACAATATAATCATATAATCATTGATGACATCAAAGCTGAGTTCATGTATCACAGAATGCTTTGTAGATAGCCAAGTGTCAGACTTTGTTAATTAAGACATTGCATTCCATTTCATGTCATTTATACTATAGCCACCTTATTCAATTTTAACAACACCAACTTCATTCACCTCAAGCTCAACATGCTTATGCCAGTGCTTAACTTATCAACCCCAGGTTACATACAAGCATAATGAACAGTTCATGTACAAAAACAATACATACGAAAATGCTACGGGGGCATATAACAATGCAGAATGGACATCATGAGCCCATCCCAGAGTTTACAATATCACTATTGCCAGAACACAATACAAGCAGAATGTCATATAATGGGAAAAAGAGAATATCTGAAAGATTTGTTTGAAAAAGACAGGCAGGAGAATGGACTCAGAAGACAGAGAATAAGCAAGAGAGATGATAGAAAGGTAACGGTGGGAAAACAGTCTCGTAACTCACATGAGCTTCTCATGTTTTTCAGATAATAAAGTTTTCGTATTTAAGCAAAATCTCATCATTGGTAAACCTTAGAGCTCCGTTTTTCTTATACATAGAACTAAATAGCTAGTTGCTCATTTTTTTCTTTTAAAACCCCATCTGAAATGGAATTAAAAAGTATCAAAATATTAACAAGACATGCAGGGGTAAAATTTTAACAGAAATGTAATTTTTTTAAAAAGGTGAATGTCCCAAAATTCTTACTGAAGATGTATCATCCTGACATCAAATACTTTTTCCAAGTACATTCATATTTCTCTTTTGCCTGCCACAACACAGTGTAAATCACGTACAGGGACAATCTTCCGCAACAGTGAACGTCTCGAAATGATGTGTTCTCTTTTGACTGCCGCAACACAGTGTAAATCACGTACAGGGACAATCTTCTGCAACAGTGAACGTCTCGAAATGATGTGTTCTCTTTTGACTGCCGCAACACAGTGTAAATCACGTACAGGGACAATCTTCCGCAACAGTGAACGTCTCGAAATGATGTGTTCTCTTTTGACTACCGCAACACAGTGTAAATCACGTACAGGGACAATCTTCCGTAACAGTGAACGTCTCGAAATGATGTGTTCTCAACTCAGCAAGCAGCACACAGAAACTACAAGGAAGTACCGGCACACCAAACACCACCGTAAATACCAGGTAAAAACCTCAAGCATGAACGCTCACACACACACACACACACACGGAGAACAACCAGGAAGTAAAAGAGTGTCACAAACAGAAAAAGAGCCAAGTGACTTGTCACACAGGTCAAGTCTAGCTAACGCTTCAATGACCATACCGATGGATTTTTACAACCTGTTGACCGCAAAATCCCTCTCAGTGCTTATGTCAGCCTGTAAGGCGATTCTCCTTTCAGTTCACCATCGTTTTTTTGGCTAGAGCTTACCAATGATGAGATTTTTGCGTACGCGGCCATTTTTGCCCACCATGAAGGTAGCCGCATTCTGACTTTGGGGAAGTTCACTATTTAGCGATGGTAGTAACAACAGGGAACGATTTAAAAAGGAGAAAGACAGTTGTACGTGAGTAAAATAAGACTTAAAAAAAATGTTGTGATTAAATGAAACTGGTACTTTTGCATGATGTTGGGCTATGTAAAGGTATAATAAAGACAAATGATCATAATAAAATTAACCGTCCTTGTTTGGCACCAAAAACATGGTTAAATTCAGTTTCATTGAAGATTATGTAAGGTTGTTGTATTGTAAGAAGGTGTAATACAGTCAGTCTTGCAACTATGATGAAAATGAATCATTCTCAAACTGCACAAAATCTGGCATTAAGAACTCACTGTGCTGTAACACATGGACAATGCGCTCACACACACACACACACAAGCCTATGCATACTTAATCATACACATTACAATGAACACTGGTAAGTAAGGAGTGGCCAAGCAAAGACTGTCCTACAGGGAACAGCACAAGGATGGAGACGAAGAGGCAGACAGAGAAAACAATAGGAAGACAACTTCAGAGAGTGGACTGGCCTTGAGTGGAACGAATTACTACAGAAAGCAGAGGACCGCGGGGAGTGGAGGAAGCTGGTTGCAAAATCTTCATTAGTGCGTCCACGGGATAGGTAACAGCTAACACAATGAACACATGTCAAATTATAATGAGCAGCTTACACACATTCTTGTACCATCCTCTTCAAACATAACGTAGCCTATTTTGATGTCTTGCCATCATTTTGCTTTTAAGTCTTTTTTCCCCTAAGAGTTTTTAATTTGTTGGTGAGCATTGAAGAGGCTGGAGCAGACCTTTATCCTAAAGAATAGTCTGTTCTGAAGATTGATTTCTCATAAAAAAAAACCCAACAAATTCCAGTCTGATTTGTCATAAAAACAAATTCTAGTCTGATTTGTCATAAAAACAAATTCCAGTCTGATTTGTCATAAAAACAAATTCCAGTCTGATTTCTCATTAAAACAAATTCCTGTCATTTGTAACTGTAGCAGAAAATTACTACCTACCAGCTCAACTATTGCACAGTGCTTTTCTCTCCCCCCCCCCCCCCCCCCCCCCCAATTTTTTGAAACCATCTTTCAGCAAAGACCAGTCTGAAGCCTTTTTTTGCCCCAAAGAAAGGTTGATTCCAAACTTTGTAATAAACTGGTTTCCACTAGTGGCAAAGATTTCTACCACTTCAGCTATTGTCTAATAACGTGGCCACAATCCATAGCTTTAGCGGAGAACAATTACTACCAGTTCAGCTATTGTCTGACATTGTGACCACAATCCACAGCTATACCAGAAAAAAGATGGCTATCAGTCAGCTATTCTCCTACAGCATGGCCACAGTCCACAGCTTTAGCAGAGAAAGATGACCAGTTCAGCTACTGTCTGACAGCATGGCCACAATCCACAGCTTTAGCAGAGAAAGATGACGACCAGTTCAGCTATTGTCTGACAGCATGGCCAGTCCACAGCTTTAGCAGAGAAAGATGACGACCAGTTCAGCTACTGTCTGACAGCATGGCCACAATCCACAGCTTTAGCAGAGAAAGATGACGACCAGTTCAGCTATTGTCTGACAGCATGGCCAGTCCACAGCTTTAGCAGAGAAAGATGACGACCAGTTCAGCTACTGTCTGACAGCATGGCCACAATCCACAGCTTTAGCAGAGAAAGATGACGACCAGTTCAGCTATTGTCTGACAGCATGGCCACAATCCACAGCTTCAGCAGAGACCTTCCAGCGTCTGCTTAAAGCCAGGACACGCAGCATTCTTGCCGTCAGACAGCTTCTGGTCAGATTTTGCACTCGCTCTGTGTTAATTCCAAACGTCCCCTATCTATTTGTGATTTTTACCCCAAAATTCTTTCATTTCTGAGGGGGGAAAAACAGAAAAAAGGGCTGAATATTTCAGACTGACATGAAAATGTCTCCTTACTTATGAATGTTCATATTCTGTCATTTCTAACACACACACACACACACACACAAAGACACACACACACACACACAAAGACAGAAACAAAGCAAAGACGCCCTTCTTTCGTTGTTAAATAATGTAAACTATAATAACCGTAACAGTTTTCCTGAAATAATACATTCCTATTACACACACAAAAAATCTTTCCAGCAATCTTGTCTTCATTTTCATACACATCAGCACAGTCAGATAACTTTTCATTTCAACCTTAAAAAAAAAGGATTTTTTTTCAAAAAATGAAATCTTCCATTTCGACTATGGGTTTACTGTCTAGATCTGAAAAGTCACTTCAGCAATTTATCCCCAAAGTTGGAATGCAGGTACCTAAATGGTGAGGAGGGGGGGGGGGGGGGGGGGTTGGATGCATGCAAAAAATCTTCACCATTGATGACCCTTGGAGCTCTAGCCAAGGAACAAATAAAAGAACGAAAATTCAGCATTTGTGTGTATGTAACCCCATGACCGCGCTAAGTGGAGCCAGCTGGTCCACCGTTCGTCCACCATGCAGCGCCCCTACGACCCTGGCGGGTTACGGGACCAGTGAACAGTGAACCCCACTGAAGCTATCTGAACTTCTCACGCTGGGAGCCACTGAAATGATGACTCTCTTCAACACCCAGGTTCTGGTGAAAACAAAGGAACATGCAGAAATCACTTCAAGATGAGCATGGACGTGAACCTTCCGGAATCACCGTCAAAGACATGCTCCAGTGACCCTTCATGGCCTCCAGTCTTCCTCACAAAACTGGTTGTTGAACTGACAAACTGAAACGTTTTTTGAAACTCGTACCAGAAAATCATGTTTGGTGAAATTTGTAACCAAAAAAATGTCACTGCTGAAATATTTCTAAGGAGGTGCACAGCAGTGTTAACATTTTCTTTTCTTGTGCTTAAAGAGACAGTGAATTGTCGCAGTTTGTACGCTTTCTTTGCCAGAAATAACGAAGACGTTCTCTCATGACACCAACCTTGGACATTTATTAAAACAAACCACCTGAAGCAGTCTCCACTAATAATGTTCACCTTGTGATCAAAAAGCAGCTAGTGAGAATGCCGCACTGCATGATTTTTGTGCAGGCTAATCATTCACTCAATACACATGTATGAATTCTGGCCCAAGTTGTGCACACAAGACATTCTGCGCAAAACCTGTCGCAGTATCCATCCATGCAAATTGATGCAACGCTATCATTACATAAAAAAACAAAACACAGAAGTTATTCCAAACCACAAAAAAAGACACCCGATTTTTCTTTTGAGTAGGCACAGTACAGCCATCTGGCTTAACGTTGATATCATTTTACAACACTTACAATAACTCAATAAATACAACCATATGATACAACTGAACTTACAGCACAAAAAAAGGAAACGAAAGAAAAGAACAAGCGCATAGAAACACATCATGAAAAACAGGAGCTTCGCAGGAATATTGCAATCAAATGCCATCACGATGCACGATTGGTTTATCTCTCCACAACACTCTCACCTTCATTTTCTCAATGTTTTCCTCACGCATGAATTCTAAAGTACGTGTGCCATGAGAATTTAGCAAGACCTGAATTGCATAAAGACGAATATACCAGTTTTGTTGTTGTTTTTTAAGGGGTTTTGTTTTTAAAATTTTTTTTAGGTACATTTTGATGTCTTCTGCAGTTTTCCCCAATAACTACACCACAGAAGTGTCTACATGTGTGTGTGTGTGTGTGTGTGTGTGAGTGTGTGTGTGTGTGAGTGTGTGTGTGAGTGTGTGTGGTGAGTGTGAGTGTGTTGTGTAGTGTGTGTGTGAGTGTATGTGAGTGTGTGTGACCAGGTTTATGCACATATGAGCACAAAATGTTTGTGAATGTGTGAGTGTGTGTGTGCGTGCACGCATGCATGCATGTAAGGAGTGGGAATGGGGCTGACAAAGTACATGTTTGTTAGAAGTTAAAAATAAACAAAAAAGTATACGGAATGGAATACATATAAAAAGTAATACAAAAAACAGACTAAAATAACATCCAGACCAATAAAATAAAACAAAGTAAAAACATGGAGATACAAGGATGCAAACGATTCGTCCAAAAATTGATATACATCGGATACAACTACAATCATCCAGGACATCATCCCCAGTTATAACAAACAATATCATCTAACATGCTGGCCTGTTATCTAACATTCTGTAACGTTACTGACCTCACTAAAATATATACTGCAGAGGAAACAAACCAATGAACATCTGTGATGTAAAATAGCTACATCATTGAAAATCATGAAAGAAAGGAACCAGGTGATAGTGATACATGCACAAATCAGCTAAACCACTTGTTTCTACTTCACAGAACAAGAGAGAAAGTCACAACAGTTAGCAAACAAAAATAAAAAATTAAAAACCCACAATCTGTCAAACATAAAAAAACCTCACACCAATAACAAACAGACAAACCCCAACGACCAAACTTAGAGATCAACAGGTTTTTTTTGTGTGTGTGTGTGGTGTTTTTTTTTAATCAACAGTTTAGCCATTTCAGAGTCAAGCTCAATAACACTGAATTTTGGGGGGTTAAATTCTAGCAAGAACAAATAAAAAGTACAATATGCAAAAATCAACATTACTTTCAAAGATAAATGAACACACACTCTACTCCAAAAAAGGGGTTTGGGCATGCCTTGTAACAGTTCAACAGCATTTTAAACCCAAGATGCTGAAAAATCATAATTTTCTTCATGTCACAAATACCCCAACCCCCCAAAAAACCCAGTTCACCACCCCCCCCCCCCCAAAAAAAAAAACCAACCCAGCCATTACCTTCAACCTGGCTTTGGGTTGGACCAAGACACACATCACACACAGTGAGCAAGCTCTTGTGATAGGTGACCTGTTCTTAGACCAAGAATGATTGCATGCATGCGTGGGAGGGAGGGGGGGGGGGGGGGGGGGGGGGGGGGGGGTCGTCAAAATAGGTGTGGTCAGTCCACAAGCATACCAGAAAATTGTGTAACCCGGACAACAACAAAACTGCATCCTACTGCGAACGAACATATAGCTTTAAAGTTCAAATTTTTGGTGTATAATACGAATCGGGCAGCGACCAACTGGGCAAAAATATCTGCATATTATTATTTCATGGACATCCATTTACCAACATGGAGAACCTGAAGGGGTTAGAGACATTAGTGACAGATAATAATAAGGATAAAGAATCCAATTTTTTGTCTATCTCAGACCAACGTAATATGTCAACCTGCAGTCCGTATTATCTGCACCAGCATCATTCGTGGATAAAATATTTAGTTTGCAACTAACAAACCAGGCGAAAGTTTACAATTGTCACCGTTTTTTCCCCACCCTAGCTTTTTTTTGCAACCAGGAGCAAAAGCCTGTGTCCTGTCCCTTTCTCTCACATAACCATGGATGTCAGTCAATGTTCAGCTTTCTACAAAGCAGGGGAAATTCCACAGAGGCTAGCACCATGCACCACACGTGCCCAGGAATCCCACGATCCCGATTCCTTAACTCCCTCCTTTTGGCCTATCTTCACCATACCGGCGAGCTTGGAGTGACACTACAATACAATACTGCAAAGTCTGTATATCAGGGCGCCTCGAATTCAACGGCAAAACTCCCAACGCCTCTTAAGGTATCCTTCCCCCCAACTTCACGGCCTAGCCCCCTGTGAGTTTACAAAACCCAAGGGACAGGCATGAGGATTTAGGACTTTACGGTTCCCACACACCCACAAGGACTTCGACGACCCTCACACAGAAGGATGCTTATGGTTCCCGGGGCAAGGGTTTAAAAACGCAGGGAAAAAAAACGTTTACTTAAGATCACAGGCAGAGGTTGCTAACGTTTCTTCACAGAATGTGTCAGAAAACTCTCACTCCCCCACACACAACTTTCAGCCATCCACTCCTCTGAATGCGGGATTTGGGGCCCCGATGCTTTTACGCAGTCGGGACAGGTCCTTGACGGTGGAGGCACAGATATCCGCCAGGTGACGAGGGGGTCGGGTCCACAAGGGACGTAGACAGCGCGAATGCTCACCTCCGCCGGCATACAGAATCTTGCAATGTCCGGGGCCTGCTGTCTGTAGCAGCGGAACACGGTTTTGTCTGACAGTCGCTCCGCCTTGCTCGAGAACGAGGCAAAACCTAAACATGAACCGGAGTTGTGCGAGGTTCTGGTTGCAGGTGTTGTTATGTATCTACTGGCCACGGGACGCACTGTGGCGGTTTGTGGCGGTTGGGTACGATTCGGACTTTTTTTGCGCCACGTTTGTGGGAGATGTTGTTGTTAGTATTGCGGACTTACTACTACAGATAACATGATGTGATGTTCCCTTATCTGGAAATTACCACAATTGTTGGTTGATGTTGTTGTTATAGTCCTCTGATTTGACCAGCTATTGGCTGGCGATAATTTGTTGTTATTTTGAATCTACCACGCACCATGCGGGCTATATGATCTGTTTGTTATTCGGGCTTCCCTCACACGAGTGCTTGTGATAGTGTTGTTTGAGTCGCCTGTTTTTACATCACACAAATTGCTGGAAACATTGTTTGGTGTATCCATTTGATATTTACTTACCCACACCGCACATCACTGGTGATTTTTTTATTGTCTATCATGATATTGACTGACCACACACTTATCCACTGTGTTGGGTATTATTATTGTTATCATGTAATAGGTTGACTTACCTACACACCATCAAATGGTATTATTGTTATCACCATTATATGTTGACTTACACACTCCATCATTGGTGGTTTTAGTGTTATAGCCTTTGATTTTGTTTAGCTTTACAAGATTCCAGCGCTTATTAAATTCCATATAACAGTTATTATTATTATATCATTTTATATGTTGTCTTTCCACACCATTCACTAGGGAGATTATGGGGTAGTATCATTATATGTTGACTTACACACACCATCACGGGTGGTATCATTATATTATTCATCAATGTATATGTTGATTACAACCAAAGCCATGCTGCTGTCTTCCATCGAGGGTCTGTTCTGTCCCATGTCCAATCTCCTGGCGGGCCAGCTGACCACTGCAATCACACCACAGCGTTTATGACATGAACGACTGGCTGTCTGCGCTGGTATGTGTTGTTGTGCGTTATTGTCGTCACACTCTGAGCCCTACATAGTGAATTGGATTATGGTTGTTGTGAGAGTGTCTCAATAAATGTAATCTGATAGGGGACGGGATAGGTCTAGCGGGAGTAACATTGCGCTTCACAATCTGACACCTGGGTTCGATTCACGTTTTCAAGGGGGTATTTTCCCCCTGGAGTTAACATCAGTGCCGACTCCACTTTCCGGGAAAATGTCCTTCGGATGAGACTATAATGCGCAGGGCCCCGTGTGCGAAGCCATGCAGCAATTTGCGCACTCGGTGTAATATCCTGTTTCCGCTTTTTCGTCAGTGTAGGGCCATTGCTCGCCATTGTTTTGTTTGTGCCCGGTGGGAACAGGTGACAGATTATTTTTACAAATCCGCATCATACACACGGGGGGACTTGGTATGTAAAAAAAAATAAGACACATGCGTGCTTATTCCCTTATCTTGAAATGATAAGGGATTAAATAAAACAAATAAAATTTTAAATAAATTGTTTGCATTAAGGTGAACAATGACCACGATACGGATGATATTGATGATGATGATATGTATGATGATGACGACGAGACGATATGTTGGTAATGATGGTGGTGATGTATGAAGATGATGATAAAGATGAAGATATGATGGTGATAATGATGATTATGTTGAGGTGGTGATGATGATGATAATCATGATGATCTCTTCCTGCTTATTTCAGGTCTTGCATATTCAAAGCATTATCCGCCTCATAAACTTCTCAAGGACATTGACAATGGTTACCAGGAATAGCTTAACATCCAGACTCAGAGTAGCTAGAAAAACAGCCCTGACAGAAGATTTAAAAAGTATAAGCACACGCAACACACACATACAAGAAAAACCAACCCAAATTGGGCAGATTTCAGGAACTGTTCTTGTGTGACTTTTGTTGTTGGGAGGTATGGTAATTTAGCAGTAACTGATTGCATGAACATGGCTGCAGCAAATTACACCGATTAATAAAAAAAATCATTTATCTAATTCCAAACCGGCAAATTTAGGAAATTCTTTACATCATTATGTTTGTTGTTTGTCATTTATTTTTGGTGTATTAAAAACACAGTATTTGCATAAGGATTGTCTTATTCAGTGAGATGCCAGACGTTACAAACAGTTGCAAGAGATAGAGGAATGTTGTTAATGTTTACCTTCACCACGTGATTGGGCATTTTTGCGCAGACTGATGGTTTCCTGCGTTTTCCACTCAGACTGGAGATCTGTGGAACACACACACACATATGATGGAAAATCTTTACTGCTTGCACGCTTCAGTTCATTTCTTCCTGGCCATGCATGAAAAGAAATATTGGTAAATATCAAGATGCTTATAGTTGGAACCTAATCTTAAAAACACCTGCTTTATTCCCCCCCCAAAGACAAGGCTTTTGTTCAATCATATACATTGCTTGTGCAGATTTGATAGTGCTTCCAAGATTTTTTTTTTGGGGGTTCGTTGCTTACAATAGTAATAAGGATAATTTATCCACTTAATCTGGAGGGACACAATGTATCCACGGATCACTTTCCACAACTCCAGGTTAGGCAGCCAAAACAGCGCCTACCATGTAGATTCAGATCTTACCATGAGCTCTGTCATGCTGAATTTGGGTTTTATTGGATTCTTGTGCTTTACATCTTGGGTTATGTAAACAACCCCAACCTACCCACCCCCCCCCCCCCCCCCCCCTCCCCCACCCCACCCCCCACCCCCCCCCCCCCCCCCCCCCCCCCCACCCTCCCCCCACCACCACACCACCAACCCCCACCCCTCGGGCAATTCTCTCAGTCTTTCTCTGTCTAGAGGGCGCTTTTGTCTTTATTTTCTCCCCGGTGAATTTACTTATAGAATTTCTATCAATTCTTGGTCTCTATGTCAGTGTCAACCCCCCACACACACTTACCATACACCACCAACCACCCAACACCACCACGCCACCCATCCATACCCTTCTTGCTTCTTCTTCCTATTTGGTCATGTTTCTTCCCAGGGAGGTGTTTTTGAATTGATGAGCCTTCTCCATCTCTCTTGTTTTGAGCTTCCTCCTTTAAATTTTTATGCCACCTTTCTCTATGATCATTCTGATATACAGGCAGCCCAGGGCTTGTAGGTCATCCTATACCCACCCACCCATGTAATGTATAATACACACTTGGTTTTCTCAAACTCACTTAGCTGTTGGTGCGAGTGCTAGGGAGTCCACGCTTCGTGAAATAACTAAAAAAAACTCTTTCCCTTTGTTTGTTGGTTGAGGATGAAAGGGCAGGATTTGTAACCATGCCTTGCAGCCTGAGCGTGTTTCAATCCACGCGGTTTCTGTCTTCTTCTCTCCCAGCTTTTTTCAGCCCACGCACCGCTCAGTTAAAAAACAACGACAACAGTCTGAATAACCTGATAAAAAAAGCCAACGTCTGTATAAACCTGAAAACAACGACAACAGCGGAATAAATGACACCAAACAAACAGTCTGATAACCTGAAACAATCGACAGTCTCTGAATACATGAAACAAACAACAGTCTGAATAACCCAAACAAACAACAGGTTGAATAACTGAAACAAAGCCAAAGGCAGGGAGATGGTAGGTTGCAGATACAATTACAAACCTCACTTTTCCTTGGGGCCAGACATACTGAGGGGTGGCGCCGCCCATCCCTCTCCCCTCGCTCTTTACCTTCCCTGTCCCTAAAGAAGGCACGGTGCCTTAATTTACAGGCTGGGTGTGTGAACTAGGGGACTTGTACTGAGCCAAGGTGTGCAAACGGTTCACCATTCCAAGTTGGTAAACCAACGCCCATGCTGCCTTAACCTTACTTGGAGAAAGCGAGTGCTGCTGACCGCTGAGCTGATTGTCCCATCCCCTAGTTAAAACATGTCTCGGTATCTTTAAGTTAGTTATTCTGATCTAATTTTGTATTGTGACATTACAATTTCCAGCAAATACTTGATGACTTATCCCCATGTTTTCAGTTACAGTGCGGTTTTAATAAAACAACCCCAAACCAAAACATTCAGCAACAAAAAAACCCAACAACAAACAAGCGAGAGAGAGTGAAGATGTGTGTCGCTGTGTTGTATGCGTGGGGTCGTGGTAATTGGTGTATACATGTGTTTTTTTGTAGTTTACTGATAGTGACATATACTATTGTTGTAGTAGACTATCAAATGTGCAGATATTTTTATTTGTATGTAATAATCTAAAGTATTTCATTGATAACAATTGACCAAGATAGGAAAGAGTTATAAATATACTTCATAATCGAAAAGAATAATAAAAGGAGGCAACCCCCCTTCCCCCTCCCGGTATTTATACACAGGATTGAAAAGCAAAATACAAACTATTTTCACATCAATTTGCTTTAATCAAGTCAATATACTATAACTTGTATATAAGCAAGCATTTTCAAAGATTTTTCACTGTTAGTGTTAGCCATTGGTACACACACCTTTATATCATGAACCATTACAATTTACAGCATCCACACACACAGAGTTAGTGAGAACATGTGATACCTGCATAATAAAACCCTGCTTCAGCAATCTCTTCCCTTGTCTGTGAAATGCTTGGGCCCATCCAGTGGCTGAATGTGTCCAGACGTTTCTGCTGAGGGGCCCAAATCTGGGCCGTTCCGTTTGGCGTCGCTGGGTTGGACGTTGCCAGGTCATCGTAGGGGTCTGTCTCAGTTTGGGCAATAAGGACTGCTTCCCACAGTTGCTAGAATTACTGCTGTTGGTGGTTGGAGGAAGAAGCTGCTAGATCTCAGTTTGGGCACTAGACAGGGGAGGAGGGGGAGGGATGGGTAGCTGCCCCTTCCTGTCCATCAGGACACGGCCATCTGGCACCACAATGTCTTGGTGTCCTCCAAGACTGCTGGAGCCAATGATCCTGACTAGGGTGATGCGTGAACAATGTTGCCAGGCTATTTGCCGGTGGGCAGCTCCATTGGAGCAGTTCGGTAGCAGGGAGGAGAGTTGAGCGTGGCAATTTGCAAAACCATCCCAAGTCCATTTTGGTAAAGATGGAGCTCGACTCAGACTGTCTAATGTGTTTCAGATCCTGAACATTTGTGGAAAAAGGGTTCAATGGCTCGCCAGCCTTGGTTTCGTCATAAACTCAACAGTTTCATTCCCCGCCTGACGTTTCCTTGGGCTGTCTGTGCAGGAGGGGGATGTGTCCTGGTAGGTAGAGTCAAGTCCATTCGGAATCTATGGGGAAGGGGACATTTGTCTAGCCATTACACGTGTGTTAGAATCGACACATTTACTGTGGAACATGGACTGGTTGTTGGAAGTATAGAAACGTTCACAAAGCACAGTTTGCAGCAAACGCCGCGTGGTCTCTATCACTAGGGTTTCTAGTACGTTCCTGAGATCCAGCTGCAGTCCACAAGGATAAGCACACTACCTGAAAATTCCTCACCAGCTGCCAGAACGGTTTAAAAGCCCTGCTTGGCTAAATGAAGATGGGCCATATCCTTCTGGCCCTCGAAAAACCATTTTGAATGTGCATTAATAACGCTTATTTGAATTCGTTTGTTTTTGTTCTTGTCGTTTTGAAACATCGGCATCTTGGAAGACTGACTGGTACGTCTATCCACTTTCCATGGCTGTTCTATCGATGAATATTGATTCTCATTATTTGTTTGCTGATCTGAAAAAAAATTCGTTCTCCTAAACGATACGCTCGATCACAGAAGTGTACTGGAGCTTACCCAATTAGGGGCTGCCGTTGTGAATGAGCTGTTGCCTAATTTAGCAACGGATATTTGAAAGGAGAGTCGATTTTCCTATCCCCTAAAACTAGTCATGTGACCAATCCGTTTCAGTGGGAATTAACGTTGACAAATTCAATTCTGAGCACCAAAAGTCATTGTAACTGCATTGGAAATTATTTCACCAACAATATTTTTTTTACTTTTATTTTAACATCGCAATGATTGGCACGGTTTTGTTGTTGTTGTTTTAAAAAATAAAACCCAACCTTCTCGGCTTATTGGCAAGCGACCGGAGAAATGAACGAACCTTTTATAAATGCCTATTTAGCCTTAGCGGGAATGCGGGAAGCCTGTCAGTATATAAAACAGCATCCCCACTTCTGGAAAATCTTGTGCTGGTATTTCCATTTTCTATCACTCTTTTGTTTCTGCCGCTTGCTTCTTTTGCTCTGTCACCCCCGTCTTGTTATATTTTTTGCGTTCTTGGGCCATTCTCCGGCCTTTTTTTTTTCTTCACCCCCCCCCCCCCTCATCCCCCCCCCCTCAAGCATAATTCTTTCCACTCCGAAATGGATGGGGCTGGGCTTGACTTTGTCAGGGCCTTTTATTACGGCCAGCGCGACCGCTTTTTCGCTCATCTTATGGACGACAACAGTAGTTGCTGTCTGAGCGTTGGACGAATATAAAGACTATGATGCTTTAAAATCAGGATTGCACGTTTGTTGTCAAAAATATCTGTTTGCGGCGAACATCCACCGTTTATCCGTCAGCATGTCTGCCACACTTGTGGAGGTTATTTGAGTCCATCTCATGTCATTGCACTTCATTTTATTGCAGAAAGTTGGATCAGTCTTAATGTTTTGAGATAATATATTCTATAATAATTTTGTATGGAATTTAGTTAGCCCTGAATCTGTAAAGGCAACAAATCAAAGCGCTCAGATTTTATTTCATACCACTTTTAAAGTCACGCAGATTTTCTACGTGAAATTCGGGATGCTCTCCCGGGGGGGAGCGGTTTGGAGACGCGTCCGCCACTTAGTCGCTTGGCCACCCTTTCTCCTTTTGTTCTTCTTCTTTTTTTTTTCTGCTGCTGTCTTTGTTTCCCTATCAGAGGTGGCTTTTCGTTTCTAAGAATTTTGCCAGGGACTACTCTTTGTGCCGTGGGTTTTTTTTTGTTTTTTTTTTTATTTTTACGTGCCGCCTTAAATAATTACGTGTGTAACACACGGGAGACTCGGTTTATCGTCTCATCCGTAGACTAGCGCCCAGACACCCAAGCATGTCTAATGGATGGGGGAAAAATTTCGGTCAAAACGGGGGTACGAACCGCCCGGCACACTTTCAGACCCGGACTTTTCGCTTTTCTAGAACAGGGCGTTACCGATAGACCACGATCCACGATAAGGCCGTTATCTGCTTAGGGTTTGGGTTAGTACTTTCGTGAGGCCTTAACCCCAGAACGAACTTCGAAGGATCGATGGGAATACTGGGACTGGCCGAAGTCCGTTGGGTTTCGGATTCGGCGAAAGAACTACAGAGGTGGATCACAACTATGGTATAGTGGCGACGACTCCAAACACCAACACGGAGTAGGATTTCTTGGTCAACAGAAGAGGACTAACAGTGTCATCAGCTGTACACACAATTTCTAGCCAGACTGATCTCCATGGTTGTGCAGGCCAATACCACAAATCATGCATCATACAAGTCTATGCACCAACATAAGGACTACGATGCTGAAAGCTTAAATCGATGTGTTTTACGAAGATATGGAGAGGAAGCGCCATCAAATAATCCAAAGAGGACTTTCTCGTGATGATCCAGGGCGAACTGGATGCCATGACGGGACCTGACGTTATTTATGACCAATGGCCAGGGACAGTAGGCGTCCGTTTTTTTTTGCGTGGTGGACGAAACTAATGATAGATGGTCTCAGACTTTGGAATTCACAAGCAGCCACAATCTATGTCGCAACTCCTTTTTTCCCCCCACAAACAAGACATCACGAAGAAGTCGTGGCACTCACCAAATGGAAAGACACAAAACCAGATTGACTACATCTTGGCCCCAACGGATTTAAGTCGAGCATCAAACAAGCCCAGACAAGAAGTTTCCCTGCGCTGATATTCGGTTAGTGCCACGACATGGTACTCATGACACTACAGATCAAGCTGAAGACCATGACCTGAAGAGAGAATCCCCGTTTGCGGTTCAACATGGAAGAAAAGCTGAAGGACCCCGAAGTCGCTGAAATCTTTAAAGCTGGAGATAGGGGCAGATTGTGCAGGCATTGAATTTTCCTCCAACGATGACTCAACAACCACACTGAGACCTTCAGCGACCATTCAGGGAGACAGCGCAGGAGATCCTTGGGGAAAAGAGAGGAAAAAGAACCAACCGTGGGTGTTACCAAACGATATCCTGGACCTGTGCGACCAACGTAGGAGCTAAAGCCAGTGAAGAACAAAACCCAGAAACGGCCGAGAGTTTTAGAACAGGTCATCAGGTGTCAATCAAGAAGTAGAAGATGACTGAGACCATGGGAGAAACTGGATGTGATGTTCGAACAATGCTCCCAAGGTTGTGAAGGCAAAATGCGAGAAAAGGGAGACAAAAGGAGACAGCAAAGAGTGTACCTGACCATCAAGATGCTAACCAAGTCCCTGCAGGCCAAATAGACTCCGGTAATTGAAGACATGTAGGGGTCAAGTCCTTACAGTGAGCGCCCACTATCATGAAGAGAATGGACAGAGTAGTATTGCAGATAGAGGTCCTGTACAATACAAGCTGAAGGCTGATCCGAAACAAACTTCACGAGCCTAGATCACGACCCATTCAGATCCTGACACAGCACACAGGTGTGGAGGAAGATGGTTAGAAGAAGCAGGGTGGTAAAGTCAATAGTTTGTGGTAAGATCCCCTGTGAAAGGAGGCAACAAGTCACCATGGATATTGAACAACATCCCGGTCTCGAGTCATCAAGAACGGAGCCAGAGATGGATTCAAGAATATTAACAATCCATTCTGCCAACGCATCCCTTGGACCAGCAAAGAGTGGCCTCTGAACAGTGGACCCAATCCATCTAGTTCCACTTCCAAAGACACGGGAGACCTGAAGATAGGCTCTGAAGAAGTCTTTAGTGCCAAATTCACACAGAACAATCAGTTCTGATAAATGCCAATTCCAAGCAATGTTTTTTGTCGCCATTGCCTTTGAAACAACTGAAACCAACAAGCAGAAGAATCCTATCAGAAGAACAGGCAGGATTCAGACCAGGGTTCCGAAGCACTGTCGTCGAACAGATCTTCAAACATTCAGAAATGTCTAGAGAAGCATACTCCAACATCAGTACAGCTCTTACAACAACTTGCATTGACTTCAAGAGGCCTTCGATCGATGTGTGGCAAGAAGCTCTGTGGCAAGTCATGAGAGACTATCGCTTCGACGAGGACCCTGATTCAAGTCATCCAGGCGCTGTATGACAGCTCCCACAGTGCAGTCTCCATGGGGTGGAGGAGAAATCGGGGAGTTCTTTCCGGACTTCAGTGGAGGTTCGACAAGGCTTCCCGCTTATCCCGTTCTTTGCAGCGTGTTCCTGGGAGAACATCAGCAGGGGCCCCTCCTGCTTCAAGACCACAATCA
Organism: Rapana venosa; assembly: GCA_028751875.1. Classification (NCBI taxonomy): domain Eukaryota; kingdom Metazoa; phylum Mollusca; class Gastropoda; order Neogastropoda; family Muricidae; genus Rapana; species Rapana venosa. The sequence continues at coordinate 52,138,469 of CM054152.1, forward strand.
CAATAGGAGGAAAGGGCCACCCAGCCAGTCTGCAACTTCAGATCGCAGTCGATATTTTTTGATCTCATGGGCCCGCAGTGAAGAAGAACTCCAGGATCTCACCACCAGCATGGAAACATCAGGCCAATGCCCACGGTATCGTGAGATCAGCACAGAAAAAGAGCAAATGATCCTAGTGACAGTACAACCCGACCACTCCCTCCAGCATCAAGTGAGTGGCGGGAGAACTAGAGTGGAAGTGGAAACTTTCAAGTACCTTGGAGCAGTCATCACCAAAGAAGGCCACGAAAGACACAAGAGGTGTGGAAGATCTGACTCTTGCTGTAGCACTCTCCTCCATGACTCCTCTAAGTGGCGAAAGTGTGGAGAAACCAAAACATCAGAACCCACACTAAGGTCAGACTCTACAAGCATCTACGTCAACATCCATTTGCCTTTGTACAGGCTCGTGAAGGCATGGACAACTTACTGCCGATTTATCCGATTTTAGAACGTCGCATTCAAGCCTTTGTGATGAAGTGCCTCAGGCGGATCCTCGTACATCACCTACAGAGACCGCACAAACCATTGACTACGTCTTAGCAGCAGATCGTGGGCCACTGGCTGCAAACAAGAACCCATTGCTAGATTCTGTCAAACGGAGGAAACTGAAGTGGTTTGGCACACAACAAGGCATCATAACAGGCCTGTCAATGACAGTCCTGCAGGGAATGGTGGGTTGGAACGGTAGCAAAGGAAGGCGGGACCGACCACGCAAAAGCTGGATATCCAACATCAAAGGAGTGGACCGGCTCACTGTACCAAACCTCCTGAAAGCAGCCCAGGACAGAACCATTTTGGCGGTCCACTTGCAGCCGTCCATGCGGGGTACCCCTACGGTCGTCCCGACCAAGGGATGACCGTGAGTGAGTGAGAGTTACTTTGAGGTGGTGGTCGGTGGTTGGTGATAGTGTGTGTGTGTGATTTATGTGTGTGTCGTGTGTGTTCAGTTGTGTGTGTTATGTTGGTGCGCGCGCAGCGCGCGCGCGTGGGAGGTTTTGACGTGTTGTGTGTGTGTGCTGTTGTTGTCTTCAATTTAACGTCTGTTCACTCTAAGTGAATTAGACGGGGAGAAATATAATGTGTAATGGAAGTTTTAATGAAGGTGATGAGGAAGGGAGCTAGTGGGAAGGAGGGAAAAGGTTTAAGATAATAGCATCAGTGCTGGTTATTTTTTGTAAACAAAAAAAACAAAAAAAACCAACCATAATGGAAACATGAAAATAACAGATAATGTAACTACAATTAAAATATTCAAGTGGACTTTGCAATAAACATCTGGCAATGGCATAGGCTAGCTGTTCTTTGATTTTCAAATACATTTTTCCAGAGACTGTCAGAAAATTATGGTAAAATAGGTTTACAATAGGGCCATTTCAAATAATATTATGATATGAGTATTGGAATATGATGTGTGTGTGTGTGTGTGTGTGTGTGTGTGTGTGTGTGTGTGTTTGTGTGTGTTTTATTGGTGTGTGTGTGTGCGTGTGTCGTGTGTGTGTTTGGTATGGATGACACACAGATGAAGGTTTCCTTCCCGTGTACCCATTGTTTTTCGGTTGTTGGAGTTATGGGTTACGGAATCTGCGCTGCACACGACTCCTGGTGAAAACCCGGCAATACTCCTTTCTTTTTCTCTTTTCTTTTTTTTTTTTTTTTTTGGGTTGGGGGGGAGGGGGGGGGGGGGGGGGGGGGGGGGGGGGGGGGTGGTGGTCTTGGGGGGGGGGGGGGGGGGGGGGGTCGGTTGGGGGGGGGGGGGGGGGGGGGTCTTCTTCTTCAACCTTCGCTTCGTTCTTGTTCTTTGGCAGCAGTTCATTCCGCTTCAGTAAAACTGGTCTTCAGGCCGGCTTGAGCGTGTGCCAGCAGGCTCCATTACATTCATTAACATCCAGGTGTGGTTTACCAAGTGGATGGGGACCGTTTTTTGGCGCTTGGTTCAGTACATGTCCCCCAGTTCACCCAAGCTGTCAAGTGGGTAGGTACCTGCCCTCTTTTAGGGTCAGAGAAGGTAAGCAGCGAGGGAGAGGAGATGGGCCGCCACCCGCCTCAATATGCTGGGGTTGGCCCCTGGAGTTGTTGAGGTCTTGTTGCCCTCGCTCCAATACGACCCTCCATAGGTTATGGGACACCTTAGCTTTGTTTTTTACCCGTCAAGTGCCTAAACCACAAAACAAATTTCAATATATGTTTTGCTTTGGGATTTTCCCGGTTCACTGACGTATGTTTACAGCATACTCTCAAAGCAAAGGGTTTTGTCGGTCGTTTTACGTCAGGAAACTCTAACTGGGAGTGTGTGTGTTGTCACTAACCCCCCTCCCTCCGGCCCACTTTCCTGTCGAATTGTTTTCCCTATATCGAAATGCGGCTACCTGAATGGTGGGCTAAATTAGGGAATACGGTCTCACATGCGCAAAATCTCCCATTGGTGAACCTCGGTAAGACTCTAGCCGAGGAACGAAAAAAGAATGATTATTTCCTCATGGGAGTGACTTTCTAAGCACTGTTTATTTATTCATGTATTTATTTATGCATTTATTTATTTATTCTTTCATTTCGAGGATAATGGAATAAGCACCCATGAGCGTATTAACAAAAATATTTTTAAACATCAAGCTCCCGTGTATATGCATTTTTGTCAATATTGTTATCGGTTCCCACCGGCACACAATGGCCTACTCTTCCGAAAAGGGGACACGTGTTTTACATGATGCAATGATGTTTCTTGGGGGATGTTCTGCGCGTGTTCGCGCACGGGTGGGGGGGGGGGGACTCGGTTTTATAGTCTCATCCGATGGACTTTTGGGTTGAGAAGTGGAGTCTGCACTGATGTGAACTCCAGAGAAAAATCCTTCTTGAAACGAGATTCGAATCCGGGTCAGCAGATCACAAGCGCATCACTCTAACCACCCCATGCTATCCTGTCTCCCTATAAAGTAGTTTACGAAGGCTCAACTCTTTGTTGTGTGTGTGGTGTGGTGTGTGTGGTGTGTGTGTGTGTGTGTAGTGTGTGTTGTGTATGGTGCGCGCTGCCGTTAGTGCGTGCGTGCATGCGTGCTTGTGTGTGTAGGATGTTCTCGTTCAAAGTCCAATCCAAAAGACTAATGCACCCTGACCACCCCCCAGACCACCCTTATTCATGGTCCAAGTTATGCCCAAAAGGAAAACTCTGGTAGCAGGCCAGAACCTTTGTATTGAAATGCTGTATTTGTAAACCGCAGATTTGTCAGTGTGAAATTCGGCTGCTCTCCCTGGGGAGAGCGTGTCTCCACAAGAGCAGCGCCACCCATTATTTTTGTTCTTTTTCCTGTCTGCAGCTGTATTTGTTGCCAGGGACAACTCTCTTGTTGCCGTGGGTTCTTTTACACACGCTAATGCCTGTTGCACACGTAACCTCAGTTTTGTCTTCTCATCTGAAAGACTAGTACCCAGACCACCACCCACGGGCTAGTGGATGGGGCACAAGTTTCAGGTACAAACAGGGGACTGAACTGTTTTGTTGTTGTTGCTGCTGCTGCTGTGCTAATGTTGCTGCTGCCGCTGCTGTTCACCCCCCTCCCCCCTCCTTTCTTCCCCTCCCCTAAAAACCTACCCCCCAAAACCCTATCCAACCTCCCCCCAACCTTCTCCTTAAAACCCTGGCCCCCCCCCCCCCCCCCCCCCCCCCCCCCCTCCCCCCCCCCCCCCCCCCCCCCTCCCCCCCCCCCCCCCCCCCCCCCCCCCCCCCTCCCCCCCGTCCCCCCCTCGCCCCACCCCCCCCCCCACCCCCGCTCCCCCCCCCCCCCCCCCCCCCCCCCACCCCCCCCCCCCCCCCCCCCCCCCCCCCCCCCCCCCCCCCCCCCCCCCCCCCCCCCTCTCCCCCCACCTCCCATATGAGCCAGCAGTCTACTGCAGTAGTATAGAGTATTAAGACAGGTGTCAGGGCTCTCCGGCTATACAGTATTTCAACTCGAACACTCTCTCAGCAAGTTTCAACATGTTATCCTATGCCACATTTGGGGTTGGGGAAGTAACTCGTTCTGGGGGTTAAGATTTGATTTATAGTGACGAGTTAGCTCCCAGTAAGTAAAAAATAAAAAAAATTTTAAAGCGGGTTTTCCCTGTTTATACGCCTACTATTATACGCACTTTTAGATAGCTATTAGCGGAGACATACTTGTGGTTCATACATGTTATTTATTTTTATTATTTTATTTTGAGGATAATGGAATAAGCACTTATGTGGTTTTTTTAAAAAATCCAGTCCCTGCGTGTATAGTTTTATCAATTTTGTCATCAGTCCCCACCGGACACAATGGCCTACTCTTCCGAAAAGCAGAACCGGTTTTAACGTGTGCACAAGATGTTCTGCGCGCGTTCGCGCACGGGACCTCGGTTTATAGTCTCACCTGAAGGACTTTTTGGGAGTGTGGATTCGAACACTGATGTTTTAACCTCAGAGGAAAATAATACTCTTGAACAAGATTCGAACCCCGGGTTCAGTAGAACACAACTACATCACTTTTAACTCCAGGATATCCGTCCGCCAATGGACTCTTCAGTAAACACCCACACACACACACACACACACTACACCACACACACACACACCACACACACCACACACACCACACACACACCACACACACACACATTACTTATTCATTGTACCAATTTGGAATAAAAAAGGTGACTTGACTTAACTTGACACACACGAACCTCCAGTCAACAGTGGATCGGTGGTCTAGAGGTAACGCCGCCTGTCTAGAAAGCGAAAGTCCGGGTTGACAGTGTTGGAAGATGTGCGGTGGTTTCTTGAATCCCGTTTTGGTCCAAAACTTTTCCCCCAGCCTTTAGACCCATGAGTCGGTGGTTTGGCCGCTAGTCTTTTCGGATGAGACGATAAACCGAGGTCCAGTGTGTTGTTGTGTTTACACAAAATTATATTAGCGCACATAAAAGAACCCATGGCAACAAGGGAGTGAAAAATCTTAGAAAAAAGCCACCTTGGTAGGGAACAAATTCAGTTGCAGACCAAAAAAAAAAAGAAAGAAAAAAAATGGGCGCTGCTCTTGTGGCGAAGGCTCTCCCCGGGGAGATGGAGCAGCCCCCCCGATTTCACGCAGATGAAGAAAAGAAAAAATCTTCGTGACTTAAGACAAACAGGAAAGACAGACAACCCCAACGACCAAACTTAGCGAGGATTAACAGTTTTTTTTTGTTTTTTTTTGTTGTGTGTGTGTGGTTGGTTTTTTGTTTTTAATCAACCCAGTTTTAGCCGATTTCAGAGTGAAGCTCAAAATTAATCACTATGAATTTTTGGGGGGTTATTAAATGCTAGCAAGAACAAATAACAAAGTACATTATGCTAAAAGCTACATTACTCTTTCAAAGATTAATGATGAATCAACACTCTACTCCAAAGGTGGTGTCATCTTTGTTTGGGCAGTCCTTTGTAACAAGTTTCACACCATTATTTTTAAACCCAAGATGCTGATACAACATCATAAGTTTCTTCATGTCCCAAAGTACCCAACCCCCCCAAATACCCAGTGCAACCCCCCCCCCCAAAAATAAAAAACCCCAACCCATGCTTTACCCTTAACTGGCTTTGGGTTGGACCAAGACACACATCACACACAGTGAGCAAAGCCCTTTTCTTTTTGTGATAGGTGAACCTGTTCTTAACCTATAGAATGATATGATTGCATGCATGCGTGCGGGACGGGAGGGGGGGGGGGGGGGGGGGGGGGGGGGGGGGGGGGGGGGGGGTCGTCAAAATAGGTGTGGTCAGTCCACAAGCATACCAGAAAATTGTGTAACCCGGACAACAACAAAACTGCATCCTACTGCGAACGAACATATAGCTTTAAAGTTCAAATTTTTGGTGTATAATACGAATCGGGCAGCGACCAACTGGGCAAAAATATCTGCATATTATTATTTCATGGACATCCATTTACCAACATGGAGAACCTGAAGGGGTTAGAGACATTAGTGACAGATAATAATAAGGATAAAGAATCCAATTTTTTGTCTATCTCAGACCAACGTAATATGTCAACCTGCAGTCCGTATTATCTGCACCAGCATCATTCGTGGATAAAATATTTAGTTTGCAACTAACAAACCAGGCGAAAGTTTACAATTGTCACCGTTTTTTCCCCACCCTAGCTTTTTTTTGCAACCAGGAGCAAAAGCCTGTGTCCTGTCCCTTTCTCTCACATAACCATGGATGTCAGTCAATGTTCAGCTTTCTACAAAGCAGGGGAAATTCCACAGAGGCTAGCACCATGCACCACACGTGCCCAGGAATCCCACGATCCCGATTCCTTAACTCCCTCCTTTTGGCCTATCTTCACCATACCGGCGAGCTTGGAGTGACACTACAATACAATACTGCAAAGTCTGTATATCAGGGCGCCTCGAATTCAACGGCAAAACTCCCAACGCCTCTTAAGGTATCCTTCCCCCCAACTTCACGGCCTAGCCCCCTGTGAGTTTACAAAACCCAAGGGACAGGCATGAGGATTTAGGACTTTACGGTTCCCACACACCCACAAGGACTTCGACGACCCTCACACAGAAGGATGCTTATGGTTCCCGGGGCAAGGGTTTAAAAACGCAGGGAAAAAAAACGTTTACTTAAGATCACAGGCAGAGGTTGCTAACGTTTCTTCACAGAATGTGTCAGAAAACTCTCACTCCCCCACACACAACTTTCAGCCATCCACTCCTCTGAATGCGGGATTTGGGGCCCCGATGCTTTTACGCAGTCGGGACAGGTCCTTGACGGTGGAGGCACAGATATCCGCCAGGTGACGAGGGGGTCGGGTCCACAAGGGACGTAGACAGCGCGAATGCTCACCTCCGCCGGCATACAGAATCTTGCAATGTCCGGGGCCTGCTGTCTGTAGCAGCGGAACACGGTTTTGTCTGACAGTCGCTCCGCCTTGCTCGAGAACGAGGCAAAACCTAAACATGAACCGGAGTTGTGCGAGGTTCTGGTTGCAGGTGTTGTTATGTATCTACTGGCCACGGGACGCACTGTGGCGGTTTGTGGCGGTTGGGTACGATTCGGACTTTTTTTGCGCCACGTTTGTGGGAGATGTTGTTGTTAGTATTGCGGACTTACTACTACAGATAACATGATGTGATGTTCCCTTATCTGGAAATTACCACAATTGTTGGTTGATGTTGTTGTTATAGTCCTCTGATTTGACCAGCTATTGGCTGGCGATAATTTGTTGTTATTTTGAATCTACCACGCACCATGCGGGCTATATGATCTGTTTGTTATTCGGGCTTCCCTCACACGAGTGCTTGTGATAGTGTTGTTTGAGTCGCCTGTTTTTACATCACACAAATTGCTGGAAACATTGTTTGGTGTATCCATTTGATATTTACTTACCCACACCGCACATCACTGGTGATTTTTTTATTGTCTATCATGATATTGACTGACCACACACTTATCCACTGTGTTGGGTATTATTATTGTTATCATGTAATAGGTTGACTTACCTACACACCATCAAATGGTATTATTGTTATCACCATTATATGTTGACTTACACACTCCATCATTGGTGGTTTTAGTGTTATAGCCTTTGATTTTGTTTAGCTTTACAAGATTCCAGCGCTTATTAAATTCCATATAACAGTTATTATTATTATATCATTTTATATGTTGTCTTTCCACACCATTCACTAGGGAGATTATGGGGTAGTATCATTATATGTTGACTTACACACACCATCACGGGTGGTATCATTATATTATTCATCAATGTATATGTTGATTACAACCAAAGCCATGCTGCTGTCTTCCATCGAGGGTCTGTTCTGTCCCATGTCCAATCTCCTGGCGGGCCAGCTGACCACTGCAATCACACCACAGCGTTTATGACATGAACGACTGGCTGTCTGCGCTGGTATGTGTTGTTGTGCGTTATTGTCGTCACACTCTGAGCCCTACATAGTGAATTGGATTATGGTTGTTGTGAGAGTGTCTCAATAAATGTAATCTGATAGGGGACGGGATAGGTCTAGCGGGAGTAACATTGCGCTTCACAATCTGACACCTGGGTTCGATTCACGTTTTCAAGGGGGTATTTTCCCCCTGGAGTTAACATCAGTGCCGACTCCACTTTCCGGGAAAATGTCCTTCGGATGAGACTATAATGCGCAGGGCCCCGTGTGCGAAGCCATGCAGCAATTTGCGCACTCTCTATTTTATGGAGGTTTTGCTTTGTTGGTTCTGTTTTGGTTTGCGTTTGGGGTTGTAGTTTTTTGAGGGGGGGACTATTCGGTTGTCCCCTCTCCCTTGTTGTTGCCGCTTTTGTTCTGCTCTTGGTTCTTGCTATTTTTTCGGTTGTTTCTGTGTTTTCTGTTTTGCTTTCTTGTTGTTTCTCTCTCTCTCTCTCTCTCTTTCTCTCTTTCTCTCTGGTGATTTTTGTGGGGATTTTTGTGTAGATTTTTTTCCCCGTATACTGTGTGAGTGTATTGCTATGTGATTTATTTAATTTCATTATCATATATATCCCTAAGGGCGGGGACTGAATGTAAAAAAGCACATGGGTGCTTATTCACTATCCTCGAAATAAAAGAATTTGTCATTGTCATTGTCTCTCTCTCTGTTGATAGTCCCTAATCAGGGCAAGGGCTGGATGAAAAAAAAAAGTATGCACATGCTTATTCTGTTACCCTTGAAAAATAAAGATTCATTCATTCATTCATATTCTCTCTCTCTCTCTCTCTCTCTCTCTCCTCTCTCTCTCTCTCTCTCTCTCTCTCTCTCTCTTCTCTTGTTTTTTGGTTGAGTATTTTTGGGGGGATGGGGTGGGGGGGGGTGGTGGGGGGGGGGGTTGTTTTGGTGGGTTTTTTTTTTATTCGTTTGGTTTTTAAAGGGTTACTTCCCTTTGTTTCTACTGCGTGAGAGTATGAGTATTGGGTTTTTATTAAGATTATCCCTACGGGCGGGGACTGAATGTAAAAAAAGCACATGAGTGCTTATTCATTATCCTCGAAATAAAAGAATTTGTCATTGTCATTGTCATTGTCTCTCTCTTTCTGTGTTGTAGTAGGGGTTTTCCCCCTTGTTTTGTTGATAGTCCCTAATCAGGGCAAGAGCCGGAGAAAAAAAGTATGCCTATGCTTATTCTGTTACCCTTGAAAAATAAAGATTCTCTCTCTCTCTCTCTCTCTCTCTCTCTCTCTCTCTCTCTCTCTGGGTTATCCATTTATCCTCAGTAAAATATTCGAGTTCGAGTTCTCTCTCTGTCTCTGTCTGTCTGTCTGTCTGTCTGTCTGTCTGTCTCTCTCTCTCTCTCTTTGGTTTTTCCTTCTCTTTTGTTTGTTTGTTTGTTTTGGTTAAGGTTTTTTGGGGGGTGGGGGTGGGGGTGGGGTATTTTTATGGTTTTCTTTTATTTGCTTGCTTGGGGGGGGGGGGGGGGTTGTTGGGGGGGGGGGGGAGCTGTTTGAAAAGGGTTATTTCCCCTTGTTTTTATTGTGAGACTGTATAAGTATTGGGTTATTATTATTAAGATGTATCCCTAACGGGCGGGGACTGGATGTAAAAAAGCACATGTGTGCTTATTCATTATCCTCGAAATAAAAGAATTTGTCATTGTCATTGTCATTGTCTCTCTCTTCTCTCTCTCTCTCTCCTCTCTCTCTCTTCCCTCTCTCTCTCTCTCTCTCTCTTCTGTGGCTTATTCCATTT